>CM053028.1:577195570-577814320 GCA_028564925.1 Lithobates sylvaticus | reverse complement strand
GCTTCTGCAAAGAAAATAGAGGAGCTCTGTGTGATGCCACTAACACACTAGAAGTCCTGTGGGTGCTTCTGCAAAGAAAATAGAGGAGCTCTGTGTGATGCCACTAACACACTAGAAGTCCTGTGGGTGCTTCTGCAAAGAAAATAGAGGAGCTCTGTGTGATGCCACTAACACACTAGAAGTCCTGTGGGTGCTTCTGCAAAGAAGATATAGGAGCTCTGTGTGATGCCACTAACACACTAGAAGTCCTGTGGGTGCTTATGCAAAGAAAATAGAGGAGCTCTGTGTGATGGGACTAACACACTTCAAGTCCTATAGGTGCTTCTGGGAAGAAAATATTGCTCTGTGTGTAATGGGACTAACACACTTCAAGTCCTATAGGGCTTCTGGGAAGAAAATATAGCTCTGTGTGTGTAATGGGACTAACACACTTCAAGTCCTATAGGTGCCTCTGGGAACAAAATATAGGAGCTCTGCCTGCCTGCCACGAACACACTACAAGTCCTATAGGTGCTTCTGGTAACAAAATATAGGAGCTCTGCCTGCCTGCCACTAACACACTACAAGTCCTATAGGTGCTTCTGGGAAGAAAATATAGCTCTGTGTGTGTAATGGGACTAACACACTTCAAGTCCTATAGGTGCTTCTGGGAAGAAAATATAGCTCTGTGTGTGTGATGGGACTAACACACTTCAAGTCCTATAGGTGCTTCTGGGAACAAAATATAGCTCTGTGTGTGTAATGGGACTAACACACTTCAAGTCCTATAGGTGCTTCTGGGAACAAAATATAGCTCTGTGTGTGTGATGGGACTAACACACTTCAAGTCCTATAGGTGCTTCTGGGAAGAAAATATAGCTCTGTGTGTGTAATGGGACTAACACACTTCAAGTCCTATAGGTGCTTCTGGGAAGAAAATATAGCTCTGTGTGTGTAATGGGACTAACACACTTCAAGTCCTATAGGTGCTTCTGGGAAGAAAATATAGCTCTGTGTGTGTAATGGGACTAACACACTTCAAGTCCTATAGGTGCTTCTGGGAAGAAAAATATAGCTCTGTGTGTGTAATGGGACTAACACACTTCAAGTCCTATAGGTGCTTCTGGGAAGAAAATATAGCTCTGTGTGTGTGATGGGACTAACACACTTCAAGTCCTATAGGTGCTTCTGGGAACAAAATATAGCTCTGTGTGTGTAATGGGACTAACACACTTCAAGTCCTATAGGTGCTTCTGGGAAGAAAATATAGCTCTGTGTGTGTAATGGGACTAACACACTTCAAGTCCTATAGGTGCTTCTGGGAAGAAAATATAGCTCTGTGTGTGTAATGGGACTAACACACTTCAAGTCCTATAGGTGCTTCTGGGAACAAAATATAGCTCTGTGTGTGTGATGGGACTAACACACTTCAAGTCCTATAGGTGCTTCTGGGAAGAAAATATAGCTCTGTGTGTGTAATGGGACTAACACACTACAAGTCCTATAGGTGCTTCTGGGAAGAAAATATAGCTCTGTGTGTGTAATGGGACTAACACACTTCAAGTCCTATAGGTGCTTCTGGGAAGAAAATATAGCTCTGTGTGTGTGATGGGACTAACACACTTCAAGTCCTATAGGTGCTTCTGGGAACAAAATATAGCTCTGTGTGTGTAATGGGACTAACACACTTCAAGTCCTATAGGTGCTTCTGGGAACAAAATATAGCTCTGTGTGTGTGATGGGACTAACACACTTCAAGTCCTATAGGTGCTTCTGGGAACAAAATATAGCTCTGTGTGTGTAATGGGACTAACACACTTCAAGTCCTATAGGTGCTTCTGGGAACAAAATATAGCTCTGTGTGTGTGATGGGACTAACACACTTCAAGTCCTATAGGTGCTTCTGGGAAGAAAATATAGCTCTGTGTGTGTAATGGGACTAACACACTTCAAGTCCTATAGGTGCTTCTGGGAAGAAAATATAGCTCTGTGTGTGTAATGGGACTAACACACTTCAAGTCCTATAGGTGCTTCTGGGAAGAAAATATAGCTCTGTGTGTGTAATGGGACTAACACACTTCAAGTCCTATAGGTGCTTCTGGGAAGAAAATATAGCTCTGTGTGTGTAATGGGACTAACACACTTCAAGTCCTATAGGTGCTTCTGGGAAGAAATATAGCTCTGTGTGTGTAATGGGACTAACACACTTCAAGTCCTATAGGTGCTTCTGGGAACAAAGTATAGCTCTTTGTGTGTAATGGGACTAACACACTTCAAGTCCTATAGGTGCTTCTGGGAAGAAAATATAGCTCTGTGTGTGTGATGGGACTAACACACTTCAAGTCCTATAGGTGCTTCTGGGAACAAAATATAGGAGCTCTGCCTGCCTGCCACGAACACACTACAAGTCCTATAGGTGCTTCTGGTAACAAAATATAGGAGCTCTGCCTGCCTGCCACTAACACACTACAAGTCCTATAGGTGCTTCTGGTAACAAAATATAGGAGCTCTGCCTGCCTGTCACTAACACACTACAAGTCCTATAGGTGCTTCTGGTAACAAAATATAGGAGCTCTGCCTGCCTGCCACTAACACACTACAAGTCCTATAGGTGCTTCTGGTAACAAAATATAGGAGCTCTGCCTGCCTGTCACTAACACACTACAAGTCCTATAGGTGCTTCTGGTAACAAAATATAGGAGCTCTGCCTGCCTGTCACTAACACACTACAAGTCCTATAGGTGCTTCTGGTAACAAAATATAGGAGCTCTGCCTGCCTGCCACTAACACACTACAAGTCCTATAGGTGCTTCTGGTAACAAAATATAGCTCTGCCTGCCTGTCACTAACACACTACAAGAGGTGCTTCTGGTAACAAAATATAGGAGCTCTGCCTGCCTGCCACTAACACACTACAAGTCCTATAGGTGCTTCTGGTAACAAAATATAGGAGCTCTGCCTGCCTGCCACTAGCACACTACAAGTCCTATAGGTGCTTCTCTTACAGCCCCTGAGCTGTAATTGGCTACAGGCGTCCTGCCTGTAGCCAATTATGGCTCTCGAGTTTCCGGGGCTGTGATTGGCCAAGCATGCGGGGTCACAGTGCATGCTTGGCCAATCATCAGCCAGCAATGCACTGCGTCGGCCGCGCCGGCCGCAATGCATTGCGGGGCCGCTCGCATCACACGAACGTGATGCGAGCGGCCAAAATAGTTCTGGGCTCGCCGAGCGAGCGAACGCCCGGTGCTCGATGCGAACGTGGGTTCGCATCGAGCACCGGGCCCATCCTTAATCTACACCCCTCTGGTACCCTGCATCCAATGTCTTACATTCTGCACCCTGTACTAGATGTCCTGCACTACATTCTGCACCTCACAAACTACTTGTCCCAGGCGCTGATAAACTACACTTCCCTTAAAAAAACTGTCTCCTAATTTTTTTACCTGGCTCCTAGATTCAGCCAAATTTGTTAAGCCCTGCCTTAAGTGACTTCCTCCCCTCCCCCTTATCTCCTTCATTATGTAAGTCATGCTGAGATAATCTCCCATTGGCTGAGCAATATTCTCATTGGTCTCTGAGCTCCTTCTTGCTATTCCTCGTCCTGCCTGTTGTTTCCTTGGATTGATTTTCTGTGTAGTGACCCCGGCTTCATCTCTTGGATGCGCTCGTCTGTTGCTTGTCCTGACCTTTATCCTGATTCCTGGATCTCCTCCTCCTCTCTCCTCCATATCCTCTTACACAGCTTTTCTCCACACCTGCAGTGATCCTGGGGGGTGGAAACTTGGCACCAGCACTCAGCAAAATCCATCCCCACCATTAGGAGCTCTGGAGAAAATTGTCTGCTATTTACACTCCATTCCTCCGCACGTCACCTGATCACATGAGAGCTTACTACACAGATTCCTGACAGATTTCTGTATGGTAAAGGTCAAAGTTCACTCTTCAGTTTAGGAGAGGAAGGACACACCCAGGAACAATGATTTGGTTTCCATGGGAGCCTCATATAGAGGACCCCTCAAATCTCCCCATCCAAATGTCCCTCCATCCAGAGTCTATATGTCCTATGACATCACACTGACCTCACAGCTTCTCCCAATATCCCTCCATCTGGCTTTTTTTACTGATGCTCTTAGGATGTGGGCGGACCCTTGGAATCCTCACTAGCAAAGTGGGACTGTTGGTCCTGCATTGTAGGTAATGATGTCAAAATGCCTGCAACAAGCTTTTAACCTGCATAGTGTGGGGGTCCTGTGTGGGTAAATTATACCTCAGACTGAAGTGGGGCTTTAATAAAATGGAGACCTGAATGGTGAGGTGAGGAGGATTCTGGGAATATTATTTGATTTTACTATTTGTGTTCAGATCTAGAGTTTTCCTCCTGTGAAGTCTGGAGATCATATGACCATCACATTGCCTCCACCTCCCTCCCTGATAGAATAGAGGAATACAAAGAAGATTCTAGAAGTCACCAGAGAGATGATGGAGGAGAGGTGAGCGGTGCTGGGAATTCTGGGACATTATCCAGTAACAGACAAGGGATGTGTCTGGATGGTGACTGTATCATTGTGTGTGTCAGGTTCCTATAAGGTGTCAGGATGTCACTGTCTATTTCTCCATGGAGGAGTGGGAGTATTTAGAAGGACACAAGGATCTCTACAAGGACGTCATGATGGACAATCAGCCGCCCCTCACATCACCGGGTAAGAGGAGACTTTATTGTAAAGAAGAGAGCAGTACGGAGGCTCCACCTAGATCCCCCATCATCTGATAAACACATAGAAACAATGTATTCAGTCAGTGTGTGTGTTTCCTACAGATGGATCCAGTAATGGGAACCCACCAGAGAGATGTCCCCGTCCTCTGTATTCCCGGGATTCCACACAGGAAGGTCACACCATCCCCCACCATCATCAGGTAGATGAGGAACAATCACTGATAGTATCATTAGGATCTGTACATTATCTGCATTGTTACAATTGATGTCATTCTTATTATATATTCAGAGTGGAAACCAGAGAGAGTCTAAAGTTGAGGTTAAAGAAGAAATAAAAGAGGAGGATGATGAGGATGGGGTGATGGAGGAGTTTCTAAAAGAACACAAAGATCTGTACCAGGACACCATGGTGGAGTCATCCAGCTACAGAAACCCACCAGAGAGATGTCCCCGTCCTCTGTATTCCCGGGATTCTACACAGGAAGATCACACCATCCCCCACCATCATCAGGTAGATGATTGACAATTATTGACAGTATGATTTATATAAAGAATATTTGTTACAATGACTGTTTTATTATATATTCAGAGTGGAAACCTCAAGGATTATAATATTGTTGTTAAAGAAGAGTATAAAGAGGAGGATGAGGAGTATGGAGTGATGGAGGAGTTATCAGAAGGACACAAAGATATGATGGAGCCACCAAATACCAGGAACCCACCAGAGAGATGTCCCCGTCCTCTGTATTCCTGGGATTCCACACAGGAAGATCACACCATCCCCCACTGTTACAAGGTTGGTGGGACGGAGCATCTAGAACATTGGATTATTTGTGACTTTATAGTTTTCGGATGATATTCTCTAATTTTTCTTGATTTAGAGTGGAGATCCAATCGATATAGAATTTGAAGTGAAAGCAGAAGAAGAAGAGAGATATGTGAGGGATGATCAGCAGTCTATGGAGGAGGATGGAATAACGGGGACATTTATAGAGGAGGACACTCCTACAGAGATCAGCACAGGTGGGTCATTAACACTAAATACATTCCTCCACCCATACTGCTCACTGATTGGTCCAGAGTAAAGCAAGGACTGGGTGATATCAGCCTGTAATCCCCTGGTCACTTTCCTGAGCTGTGTTCCCCGTCCTGTATTCCTGTATTTCTCTCGGATAATCTTCCTTCTCTGTGCTGCAGACACAATTTATGTATCTAGACTGGATTTATGGAGATTCTGGGGTTCTACTGGAAGAAATGTTGATTTTTACCATAGGTGTTACTAGACCTAGGCACCTGGGGTATGTACTTTGAGTCCTCTGTCCCATACCCAGGTCTAGGAAGATCTCTGACAGAACAATTCTCCAATGATTACTTAAAAAACAGAAGAATAGGGTACCGGCGCCAACTGTTATATTAATATGCGCTTTGTGAAGGCTGCACTCTAGAAAGTAAGAGACCAGATGTCCATTTACTTATTTGAAATAGGTTATAGGGGAAATTACCCAGCAGCCTCTACGCGTTTCGCATGAAGATATGCGTCATCAGGAAGCTTCACAAGGGTGATATATACTAACTGCGGAGGAGTTAATCACCAGTGGGGTATTTGAGTGGAACTGATGGGTCACGGATCGATTTAAATAGCAGTGGCGTCAGCACACGAACTTTCTTTATATACAATAGATCGTTTTTTTATGTTGCACATTAATTTTTTATGGCATATTGAATTTGAGAATTTGGACATTTTCTGAATTTTTCTTCACAGGAGTGGGATCACAGGAGGGGAGGGGGGACTTGTATCACGTCATACAAAAAACTACTATATTTGGCATGCTGGCTTGTTTTTGTTCTTTGTTTTTGTTGTTTTGGGTAGGAGTGAGGCTTGGTTGTACCAAGTTCTCCTTCATAGGAGTTTAGATATACACGTATAGGAGTTTGTTTACACAGCTTCTCTTTTTTCACAGGAATATAGACACACGTAGATGTACAATTTGTAAAAAAATTCTATATATATTTTGTAAAAATCTTTTTTTCACAGGATTGGGATTTATATGATTAATAGGATCTGATTTTCCTCCACGGAATTAGGATAGTGTTGTAAAGACTTTTTTGTAAAGGAAAGGAGTGTTTTAAAAATACCTACCCGTTTGGATAGGAGTACCTGGCATTATAGCATAGTAATTGATGCTAATTGCCATTGTACCCCACCCTACCCATTAGAGGACTGAGTTGACCCTAAAGGGATCCGCAGTTGATAAGCAGTAACACACAACAGTTCTTTCAAACTGTGTTTTTCAAGGTGTTTAAGGTTTCACATATCTTTATTTTTTTGATTGGCCCATCTCCCCTATAACCTATTTCCAATGATTACTTGCTGGCTGTGCATGGTGGAAGGATATATCCAGGGCTGCTGATAAGCCAGTACAACTGGCCCTGTTGTACCGGGCTCGGGCAATCTGGACAGAGAGGAATCTGAGTTTTTTTTTCTTCTTTTTGGGTAACTCCATACTGATGTTCTTCGGGGTGTGAGGGAGGGACTAGGCACATGTCACTTCCATGCCCGCTCCGCATGTTGGCTCAAGTCCTGGCCTGCATATTGCCCTCCCTGGCAGAGTGATTTATTTCCCTCTGGTCATGGCGCTCTGCTCTGTTCTCCACTTGGCCTGAGACGGTGAGTCTGGAGAAGAAGCAGTGAGGCGAACGGCAGAGGAAGCGGGTGACATTTGAAATTGTGACTGACTCCAGGCAGCAGCAGGATCAGAGAGGGAGTGGCTCGTGGGGCTAAAACGGGTGTGTGCTTGCTTGGGGTGATCCAAGATCTACTATATGATGATTACACACTGTATCTGTCTGCAGCATCTACACATTATGGCATTGGTAGAATGGGTGGGGTGGCACTCTTGTCTCTGCAGACAGCACATTATGGCATGTCCCGCTGTCAAGTCACTGATCGCCATTACTAGTAAAAATGAATAAAAAATACATAAATACATTCCATATAACTTGCACTTCATTTCAAGGTGGGGAGGGGGCCAGGGGTGGGGCTGAAGGGGGCCCCATCAGGTAGGCTGTATGGGGCCCCATGATTTTTATCAGTGGCCCTGGATATGTCTGTATAGTCTCAGACCCAAGTCACTGAGTGCAGTCTCAGGAGATGGGAGGCAGCGGTGTGGGACCTCTGCAACTTGTCTCATGTAAACATTTTAAGCTTCCACTGATTACTGAATACCAATATTACGAGTCCTGACCATGTATACAGTGAGCAAAATTATAAATGCAACACTTTTGTGTTTGCCCCTATTTATTATGAGCTGAACTCAAAGATCTACGACTTTTTCTATGTACAGAAAAGGCCTATTTCTCTCAAATATGGTTTACAAATCTGTCTAAATCTGTGTTAGTGAGCGCTTCTCCTTTGCCGAGATAATCCATCCACCTCACAGGTGTGGCATATCAAGATGCTGATTAGACAGCATGATTATTGCACAGGTGTGCCTTAGGCTGGCCACAATAAAAGGCCACTCTAAAATGTGCAGTTTTACTGTATTAGGGGAGGGTCCAAAAATCAGTCAGTGTCTGGTGCCTCACGCAGTGCAGCACATCTCCTTGGCATAGAGTTGATCAGGTTGTTGATTGTGGGCTGTGGAATGTTGGTCCAGTCCTCTTCAATGGCTGTGCGAAGTTGCTGGATTTTGGTAGGAACTGGAACACAATGTCGTATACGCCAATCCAGAGCACCCCAAACATGCTCAGTGGGTGCCATGTCCGGTGAGTATGCTGGCCATGCAAGAACTGGGATGTTTTCAGCTTCCAGGAATTGTGTGCAGATCCTTGCACCATGAGGCCGTGCATTATCATGCTGCAACATGAGGTGATGGTCATGGATGAATGGCACAACAATGGGCCTCAATGTTCGTTGTCCATAGGATATGCCTGCCCATACTCTAAACCCCACCGCCACCATGGGCCACTCCATCCACAACGCTGACATCCGCAAACCGCTTACCCACACGATGCCATACATGCTGTCTGCCATCTGCCCTGTACAGTGAAAACTGGGATTCATATGTGCAGAGAACACCTCTCCAAAGTGCCAAACACCATGGAATGCGAGCATTTGCCCACTCAATAAGTATGTCGTTAATAAGATTCCACGCTTAGGATTATGTTGGACTGCTACCTCCTCTGAAACACTCCAAAAAATTGAAGCAACTAAAATACAGGGAAATGGGAAAGAGGAAGGTGGCGCTGCCCCTTAACTGAAGAGTGACCTTCAGAAGTGTTGTCACGTACCTGAAGGGAGAGAGATGGTCAGAGACTGTGTGGATATGACTCTCATACTGTGCTTATACTAGCCTTGCCTTCATGTGGGAGTAAGTAGAGAGTCCTTTGCCCTGCAGAAACTCCTAACATGAGCTGGAGCTTGCACATTTTTTCAGCACTGTGGCAAGTAAATGGTGTGGTGCACCAAGCCAGGGATGGACTGGCCATCAGGACTACTGGGAGATTCCCGGTGGGCCGATGGCTCAGTGGGTCGGTTTCAGCGGCCTCCTATTGCCTCGGAGGTCCGCAGCGATCTACCCGTCAATCACCGACAGCTGGCGCCTGACGGGTAGATCGAGATTTAGCCAGTATGCATAGTAGCGCAGGAAGCGCCTGTCTGTAATAAGTTCTCTCTCTCTCATGTCACGCAGCGCTTTTCGCTCCCCGGCAGCCCCTACTCTCTTCTCGTCTATCCCCATTGGCTTGCGACATCATCTGGGATAGAAGAGAGGAGGGACCGCCGGGGAGCGAACAGCGCTGCGTGACATGAGAGAGAACTTATTACAGACAGGCGCTTTCTGCGCTACTCTGCATGCTGGCCAGGCTAGTAAACGATCAATAATGTGCCCCATGCCCTGATGTGCCATGTGCCCTGATGTGCCATGTGCCCTGATGTGCTATGTGCCCCGTGCCCTGAGCCCTGATGTGCTATGTGCCCTGATGTGCCGATTTGTGCCCTGATGTGATCTGTGCCATGTGGCCTGATGTGCCCCATGCCCTGATGTGCTATGTGCCCTGATGTGCTATGTGCCCAATGTCTTGTGCCCCGGTGTGCTGTGCCTCAATGTGCTGTGTCCTGATGTGCTGTGTCCTGATGTGCTGTGCCCTGATGTGTTGTGCCCTGTATCCTGATGTACTGTGCCCCGATGTGCCCTGTACGCTGATGTGCTGGGCTCTGTACCCTGCCCTGATGTGCTGTATCCTGATGCCCTGTACCCTGATGTGTTGTGCCCTGTACGCTGATGTGCTAGGCTCTGTACTGTGCCCCGATGTGCTGTACCCTGATGCCCTGTGTCCTGATGTGCTATACCCTGATGTGCTATGCACTGTACCCTGATGTGTTGTGCCCTGATGTGCCCTGTACGCTGATGTGCTGGGCCCTGTACCCTGATGCCCTGTACCCTGATGTGCTGTGTCCTGATGTGCTGTGCCCTGTACCCTGATGTGTTGTGCCCTGATGTGCCTTGTGCTCTGATGTTCTGGGCTCTGTACCCTGACGTGCTGGGCTCTGTACCCTGACGTGCTGGGCTCTGTACCCTGATGTGTTGTGCCCTGGGCCAGTCTGGATGAAGTCCAGGGCCACATTTTTGTCCCAGTCCAGCCCTGCACCAAGCTGTACATAACTCTTCATGCCAACATTGCTCATAGATGAGAGAGCAGTAAGTTAAAGTGCCCATCCCATAGCCACACTTCAGGTGTGTCCTAATACAGATTGAGTCTGCCCCCAGCACACACTGTACAGCTCCCATAGACAATGCTGTACAGGGCCACTATGATAATGAGAAGCAATGGCACAGCTCACCTGTGTCCAATCCTAGGCACACCACCCCCGTCATCTCTGGTCTCCTCCCGGCATCTTCATGCTCCTCTGAGCACTCCAAGCACACATGGTGGGTGAGGCGGGCGATGTCAGAAGCGCCCTCATTGGCTACAGGGCTGCAGAGCCCTGTTGTGGTGTAACCTCTGATTTGGAGAGTGTGTGGTGGGAGGGGCAGTGTGTTTAAGCAGCCATACACAGTGAGTGAAAGGGGAGCCGGGGGAAGGCAGCTCTTGTTAGGATATGCGGCCCCAGTGTTCCCTACAGCCAGTCCGGCCTGGGGACACCAACCAGGGGACATTCTCTCTCCCACACACATGGTAGGCAAATTAGGTGGCCGTGAGGCACTGTAAGCGCAAGGCCTGAGGCGACCACCTAATTTGCTAAATTAGACAGACGCCTCTGTAAATAAGGAAGTGCAGTACTTCTTGTGTTACGAAGACAATAACCCAATGATGGTGGTCTTCAGGATCAGTCCAGTCTTCATATTGGTTGTTCTCCCTCCAGCCTCACTCTCTGACCTCTGGTGGGGCTCAGCCCCGCTGTTATTCATGACTAAATCATGGACTAAATAAGGAAGTGCAGGACTTCTTGTGTTGGGAAGATGGCAGTGAGTGATAGAGGGGGTGGGGACACTCGTCCTATAATCCCCTCATCACTGTCACTCCTATAAAAGACAGTTCTCGTGGTTTCCTCACTCTCTGACTAAGGTCCATGAATAAAGAAATGAACTGGTAGGAGATCAGAGGACCCATTTACTAGTTACCTTGAGGGTGGAATTGTAAGATCCTCAGAGACAAAGCTGCCTGATGTGGGCGGAGTCCTGGTTTAGGGGAACCAATCTGCTCATGTCTAGTAATAATCTTTTTATTTCTATTTTAGTAGATGGACGGGAGATGAGGAAAACCTCAGAGGATTGTCTCACTTTGTCTCCAGACTGTAAAGTAGAAGATGAGGACATCACACAGTATAGTCCAGGAGAAAACCCGACTACCTCAAATGTCCATCCGGCACCACACAGTGTAGATGGACCATCGTATTCCTCTTATCCTGAGGAACCCCAGACTGTGAGGGACGGTGCCGTCCTTCCAACAGATAACAACAGGTTTTCCTGTACTGAGTGCGGGAAGTGTTTCCGTTCTAAATCCAATCTTAATGTGCATAAAAGATCTCACACAGGGGAGAAGCCGTACTCCTGCTCTGAGTGCGGGAAATGTTTTTCAGTAAAGTCTCATCTTTACACACATCAGAGATCTCACACGGGGGAGAAGCCATATTCTTGTCCTGAGTGCAGGAAATGTTTTTCATCTATATCCAATCTTTACAGACATCAGACATCTCACACAGGGGAAAAACCATATTCCTGTCCTGAGTGCGGGAAATGTTTTTCACAGGCGTCTAGTCTTTCCGCACATCAAAGATGTCACACGGGGGAGCAGCCATATTCCTGTCCTGAGTGCGGCAAATGTTTTTCAGAGAAGAACAATCTATACAAACATCAGAGATCTCACACAGGGGAGAAGCCGTATTCCTGTCCTGAGTGCGGGAAATGTTTTTCAGTGAAGTCCAGTCTTTACGTACATCAGAGATTTCACACAGGAGAGAAGCCGTATTCTTGTCCTGAGTGCGGGAAATGTTTTTCAGTGAAGTCCCATCTTTACACACATCAGAGATCTCACACAGGGAAGAAGCCGTATTCCTGTCCTGAGTGCGAGAAATGTTTTTCACAGAAGTCTCATCTTTCCAGACATCAGAGATCTCACACTCGGGGAGCAGCCACTTTCCTGTCCTGAGTGAGGGAATTGTTCCTCACTGAAGTCCTGTCTTCCTGTACAACAGGGATCCCACACAACCCTTAAGGTGTATTAGTGCCTTGAGTCTCTATGAATGAAAAAGAGTATGGGTAATGAGAAAGCGAAGTGGGCACCACATCCCAAGGAATGAAGGATTTTAAAGGTATCAAAAAGCGGGACTTTTAGGGCGCCAATTAGCTAAACATTTGGTTTAAAAAATATATATATACATTTTATTGAATAAGAATATATCTAAAATGACAAAAAGTAGTCAAATACATAAATTTCATACACCATTGCAGCCACTTGTGCTCAACATGTTTCACTCAAGAGAGCTTCCTCAGGAGACTTATAGTGCTGCATGTAGTTGATACTGAAAAAAGAATGTGTAATTGAAAATATTAACAATAAAATATTTTACAACAATGAAGTTATAATGAGTATATATTTGCATTTTACATTTCACAAAATTGCATGTAATTGTTATCAGGCTGAGAGAGAAGAGATCTACCGAATACTTTAAAGTCAAATCTTGAATCAATAAAATCTATAATTTTTTTAAACCAACTATTTAGTTAACCACTTGCTGACCAGCCGCCGTCATACTGCGGCAGGTCTCCACGATTCTGCGAACCGTTGGAGCTGTACCTTCGGCCCTTTAAATGCCTATAGCAAGCATGCCCCCTGCAGGGTGGGGGAGCCACGTGCGATCACAGGCACAAGAGCCAGAACAGGGACGTGTGTGTGTGTGTGTGTGTGTGTGTAAACACACAAATCCCTGTTCTGCGAGGAGAGACAGATCGTTTGCTCCTACTAGCTAGGAACAACGATATGTCTCTAGTCAGTACCATTCCCCCACAGTGAGAAACACAAACGAGGGAACACGTTTAACCCCTCGATCGCCCCCTAGTGTTAATCCCTTCCCTGCCAGTGACATTTATACAGCAATCAGTGCATTTTTATAGCACTGATCACTGTATCAGTGGTCCAAAAAATGTGTCAAAAGTGTCCAATCTGTCCACTGCAATATTGCAGTACCGCGAAAAATTGCTGATCACTGCCATTACTAGTAAAATAAAAAAATTATTAAAAAAAATGCCATAAATCTATCCCATAGTTTGTAGACGCTATTTTGCGCAAAATAATCCATATACACTTATTGTGAATTTTTTTTTTTTACCAAGATATGTTGAAGAACATATGTTAGCCAAAACTGATGAAAAAAATTAGATTTTTAAAAACATTTTTGGGGATATTTATTACTGCGATAAAGTAAAAAAAAATGTTTTTTTTTTCAAAATAGGTGCTCTTTTTTTTTGTTTAAAAAAATAAAAACCGCAGAGGTCAAATACCACCAAAAGAAAGCTCTATTTGTGGGGAAAAAAGGACGTCAATTTTGTTTGGTTACAACATCACACGACCGCACAATTGTCAGTTAAAGCGGCGCAGTGCCGAATCGCAAAAAATGACCTGGTCATTGTGTTGCGTTTGTTAAAATATGATTTTTTAAACATCAGATCTAACATTACATGGGAGAAATTACAAGTTTAGTTGATCAGATTACAAACAAGTCTCTGGTATGAGTAGAATTCTCAAACAAATTCTGTTTTCATACAATGGTGTTAGATAACATTCTTGTATTCAAATTGACAGTTCGAAGAGGCTATTGTCTCGTCAGCTACAGTAAACAGGTTGAGAGTGTCTGTCAGACTGAAAAGAATGACTGTTATATTGATGACAGGATTTGGTTTGAGGAGAGAATGGGTAGCAAGCAACAATCCATTGTCTTTTCAGCTACAGTAAACAGGTTGAGAGGGTGTCTCAACCTGAAAAGAATGACTGTTAGTCGGTTGTTATGGAAACAAGTCTATAAACATTAACTTTGGTCAACAAACTGGGACAAATAAAATGGAGGAGTAGAGACACAGAGGGGAGACTGGAACAGATCATGCTGTAACATCAGGACACACATCATCATGCTTTGAACATCAGAAGCCACTCATGATAGAAGGACAGAACCTGGTCTCCAAGAAGAAATATTGCCAATGGAGATCATGAACATACAGTAACAGAAGTTAAGTAACCCTTTAAATGTATTTGTACTGTTAGACTTTAGGCTGTTCTATTTTTTAGGCATTTTGTTTGTTATAGATATCTGTCAGTCTTGTATTGTATTCCTAAGATTGTAATAGTTTTGTACAGCAGCTTTGTATAGTAAAAAGCACATTTATATACTGCAGAAGTCTAAACTTCCTTGGTTTTACCACAAGAACTTGTTAGATAAACGCAAGCAATACAATTGCGGGCTCGGCCGTGACTGTGCTATAGTTCAATTGAAGCAGAGCTGTTTTTTCTGTAGTGTGTAGCTTGTGCTAGGTAAAATGCTGTGTAAGCTGTTTAGGAAAGGAAAGGCTGCAGAGGGTCCTGGTGACCAGAAGGAAGTGTGCAGCTTACCTATCTGGGCCAGAGACAATGAGTGGGAGCCTCTTGCTAAAGAATTTGTGAAGTATGCTTCTCCCTTGAAGCTGACTTGGGGTGATAAAGTCTCAGATCATTTTGTAGATTTTAGCCTTAAGGGGTTGGATTTAAGTAAAAAAGAGAAGAGGACAGTGTCCAAATTCGGATGGTATTTTCTTCACGCATTTTACACTGAATCACATAGAAGGGAGAAGGCAGAGGCAGAAGTTAAGGTATTAAAAGACCAGCTAGCAGTTGCTTCAAAGTGTGTACGTTCAACTGCTAGTCGGGCTGATGATTTGCAAGAGCGGTGTGCAGCCCTCATGAACAAATGAATTAATGCCTTAAGGAAAAGGAAGGGCCGTAAACCTGTTAGTAAAGCCAGGGTACGTGCCATTGTCACATCCCAAAATTGGGATTGTGAGGATGTGCTCTCCTCAAATGATAGTGAGGATAGAGTTTGATGTTTCGCATGATGATCTGCTAGTGCAAAAGAAAAAGTATGCCAGACCTCTCATTACTAAGCATAGGAAACGGCAACATGATAGAGAGGATATGGCAGATGGGGAGGTGCATTATCGCAACCCCAGAGATGTTGAATTTGAAGAAGTACGGGAGTTTACACAAACTGAACTCCATGAGCTGGTAAAACAATACAAACAAAGGTCTGGGGAGCCTCTAGTGAGTTGGCTCCTACGCTTATGGGATGAAGGGGCGGACAGTATTGTTTTGTCAGGTAAGGAAGCAGTGACTATGGGACTGTTAACCCATGATCCACAATTGCGTCAGGCAATGCGAAAAGCCAGAGAGTTTAGCGTGAATTTTTCACTGTTAGACCTCGTGAGAGATGGAATAGTCCGAGTATACTCTAGGCCTACTGACCTGGAAAATACCTACTCCTGGAGATCAATAGCAGAGGGTATTTCCAGGTTATGTGAGATGGGTTGTATAACCGGATTAAATACGTTTCCAGAATGGATGGGTCCAGATATGGAACCCTTTACGTCTGCTCTGTGCTCTAAGCTGATGAAGTCTGCACCATTTAATCTTAGGGCTCCCTTATGGTCCTTGTTGGGAGGCCTGGGATTAAACAGCAAGATTCATGAAGCTACAACCCTTTTAAGCCAGTTGGGGGAGCTAGAGGAGACTAAAACAAAACCTGTCAGGGCAGTAGATAAGGTCAAGGCCAGACAGGAAGAATACAAGCAGAAAAGAACAGAGAAGAAAGGGAATGGGGTAGAGAAGACAGGAGGTGAAGAGAAAACCAGGCTAGTTATTTCTAGGAAAGAAATGTGGGTGGACCTATTAAAGGCAGGAGTACCTAAAGATGAGATAGATGGCATTTCTACTGCAGAAATGCTGAAGAGGTGGAAAGATTTAGTAGGTAAAACTGTCAGGGTTAGAAACACTACTCCTAGTGAAGATAACATCAGCCTAGACTTAGAGGAAACAGAACAGACACTTCCTGTTAGCCCCAAACCAATTCCCAAAACTGAACGTGAACAAAAACCCAAATCCCTTTATCCTGGGGAGGAGTTAGAGAGAATCAGAAAAGGGGATTGGGAGGTTCCTTATCCTTTATGAAGGGAAGGTGAGTCTCCTGTAATAGCCGTGAGGGCAGTGACAGCATGAGACCGACGCCGATATGCACCTGTCACTGTATGGTGGGGGAAGTCATCTTCTACACATGTAATGGCTTTAGTTGATAGCGGAGCCGAAGTTACACTTTTGCAAGGAAATCCTTCCCATCACAAAGGAGAATTGATTTATGTAGAAGGTTTGGGAGGGCAAACTACACCAGCAGTTAGGATACGGGTGAAATTGGCTATTGGCAAGGGATCAGGATTTATGACAAATGTTTTGGTTTCAGAGTTACCCGAAAATATTCTTGGGATGGATGTACTTCAAGGTCAGTCAATTCAGACTGAAAGAGGTACATTCACATTCGGTTATCCTGATAAAGCGTATCTGGTAAGGGCGGTGAAGGCTATGGTCAGAGGTCATGCAAAATGGACCCCTGTCTACATTCTTCCACCAGAGAAGCCAGTCTGTCTCAAGCAGTACAGACTTCCTGGAGGCCACAAAGAAATTGGGGAGACTATTCAAGAACTATTGAGAGTAGGGATCCTTAGACCTGCTGTAAGTCCTTTCTCGTCTCTGGTGTTCCCAGTAAAAAAGCCTGATGGGACATATAGGATGACTGTGGATTACAAAGATCTAAACAAAGTGGCACCTCCATTGAAGTCAGCTGTACCAGATATGATCTCAATTGTTGAAAAAATTGCTAAAGATGCAGGAGAATATCATGCTGTGAAAGACCTGGCTAATGCTTTCTTTTCGATTTTAATAGACCCAGAGTATCAAGACCAGTTTGCTATGGTGTGGGACGGCCGCCAGTACACTTTCACTGTCCTTCCGCAAGGCTATCTTCATTCTCCAACGATTTGTCATGGACTGATTGCCCGAGATTTAAGCACCCTGAATTTGAAAGTCGCTGTGTTTCACTACATTGATGACATCATGATCTCTGGAACAAAAGAAGATGTAACTGAAGCACTGCACCTGCTGATGCATCACATGGAGAACAGAGGGTGGGCTATCAACAGAGACAAAGTCCAAGGACCTACCACAGAGGTGAAATTCCTAGGAATGATGTGGACTGGGCAACAGAGGAAAATTCCAGAGACAGTTGTCAAACTATCCAGGCGCTGTCGCCCCCTACTACCAAAAAGGAGGCACAGAAGTTCATTGGAGTTGTGGGGTTCTGGAGATCATTCATCCCACATCTTGGACTGATTGAGGCCTATATATAATGTCACCCAGAAAAAGACTGAGTTCTCATGGGGTTCAGAGCAGCGGACTGCATTCCTGGCTGCTAAAGAAGCTATTTTGCAGCATCAGGGATTAGGACCCGTGAGACAAGGAGTACCATTTCAGCTGGATGTAGTGGAGCAGAATGGTACCATATCTTGGAGTCTGTGGCAGCCAAATGAAAAGAAAAGACTAAGAGCAATACCCATTGGATTTTGGTCCAAACAACTGACAGGGGCACAGAAGAGATACACGCCCCTAGAGAAGTACCTGTTTGGGGCCTACACAGCACTTCAACATGTATAGACCATTACAGGAAAGGACACAGTCACCATCCATACTGCATTGCCAATAGCAGGATGGGTGAGAGATAATGGACTGATCACTAGGGCAGCTGTAGCTCAGAACCAGACACTGATGAAATTGAAGTGGTACCTTCAAGAAAGAGGGGGTATTGCAGCTGGGAATGTTAGAGACATTTCAAAACAGTTGGCAGGGCTTTGTTACTTTTACCAGCACCTGGCCAGAAGAAGAAGTGTGCCCCTGTCTCCGATTTGATCCATAGGAAGACCAGAGAAAAGTGATTACAAGATGGAAAGAATGAGGGAAGATCGCAAGAGCTGTGGAGAGCAAGGCCTTTTATGTATTACAAGCCTGGACTTGTTTCTACAGAACTTTAGAATGGACTTTCTAATAAACTTTTTAAAGTTAAAAGACTGAAACATCTTCTCAATGACATAAATTGGAGGTGTTGCATTCAAGGAAAATTAATGTTTAGAATGAGTTTTATTAGTAATAAAGTGATTTTCTATATGGAGTCTGAAAGAAAAAAAAATCTAGGGCGGAATGTGTTGCGTTTGTTAAAATATGATTTTTTAAACATCAGACCTAACATTACATGGGAGAAATTACAAGTTTAGTTGATCAGATTACAAACAAGTCTCTAGTATGAGTAGAATTCTCAAACAAATGCTGTTTTCATACAATGGTGTTAGATAGCATTCTTGTATTCAAATTGACAGTTTGAAGAGGCTATTGTCTCGTCAGCTACAGTAAACAGGTTGAGAGTGTCAGTCAGACTGAAAAGAATGACTGTCATATTGATGACAGGATTTGGTTTGAGGAGAGAATGGGTAGCAAGCAACAATCCATTGTCTTTTCAGCTACAGTAAACAGGTTGAGAGGGTGTCTCAACCTGAAAAGAATGACTGTTAGTCGGTTGTTATGGAAACAAGTCTATAAACATTAACTTTGGTCAACAAACTGGGACAAATTAAATGGAGGAGTAGAGACACAGAGGGGAGACTGGAACAGATCATGCTGTAACACCAGGACACACATCATCGTGCTTTGAACATCAGAAGCCACTCATGATAGAAGGACAGAACCTGGTCTCCAAGAAGAAATATTGCCAATGGAGATCATGAACATACAGTATCAGAAGTTAAGTAACCCTTTAAATGTATTTGTACTGTTAGACTTTAGGCTGTTCTATTTTCTAGGCATTTTGTTTGTTATAGATATCTGTCGGTCTTGTATTGTATTCCTAAGATTGTAATAGTTTTGTACAGCAGCTTTGTATAGTAAAAAGCACATTTATACACTGCAGAAGTCTCAGCTTCCTTGTTATACCACAGAGTAACCTTGCTAAATAGACGCAAGCAAAACAGTCATTAAGCAGGCAAATCTTCCAGTCTGTAAGTGATTAATTGGCAAATTAAAAGTCCCGCTTTTTGTTACCTTTTAAAATTCTTCTATATGAATGTTGCTGGACATCACAGCTCTCATGTGGGGAAGAAGCACACCCTGATATACACCTCAGATATACTCCATGGCTGATCTCCATCATGTAAGAAACGGTTCCAGGGATGTGGACAATTTAAAAAAAAAAAAAAAACACTTCTCAAAGGGACTAAATTGGGGTCCCAGTGTCCTTGTCCATTATGACAGTCTCCTTGTTCCTTATGATGATCTCCTTGTTCCTTATGACGATCTCCTCGTCCCTTATGACGATCTCCT
Organism: Lithobates sylvaticus; assembly: GCA_028564925.1. NCBI lineage: Eukaryota > Metazoa > Chordata > Amphibia > Anura > Ranidae > Lithobates > Lithobates sylvaticus. Next base: position 577,794,690 of record CM053028.1, on the reverse strand, counting down.
CGTCCCTTATGACGATCTCCTTGTTCCTTATGACGATCTCCTTGTTCCTTATGACGATCTCCTAGTCTCTTATGACGATATCCTAGTTACTTATGACGATCTCCTTGTCCCTTATGACAATCTCCTTGTCCCTTATGACGATCTCCTTGTCCCTTATGACGATCTCCTAGTCTCTTATGACGATCTCCTCGTTCCTTATGACGATCTCCTTGTCCCTTATGACGATCTCTTCGTCTCTTATGACGATCTCCTTGTCCCTTATGACAATCTCCTAGTCTCTTATGATGATCTCCTTGTCCCTTATGACGTTCTCCTTGTCACTTATGATGATTTCCTTGTTTCTTATGATGATCTCCTTGTTCCTTATGACAGTCTCCTTGCCCCTTATTACGATCTTCTTGTCCCTTATGACGATCTCCTAGTCCCTTATGACGATCTTCTAGTCCCTTATCACGATCTTCTAGTCCCTTATGACGATCTCCTCGTCCCTTATGACGATCTTCTTGTCCCTTATGACGATTTCCTAGTCCCTTATGACGATCTCCTAGTCCCTTATGACGATCTCCTAGTCCCTTATGACGATCTCCTAGTCCCTTATGACGATCTCCTCGTCCCTTATGACGATCTCCTAGTCCCTTATGACGATCTCCTCGTCCCTTATGACGATCTCCTCGTCCCTTATGACGATCTCCTCGTCCCTTATGACGATCTCCTCGTCCCTTATGACGATCGCCTTCTCCCTTATGACGATCTCCTTTTTTCTTATGATGATCTCCTTGTTCCTTATGACAGTCTCCTTGCCCCTTATGACGATCTACTTGTCCCTTATGACAATCTCCTTGTTTCTTATGAAGATCTTCTTGTCCCTTATGAAGATATCCTTGTCCCTTATGACGATCTCCTAGTCCCTTATGACAGTCTCCTTGTTCCTTATGACAGTCTCCTTGCCCCTTATGACGATCTCCTAGTCCCTTATGACGATCTCCTTGTTCCTTATGACAGTCTCCTTGCCCCTTATGACGATCTCCTAGTCTCTTATGACGATCTCCTCGTCCCTTATGACGATCTCCTCGTCCCTTATGACGATCTCCTCGTCTCTTATGACGATCTCCTTGTCCCTTATGACAATCTCCTAGTCTCTTATGATGAATGGCACGGCTGCGCTCTTTTCATTTTTTTTTTTTTATTGTTTTTATTAAATTTTAAGTAACACAGAACAAAACAGCCTATTGGGCATACCCAGGCTCAATCACTACTATAGACTAAACTAACAGTGAAGAAAGAGAAAAAAAAAAACACAAAATTAAACATCCTAGTAAAACCACTGTGCGCTCAACCACCTATGCAGGATGTGCAGAAACATCTTGTACTTCCACCTATACCCTACAAAGCTTTCAGTAGACAATCTTAGGATGAAGAGCATAATAGTCATACACCGTCTACTTAGTCTTACTCCTACTCCCCCCTCCTCCCCATAGAACATTGACTCAGGAGCCTAGGAACGTTTAGAAGATCAGGAATGCCACCTACGCGATGCCTGATACTTAACAGAGGGATACTAATCCTCATTGGAATCTGCATTAGTGGACTGGGATTCGGTCCAGATATCCCATATTTTGTGAAATTTTTCCCACACCCACGTGACAGGTAAGTAGCTTTATATAGTGGTAGAGCCGTATTTACTAACCTCTTCCAGAAATTTATGGTAGGTGCGGCTGAGGCCTTCCACCTGAGTACTATAGATTTACGGGCATAGTATAGCAATAGTCCCAGCAGGGTTCTCATCGCCCGGCTTGGGGCCATTGGTTCGACCAGTCCCAGCAGACATATCTCTACGGACAATGGCACAGAAATGGTGGTGACAGTCAAAATAAAACTGGTTGCGCTCTTTTCATAAAGTGACAGCCGGTACGGGGAACTTCTCCCCGCACTGCTGTCACACAGAGGACTCAGATCGCCGAGCCACTGCAGGAACATGTAACATCTTCCAGAAGGTGAACATTTCCTTTAACCTTTTCACTGCCAGAGACTTTTTTGTTTATTTTTTTGCACTTTAAAAAATAATTTTAGGTCTGGAGATTACATAAAACCCCCAAAACATTATATATTTTATGAAAGCAGACACCCAAGAGAATATAAAAGAGTGGTAGTTCCAATTTTTTATGTCGTATGATATTACCGCAAAAGTCTAGAAAATTCTAATTTTCAGTAAAAAAAAAAAAACAACGCACTTATCTTAATTTTAGCAGGGAAACAAAAATGCAAATATAAAAGCAGAGGTTGCAGTAAATAGATACCCAACATATCAAACCCAAAGTGTTTGTTAAACCAAATTTTTTTTTATCAGATCCTGTTCCTTTAAAGCATGTTTTACAGCACAGTGTTTGTGCTGTGTCATTTGGTCCCCTGTATCACCTGAAATACCTGACTGATTCTGCCTAGTTCTGCCCTCCCCCTGTACGCTGACTCCCTTGTATGATGGCTATAGAGATCTGACACCGGAGTATGTGCGTACTTACGTCATCTGCAGCCCTGATCTGTGTCTCCTGTGTTCGCTCCCTCCCACCCCTCTCTGAGTGTCTGCACGTGTCAGGCTGTTAGCCCCGCCCCGCCCCTACTGATCTCATACTTAACCTGAAAAGCCCTCATCCCCTCTGTATTAGAACAAGAAGTTCCCCTATGTCTGTGTTATATCATAAATATGATTATCTGTACTGATAACACTTTGGATCCTTGCGATCACGTGACTCTTCCGCTTTCTCTTTCTTCTTCTCTCCGGCTGACGTCAGCTGCAGTGCTCCTCCCCCCGGAACTCTCAGCTGGCAGAGGAGAGAAAAGGCACCTGATCGATGTGTTATCAGTACAGAGAAGCATATATATGATATAACATAGACACAGGGGAACTTATTGTTCTAATACAGAGGGGATGGGAGCATTTTATACAAGTGGCTTAACAACCACTTTAAATTTGTGTGTGCCTGTGAAATGGTGACAGACTTCAGTACCTTACATTTTCTATAGTCGACGCTTTAAAAGCCCCCTATATGTCATCAGTTTAGTGTTACGGAGGAGGTCTGGTGATAGAATTATTGCTCTCATTCCAGCGTGCGCGATGATATGTAACGTGTATCGCAATCAACGTTTTCAGGCGTAGACGCCACAACATGTGCATTTATGTTTGTAAGTACGTATATGGGGGTGGGGGGCATCAACAATTTTTGGGGGGGGGGGGGATTTTATGTGCTTGGGTGTAACTTTAATTTTGAACAATTAAAAAAAACTATATTTTTTTTTTGCCCAATTTGGACATATTCACTTAGGGGAGTACTCACTTTTGTTGCCAGCGGTTTAGACATTAATGGCTGTGTGTTGAGTTATTTTAAGGGGACAGATGATTTTCACTGTTATACAAGCTGTACACTCACTACTTTACATTGCAGCAAAGTGTCATTTCTTCAGTGTTGTCACATGAAAAGATATAATAAAATATTTACAAAAATGTGAGGGGGGTACTCACTTTTGTGAGATAGTGTGTGTGTGTGTGTGTGTATATATATATATATATATGTAAGATTCTTCGTTATACGCCCTCTAGTGGTACTCACAGGTATTGGTCCAAAAGAGGAAAGGAGAAAAAGAAAAGGACATATTCAATGGAAGTGCCATCTTGTGGATAAGCATGGTAATGCCTTAATGGTAACTAACACACTAAATACATCAATAGGATTATGCACATTGGAGGAGGGAACATGAGACAAAAAGTGTCTAGAAACAAAACAGAATGGATTTATAAATTAAACACTTTACATGCTGGTATCAATGTAGACATTGATTTGAATTGTTACATTTCAAACTTTTAATTGTTATGGAGTTCCAATCATGTCCTACTTTCCAGTCTTTTTATTCAATGTATTTAGTGTGTTAGTTACCATTAAGGCATTACCATACTTATCCACAAAATAGCTCTTCCATTGAATATGTCCTTTTTCTTTTTCTCCTTTCCTCTTTTGGACCATTACCTGTGAGTACCACTAGAGGGCGTATAAAGACGAATCATATATATTAATCTATATATTATATATATTTTTTTATACATTTATTTTTTAACAAATAATCTTATAAGTAAATAGACAACTAATGTTTAGGCAAATTATGCAAATTTTTGACTCCAGAGGATTGGATATCCAATTCACCTTGACTGTATAAATTGTGGTGGAGGAAGTGACGGATCCGATCACATGACCCCTGATGACATCAGACGTGCTGATGAAACGCGTTGGGTTACGTGATACGCCACTTCCGCCACCATGTTGGAGCGCAGGTGGAACGCAGCTTGGCGTGCCTGCTCCATTTTATGTGATTTTTTACTGGAACAAATTTTTACGAATAAATGGCTACAAGTTTCCTTTACTTATTAATCCCGTCTGGTTACACCGCTGGTGAAAAGCATCTGCATTGGTGGATACATCTTGATTTACCTTTCTGCTTAACTGATACCTGTCATGGGTGTCTGATCAATCTGGCGTCTGCATCAGTGGATACATCTTGATTTACCTTTCTGCTCAACTGACACCTGTCATGGGTGTCTGATCAATCTGGTGAGTAGGATGTTTGCCTAAAACTGGTGGAAGACAGCACTTTCTATTTCCTGTCACTGAATTTGATTCATCACCATGCACTTGATCGAAGGATCATCGGTGGTGGTTTATGGACTTTTGAAAAATTACGTTCATATTTGAACACTATTTCATTGTATTATTATTTTTGTTTTTGATTTTATCGTTTATACACATTTGAGCACGGTATGACATTAATTATTAATTGTAATTTCTCTAATACACTTCAGGTGGTGTACACAGTATATAATACAGTGCAGCTGGTGTAAAGTTTCTAATACACTTCAAATGGTGTACACAGTATATAATACAGTGCAGACGATTTACAGTTTCTAATACAGTGCAGACAGTGTACATAGTATATAATATAGTGTGTACAGTTTATAATACACTTCAGGTGGTGTACTCAGTATATGATACAGTGCAGCTGGTGTACAGTTTCTAATATAGTGCAGGCGGTGTACACATTATATAATACAGTGTGTACAGTTTGTAATACACTTCAGGTGGTGGATACAGTATATAATACAGTGCAGCTGGTGTACAGTTTCTAATACACTTCAGACAGTGTACACAGTATATAATACAGTGCATCCGGTGTACAGTTTCTAATACAGTGAATACAGGGTCCACAGTATATAATACAGTGTATACAGTTTCTAATACACTTCAGGTGGTGTACACATTATACAATACAGTGTAGTGTGCTGCGAAAAAAAAATCCACATCATGTCCAGAAGGCCACCAAGGAGAGGCAAACGCTCACAGGCCACTAAAAGAGGGCAAGCAGCCTCTGTGTCTACAGCAAACAGTGGTGGTTGTGGACATGGTGCTTCCTCTGCAGGTGGCCGTGGGGGCATGCTTGTCCTTTTTTTCTGCTGCTGGCCGTGTTATTGAGCCACAACATGCAGAAGAGTTGGTGGAGTGGATAACAAAGCAGTCCTCATCCTCTGTCCCCCAGGCTCATAGTAGTTTGCCTTCCAACGCAGCTGTTAAAGCAACCTATTCCACCGACTCCTTGTCCGCAGTTACTCCTACCGCAGCCTCACCATCATGCATGGAGGAGTCAATAGAATTGTTAGACCATATTGTCGGTCACATGCTGCTGGAGGATGCGCAGCAATTTGAAGGTGCCGATGTTGATTCCCAGGTTGAGGAAGGGAGTAACGTGAGCCTAGAGAGAGGGGGTACCACAGAAGGACAATAAACTGGCAGTCATGTTTCCCCAGCTGCAGCATACTGCCAAGTTTGCTCCAGTGACGAGGATGGAGGGGATGATGAGGTCACTGATTGTACTTGGGTGCCTAACGGAAGAGAGGATTAAAGCGAGGAGGAGGAGACAACTCCAACGAGGCAGGATATCCTCCAGGAGGTAGCTTCCCTATTGCATCACACAACAGAGCCCCCGCAGGTGCAGGGCTCTTCTGATTCCCCACTGACTTGCAAAAGTTCCTTGGTGTGTTCTTTTTTCGACAGCAGATCGCACTGTTGTTGTTTGCAACCTACGTCTGAAGTGGATTAAGCGTGGTCAGAACAGCAGCCGCTTGGGAACCACATGCTTGACCAAACATATGACACCTGCCATGCTGTCTGTTGGCAACAGCATCTGAAAGACCCACATCATAGAAAAAGGCAGACTTCTCCTTCCTCCTCATCTGGGATCTCAAACCCCACTATACCTCCAGTCCTCTCAAAAACCTGCACTGAGAGGAATGAAGATATAGCAATATGTGTCACAAGTACTTGCAGCCAATCTGCTAGCAGTACACCACCAGTTGATTTCAGCAGGCAAATTTCCCTACCCCAGTTGCTGAACCATAAAAAGAAATTCGGTCCCAGCCATCCACATACTCAGCGTCTAAATGCTAGCTTGGCCAAATTGCTAGCACTCCAACTGCTGCCTTTTCAGCTGGTAGACTCCGCCCCTTTCATGAATTTGTGGAAAGTTCTGTACCACAGTGGCAGGTTCCAAAATGGCATTTCTTTTCCCGTAAGGCCATTCCGGCTCTCTACCGTCATGTGGAAGGCAATGTTTTGGCCTCGTTGGACAGGGCGGTCAGCAGCAAGGTTCATATTACCACTGGCTCATGGTCCAGTAGGCATGTTACCTTTCCTTTACGGGCAGTGGATAACACTGCTGGCAGCTGGGAAGGATGCAGGACAGGGTTCAGTGTTGTTGGAGCTTGTTCCCCCACCTCACCTCCACAAAGCTGGTGGTGATTCTGCCACAGCTCTCTGCTCCACCCCTCCTCTTCTTCTTACTCTATGGCCTCTTCTGCAGAATTGTCCTCTGAACCAGCTGTTTAAGCATTCAAGGGGTTACGCAAGCAGTCAGGTTAAAAGATGCCATGCAGTGCTTCAGTTGGTCTGCCTAGGGGACAGGAGCCACACTGGGGTAGAGATTCTGTCAGCTATGTAGGGGCAGGCCCAGAGGTGGTTGAAACCACGCCAGCTTGAGCCAGGAATGGTTGTATGCGACAATGGCGCCAACCTTCTCTCTGCCCTTTGACAGGGACACTTGACCTATGTTCCATATTTGGCACACGTCCTGAATTTGGTGGTGCAGCATTTCTTGACCAGGTACACAGGCTTACAAGATCTCCTGAGGCAGGCCAGAAAAGTCTGTGGTAATTTCCGCCGGTTATACAATGTCAGTGTTCAATGCAATGCAACCTGCCCACCAACCACCTCATTTGTGACATGCCCACCAGGTGGAACTCAACATTGGCACTGCTACAGCAGCTGCAAACACAGCAGAGGGCCATCAATGAAAATCTGTGTGAGTATGGCACCAGGACAGGGTCAGGGGAGCTTGGCTTCTTTTTGTCATGCCAGTGGCTACTGATCAAGGATGCATGCATTGTCCTGTCACCATTTGAGGAGGCCAAGGATGGACAATGCATGCATCAGTGGCACTGTCCCTCTAGTCTGCTGGAGCATACACTTCATGGAATCATGGACAAGGCTATTGAGGCAAAACAGTGGGAGGAAGAGGAGGACTTTTTCCTTTCAAGGCCCCCTTTATGCAGATAGCCAAACACACAGGAAGAAAAGGAGGAGGATTGTGACAGCATAGATGTAGAGGACAACATGCAGTCTTCAAGGGATGGTTTTCAGTCCCCAGGAACCCAAGGAATTGTACGTGGCTGGGAGGAGGTAGTTCCAGATAATGTGATCCTTAATGACCCAGAGGACCCGGATTCTAATGCCTCTGCAAACTTACACTGCATGGCCTCCCTGATTCTGCCAAGCCTGTGAAAGGACCCTAGGATTCATGGTATCAAGGAAAGGGATCATTACTGGCTGGCAAACCTTCTTACAAGGGTAAAGTTGCAGAACTCATCCTGCCTTCGCAGAGGGAGCAGAAGATAAAACATCTTCAGGAGGCCTTGAAGAAAAGTTTGTGTAATGCCTTTGCAGACCCTGGGAGGTTACCATTTCCTGGTGCGGGACAATGTGTTTCTGAGGCTTTTTTCAGTCAGAGGAAGATCGGTGGAGAAGGTGGCTGGCTGACCGATGCCTTTAAAGAATTTTTCAGTCCTCAGTGCCAAGGTTCAGGCAACCATCACCAGCATCTGCATTATATGATGCTGGCATATCTAGGGGCAAGAGTAGACTTGGAAACCTTTCCAACAGAGCAACCACAGGGTAACTGGATCTTGAGGATGGACCACTGGCCAGAACGTGCACAATATGCAATTGAACTACTGGCCTGTCCTGCATCCAGCATGCTTTATGAACGCACATTCAGTCCTGCTAGAGGGTTTGTAATGGATCAAAGAGTGTGCCCGTCCACAGACTCAGTTGATAGGCTCACATTTATAAAAATTAACCAGTCCTAGATCAGCAACTATCAAGCACCTGATGCTGATGTAACTGATTGAATTTGCTATGGATCTGGGATCCTATGCTGCCTATCCTATTCCTCCTAAATCTCGATGATGCTAGCTTCCAACAATATTTTTGGTTTAGGGCACCACCAACACCCAAGGCCCAATTTTTCTGCCCGTTTAACAGAGGCGTGTAATTACAATTTTAGAAATAATATTTTTCACATTCATGTCCCATAGACCTTAACAGTGTTTTCATATTAGCACAAATTTTTGGCCTGTTCGCATGTTCTGGTGTAAACTGAACCGGGGGTGTTCGGCACATCCCTAGTAATGATCTGTGGAAAGCCATTCTACATTGGAGGAACACCCCAACCGAAGGCATGGACAGTAGTCCTGCACAGCGCTTGAGGTCAAGGAGACTAAAGACTTCATTACCTGTGGCAAACAAATTGCTTGAATCTTGTGTGTTTATAGGTGTACTGGAGAAACTCTGATGTAGAAAACAGATCTACAAACTGACATTTGATGTGTCTGCCAAAGACCTACCTGAGCTAAGAACTGGAGAGTTAATTCGTATGGAGCTGCTGCCTGGCAACAGGACAGGTCACTGGAGACTAGGCACCTGTGTTCAGAGAATTGCTCCTTACTCATATCTTGTGGATGTGGAAGGCAATTTCTACCACCGCAAATGAGTGGACCTGCGAGTGGCAGAACAACTAGCAGCACAAGCCTATGAGCATCCTGCACATGATCCTCCCGAGGAGCTCAATGCCCCTAGTCCTACAATGACCCCAGTCCAACTGGACCACGTAAGCAAAGCAGAGACAATACTACGGTCATATCTGAAGGATACCACAAGGATGACATAATGAAGCCACATATACCAGTAAGTTCTTCTGTACCAAACACACCAGCCAGGAAAGAGAGCAGCTCTTCAACACCTTCTGGAGCTGAACAGAATTCCCCAGGCAAAATCACTGTGGCCTTGCGCAGCGTTCGAGTTTCAAAACCGCCAAATAGACTCAATCTGTAGTATATCTACCAGTAACACAATATGTTATGTTTAGGACTGTTCACAATCTGTTTTTAGGTTATTTACACATTTTTGAATTGAATGTAAAAAAAGGGAGATTTTATGGACTTCTTATACAAATACATAGACTCTATTGTAATATATTCTATGGTAATAATATCGCACTGCTTGTACTTCTTGTTTCCTGTTCTGTGTTTGCTGTTCCTGTTATACAATTCAACATGACACCTCAACATGACACCTTCATTTCTATGCTTGAAACAGCCGTGTTCACATTACGAGATGTTTCTTGAGCTGCAGTTCCTCTGAGCTCCACAAGATGGTGATCTCCCTACCCAGTAAAAAAAGTCTCTATGGAATACAGACAGGAAGTGATGTCAGGTAAAGACAGGGCGTTCCATTTGGAAAGACGTAGGGAGAAGACACTGCAGGATCTGGCGGCAGAGGAGGTAATATGTAGATTAACCCCTTCAGGGGGATCAGTTGATGATTAATATATCTTTCTTCCAAAGCTGGTCATACATGGTTCAGCTTTATTGTTCAGCCAGCGGGGTGAGAGGAAAAAATTTAACCACTTGCTGCCCGACTCCTGTACATATATGTTGGAAGTTTGAAGATGGATATCTCGGTAACGGCAGCAGCTGCTGCCACAACCGAGGTATCCATCTTTAGAGCCGGCAGTTCGGTTTACGATAATGGTGGTCTCTGCGGCGGATTTGCCACGAGATCACCGTTATCAGCGGCGGGAGAGGGGCCACCCCACCTCCCGCGCTCTCTGCCGCTTACCGGAGCCATCGGCAAAGGCAGAGGTGATCGGAAACCTGTCTGTGGCTGGGTATGGAGATGAGTGAGGGGAAGATGGCCCCTACCCATCTCCATACTATAGCAGGGCGGAAGCGACGTCAAAACGTCCCTTTCGCCCATACGTCTTAAAGGAACTTTTTTTTTGTTGTAATTTTTTCAAATGACAACTTTTTATTTTTTTTATTGTATTTAAGTCCAAATATGAGATGTGAGGTCTTTTTGACCCAAGATCTCATATTTAAGAGGACCTGTCATTCCTTTTTTCTATTACAAGGGACGTTTACATTCCTTGTAATAGAAATAAAAGTGACCCAATTATTATTATTTTTTTTAAAGTGAAAAAATAAATAAAATCAAGTAAAATAAACAAGAATTTTTTTTTTAAAGCGCCTCGTCCCGACGAGCTCGCGCACAGAAGCGAACGCATATGTGAGTACCGCCCGCATATGAAAATGGTGGTCAAACTACACATGTGATGTATCGCCGCAATTGTTAGAGCAGGAGCAATAATTCTAGCCCTAGACCTCCTCTGTAATTCAAAACATGCAACCTGTAGAATTTTTTTAAACGTCACCTATGGAGATTTTTAAGGGTAAAAGTTTGTCACCATTCCACGAGCGGGCAAAATTTTGAAGCGTGACATGTTGGGTATCAATTTACTCGGCGTAACATTATCTTTCACAATATAAGAAAAAATTTGTCTAACTTTACTGTTGTCTTATTTTTTATTCAAAAAAGTTATTTTTTTTCCAAAAAAGTGCGTTTGTAAGACCGCTGCGCAAATACTGTGTGACAAAAAGTATTGCAATGACCGCCATTTTATTCTCTAGGGTGTTAGAAAAAAATTAATGTTTGGGGGTTCCAAGTAATTTTCTAGTAAAAATAATTGTTTTTAACTTGTAAACACCAAGTCTGAAAAAGAGGCCTGCTCTTTAAGTGGTTAACCGATTCCCCCGTCCACATATTTGAGGGGGATGGGGGAATCCTCCCCGCTGCACTATTGTATTCTGACAATGGGGGGCGCTCCTCCGCTCTCAGAATACACAGATCAGTGATGAAGCTATTGGCTGATCGAGTGACTTTTATCCGGCAGTGACCACACATGGATGGAAATGTGACCGATCCCTGCTGAACCAGCTGAATTTCCATGTCTCTATGGTCACCATAAGTGACTTCCTCCCCTCCCCCTCATCTCCTTCATTATGTAAGTCATGCTGAGATAATCTCCCATTGGCTGAGCAATATTCTCATTTGTCTCTGAGCTCCTTCTTGCTATTCCTCGTCCTGCCTGTTGTTTCCTTGGATTGATTTTCTGTGTAGTGACCCCGGCTTCATCTCTTGGATGCGCTCGTCTGTTGCTTGTCCTGACCTTTATCCTGATTCCTGGATCTCCTCCTCATCTCTCCTCCATATCCTCTTACACAGCTTTTCTCCACACCTGCAGTGATCCTGGGGGGTGGAAACTTGGCACCAGCACTCAGCAAAATCCATCCCTACCATTAGGAGCTCTGGAGAAAATTGTCTGCTATTGTTCCTCCGCACGTCACCTGATCACATGACAGCTTACTTTCACAGATTCCTGACAGATTTCTGTATGGTAAAGGTCAAAGGTCAAAGTTCACTGTTCAGTTTAGGAGAGGAAGCACACACCCAGGAACAATGATTTGGTTTGCACGGGGGCCTCATATAGAGGACTCCTCAAATCTCCCCATCCAAATGTCCCTCCATCCAGAGTCTATATGTCCTATGACATCACACTGACCTCACAGCTCCTCCTCCCAATGTCCCTCCATCCAGAGTCTATATGTCCTATGACATCACACTGACCTCACAGTTCCGCCTCCCAATGTCCCTCCAATCAGAGTCAGATAATCCTATGACATCACACTGACCTATCAACTCCTCCTCCCACTGTCCCTCCATCTCTTTTTGTTTTGGAATGCTCTTAGGATGTGGGCAGACCCTTGGCATCCTCACTAGCATAGGGGGACTGTTGGTCCTGCATTGTATGTAATGACGTCAGAATGCCTGCAACAAGCTTTGAACCTGTGTAGTGTGGGGGTCCTGTGTGGGTAAATTATACCTCAGTCTGGAGTGGGGCTTTAATAAAATGGATTCTGGGAATATCATTTGATTTTACTATTTGTGTTCATATCCTACAGTTTTTCTCCTGTGAAATCTGGTGACCATATGACCATCACATTGTCTCCACCTCCATCCTGATTGAATAGAGGTATAAAAAGACACAAGGATCTCTACAAGGACGTCATGATGGACAATCAGCCGCCCCTCACATCACCGGGTAAGAGGAGACTTTATTGTAAAGGAGAGAGCAGTACGGAGGCTCCACCTAGATCCCCCATCATCTGATAAACACATAGAAACAATGTATTCAGTCAGTGTGTGTGTTTCCTACAGATGGATCCAGTAATGGGAACCCACCAGAGAGATGTCCCCGTTCTCTGTATTCCCGGGATTCCACACAGGAAGGTCACACCATCCCTCACCATCATCAGGTAGATGAGGAACAATCACTGATAGTATCATTAGGATCTGTACATTATCTGCATTGTTACCATTGATGTCATTTTTTTTATATATTCAGAGTGGAAACCTGAGAGATTCTAAAGTTGAGGTTAAAGAAGAGATAAAAGAGGAGGATGATGAGGATGGGGTGATGGAGGAGTCAGACTTTCCAAAAGAACACAAAGATCTGTACCCGGACACCATGGTGGAGACATCCAGCTACAGAAACCCACCAATGAGGTGTCCCCATCCTCTGTATTCCCGGGATTCCACACAGGAAGATCACACCATCCCTCACCATCATCAGGTAGATGATTGACATTTATTGGTAGTTTTGATTTATACTCAGCATGTTTGTTACAATGAATGTTTTATTATATATTCAGAGTGGAAACTTTGGGGATGATAATATTGTAGTTAAAGAAGAGTATAAAGAGGAGGATGAGGAGTATGGAGTGATGGAGGAGTTTTCAGAAGGACACAAGCATATGATGGAGCCACCTAATTCCAAGAACCCACCAGAGAGATGTCCCCGTCCTCTGTATTCCCAGGATTCCACACAGGAAGATCACACCATCCCTCACCATCATCAGGTAGATGAGGAACAATCACTGATAGTATCATTAGGATCTGTACATTATCTGCATTGTTACCATTGATGTCATTTTTATTATATATTCAGAGTGGAAACCTGAGAGATTCTAAAGTTAAGGTGAAAGAAGAAGAGGAGACTTATGTGAGCGATGATCAGCAGTCTATGGAGAAGAATGGAATAATGAGGCTAATTTTAGAGGACGGCACTCTTACAGAGATCAACACGGGTGGGTCATTAACACTAAATACATTCCTCCACCCATACTGCTCACTGATTGGTCCAGAGTAGGGCAAGGACTGCGTGATATCAGCTTGTAACACCCTGGTCACTTTCTTGAGCTGTGTTCCCCGTCCTGTATTCCTGTATTTCCCTCGGATAATCTTCCTTCTCTGTGTTGCAGACTCAGTTTATGCCTCTAGACTGGATTTATGGAGATTCCGGGGTTCAGCTGGCAGCAAAAATAGGATTTTTATAACAGCTTGCCTGTAAAGACCTTTTCTTGGAGTACATCATGGGACACAGAGCAGCACAGTAATAACTATATGGTATATAGGCCACCTTCAGTTGATGGACACTGGCACAACCAAGACAGGAAGTTCACTCCCTATAAAACTTCTCCCATACCGGGAGTACCTCAGTTTTTGTAGCAAAGCAATATACATATATCCCAAAAAGAGGGAGGGACCTCTCTGTCCCGTGATGTACTCCAAGAAAAGGATTTTACAGGTAAGCTGTTATAAAAATCCTATTTTCTTTATTGTACATTACGGGACACAGAGCAGCATAGTAATTACTATGTGGGACGTCCCAAAGCAATGCTATTTGAGGGGAGGGGGACACAACAAGCAGGGCGCCATCAGACTTGAGGACCTATAGTGCTGCCCGCAGCACACTGCGCCCAAAGGCGATATCCTCATGCTTTTTTACATTCACCCGATAGAATCTAGTGAATGTATGGACCGAAGACCAAGTTGCGGCCTTGCAGATCTGAGCCATGGAGACTTGGTGATGCACTGCCCATGAAGCACAAACTGCTCTGGTGGAGTGCGCTTTGACTTGAAAAAGGTGGAATTCTCCCTTTTAAACCATAGGCCTGAATTATAACTTGCCAAATCCACGTTGAAATAGTAGATTTCGGCACTGCCTGTCCTTTCCTAAGACCTTCTGGCAGCACAAATAAAACATCAGTCTTCCGAATCTGAGCAGTCGTCTTTAAATAGATCTTGACTGCTCTCACTACATCAAGGGAATGTAGTGATTTCTCTTCCGCAGAACAGGGTTCTGTAAAAAACAACAGTAGGATAATATCTTGGTTCAGATGGAAACCTGACACCACTTTAGGCAAAAAACTTGGATGAGGACGCAACACCACCTAGTCCCTGTGAATAATTTAAATATGGTTCTTTACAAGAAAGAGCAGCCAACTCTGATACCCTTCTTGCAGAGGATATAGCAACCAGAAAAACGAATTTCCTTGTCACAAGGACCAAGGGAGTATGGTGTATCAGTTCAAAAGGCTGTTTTTGCAATACCGACAAAACTAAATTCAAGTCCCAAGGGTGACCTAACTGGCGGATTAAGCCGCATTACCCCTTGTATAAAAACACGGACTAAAGAATGCGAAGCAAGTGGTCTTTGAAAAAATACAGATAAAGCTGAGACTTGACCCTTGATAGTACTCAATGCCAGCTTCATCTCTACCCCTAATTGTAGAAAGGCAAGAATTCTACCTATGCAATATTTCCAAGGATACCAACGCTTGGATTCACACCAGGAAACATAAGCCCTCCAGACAGAAACTGAATAGGGGGAATGCATAAATCAGTGAGAACTGATCACACTGGGTCACCAACGCATCAGTCCCGCATGCCAGTGGATCCCTTGTCCTTGACACAAGGTTTTTCCAACTTCTTGTTGAATCTGGATGCCAAAAGATCTAGGTCCAGCATCCCCCAACTTTGGCATATTGCCAGGAAGATGTCGGGGTGAAGGGACCATTCCCCCGGAAACAACTGTTCTCTATCCCTGGAATGAAGACTGCTGATAGGCAAGGTACATGCTTTTCTGCCCAAGCTAGCATATGGTTCACCTCTCTCTGGGCTGTGTGACTTCTGGTGCCCCCTTGATGATTGATATAGGCCACCATTGTGGCATTGTCGGATTGGATCCTGACAGGGCAATTCCGTAATCTGAATGTCCAGGCCCTCAGAGCCAAGCGAGCCGCCCGGATCTCTAGGATATTGATGGGCAAGGCCCTTTCGGTTCTGGACCACTTCCCTTGGACAGTTACCTGTTCCAGTACTGCTCCCCAACCCGAAAGGCTGGCATCTGTTACCACCTTCCAGGTAACTGGTATGAAGGATTTCCCCTTTTGCAGATTCTTGGTTGTCCACCACCAATTGAGGCTCTGTCACACCTTTTGGGGTCAGACGCATTGGGGAATCTAGAGCTTGGACCTTTTTGATCCAAGCAGATAGGATACTGTTTTGCAACAACCTTGAATGAAACTGGGCATAGGGAACCGCTTCGAATGAAGCCACCATCTTCCCTAACAACCTCATGCAAAGGCGAATGGAGGGATCTTTCTTTGTCCTGACCACCTGGACCAGTTCCTTTATGGCGCTGATATTTGCCTGGGGCAAAAACACCCTTTTCTGGGCTGTGTCTATGATCAGACCCAAGTACTTCAGCCTTTTTAGTGGTTTTAAGGAAGATTTCTCTAGGTTGAGAATCCAACCTAGGTATTCCAGGTATTTGACTGTGCTGACCACGCTTTGTTCCAAGTGGGCTACCGACCGATCTACCAGCAGCAGGTCGCCCAGGTATGCCATGACTGTTATACCCTGCGCCCTTAGTCTGGCCAAAGGTGGGGCCAGAACCTTTGTAAATACCCGGGGTGCAGTAGCCAGACCGAAGGGCAAGGCTACAAACTGAAAATGGTGCTGTTCCACTTAAAATCGCAGATATTTCTGGTGAGCAGGAAAAATAGGAACATGCAGGTACGCATCCTTGATGTCGATTGACACCAGAAGTTCCCCTCCTTATAGGATGGAAACTAATGACCTGAAAGACTCCATGCGAAAGGAGCGGATATTCAGGAACCAATTCAGATCTTTGAGATCTAGAATGGGTCTGACATCTCCATTTGCTTTGGGCACCGTGAAGAAGTTTGAATAAAACCCCAACCCTTGCTCCTCCATGGGGATCTCCATGACCACCCCTTGAGACATCAAGCGGTCTAATGCTAGAAACAGAGATTTCCTTTTCTCTGGATCTTTGGGAAAGCTTGACCTCATAAAATGAGGTGATGGGAACTCTATTTTGTAACCTAGAGCTATTGTGGGGATGACCCATCTGGTTTGAATCTCTTCCTGACAAACTTCTGAGAACTGCAGAAGCCTTCCCCCCCCCACCCGAGCGAGTGGGGGCGCCCCTTCATAAAGAGGTCTTAGAATTCTGTTTTGTAGGTTTCCTTCCCCAGGACTTCTTTTGTCCCTGGGCTTGACCTTGAGGTTTACTTCTTGAACCTGACGGCGGGGGCCGTCGCGACTGCCTAGAGCAGGGGTGTCCAAACTTTTTTCAAAGAGGGTCAGATTTGAAGAAGTGAACATGCTTGAGGGCCGACCATTTTGCCTGACATTCATTAAACCATTAAAATTTGGTTAGTCGGAGCACTAATAAACAGCCCAACAAGAATTCTCCTGCCTTTGTGCTGTGTGTGGTGAATAGATGAGCTTGGGCGTGTTATTTGAATATACCGTATTTAATAACCTTAACCTTAAAAAGGAAGTTTCAGAAAACAAATCTTAAATTTGAAATAAAGAACTGTGAAGCAAAATAAGGGTCAGTGCCCATCAATGCAGCCTAAACAGTGCCCATCTGCAGTCTCACAAGTGCCATGAATGCAGCCCCCACTCCATTGCCATGTATGCAGCCCCCACCGTATTGCCATGTATGCAGCCCCCACCGTATTGCCATGAATGCAGCACCCACCGTATTGCCATGAATGCAGCCCCCACCGTACTGACATGAATGCAGACCCTACATTGACATGAATGCAGACTCACCATTGCCGTCAGTGCAGGCTGATTCATGTCCATCTGCAGCCTTGGAGGAGACAGGGAGGGGGCGGGACGAGTGCCAACAGACATACAGGAGAAACTCCTGTTTTTATCAGCGGCCTCTTTAATTGAAAGTCCCACCTCCTATGAAGGACAAAACAGTTGTCCAATGGCAGCGCAGTAGACGGGACTTCCTTTTACACAGGATGCTGTGTAAACAGGACATGCTCCTCTCCTTTATGCACGGCACTCGTCCCGCTCCCTCCAAGGCAGCCAGCATATCTATCTTTTGTGCCCCCCTCCGCTCGGGGATTCGTTGGGGGTCACAAAAGATGTGGGCCAATATTGGCCCACGGGCCGGACTTTGGACATGCCTGGCCTAGAGGCTGATGCCCCCCGCCCTGGAGAATAAACCCATTTAAAGGAGGGACATTTACTCCTTCTTTTAACTGATAAAAGGGTACTTTTTCCTCTTTGAATTTTTTTGGATGTATTTATCGCCAAACAGCCGTTCCCCATGAAAAGGAAACCCAGCCAGCAGTTTTTTTTGCATGGTGCTTCGGCTGACCAATTTTTCAACCACAGGATTCTACGCATATGCACTAGCAAGAGCGTAAGTCGTGACGCCTGATGAATAGAATCCTTAATGGCGTCAATTGCAAAACATAATGCCCTTGGCAGCTCGGCTAAGTCCCAGGCCTGCTGAACAGGGATCACCTTGAGAGCCTGTTTAAACTGGTCTTTTAGGGATTGACAAATGCCTGTTGCTGCAACTGCAGGTTGAGTTACTGCACCTGCCAAGGAAAAAGAGGTTTTCAATAAGAATTCCAATCTTTTATCTGTTGGATCCCTAAACATTTGAGCATTGTCTACAGGACAAGTTAAATTTTTAGTCACACAGTATATAGCAGCGTCAACTGCTGGTATACCCCATTTTGTTGGTGAATTTTTTCTCCATGGGATAAAGTGCTGAAAACTTTTTAGGAGGGAGATAATGTTTATCTGGGTGATCCCACTCAGCATATATAAGTTTCTCCAGCAATGGATGGACAGGAAAGGCATGCAGAGCCTGAGGGGTTTTAGAGAACCCAAAGAAGAAACGGACCTTTCAGCTGACTCAGCTTGAATGCAGAACAGACCATTTCTGTAAGGGATTGCACCAGCAATTTTTCAGATTGTGAGACTGAAAAGGGTTCCTCCACAGTTGATTCCTCAGAAGAGGAACCACTAGTCTGTCCCTCTTCCTGATCCTGAGGGTGACTCATCCTCCTCTGCCCACTGCTCCCTTGGTAGAGGGCCTGTGGCGAGGGGGGTTCTATCTCGTTTTCTCCCACTTTGGGTAGAAAATGCGATTTAAAGCAGCTAACCTTTCTTCTAACCCCAGCAGGGCTGAGGATAAAATGTCCTCAGTTACATAGACAGGGGCTGAAATGTTGGAAAAGGCTGCAACACCTAACGGTGCCAATGGCTCACCCTGGCCATCCAAATCTGGTCCTTCAGGGGAAGATGGCATTGCAGAGGTGTGATTTAGGATCCTCCAGTGCCTGAAGGTGATGCCTTTGGTCCCTTCTTTGAGGTGTTTGTACCCCCCTTCTTGGAAGGCATAGTCCTAAGCACAAAAAGCAGAGGTACTAAAAGAAAACAAATGCACCACCTGCTGAGCTATAATCCAGCAAAATAAAATGCTGCTATTAATGCTCAGCCTGATGCTGAGTAAATGTGTCCTGGGAATGCCTGTATGCACCAGCTTACATATCCCCACTGCTCCTGTGTCCATTCGGATCAGTCAGCAGCACTTGCGAGAGGCTGTCTTAAGGGCTATGCAGCCCTGCACCTGCGCCATGTTATGCACGTGGACCCTAGATCACGCACATGGCGCTGGGCTAAGCCACGCCCATTTCCCTCCCCAACACGCCCCTCTCTATTATTTTAAGTCTTTGATTCCCACCCGCACGCCGTTCGACAGATCCGGCGTGGGGGGAGGAGGAAAAAAAGAGGGGGAGCCACCGCGACCCCCAAGGGGGGGGTCACAGGCCATCTGCCGTAGCCTCCATCACCCTTGCTCCCAGGGGGAAAAGAGCCGCATGTAGAAGGTGCAAGCTTATCCATGAAACATCCAAGAATCCCCCCCTGCAATATCCTCCTGGTGGCTGAGACTAAGCACGCTGTCTCCTGCTGACACAGAGCGAGATACTGAGGAGAATGTAAAAGGTATGTGCTCTCGCACCCTCTAGTGGTAGAAACTAGGCATGACCACATTTACTCAAAAAGAAGAAATCCATAAGTGAACTTAAAGTTCCTTAGGATTCTTCACTTACCTTTTCCCCGCTGCAGGATACTGCTGGTAACCAGACAGACCCAATCTTCACCCATTACGGCAGGGTACGTTTAAAAAACCTTCAAGGAACGGGTCCTTTTTATCGGGGATCCATTCCCTTGGACCTGTATAGCACACTGCCAGAAAACTTTATGGTATTACATGCATGACCAAAGTACTGGATCCCAGGGTCTAGCCCTCCAAGTAGAGGCGTTACAGGCAATCCATCCACTTTGGCCTCAGTGGCACTTTGGATGAATCCGGTCTTGCAAAAGGTTGTTTGATCCAGTAAGGATCCTTCCGGCGGATTGTCTTCGTAGCACATCTGTGACCAATACCTTAGACACTGGCGAAAAAACGGAGGCACTCCCTGTATGGGAGGGGTTATATAGGGAGGAAACTTCCTGTCTTGGGTGGGCCAGTGTCCATCACCTGAAGGTGGCCTATAACCCACATAGTAATTACTATGCTGCGCTGTGTCCTGTGATGTACGATAAAGAAATGTTAATTTTCACCATAGATGTTACTAGACCTAGGTACCTGGGGTATGTGCTTTGGGTCTTCTGCCCCATACCCGGGTATGGCAAGAAGTCAGACAGAACAATTCTCTCAGGGTTACTAACTCTGTTTGCTGGCTGTGCCGGGTGGAGAGATATGTCTATAGTCTCAGACCCAAGTCACTGAGTGCAGTCTCAGGAGATGGGAGGCAGCGGTGTGGGACCTCTGCAACTTGGCTTTAGCATTGAAGCTTCCACTGATTACTGAATACCAATATTATCCTGACCCTTACACTATATAATTTATATTGTACATTACATACTTCTGACCCCTGCACTATATATTCTATGTTGTACATTACATTATTCTGATACTATAAAATTCTAACTGTTGTATCCTACATAATACATTGTACATAGGCCTTACCTCTTTTACACCCATTTCCTACCAGCTGGACATTTTATATCTGGTGATTTGATTGGAGCACAGACTTTTACATGTTGATAATAATAAGATAACATCCTCCAACTTTGGAACCTTAAACAGAAAGTGATAATGAGGGAGGAGTCAATAACGCAATGATGGTGGTCTTCAGGATCAATCCAGTCTTCATCTTGGTTGTTCTTCCCCTATCCTCACTCTCTGACCTCTGGGGGGGCTCAGCCCCGCTATTATTCATGACTAAATCATGCACTAAATAAGGAAGTGCAGGACTTCTTGTGTTGGGAAGATGGCAATGAGTGATAGAGGGGGTGGGGACACTCGTTCTATAATCCCCTCATCACTGTCACTCCTATAAAAGACAGTTCTCGTTGTTTCCTCACTCTCTGACTAAGGTCCATGAATAAAGAAATGAACTGGTAGGAGATCAGAGGACCCATTTACTAGTTACCTTGAGGGTGGAATTGTAAGATCCTCAGAGACAAAGCTGCCTGATGTGGGCGGAGTCCTGGTTTAGGGGAACCAATCTGCTCATGTCTAGTAATAATCTTTTTATTTCTATTTTAGTAGATGGACGGGAGATGAGGAAAACCTCAGAGGATTGTCTCACTTTGTCTCCAGACTGTAAAGTAGAAGATGAGGACATCACACAGTATAGTCCAGGAGAAAACCCGACTACCTCAAATGTCCATCCGGCACCACACAGTGTAGATGGACCATCGTATTCCTCTTATCCTGAGGAACCTCAGACTGTGAGGGACGGTGCCGTCCTTCCAACAGAGAAGAGCTTTTCCTGTATTGAGTGTGGCAAGTGTTTCCAATTTAAATCCAATCTTAATGTTCATAAAAGATCTCACACAGGGGTTAAGCCACATTCCTGTCCTGAGTGCGGGAAATGTTTTATGCAAAAATCAGAGCTTGTCATACATCAGCGATCTCACACAGGGGAAAAGCCGTATTCCTGTCCTGAGTGCGGGAAATGTTTTTCACAGAAATCAGATCTTTACAGACATCAGCGATCTCACACAGGGGAAAAGCCGTATTCCTGTCTTGAGTGCGGAAAATGTTTCTCAGACAATTCTAGTCTTTACAGACATCGGAGATTTCACACTGGGGAGAAGCCGTATTCCTGTCCTGAGTGTGGAAAACGTTTTTCAGAAAATTCTAGTCTTTACCGACATCAGAGATCTCACACGGGGGAAAAGCCGTATTCCTGTCCTGAGTGCGGGAATTTTTTTTCACGGAAGTCTGGTCTTTACAGACATCAGAGATTGCACACTGGGGAGAAGCCGTATTCCTGTCCTGAGTGCGGGAAATGTTTTTCACGGAAGTTCCATCTTTACACACATCAGAGATCTCACACGGGGGAGAAGCCGTATTCCTGTCCTGAATGCGGGAAAAGTTTTTCACAGAAGTCAAGTCTTTACAACCATCAGAGATCTCACACGGGGGAGAAGCCACTTCCCTGTCCTGAGTGAAGGAATTGTTCCTCACTGAAGTCCTGTCTTCCTGTACATCAGGGATCCCACACAACCCTCGAGGTGTATTAGTCCCTTGAGTGCGGGAAATGTCTTCTATATGAATGTTGCTGGACATCACAGCTCTCATGTGGGGAAGAAGCACACCCTGATATACACCTCAGATATACTCCATGGCTGATCTCCATCATGGAAGAAACAGTTGATAAGGAGATCAGAGATCACCAAAGACATGGATGAAGTGTTGTACCGTGTTGGCCATTGATAGCAGTAGAAAAATAAAAATGGAGTCATTACCTTTCATTGGCTGAGTACATTTTGTGGTGTAAGATTTCACAAACACTTAGAGGTCTGTTTAAAAAAACAAAATAGTTGAACGAATGCTGTGATGAATATTGGACATATTTAATTTCATAAAGTGATTTCCTTGGCTCCATCTATTGGCCATAACACAGTATTCATATAAATTATATAAACCACACTCAGGTCTAAATAATAAAAATCAAACCCCCAGATTCAAGATTCTAATGTGAAATCTTATGTAGTAATAAACCTTCAAAACTACAAAGTTTACCCAAAACAACATTTAATGTCAGAAATTATAATACAATATGAAATAAATAAATCACAGGATGCCAATACCCAGAATTCTTAGACACCCCTCAGTAAATCAATATACAATATAAACTGATAGAATGTGTCATTATTACCACAATCCAGTCCACATAATGTATAACGCTCCATGCACATACACCAATCCATCTTCGTATATTTGTGTTCACCACTGTGACTTGAATACTGGAGTGCAGTCCACCATCTACTGAAGGACTTTCCCTCACCAGCTAAATATGTCCAAAATGTGAGGATTTGGGCTAAAACAGCATAAGATCCGGAATGGATGAATGAGCTGAGCACGGCCTCCCAGTATATCCTCCTCCGAGTCTCAGAATTCCACTGGATCTCCATCTTCTGATTTCCCTCCAAGTATGTTATTGTTCCGTCTCATCATATATACAACACGTCTCTCTTTCCAATAAAAGAGAATTAAACCCTCAATATTGTGATAATGTAAAATCCTTATTGCTTTTATGCAC
The DNA here is from genome assembly GCA_028564925.1 of Lithobates sylvaticus. NCBI lineage: Eukaryota > Metazoa > Chordata > Amphibia > Anura > Ranidae > Lithobates > Lithobates sylvaticus. The sequence goes on along the minus strand of CM053028.1, from coordinate 577,771,394 downwards.
TCACATAAGAACCAATCAGCATAGCCCAGCAAACACCGGCAATACGGCGATCCTCTCTCCTTGTCCAGCGGCTGTCAGTCTGTATATGGCTGTTCTCATTGCACCAGCCGCCTCTGATCACCACCACTCATCTCTGCTGGACCACACACGTAGTAAAATCACGCCCCTAATGCATTTAAATGGTCTTTCTCAAAGGGCATGTCTACACATTTTAGAGCACCCGCACTTCTTTCTCAAGCCTAGGCTTAACCACTTCAGCCCCGGAAGGTTTACCCCCTTCATGAACAGGCCTTTTTTTTTTTAGCGATACGCACAGTGTTAATTTAACTGACATTTTCGCGGTCGTGTGACGCTGTACCCAAAAAAAATTATTGTCCTTTTTTTCCCCACAAATAGAGCTTTCTTTTTATGGTGTTTGATCAACTATGGTTTTTATTTTTTGTGCTATAAACAAAAAAAGAGCGTAAATTTTGGAAAAAAAAAACTATATTTTTTACTTTCTGCTATAACACATCCAATAAAAAAATGTAAATAAATCGGCCAATATGTATTTTGCTACATGTTTTTGGTAAAAAAAAAATCCCAATAAGTGTATATTGATTGGTTTGCGCAAAAGTTATAGCACCTACAAAATAGGGTATAGATTTATGGAATTTTCGTTAACTTTTTTTTTTTTTTTTTTTACTAGTAATGGCAGTGATCAGTGTCTTATATTGGGACTGCGACATTGCGGCAGACAAATCTGACACTAACTGACACTTTTTTGGGAACCAGTGACACTAATACAGTGATCAGTGCTAAAAATATACATTGTCTCTGTACTAATGACACTGGCAGGGAAGGATTTAATATCAGGGGCGATCAAAGGTTTAAATGTGTGCCTAAAATGTACTTACTCACTATGAGGGGGAGGTGCTGGTACTATGGGAAGGCAAAGATCTGTGTTCCTGCTTTGCAGAAACACAGGATCACAACCTTCCCTACTTGCAGAACGGCGATTTGCCTTGTTTACATAGTCAGACCATGGTTCTGCTTCTGTCCCGAATGATCGGTGGGTCCTGGCGGACATCCAGTCCGCCACAACTGCTCATTGGCTCCCGCTGGTTACAATCACAGTGGGAGCAGTTCACCTGCGGCGCACGTGCGTGCCCCAAACCCTAAAGTGCATGATTACGTATGGGTACATGATCTTGCACAGGAGACCCACCTAGACTCCGTATATGTACTGTATATGGTCGGCAAGCAGTTAAGAAAGGAGTGTGCATGCTCTAAAAAATGTAGCCATGCCCAGTTATCCTCTAAATGTCACTTTCACCCGGTGTGTTCCAGCGTAGTTCTGAGGCAAGCTAAGGGACTGGTCGGCACTGCCTCTATGTACACCTCACAGAGACCACTCTCAAGGAGACGGAAACATTTATTACAACGACTTGCTTTTTTATGAAGAGTGCATTGCTTACTTATACATGTGAATTGTCAATTGTGTTTAACAATAAATATGTCTTTATACTGCACTTAGAAGCCCTTTCCCTCTTACTTATTCATTTTCTGTGTAACACCCTCTAGTTTGCAATTAGTTTAAGTACAGGCACATTTATTAACTCATGGTACATGATACAACCTTCTTTAAACAGAGTACGATGGTAGATCGGCAGCCAGTGGAAGGCACAAAGAGCGAGGAGGATATGATCCATCAAAGGGACACCCATAAGTAGCCTTGCCGCAGCATTCTGTATGAGTTGAAGCCTCTGCACTGTCTTCTTTGGCAATCCCAGATTTAATGAGTTGCAATAGTCTAGGCGGCTGCCTATTGTGGCACAGATGACGGTTTTCTTGTCCGGAGGGTCCAAGTATTTAAACAACAACCCCAGGAATTTTAGCTACCAGTGGCATGCACTGACAACCTTATTTACCTGAGGGACCAGGGTTAAGCTTGAGTCTAAGACGAATCCCAAGTCACGAACCTGGGAAGCCACCTCAGGAGGAGAACCAAATGAGGAAGGCCAAGGCAGAATATCTGGAGGAATAGCCAAATCACTGAAGATGATCACTTCAGTTTTTCCACCATTGAGTTTCAAAAAATTGGTTGGACATCCATGTATTGATGGCCTCCAAGCGGTTGGCAAGGGCGGCATCAACCGGTTGGTTCCCAGGAATCCTCAGGCAGACCTGGGTGTCGTCCGCATATACATGGTACTGGACGACGTGAGTCTTTAGAAGGTCGGTAAAAGGCCTCATATAGATGTTGAACAGCAGAGGAGACAGGGCAGAACCCTGTGGCACTCCGCAGTCCAAGGCAGTGTTCTTAGAGTGAAAGGTGCCAGTCTTGACTCCCTGAACTCTGCCTTCTAAAAAAGAGGCCACCCATGCCAAGGCCAACCCGCTCATGCCCAAAACTGATCTCATCCGCTCCAGTAAAATTGTATGGTTGATGGTATCCAACGCGGCCAACAGATCCAAGAGGACCAGTGCTACTGAGTCGCCTCTGTCCAAACTGTGAAGGACATCATCATAAACACAGATGAGGCTCGTCTCTGTTCCGCGACCAGGTCGAAATCCGGACTGGAATTTGTCCAAAAAATAGAAGGACAAAAGATAAGCCTGTAACTGGATAGCCGCCAAGCACTCCATCATCTTTGCCACAAAAGGCAAGTTGGAAATCGGCCTATAGTTGCCCAGGACAGCAGGGTCCCAGTTCAGCTTCTTCAGCAGGGCCAAGACCACGGCCTGCTTCATAACGGGACGGTGCCTGTCCTGAAGCAGCAGTTGACTATCTCCCCAATAAAAGGGGCAAGGAGAACAGTGGCTTCTTTAACCAAAAGAAGCCAGGGGGACAGACATCCAGGGGGAGGAAGATGGTCTCAAAGAGGCAATTACCTCAACCACCTGTGCCACCAGATGACGTCGCCAGCTAGCTCCGCTCTTCCCCATTTAAGAACTGTCAAACGGCGGATGAGGCATTCGGCGGTCAACTGTCAATGAGTGTGGAGCGTGTTTTTTTTTTCTTTTTCGGGCTGGTGGTGCAACAGGCATTGTGATTGACAATGGATTTACATCGAGGGCACTGTTTTTTATTTTTTAGTAAAGGAATTGTCAAAGACTGTCTCTGTGTTTTTATTACTTATTTTTTTTTGGTGAATGGGTAGGGGTACTATGTACCAAATACTTATTCACATGGAGGGGTGTGGGATCTGGGGACCCCCTTTTAAAAAGGGGGCTTCCAGATTCCAAAGCCCAGGGTTGTGGGGATGAGACCCTTGTTCCCATCAACATGGGGACAAGGTGCTTTGGGGTGGGGGTGACCCCAAAGTGTCTGGTATGCACTGGGGGACCCCACACCATTTTTTCTTTCTTTTTTTTTTTTTTTAAATAGCCAGGTGCTGGCAATTGCAACCACGAGTCAATCTAAATGTGATCTGACTTGTTTTTTTTTTTCTTTAGAAATGTAATTTTTGCACAAGTGGTGCAAGTGTGCAGAAGATGAGGTGCAGGGTACAGACCACAGGACATGGGGTGCAGAATGCGGAACAGTAATGCAATCCCCACTCCCCTATGTCCTCCTGCATGTCCTGTACATTATTATTATTATTATACACAATTTATATAGCACCAACAGTTTACGCAGTGCTTTACAATGTATAGGGGGACAACACAATTACAGTACAGTTCAATACAAAAGGAGGGCCCTGCTTGTAGAGTTTACATTCTAAAGGGAGGGGGTGGTGGTACAAAAGGTAATAGCTGCAGAGAATGATTTGATGGGGGTGGCTCGGGAGAGTTGTTGTTAGGTGGGTGTGGGATAGGCTTCCCTGAATAAATTAGTTTTCAGGGATCTGTTAAATGTGGACAGGGTAGGGGCTGATCGGACATAATGGGGCAGGGAGTTCCAGAGGATGAGAGAGGCTCTAGAGAAGTCCTGAAGGCGAGCATTTGCGGAGGTAACAAGGCAGCTTGAGAGCAGGAGGTCCTGGGAGGAGCGGAGGAGGCGATATCTGCAGATGAGGTTGGTGATGTAGATGCAGACGACATCTCCCCCAGCAGTGTGTGAGAGTAGAGTGGATGGAGAGGACAGCTTGTGTACATAAAGCAGCATGTCCCTCCCTGGCTGGTCTCCTAGCTGGCTACTTTGCAGGCTTTTCCTGGTTACTCCTGTAAGGACTCTGTAGTCCTGTTTATCAGCACTTTGTGGGGATTTTTGTGGCCGTGCCGAGGTGGCGCCATGTTGGAGATTCGGTCCCACTCCTTCCTCTCTGTTCTGCCGGAGGGCTCTGCAGGGACACAGGCAGCTGTGGGTGGAAGCAGGAGCCAATGGTGACAGTAATGTAGCTGAGGAAAGGAGAAAAATCTGCAGCAGCAGCTCAGTGAGATGAGTCCTCTCATGCCGCTGTCCTACCCAGTCCACCCCTGACTTCACAGGTCGGGTACCACCGTCTCTGCTCCACCCCTCACCCTCCCGCGTGGCCTCACTCCGAGCCACATTCCTGTCTAAATAATTTTCCGGGTTTCAGGCAGAAACATTATTCAGATCAACAGTGAGAATGGGCTGACAAGAGCCCAGGCACCAGGATGCCATTTCTAGTCACCATTGGCACGGGAGAGGGTGCAGTGGATGAGGGGATCGGCACTGGAGAGGGTGCAGTGGATGATGGGATCAGTATTGGAGAGGGTGCAGGGAGTGGTGATTTTGGCATTGCAGAAACTTCACACAACAATAAATATCTTTCCATATCCACCCTGCATATAATTGTTCTTTTACAAAGGTGGCAGTGATAATGTCCCACTGGCCCGCACGGAAGCTTGCACCGGAGTAAGATTTTGTCTGTAATAGAAATAACATATTAATAAACTGCAAATAAAATATAATAAATTTACATACAACTTTCTCAGTGAGCACATTTGTAGACTTAAAGGGTAAGTTCACCTTTACAGAAAAATCTGCAAGGTGAACTAATACAGGAAGCCCTCCTCACCCCCCTAGTCCCGCTGGCCTGGAGTGCGGCAATCACCCGCACTGACACATCTGGTCACTGCCTCACCAGTCCGTGGTTTAGAAATCCCTGCAGCCTAATCTCCAATTTCCTCGTCCAATCAGAACCCGCGTAGCCCTTCCTTTTACCGCAGTCAAAGAGGAGAGAATGCCGCAGGGATTTCAGCTATAGCTGTCAGTGCTGGTGATCACCAGGTCGGGGGGGGGGGGGGGTCCAGTGTAAATTCACCTCACTGATTTTCAGTAATAATAAAAATATAACCCCAAAAAATCCAAAACATACATTTTTTCCTAAATGTTTTTGATACAAAAAAAAAATCCCAATAAGTGTATATTGATTGGTTTATGTGAATTTTTTAGTACCTACAAACTATGTAATATGTACTGGAATAAATTTTTTTAAATTTGTTTTATACTACAAATGGCGGAGATAATCGACTTCTAGTGGGACTGTGATGCGATCTGACACTAACTGCCGCTGGGGGGAACCGACATCACACTAATACAGTGATCAGTGCTAGAAATATGACACTGGCTGGGAAGGGGTTAACATCTAGGGGTGATGAAGGGGTTAAATATGTTCCATAACTCGGTGTAATGTGTACTCGGTGTAGTGTGTTGCTTTATACTAATGATGCCTGACAGATCACTCCCTCTGTACACAACCCAACACAGAGCTCTGGGCTGTGATTGGACGCAGCCGATCAGCTGATCCGGATGTGAATCATTGGCCGGGACGCAGTGTACAACCACACAGGACCCGCGTGGGGGTGGGAAACATATGCAAGCCTAAGCCTGGGAGTAGGCAGACATACCAGCACATCGCTTTGCCTACAGTGCCCCCCATCCGCAGTACAATGCCCCCGTCCTCAGTACAGCGCCCCCGTCCTCAGTACAACGCAACCCTTCCCCAGTACAGCGCCCCCGTCCTCAGTACAACGCAACCCTTCCCCAGTACAGCGCCCCCCCCCGTCCTCAGTACAACGCAACCCTTCCCCAGTACATCGGTATACGCCCTCAGTACAACGCCCCCCCCTCCTCAGTACAGCGCTCCACGTCCTCAGTACAGCGCTCCCCGTCTTCAGTACAGCGCTCCCCGTCTTCAGTACAGCGCTCCCCGTCTTCAGTACAGCGCTCCCCGTCTTCAGTACAGCGCCCCCCGTCTTCAGTACAGCGCTCCCCGTCCTCAGTACAGCGCCCCCCGTCCTCAGTACAGCGCCCCCCCCGTCCTCAGTACAGCGCCCCCCGTCCTCAGGTAAAGCGCCCCCCCCCGTACTCAGTACAGCGCCACCTGTCCTCAGTACAATGCCCCCCGTCCTCAGTACAGTGCCATCCGTCCACAGTACAGTGCCATCCGTCCACAGTACAGTGCCATCCGTCCACAGTACAGCGCCACCCGTCCACAGTACAGGACCCCTGTCCTCAGTACAGGACCCCTGTCCTCAGTACAACACCCCCTGTCCTCAGTACAGCAGCCCCCTGTCCTCAGTACAGCAGCCCCCTGTCCTCAGTACAGCAGCCCCCTGTCCTCAGTACAGCGCCCCCCCCCCGTCCTCAGTACAGCGCCCCCCCCCGTCCTCAGTACAGCGCCCCCCCCCCCGTCCTCAGTACAGCGCCCCCCCCCCGTCCTCAGTACAGCGCCCCCCCCCGTCCTCAGTACAGCGCCCCCCCCCCCCCCCCCCGTCCTCAGTACAGCGCCCCCCCCGTCCTCAGTACAGCGCCCCCCCCCCGTCCTCAGTACAGCGCCCCCCCCCCCCCCGTCCTCAGTACAGCGCCCCCCCCCCCGTCCTCAGTACAGCGCCCCCCCCGTCCTCAGTACAGCGGCCCCCCCGTCCTCAGTACAGCGGCCCCCCGTCCTCAGTACAACGCCCCCCGTCCGCAGTACAGCGCCCCCGTCCGCAGTACAATGCCCCCCCCCCCCCCCCAGTCTTCAGTACAATGCAGCCAGGCGGTCGTTAAGTGGATCATATTTGCACCAGAACAGATATGATATTCAAGAAGTTGGGGGTTTAATGCCGACATATCATTGAACCATAAAACATTTTTTGTGTGGAGATCGATGTGTGTCTCAGTCTTGGTCCTGTTAGTTGGTATGAAGGTTGGGCAAACAAGGACATAAACATGAACTTCCATCATCACCAAAAATATACATTGGGAAATGGTAAACAATCACTTTTACAAACAAATCCAGTTTACAAAGTCATCTTAAGGGAGAGCACTTTACCAGAAAGTACAAAACCTCCCAAAAATCTCTTCTATTTCTGCAAATCCCAACAGAATGTGTCAGTATGTGCTGCAGACTGCAGTCACTGGAGCTCCACTCTACACAGCAATCATGTGACCTCCACTTCCTGTAGTGTCGTCTATTTGTTGTTTGTTTCATTAAAGTTCAGTTAAAAATAAAAAAAAGTGGCATTGTGGAGGACACGTTTCTTGTGACAACGGAGCTCAAGCTGCAGAGATTCACAATAAAGTTCAGTAAAAAAAAAAAAACCCTCACCCCTCTCATTGGAGACTTCCTGTTTGAGTAGAAGTGTGATCACCATCTTGTGGAGTTCAGAGGAACTGCAACCCTGAGAAATGTCTCATAATTTGATTACAGCCTTGCCATTGTTTCCAGATGATGGACATTCCCAGGATTTAGTCTATTGTCCCATCATGTCCTCATCTCACAGGTTCCAGGACTCAGAATGTCAGTGAGGGGACGACGGCTGGAACATCCATCACCAGGCACTGCAATTATAGCAGACTGTGGGGAGCAGTGATCTCCTTTCTGACAGTGATAGTAGAACTCCGATATCAGCAGAGAGGTAGCAGGAGTGTGTGATCAGGTAAGTACCCCCAGTGACCACCAATGCTGGGCTGGGGTTATACTTTATTCTCACTGACACCAACAATGGGGCTTATTTAATCAAATCTGCCGTCTAGACCTATCGTGAACGGTGAGTTACCACTTATCAACAATGGGATACCAACAATGAGGCTTATTTTATCTCACGGACACCAACAATGAGGCTTATTTTATCTCACTGACACCAACAATGAGGCTTGTTTTATCTCACGGACACCAACAATGAGGCTTATTTTAGCACAGGTTCACAAATGATGGGACTTATTTTATTCCACTGATGCCAACAATGGGGCTGATTTAAAGCACTGACACCAATGTTGGATGTCAAGGAAATCATACCCACTGTGACTTGCTAACTGAAGTGAGAGTCTTCATTGGTGGAGGAGAAATTAGGGTTTGGTCTATTTGAGAAGATAAAACCAGCTATGATACAGTTCTCACAGCCTGTAATACTGTTAATCACCACTGGGGGGAGACTCTATCACATTTATCTGGCTGGACACACACAGGCAGATACAAATCTTTCATACAATCTGATACAATCTAAGGAGTGTGGAGCAGACAAGTGATCCCCACACACTTCAGAGGATCCCCCAAGCTATCCTACAATCTAGAATCCTGGTGTGATGACTTCTTCCACTGCTGCCCCCCGCACACATGATTTAGGGCAGATTGGATGAAGTGTGTGATGTGATTGGTGTGCCGGGCAGTGATATACACACACACATACAGATCCCTGTCTGCCAGATACAATCACTTCCACACACTGACAATAATCTGCTTAAGGGAGGAGCTCCGTGTCTGAACAGAAGATTGGATGAACACTGGCTCCTCCCACATTCTTCTGAACATCCATTGTTTATGGCATTTGGTGCAGACAAATGTGACGGTTTCTGTCTGTCACTGGTTTCTAGGGAAGCAACGGCTGCCTGCAACAGATGCTTCCTTAGCAACCCTGACTTCTCCCCACCTGTTCACTTACATGGCCATATAGGCAAATGGGTGGGGCATAGATCATGACATCATTGTCTGAATATGACCATATCAGGGGAATGATGTCACCACTATCCCCGCCCCTTCCTATATATAGCTGATGACAGCTTAGGACACTATCAGTCAACAAGTGTTATCGCAGAAGATGGCTTCTGTGTGGTGGGTCATTGGGGGTTGGCATCGGGATTGATGACAGATTTATAACGAGAGACTTTTTGGGAGGATTTTCTTATATAAAAGACATTGAGGGTCTTTAGTGCTTTATTTCTTTTTTTGTGAATGAGTAGGGATACCCCAAGCTCATTCATGTAGGGGGCAGTATCTGTTGGACCCCTAATATTATAGAGGGGTTCCAGATTCTGATAATCCCCCCTGCCCCCAAAATCACAAGGCCAGGGTTGTGGGGATGAGGCCCTTATCCATATCAACATGGAGACAAGGTGCTTTTTCATGGGAGGGATCTCTCCCAACAAGCCCCCCCATGTTGAGGGCACATGGCCTGGTATTGATATGTTATCAATGGCCAACACGGTACAACACTTCATCCATGTCTTTGGTGATCTCTGATCTCCTTATGAACTCAGGGATGTACAATTCCCATCGCCTGACACCCGGGACATGCAGTTCTGAGGGCCGGACAGATATTTTTTTTTTAACATTGAGCCCTGCTGTGGACACGCAAGGAGCAGGTTTACTTGTCGGATGGAAGTATTCGGGTGGCTGAGCGAATGTTTCCACACCCCTGGTAAAGTGCCCCCACCCCGACACACACCCGCTATGTATCCCGGGCTCCTCTTGCCCATCTGCGGCCCCGGGACCAGCATAGCGGGTGATGATGGGTAGAGGGGAGGGAGGAGAGAGGACAGACATCCGCTCTCCCCCCCTTCTTCTTCCTGACCCAGAAGAGACATGTATGACGTCACTTCCGGGTCCCCATTGACAGTTTCCTCACCATCAAGGCCGGGAAAGAATATAATGCCATGTGATCTGTATTATATTACATTCAGTGGAGAACAGGGGAGACAATGACATTGGGGGATCTTTTAGATCCTGGATGTCCCATTAAAGAGAACCTGTCATCAAAAAATCATCACATTGGGGACTCTTTGTCCTCTATGTCAGTGTTTCTCAACCTTTTTTCAGTCAAGGCGCCCTCCAAAATTATGGACAGTCTTGAGGCGCCCCAATCTAAAATGTAAAAAACGATTCTAATAGTTCTACATAATGCAACAACATCCACAGACGTAGGACACCCAATATTAGACCCCTAGGCTCAAATCTTGGTAAAGAGCCTAGGACGTAAACTCTTTACCATGTGATCAGCTGTGTCCAATCAAAGCTAATCACATCGTAACCAGGAAGTGCCAGTTATCAGCTTTCCTTTATTCATGCTGACAAGGCACAAGTAGAGGAGGGCCAATCAGTGGCTCTCCTGACAGGGGGGCTCTGCACTGATATTCAGCATTGATTACCAGTGCAGGCCCATCAGCGATGATCACCAGTGATGACCACCAGTGCCCCACCAGGTATGCCAATTAGTGCCCATCAGGGATACAAACCAGTGCCCATCAGGGATGCTTGTCAGTACCTCCTCATCAGTGCCACCCATCAGTGCTCCATATTAGTGCCTCCTCATCAGTGAAGGAGAAAACTTCCTTATTTACAAAATTTTATAACAGAAACAAAGAAAACAAGAAAAACTTTTTTTTTTCCAAAGAGTGACAGCGTTAAAAGCTGAAAATTGGCCTGGGCAGGAAAGGGGGTGAAAGTGTCCGGTATTGAAGTGGTTAAACATGTGGGCAAAAAAAACCCTGCAAAAATGAGCTCTGGCAGTGAAAGTTTACCTTCGGGAAGATGTTACATGTTCCTGCAGCGGCTCAGCGATCCGAGTCCTCTGTGTGACAGCAGTCCCCCGTACCGGCTGTCACTTTATGAAAAGAGCGCGGCCGTGCCATCCATTCACAGAGTTCTGTCCTTTGCTAATGTTGGCTTGTAGTTTTCAATGAACTCCCACACCGCTGCTGAGCTCTCTGGTAGACGAGGGACAAGATTGGAACCCCGATTTAGTCCCTTGGACAAGTTGTTTTTTTTCAGAAAATGTCCACATCCGGTAATAGTTTCTTCCATGATGAAGATCAGCCATGGAGTATATCTGAGGTGTATTTCAGGGTGTGCTTCTTCCCCACATGAGAGCTGTGATGTCCAGCAACATTCATATAGAAGACATTTCCCGCACTCAAGGCACTAATACACCTCGAGGGTTGTGTGGTGTGATAGACTCACCCGAGACAGAGGCTTTTGGAGGAGACTAAATGCTAGCCTCTTGCCTACTGACTATGGGCCATGGGTTTTAAGGGAACACTACTCTTTGTGAGGTGTGTCCCTGGGGACCCTTGAAGTAATGTAACTTTGAATTCAAGTCCATGTCCCCCCAAGACACACAGACTCTGGGAACCCTGTATAAGGCCTATATGCCATATTAGCAGATGCCAATGTCATCAGCCAGCCACCTGTCCTGGATTGTCTGCTATAATGTGTTTATTGCAAATAAGTCTAATGTAGCTTCGAAGGGTCACCCATTGTTGTTTATGTTAATTAACTCTGCTATTGTGTGAAGGAGTTCTATGTTGATATTTATGATAATGTGTGAGCTAGGAGATGAGAAGGCTAGTACCTGAAAAGGTCATATCTCAGAGTCTGGAAATGATTAGTTAATTATCGCATGTTAATTTATGTTTCTGGATACAGGTGTATTGTTTGAGTAATATGAGCAGGAGGGGGAACCTTCTCCTCAAATGTATAAAAGACTGTATTCTAATAAAGACTTCATGTTCCTGCTTGCAGCCAAATGAGTCCTCCCTTGTTCGTGGTTGTAATATGTGGCTATATAATCTAATATCTGTATTCAGACTGGAAGGAAGTGGTAAATGACGGAAGCACTTAAGTGATGTGTGGGACGTTTCATTACATGTGGGATCCCTGATGTACAGGAAGGCAGGACTTCAGTGAAGAACGATTCCCTCACTCAGGACAGGAAAGAGGCTTCTCCCCCGTGTGCAATCTCTGATGTCTGGAAAGATTGAACTTCACTGAAAAACATTTCCTGCACTCAGGACAGGAATACGGCTTCTCCCCCGTGTGAGATCTCTGATGTGTGTCAAGATTGGACTTCACTGAAAAACATTTCCTGCACTCAGGACAGGAATACGGCTTCTCCCCCGTGTGAGATCTCTGATGTGTGTCAAGATTGGACTTCACTGAAAAACATTTCCCGCACACAGGACAGGAATACGGTTCCTCCCCCGTGTGAGATCTCTGATGTGTGTCAAGACTGGACTTATGTGGAAAACATTTCCCGCACTCAGTACAGGAAAAGCTCTTCTCTGTTGGAAGGACGGCACCGTCCCTCACAGTCTGAGGTTCCTCAGGATAAGAGGAATACGATGGTCCATCTACACTGTGTGGTACCGGATGGACATTTGAGGTAGTCGGGTTTTCTCCTGGACTATACTGTGTGATGTCCTCATCTTCTACTTTACAGTCTGGAGACAAAGTGAGACAATCCTCTGAGGTTTTCCTCATCTCCCGTCCATCTACTAAAATAGAAATAAAAAGATTATTACTAGACATGAGCAGATTGGTTCCCCTAAACCAGGACTCCGCCCACATCAGGCAGCTTTGTCTCTGAGGATCTTACAATTTCCCCCTCAAGGTAACTAGTAAATGGGTCCTCTGTAGGGCGGCAACTAATGATTATTTTCATAATTGATTAGTTGGCCGATTTTTTTTAGATTAATTGGATAAAAACCTCAAAAAAAGGTTGGTGTATAATTTAGTTAATATTCTTGAATATCTATATACAGCAGTAAATATAAATATCCAGATATATAGTTGGATAATAAATCTACTCTGAGAATAACAGACAGATAGATGTATTATTAGGCTGGATTCACACCTATGCATTTTTAGTGCTTTTTGCATTTTGCAGATTTGCACTACATAGGAAAACATGTTAAATGGACTGTAGTGCAAATCTGCAAAATGAAAAAAGCACTAAAACTGCATAGGTGTGAATCCAGCCTTAGCGAATCTGCTACATATCAGAATCAGAGATCAACATTATTAAAATGTAAAAGATATAAAACGTTGTTTTGCAGATGATCAGACAGGAGTGTAATATAATATGATGGATGACAGACTCCCTTGTCATAGACAGGTAGGTGGGTACAAGCTCACTGCACCTGATGTCACTTATGCTGGGCGTACACAAACTAATTTTTCTTTCAAAAAAACATTCATCCAATTTTCTAACCATTAGTCGGGTTAAATCGTCATTCATTTTCGACCACAGTGACAGGAAAATTCGAAGGCGCAGATAAGAAAACTTTTCTCCATCGAACACATTTTCAAATAGTGTATGTGGTTTTTGCTCAGACATTTATTTTAAAATTAAATGTTAAAAGCAAGTGGAATTTTCGAACTACACTCGTCCATTCATCGAAATGTACAAATAATTTTCATATAAATATTTGTGTGAATATTCTCGTCCAAAAATGGATCTGTTTATGGCCAGCCTAGGACATTTAGTAGCAGCAGCATGATTTTTTTTTTAACCACTTACCTACCCGCCCATAGACATATGCCGTCCGCAGATGGGATCTCATATGACCTCCTCGGCTTACCGACGGCGTTCTCCCCTCTGGTGGATCTGTCGGGATGAAGCCTTCTCTGAATGGAGAGTCAGTGATCCATACCGATCCCTGACTCTGTCTATTCACAACTGAAACATACTAAACTGCGTTTCCTATGCTTCAGTTTATTAATGAAGGGGAAGCCCTTGTACAGAGCCCTTCCTGTCCATTCATTCTGTGCTGCTGAGACTCCAGAGAAGGAGATGGAGGGCTGTGTCCTCCATCTCCTTTCTCTGTCTCAAAGGTGAAACATCAGAGGTCTGTTTATACTCCTGATATCTCACTAAAGTCCCCCAATGGGGCTCCTAAAAAAATGTAAAAAAAACATTTAAAAAAAAAAAAAATATATTGTAAAAAAAATGACAAAAAAAAAGGGGAGAAAAAAAAAAAAAAAACTTCTGACACCAGTGGCAGAACTACCACACAAACTTCACACTTGTGACCGGGCCCTGATGTTCCGCCACGGGGTTCGGAGGGAAGGGCCATGTCTGTGGGTCAGGGGGGCCCTTCATGGTTTCTTGCATCGGGCCCTGAAGGTTCTAGTTACGCCACTAGTTTGTCCACAAAAAACAAATAATATCCAGTAATTTGGGTTATTTTTACCAAAGATATGTAGCAGTATAAATTTCGGGCAAAATTTATGAAGAAAAATTACTAATTTGCTAAATTTTATAACAGAACCAAAAGAAAAATGCATTTTTTTTTACAAAATGTTCAGTCTTTTTTTTTTCTTTTATAGCGCAAAAAAAAAAAAAACCCTGTGGTGATCAAAAAATTCAGGACTGATTCATTTTGATAAATGTCAGACGGTCCACCGGGTCTGTGGAAAGATGCGGTCTATTATCCGTAACAAAACCTTCAGCAGAAATGAATGCCGGTTCGGAAAGCACACTGGTTGCATGGCAGCGCAGCAGCTCAATTGCATACTGGGCAAGTTCTGCCCAGTGGTCTATTCTCATAACCCAGTGAATAGTCGACTGGAAAGCTCTCCATCTCTGTTTTTGCCCCTAGATAATCGTCCAACATTTAATGCAGATGCTGCTGATGGGATGTGGAAGCTGACAGCACTGGGCAGCGAGGACTAAAAAAAAAATTGTGAAATTATGTTTTCCATAACATTGTAACCTACCAGAGTCAGGAAAAGCATTAAATAAACTCCTCTAATGTGTCCTCAAGAGATTTCATCTTCTGCACTCTCTTCAAGGACAGGATGAGTTCTGAGACTTTCCCCTTGTATCAGTGGTAAAGGAGGGTTGCCAACAAATAGTAATCCTTCTCTTTTATGGCACGTATTCCTGGGTCCTTTTGCAGGCTTTGAAGCATGAGGGAGCCCATGCACGGCCTCCTCCTAGCCACGTACTACTCTCAAGGGTTCCACAGATGGAAAACCATCTTACTGTTTGATGTAGGTCTTCCTTTGCTTCAGTGCCTCCAAAACTGCCGTAATCCTCCTGTTCTCTCTCTCCTCTTGTGTGTTCTGTGGCATAGGAACAATGGTGTCTGCATAAAGTGGGCCTTGAGAGGAAAAGAAGTCCTCCTCTTCCTACCGCTGCTCTGCCTTGAGTGCCCTGTCCATAATGCTCGCAGAGTCTGCTCCAGCAGGAACACAACAGGGATTGTGTCACTGATGCATGCATTGTCACAGCTCACCATCCTTGTGGCCTCCTCAAATGGTGACAGTACTGTGCATGCATCCTTTATAAGCGGCGTGGGGAAAAAAAGCAGAGCCAGCCTGAGCCTGCCGTTGTGCCGTACTCACACAGGTACTCATTGACGGCCCTCTGCTGCATGTACAGCCGATGCAGCATTGAAAAAGTCGAGTTCCACTTGGTGGGCATGTCACAAATCAGGCGGTTTCCGTGCAGGTGTAATTCTCGCTGAATTTCAGCCAACCGAGCACCGGCTGTGTATGACTGCCTGAAATGGCTACAGACTCTCCTGGCCTTCTTTAGCAGATCTGCCAACCCTGGGTACCTTATTAGGAAACTCTGCACTACCAAATTGAGGACATGTGCCAAGCATGGCACATGTGTCAACTTTCCCTGTCTAAGGGCAGACAGGAGGTTTGTGCAACTATCACACACCACCATTCCTGGCTGAACCACCTCTGGGCCTGCCCCTGCAGAGCTGCAATAATCTCTGCTCTGGTGTGGTTCCTGTCCCCTAGACACACCAGCTGAAACACTGCATGGCACCTTTTAGCCTGACACATTGAATAGCCCCTTGAACACTTTAGGAGGTACTTGTGGTTCATAGGACAATTCAGCAGAGGATGGTGCGGAGGAGGGGGGTAGAGCTGACAAATCTGGCATCATCACCACTAGCTGTATAGAGACGTGGGGGCACAACAAGCTGCAGCACTGAGCCCTGTCTTGCATTGCAAGCAGAGTTACCCAGGGTGCTGTGAACTAAATATATCGTCCCTGACCATGCTTGCTGGACCACGTGTCAGCAGTAACATGACTTTGAGGCTGACTGCCTTGCCCAACAATGCCACAACATTTCCTTCCACGTGATGGTACAGAGCTGGAATGGCCTTACTCAAAAAGAAATAGAGACTGGGAACCTGCCATTGTGGCACAGCACATTCTGCAAATTCACAGAAGAGGGCAGATTCCACCAGACAGAAAAGGTAGAAATTGTAGAGCCAGCAGCTTTGACAAGCTTGCTGGGCATGTGGGTGGCAGTGACTATTTTTTTTTTGCTGCAGCAGATGGGGCAGAGAAATTTGCCGGCTATAGTCTCCAGCTGGTGGTGTGCTGCTGGCAAATGTGCTGCAAGGACCTGGGACACCCTGCACTATACCATCATCCCCGTCAGTGGAGGCTGCTGAGAGGTCATGAGGTATAGTGGGGGTAGACAGAGGTGAGTAAGGAGGAGGAACAGAATTGTGCCCCTTTTGTTTATCTTTCAGGTGTTCTTGCCAACGGGCTGAGTGGTCGGAGGTTAAATGCCTTGTCAAGCATGTGGTACCCAAACGGCTGTTGCTGTTGCCACGCTTAATATGCTTGAGACAAAGTTTGCAAATTGCAACAGTGCGATGCACATGTACTAAAAAAAGGCCCAGACAGCTGAGCTTTGGGAAGTGGGCCGGCCGGGAGATAACAGCGCCACAATGTGATGGAATAGGGTGGCTGCTCTCTACTCTTCCATGATGGCTGCCTCGTTGGGGTTGTACCTCACCCTCACTTTCCTCCTCTGCTCTATCTGGCACCCAATTCACGTCAGTGACCTCATCATCTCCTCCATTCTCATTTCCACTGGAGACAACTTGGTAATATGCTGCGGCTGGAGGAACATGACTGCCAATTTGTGTATCAGTGTTCTCCCCTCTCTGTAGGCTCATGTTCCCGCCTTTCTCAAAATCAGAACCAACATCTGAATCAAGTAATGACTGTGCATCATCAAGGAGCAAGTGGCTGACGCTGTGTTCAAATAACTCAGCTGACTCCTCCGTGCCTGATGCTGGGGCTATGGCAGGAATAGCTGTGGACAAGGAGGCATGTTTAGCCACTATGGCAGCTGCAGTGGACTGTGCACCAGTCTCTTTCAAGATGAGGTCTTACTAGTGATTTGTACAGGGGCAAAATAATAAGTCTCTCATGCTAAGGAGACCCAAAGCACATACCCCAGGTGCCTAGGTGTAGTAACATCTATGGTGAAAATTAACATTTTGCTGCCAGCTGAACCCCAGAATCTCCAACAATCCAGTCTAGATACATAAATTGTGTCTGCAGCACAGAGAAGGAAGATTATCCAAGAGAAATACAGGAATAAAGGATGGGGAACACAGCTCAGGAAAGTGACCAGGGGATTACAGGCTGATATCACCCAGTCCCCGCCCTACTCTGGACCAATCAGTGAGCAGTATGGGTGGGGTATGGGTCAGTATGGGTGAAGGAATGTATTTAGTGTTAATGACCCACCTGTGCTGATCTCTGTAGGAGTGTCCTCCTCTATAGACTGCTCCTCCTCTGTTATTCCATCCTCCTCCATAGACTGCTGATCATCCCTCACATACCTCTCTTCTTCTTCTGCTTTAACCTCAAATTCTATATCGATTGGATCTCCACTCTAAATCAAGAAAATGAGAGAAATTATCATCTGTAAGATATAAAAACTTTATTATTGTGACATCACACAAAAATCCACACATTGTCTCTATAAGTGTGTTTTATAACCTCCGTCCCACCAACCTTGTAACAGTGAGGGATGGTGTGACCTTCCTGTGTGGAATCCCGGGAATACAGAGGACGGGGACATCTCTCTGGTGGGTTCCTGGTATAAGGTGGTTCCATCATATCCTTGTGTCCTTCTGAAAACTCCTCCATCACTCCATACTCCTCTTTAACATCAATATTATCATTCCCAAGGTTTCCACTCTGTATATATAATAAAACATTCATTGTCATAAACATGCTGTGTATACCGTATATACTCAAGTATAAGCCGACCCGAATATAAGCCGAGGCACCTAATTTTACCACAAAAAACTGGGAAAAAATTATTGACTCGAGTATAAGCCTAGGGTGAGAAATGCGCAGCTACTGTAAGTGGAAAAGAGGGTCAACAATGCCCATTTGCAGCCTCACTGTGCCCATTTGAATGCCTCACTGTGCCTATTTGCAGCCATAGGTCCCCTGAACTTCAAACTTGGTAGTTAAGGGTTCCTAGATGCCCCCTAGCTGCAGCCAAAATTTGGGGTCTCTGGACCCAAAGGGTCCCGAAATGACATTGCTGAAGATGGACACAGTTGACTGAATTTGGGGGCCCCGTATCTCGGGGCCACTTGGTGCTAGGAACTCCAAATTTGGGGTTCATAGCACCAAGTGGCCCCGAGATACGGGGCCCCAAATTTGGGTCAGAAAATGTCAAGCACTTTTCTGCAGCAGAGAATGACATTTTCCTAACGGAATTTGGGGCCCCGTATCTCGGGGCCACTTGGTGATAGGAACTCCAAATTTGGATATGTTATAGTGTTGGTTTTGGTTGGGGTTCCTAGCTCTAAGTGACCCAGAGATACGGGGCTGCAAAGTTGGGTCGTAAATTATTTTTTTTCCTGCAGAAAAGTGCTTGACTCGAGTATAAGCCGAGGGGGGCACTTTCAGCACAAAAAAAATGTGCTGAAAAACTCGGCTTATACTCGAGTATATACGGTAAATCATAATGTGATAAAATATATTATCAGCGCAATATTTTTGAAAAGCCAGTGGCGTGTGAAACACACCCAAAAACTCCACCTGGTGCCAAAAAAAGTGCACACACATAAAGAGTGACACAAAACGTGCAACGGGTGTTACACTTGTCCTCCCTAGGGAAGGACCTTTACCCTGATCCCCCAGGGCGTTAGGCTCCAGACGGGGACTGAGGTACTTTCACATGGTCCATCTGGCCGAAACCAGACGGACCCCTTTCTCTGGAGGGTCTGCCGAAACAGACCCACCCAAGTACTTGGTGGGGCTCTCCCGAAGAGAGACCCCATGAGAGAAGGCGAACTAAGCCAAAAGGCCATGTCCACCTCCTCCCAAGACTTTCAGGGTTGGCCTGAGGACCGAACACCCTACTCACCACACTGTGACAAACTGTGACAACACCAAACAAAAAAATACAAAAAAAGTGACAAACACGGGGGTAAATAAAAAGAGAGTGGGGAGAAGGAAGATGGGAGAGTGAGTGGAAAGTGACCATTGTGCAATACAATGGCCGGCCCTCCGGCCAGGAATAAAAAATTTCCCCTGGTCCTAGCCAAAAGGCTCGGCCCTAGAGGCAGGTGTGAAAAACGTGTGTAGTGGTGAAAGTGACCATGGTGCCATAAATCAAAGTGGTTACCCACAGTGAGTATACGACACCCCTGAACTGCCACTTCAGGGGCACAATCACCACTGGCTTTTCAACGTGCAACCCTGACCCACAGCCCAGACCACAACAGCCCCCACCCCAGCCAGGAAGGAATGGAGATCTGGAAGCTTAGTGTGTGCCCCGACGAAGAAAAAGGCTCCACCATCGCTCCATCACTCCCTCCTAATTACATCAGGAAGTACTAACCACTCCCCCCCCGGGTTCACTGAGGGGAGCATGTGTTCCTTCCCGAAAACTGACCAGAGCTAGAGCTGCCACAATCCAGGCCAGAAGGCCAGGGACTCGGCCCTTCTTACGAGAGCAACGAGTCAACATCGGAAGAAAAAGAAGAAGAAGAAGACAGCGCAGAAGGCGGAGAAGGCGGAGAAGGCGGCGACAGCGGTAAGAACAGAAGAGACCCCTGAAGGTGGAACGAGACCCCCAGACGACGAAGAAGAAAGCCGGGCTCCTCCGCTCGTGAAAGAGCTAGGTAAAAGAGCAGAAGAGAGCGGAGGAGTCCGGCGAGAAGACCCCCCCAAGACAGAAGAAGACCCCCGGAGCTGTGCAATAAAATATTTTAAAAAATGGTGTGTTTTTTTATTTACACCTTAGGTGAATGGGTAGGGGTACATCGTACCCCATACTCATTCGCATTGGGTGGGGGGCCGGGATCTGGGGGCTCCCTTATTAAAGGGGGCTCCCGGATTCCGATAAGCCCCCCGCCCGCAGACCCCGACAACCAATGGCCAGGGTTGTCGGGAAGAGGCCTTTGTCCTCATCAACATGGGGACAAGGTGCTTTGGGGTGGGGGGGGGGCCGCAGGGCGTCCCCTTTCCCAAAGCACCCACCCCCCATGTTGAGGGCATGCGGCCTGGTACAGTTCGGGGGGGGGGGCGCTCGCTCGTCCTCACCACCCTTTCCTGACTTGCCAGGCTGCGTGCTCAGATAAGGGTCTGGTATGGATTTTGGGGGGACCTTTTTCGGCGTAGGGGGTTACCCTCAAAATCCATATCAGACCTAAGGGCCTGGTATGCTCCTGGAGGGGGAATCCATGCAGATTTTTTTTTTTTTATTTGGCGTGGACTTCCCCCTCAGAAGTAGTACAATGAGTTGCAAATTTATGTTCGCAGCTGATTCGCACCTAAAGCGCTGACAAACCGCTGAACAACGGATGGTTTAGAGCGCAGTAACACTGAACATAAGATTCAAAACGCAATGGTGTGAACCCAGGCTCAATCATCAACTGATCCCCCTGAAGGGGTTAATCTAGGTTTCCACACTATACATGTGTGTATCATCATCTGCTGGAGATAAAAGACATCACAGTGACTATGGAGGAAGAGGACGGACATGACGGGGGGTTACTGGGTGTAAATAGAAAATAAGATCTTATTACCTCATCTGCTGCCACTTCCAGCAATGTCTCCTGTCTACTTTGTACCTCATGCATCTTCTTGTCTGTCTGACATCACTTCCTGCCTGTATTCCCTAGAGACTTCCTGTCTGGGTAGAAGTGAGATCAACACCTTGTGGAGCTCAGAGGAACTGCAGTCCCTAGAAACATCGTAGTGTGAACACGGCCTTGTGCTGTGGGTGTATGTACTGTATAATATTATTATACAGGATTTATATAGCGCCAACAGTTTACGTAGCGCTTTACAACTTGAGGGTAGACAGTACAAATACAATACACTTTAACCACTTCAGCCCCGGACCAATTGGCAGCCAAAGGACCAGGCCCCTTTTTGCGATTCGGCACTGCGTCGCTTTAACTTACAATTGCGCGGTCGTGCGACGTGGCTCCCAAACAAAATTGGCGTCATTTTTTTCCCACAAATAGAGCTTTCTTTTGGTGGTATTTGATCGCCCCTGCGGTTTTTATTTTTTGAGCTATAAACAAAAATAGAGCAACAATTTTGAAAACAATGCAATATTTTTTGCTTTTTGCTATAATAAATATCCCCAAAAAATATATAAAAAAAAATATTTTTTCCTCAGTTTAGGCCAATACGTATTCTTCTACATATTTTTGGTAAAAAAAAAAATCGCAATTAGCGATTATTGATTGGTTTGCGCAAAAGTTATAGCGTTTACAAAATAGGGGATAGTTTTATAGCATTTTTATTAATATTTTTTTTTTACTAGTAATGGTGGCGATCAGCGATTTTTATTGTGACTGCGACACTGCGGACACATCGGACATTTTTGACACATTTTTGGGACCATTGTCATTTATACAGCAATCAATGCTATTTAAATGCATTGATTTCCTGTATAAAGGACAGTTGTAGTGAAAGAGTTAACCACTAGGGGGAGGGGATATGGGCTGTGACGTGTGTTGTGTTTTTTACATTAGGGGGCAGGGCTGACATCTGACGTCATTAATCAGCTTTCCCGATGACCGCGAACAGCCAATCAATGACAGGCAGAGTAGGAAGCGCGGGGAGAGGTTTGTTTACACATACCTCTCCCCGTTCTTCAGCTCCGTAACCCGATCCCGGGACGCCAGCGGCGATAGGGTCTGCTGGTCCCGCGGCTGTGGTCACGGAGCTCCCGACCGGGTCGCGAGCGCGCCGCTGGCGGCGCGCACGCGACCCACGGGCAGGCATTTAAAGAATCACGTACAGGTACGTGATTTTGCCTGCCCGTGCCATTCTGCTGACGTATATATGCAGTGGGCAGTCGGGAAGCGGTTAATACAGTAGGAATCAGAGGGCCCTGCTCCTTAGAGCTTACCATCTAAAAGGGGAGGTCAAGAGATACAAGAGGTAATAACTATGGGTGATGTGCTGATCAAACACTTAAGCCCCACACCATTTTGCTGGCCAAAGACCAGAGCACTTTTTGCGATTCGGCACTGCGTCATTTTAACTGACAATTGCGCAGTGGCTCCCAAACAAAATTGACGTCCTTTTTTTCCCACAAATAGAGCTTTCTTTTGGTGGTATTTGATCACCTCTGCGGTTTTTATTTTTTGCGCTATAAACAAAAATAGAGAGACAATTTGGAAAAAAAACGCAAAATTTTTAACTTTTTGCTATAATAAATATCCCCAAAAAATATATAAAAAAAAAATATATTTTTTCCTCAGTTTAGGCCGATACGTATTCTTCTACATATTTTTGGTAAAAAAAAATTGCAATAAGCGTTTATTGATTGGTTTGCGCAAAAGTTATAGCGTGTACAAAAAAGGGGATCGTTTTATGGCATTTTTATTAATATTTTTTTTTTTTTACTAGTAATTAGCGGCGATCTGCGATTTTTATCGTGACTGCGACATTATGGCGGACACATCGGACAATTGTCATTTTTACAGCGATCAGTGCTATAAAATTGCACTGGTAACAGTAAAAATTACACTGGCAGTGAAGGGGTTAACCACTAGCTGGCTAAGAAGGGGTTAAGTGTGTCCTAGGGAGTGATTCTAACTGTTAGGGGGCGTGGCTACGAGTGACATGTCACTGATCACCACTCTTGATCACAGGGAGCTATGATCAGTGACAGTGTTACTAGGCAGAACGGGGAGATGCTTGTTTACATTAGCATCTCCCCGTTCTTCCTCTCCATGAGACGATCGCGAGTATCCCTGCGGACATCGAGTCCGCGGGACCCGCGATCCTACTCATGGAGCTCGCGGCAGGGTCGCGCACGTGACCACATGGTGGCAAATTCAAAGGGACGTACAGGTACACCCATTTGCGCAGCCGTGCCATTCTGCCTATGTACATGCGGCAGTCGGCAAGTGGTTAAGAAGATAAATGTGTAGTTTTTAGGTGGGGGACAGATAGACTTCTCTGAAGAGATGAGTTTTCATCATCTGAAAGTGGATACAGTAGGAGAAAATTGGAAAGATTGGGGTAGAGCATTCCAGAGGATGGGAGAGGCTCTGGAGAAGTCCTGAAGGAGAGCATGGGATGAGGTGACATGGGAGTTTGAGAGCAGGAAGGAGCACCATGTTGAGGGCTTGTGGCCTGGTATGGTTCAGAAGGGGGGCGCTTGCTGCTCCTCCCTATCCCAGAAACCCCAACAACCACAGCCCAGGGAAGTCGGGAAGAGGCTCTTGTCCTCATCAGCATGGGGACAGGGTGCTTTGGGGTGGGGGGCGCAGAGCCCCCATGCCCTAAAGCACTTACCCCTCCATGTTGAGGGCATATGGTCTGGTATGGTTCAGGAGGGGGGGGCGCTGGCGCATCCCCCCCATCCTGACCTGCCAGGCTGCATGCTCGCATAAGGGTCTGGTATCGTTTATGGGGGGGATCCCACACCGTTTTATTTTTCTTATTTTATTTTAATCTGTGTTACTGGGAGCTGGCAATACATTAAAGTCGCGAGCGAGCGAGTTTGAATGACATTTTTTTTCCTTTACAAATGTCATTATTGCTGTAGCATGTTCTAGACATCACCCAGGCACTATATTTAAACGAATATTTAATTTCATTGTTTCACTTTAAGCATCATTAAAGTCGCTGCCCCTTTAAAAACGATTTTTTGCATTAAAACATGTGCCCGGGCAGTATCCAGGCCCCCATACACTTTTTATGACAAATAACTTGCATATAAGCCTTTAAAATTAGGACTTTTTATTTTTCATGTTCATGTCCCATAGACTTTAATAGACTTTGCATGTTCGCTAGAACTTTTTGCCTGTTCGAAATGTTCTGGTGTGAACCGAACCGGGGAAGTGTCCAGCCCAGCCCCACAGCCTGCCCACTGTGCATATGCAAGCCGCGCTGCCCCCCCATAACAAAAGGACAGGAGGAGAGGACTTAAAGCGGAACTTCCCCTTTTAGGTGAATTTGAAATAGATCAGTCAGTAAACCGTTAAATAGAAAGAGTTGATCAGTGACATATAGATTTGGTGATGACAGTGTAGGGAGGGGAGAGAAGCGTTGTAAAGAATAGAGGTAGGGGAGAGGAGTGCGAAGACCAGCTACATATAGTGGGAGAGGAGTGCGAAGACCAGCTACATATAGTGGGAGAGGAGTGGAAAGCCCAGCTACATATAGTAGTAAAGGAGTGGGAAGCCCAACTACATATAGTGGGAGAGGAGTGGGAAGCCCAGCTACATATAGTGGGAGAGGAGTGGGAAGCCCAGCTACATATAGTGTGAGAGGAGTGTGAAGACCAGCTACATATAGTGGGAGAGGAGTGGGAAGCCCAGCTACATATAGTGGGAGAGGAGTGGGAAGCCCAGCTACATATAGTGTGAGAGGAGTGCGAAGACCAGCTACATATAGTGGGAGAGGAGTGCGAAGACCAGCTACATATAGTGGGAGAGGAGTGGGAAGCCCAGCTACATATAGTGGGAGAGGAGTGGGAAGCCCAGCTACATATAGTGGGAGAGGAGTGGGAAGCCCAGCTACATATAGCGGGAGAGTAGTGGGAAGCCCAGCTACATATAGTGGGAGAGGAGTGCGAAGACCAGCTACATATAGTGGGAGAGGAGTGGGAAGCCCAGCTACATATAGTGGGAGAGGAGTGCGAAGACCAGCTACATATAGTGGGAGAGAAGTGCGAAGACCAGCTACATATAGTGGGAGAGGAGTGGGAAGCCCAGCTACATATAGTGGGAGAGGAGTGGGAAGACCAGTTACATATAGTGTAGTGTAATCCTAGACTCTGACCTTTCCTTCAGCCCCCACATCCAATCACTGGCTACATCTTGCTGCCTTAACCGCTTCCCGACCGCCCACTGCATATATACGTCAGCAGAATGGCACGGGCAGGCAGAATCACGTACCTGTACGTTATCCTTTAAATGCCTGCCCGTGGGTCGCGCTCGCGACCCGGTCGGGAGCTCCGTGACCGCGGCCGCGGGACCAGCGGACCCGATCGCCGCTGGTGTCCCGCGATCGGGTCACGGAGCTGAAGAACGGGGAGAGGTATGTGTAAACAAACCTCTCCCCGCGCTTCCTACTCTGCCTGTCATTGATTGGCTGTTCCCGGTCATCGGGAAAGCCGATCAATGACGTCAGATGTCAGCCCCGCCCCCTAATGTAAAAAACACAACACACGTCACAGCCCATAACCCCTCCCCCTAGTGGTTAACTCTTTCACTACAACTGTCATTTATACAGGAATCAATGCATTTAAATAGCATTGATTGCTGTATAAATGACAATGGTCCCAAAAATGTGTCAAAAATGTCCGATGTGTCCTCCATAATGTCGCAGTCACAATAAAAATCGCTGATCGCCACCATTACTAGTAAAAAAAAAAATATTAATAAAAATGCTATAAAACTATCCCCTATTTTGTAAACGCTATAACTTTTGCGCAAACCAATCAATAATCGCTAATTGCGATTTTTTTTACCAAAAATATATAGAAGAATACGTATCGGCTGAAACTGAGGAAAAAAATGCTTTTTTATATATTTTTTTGGGGATATTTATTATAGCAAAAAGCAAAAAATATTGCATTGTTTTCAAAATTGTCGCTCTATTTTTGTTTATAGCGCAAAAAATAAAAACCGCAGGGGCGATCAAATACCACCAAAAGAAAGCTCTATTTGTGGGAAAAAAAGGACGCCAATTTTGTTTGGGAGCCACGTCGCACGACCGCGCAATTGTCAGTTAAAGCGAAGCAGTGCCGAATCGCAAAAAGGGGCCTGGTCCTTTGGCTGCCAATTGGTCCGGGGCTGAAGTGGTTAACCTCTGCAGCATCTCCAGAATTCACCCCTTTCGGACTAAAGACACCACAAAACAACTTATTCACTCCTTGATTATTTTACTCCTTGACTACTGCCACTCTCTCCTCACTGGCTGATTTTTACACAGGCTATCCCTCTTCAGTCTATTATGAATGCTGCTGGTAGACTAATATACATTACTAACCAATTCATGACTGCTGCTCCTCTCTGCCAATCCCTTCACTGGCTTCACCTACCCCACCGTAAAAAATGAAAAATACTAACTGTGACAGACCTAGCCAGGACAGGGGCTTTTGGAGAGGACTGGGAGCAAGCCTCTTACCCACTGACTATGGGCCCTGGCATTTAAGGGAACACTACTCTTTGGAAGGTGTATGCCTGGGGGATCCGTGGAGTCTTGTTACTTTGGATTCAAGTCCATGTCTCCCCAAGACACACAGAATCTGAGACTCTAAGCCCAGTGTCCATGTTAAGGGCCTAGATGCCACATTTCCAACAACTATGGGACTCATAGCAGATGTTGAGGTCATCAGCAAGCCACCTGTCTGGGGTTGCTTACTATAATGTGTTTATTGCAAGTAGGTCTATGTGCCTCCTAAGGGTCTTTCACCCATTGTTATTTGTGCTAATTAACTCACCTTTTGTCTGTCTGCTAAGCAAACCATTGTGGGTTGTCTTTTACTTGTAATAATGTGTATTGTTCAGTACACTGTATTCAGTATTGTAGAAGTTGGCAAGTCTGACCTGGAATGAAACATCTGAGTCATCCAGGTGGCTAATTAAAGCGGTTCTGCACACATTTCATTTAGTAAATCTCTTTGCCTTCCAAATCAGGCAAAGAGTACTAAATGAAATGTGTTTTTTTTTTTTCACTTACCTTGTAATCGATGACTTCCTGTCTTCTGTCTCTGCGGGGGTGGGCGGGGTCTGTGCGGGGATCCTTGTCACGCCGCACTGTCTCCTGGGATCTGGTGTCATTGATCCCAGGAGTCTGTGCGGGCATCTTCCGAAATCTCGCGAGATTTCGGCCACATCTTCCGAAATCTCGCGAGATGTCGGCAGATGTGCCGACATCTCGCGAGATTTCGGAGAACGTGAGCTGCACTTTGCCGTTACTGCGCACGCGCGAGCTCGGCGCGGTAACGGCGGTGCATGCTGGTTTCACATGCCCACAGGCAAGATGGCCCCCAGCAGAAAAGAAGCATATAAAGAATTTTATCGGAGATGGAAGATGGAACAGGTAAGTCCCCCAATTTAGCTATATGGCCTTGGCATATTCCCCAAAAAAAAAAAAAAGCAGTGCAGAACCGCTTTAATGTAATCTTTATAGTATATGTCTGTTATTCTAATTATATTCCTGTGTGCAGCTTGTATTGTTAGGGTACTATGATCAGGAGGGGGATGTCCTCCTATGGTTTATAAAGTCTGTGTTAGTTTGTTCAAATAAATGTGTTCCAGCTTTGCAGCCAAACAAGTCCTGCCTAGTTCTTGGTTGAAATATGTGGCTATAATATCTGATATTTAAAGTGGAGGGCCACCCTGAAAAAAAAACTTCATAAAAATGTTAATAAAAATGTAAAATGAAAAAAAAAAATATATATATATATATGTTTTTTTACTTACCAGAAATGGCTGTTGCTAGGCAGATCGTCCTAATCTGCCTCTTCCTGTTCCGCGGAGCTGTTCTGTCTTCTGCTCCGTCTTCTAGTGAATGGGGCGCGGTGTGTTATGGGAACTGTGTGTCCCACAACACATCGCGTTCCCCATTCACAAAGCGCTGCGCGACTCGCGCATGCGCAGTAGGAAAAGGGCAGCGAAGCCAGCAAGGCGACACTGCCTGTTTCCCTTAGGTGGAATGGCGGCGCCGGGAACCGAGACCCGAGGGATGATTGGTCTCGGGCGGCCGACATCGCAGGCACCCAGGACAGGTAAGTCTGCTTATTAAAAGTCAGCAGCTACAGTGTTTGTAGCTGCTGACTTTAAATTTTTTTTTTCCCGGCTGGCCCTCCCCTTTATCTTCAGACTGGAGGAAGCGGTATATGACAGAAGCACTCAAGCAGAGTGGGATGCGATTCCGTTACACTAACCACAACATACAAAGCCATCCACATAATCTATGATTGTTTTGCACAAAAGACTTTATTCAATTATTTCTTGATGAACTCACAAGATATTTAAGTTATTTTCAGTTTATTCTCCACTACTTAACCACTTCAATACCAAGGACGTCATATGACGTCTTTGACATTGAGTGGGGATATCTGAATGATGCGTGCAGCTACAGGCACCATTCAGATATCAATATTTCCGGCCAGCGATTCTGTGCACGATAAGAACGATCATAGCGGCAGTTCCGCCGCTTGATCGTTCTTATGGGGACGCCCCCCCTCCCGCCGCCATCCGGTGCTTCTCCGGGCTCTCCCGTGCCATCGGGGGCCCGGAGAAAGAATTTCTTGCCGCCGGATGACGAGCATAGTTATGACGTCACGCCCGGTACCTGGAAGTAAACAAAGCCGCGATCGAGGCTGTCAGCATGAGATCAGTGAATTTTTTTTTACCAATCTCATGCTTTCCAGCCTGGAGGAGAGATGTGGGGTCTTATTGACCCCATATCTCTCCATAAAGAGGACCTGTCACATACATTGCTATTACAAGGGATGTTTACATTCCTTGTAATAGGAATAAAAGTGATCCAAAATTAAAAAGTGTAAAAAAGTGTAAAAATAAAAAAAAATTAAAGTAAAATAAAATAAATAAATAATAAAATTTTTTTTTACATTTTTAAACGCCCCTGTCCCCGGTAGCTCGCGCTCAGAAGCGAACGCACACGTAAGTCCCGCCCACATATGTAAACGCCGCATAAACCACACATGTGAGGTATCGCTGCGTGCGTTGGGGCGCGTGCAACAATTTTAGCACTAGACCTCCTCTGTAACTCTAAACTGGTAACCTGTAAAAAAAATTTAAAGCGTCGCCTATGGAGATTATTAAGTACCGAAGTTTGGCGCCATTCCATGATTGTGCGCAATTTTAAAGCGTGACATATTAGGTATCAATTTACTCGGCGTAACATCATCTTTCATATTATATAAAAAAATTGGGCTAACTTTACTGTTTTGTTATTTTTTAATTCATGAAACCGTTTTTTTTCCCAAAAAAAGGCGTTGGAAAAATTATTGCGCAAATACCGTGTGAAATAAAAAGTTGCAATGACCGCCATTTTATTCCCTAGGGTGTCTGCTAAAAAAAACATATATATTGTTTGGGGGTTCTGAGTAATTTTCTAACATAAAAAAATATGATGTTTACATGAAGCAGAATAGGCCAAAATAGGTGGTTAATAACTTTGTATGAATTTTTGAATGTAATATGCATTTAGTATATAAGAGCACCTTAACACGGGTTTTTGAGATTAAGTTGCACAAACAATTTCCCTGTATTTCTCTCCCTTGGCATCAAAGGGGATAGGTAGTGTCACGTAATATCACATATACGGTAATCTAATCCCAGCTTGCACCACATAGTGGTCAAACTAGCACTTGCACTTTCCACTGTAAGTCATCACTGGAGGTCACTCTCCAGGTGATAGGCAGCACCACCCACCCCTGCAAATATACACATAAAGCCATCCACAGCATCACCCCCAGCTACATCACCAACCTCATCTACAGATATCACCCAAATCGTCCTGTCTGCTCCTCCCAACGCCTCCTGCTCTCTAGCTCCTTTGTTACCTCCTCCCATACTCACCTCCAGGACTTAAAAGTGTTGCGCAAACTGTTGCGTTTATATAAATTCTGTATAATAATAATAATAATTCACAGCTTCTCCGGACACAGCGGTCAAGAATGATTATATATATATATATATATATATATATATATATATATATATATATATATATATATTGTAACATGGGGGTGTTTAACTCAAGTGAAAAGATGCATTTTTTTAATGCAGTGAGTCCTCATCAGACAGGCGTATAGAGTTAAGGGCCTGGTAGCCCACGTTTATTGAAGAAAGGAAAAACACAAAAGTCCATCCAGAAGTCCCACGCAGGGGTTTAACTTCATTAAGCATTCATCAATGAAAAACATACCAAGCCACCTGGCTCTCTCTTGTCAGCAGTTCCTCTGCTTACTCTCAACAGAGTTGATTCCTTCCAGTCCCCTGGACTCACTGGCTTCCTTAGTCTTCCCGACTCTCAAGGCTGTCCCTCCTTTCCCAGTCTCTGGGCAAAGAATACCCCTTACACAGGGATGACCCCTCCACAGGTCTGTCTTCATACAGCAGCAGCAAGCTGCTCACACTCCACCATCCTCCACTCATTAGCCCCTCATTATATGGTCTGTGTGCAGCTGGGCACACACCTTGTTTGCCATCCTCAAGACCCGGACACAGTTGGAGATCCCATCCAGGACTAGCAAAACCTGGAGAAAACTGACAGAGCAGTTTTCTCCATTTAAATTCTATAGTCTGCAGATATGCAAACTCTGGATCTCCTTTACCTCCAATTTCAAAGGGACAGAGCTTCGCTCTGCCACATATCCCCCCCCTTTGTTTCGATCCGGAGGGAGGAACACCAGCACCCGTCATGGTTGGGACACCTCTGTGCTGGCTGTCAGCCACGTAGGCCCAACCTTTTTTCCGGGTGCGCTTCCAGGCACGTCCCACCCTGGATCTTAACAGGGTCCTATATTTTCCCATCCTCAGCCTTCTTCTTCTTGGGTCCCTGGGCTTAATCATTTTTTTGGGGGAAACTCTGCTTTCCCTGATCCTACCTTTAAACTCGCTGACATCAGCTTTAACCTTCAATATACACCAGTACAACCTCCTCACTTTGGCATGACCATGCAAGCTGCCACCCACATGGGCCAAATCTTGTCCCATCAGGTGAATTTCTCCACGTCCCCTTGCTGCATCTACTTGGGCTTTACAAAGACACTCCAATGCTTTTTTACGAGTGCCCTTCCAAAAGCGAAGTTTTCCCACTTCTCTTGGGCCTACACTAGTCCTTTTACCAATCTTGGTACCTTTTTGCACATGAGGTTGATTTCTGAATTTTACGGATCCAGTACCATTAAGGTTATAAAGTGCTCCCTCAATTTCCACTAGACCACCCCTTTGCTCTTTACTTAATTTAGAAGGAACCACATTTTTAAACCCTGGTTTAATGATAAGTGGGGGCTCTTTTATTAGGGTGAAAATGGTCCCTCTCTGTACTCCAAGTACGGGCACCCTCTTACTGTCCAAACTTAGCATCACTTGTTTCCTCATGTACACTGCATGCTTATTTTTGTCAGTTTCATCACCAACATCCTCATATGACTGCAGCCTCATCCTAGTCTCCCTCTGAAGGACATACTGACTGTCTTGCGACTTTAAACTTTTAAAGTCATGCGACACCTTGCTGAGCTTTGGGCCATTTTCCTGCAACCATTGTTTATCACGATCCTTCTCAGACCTTAGGAATTTCTCAGACCTCAGGAAACCTTCCCCAGAAATACCCTCCTGAACCTGTAGGGGGCCTAATTCTGCTGTATCTTTTACTTCTCCTGTGTCAATCATACCATTCCCTATCTCATTACAATTTTCAGGGTTTGCTACAACCAGATCAACTTGACCAAGATCTTCAGGTCTACCATTATTTTTGTTGTCACCCATGGTAACCAAACCCTTACAAATTGACAATGAGCTGCATGTTTCATCACGGTCAGAAATATCAATGCATTTGTCATATTTAATTTCACTCATGTTCGGCAGGGCAGTGTCTGAAGAGGAACTGCATCCAGCGGAGTGGTTGTCCACGGCAGCTTCACTATCCACCAACTCCACTGGCCTGAGATCCTCTGCCAACAACTGTCCTGACTCCTGACCATCTTCCCATAAAGCATTTGGACCTGTGACTACAATCACTTAATTTATTGCTGTGCCATCTGGCACTTCCACCAACACATTTGGCACGGCATTATCCATTATCACATCATTGGGCCCTTTGTGGATCACAGACATGACCTCTTCTGTGCGTTCGCCCTTACTTGGCGTTTCCATCTCATGAGCACCATCATCT
Source organism: Lithobates sylvaticus (assembly GCA_028564925.1). Taxonomy (NCBI): domain Eukaryota; kingdom Metazoa; phylum Chordata; class Amphibia; order Anura; family Ranidae; genus Lithobates; species Lithobates sylvaticus. Next base: position 577,739,315 of record CM053028.1, on the reverse strand, counting down.
GCAGTAGCAAGTGCATCCTTGCATACAAGTTGCTCTGCAGGTCCTTCATCTGGCACTGCAGAAGTCATGTCTGCTTCACTTTTACCAACAGAGGCCTTTTCCAACAAAGCCAACAGGCTTTTTGTCCACCTGTCCCAATCTGTTATCTCTGTGCTCCCAGAGGTACCACGCAGTACCGCTCCTACTGTACACGGAGACCCAGAGGGACAGAGTGGTTCAGCAACAGACACATTGCACATATCACTTTGGTTCAAATAAGATTTTGGCACTACATTTTTAACCATAGCAGACAGCAATACCACACCTTCACCACCTTGCTCTGGTGGTGCTTCATTAAACGCATTAGAGCTTTGATACCTGTCGTTGCTAGACTGCATTAACCCATTTCCACCATGAGTGTTTTCAAATATTTCAGTTTTAACATTTAACATCCTGCCATCACTATGTTCAGGTACCCTCTTATCCCTCAGAGCAGCACCAAAGTTGTCCCAGGCAACCTCCGGCTCCAAAACGCAGAGCTCCCTGGGGGTTTCTAGGGGCACCTCTATGGCCTTCACAGTTGCTAGGGGAGATAGCACATCTTTAACCGCATTCACAGCAGGGTTATCTCTAGTGAGCTGCACTAGCCCATTAGCAACTGGACCATTCACTTTAGCCAACACAATATTAGCAGTTTTACCCATCATATTGTCACATTCAAGTTTACCACTTGCCTCCCCACTGGACAGGGCACTGCAGTGAGGCAAGTCCTTTTCCAAACAGACAGTGGATCTCCCATTTGGGGTCACTTCCACTCCAGTGTGCACAGTCACATATTCAGTCTCTTCTATGCATTTACCAGCACCAGTCTTTTTCAACATCAACCCAGCGGTTCCAGCCATTATTTCATTAAAGACAGTCTTACCCACCGCAGTAGTAGGGGTCACCATCTTCATTTGAGTACGTTGTCTCACAAACCAGTCCTCTGCTGCACTTTTACTGGCCCACTCTCCCTGGTGGCCACCGGATGAAATTACAGCAGGCATCTCCAACTGTTTAGCACCCCCTGCCGACACAACAGGAAAATCCTCATTGCCAGGGGTGACTGCAAACATATTTGCACAGGAATCTGGGCCTGGAGATAAAGACCTTTGCTCCTGGTAATTTTGAAATGCATACGCATCTTTAGGTGGATGCTTAGCTACATATGCCCTGTAGCTCCTCCTTTCCTTTGGCAATCTTTCTCCCGTTGCCATGGGAAACCGCACTCTCCCAGCAGAGCTTTGCTGATTCTCCCAAACTCTTTGATGCATTGTGGCTTTCAACTTGCCACTACTCTCTGCAGGCAATATTTTTCTCATATGGTCTGCAGACTTGACATCACCGCCGTTGCTATGGGCAACCACATACCTCTCCAACTTCCGGTCAGGCTGTCGGTCCATGATGCGATGGAACGCTCCTCTAAAAAGGATTTCCTCTTTAAACTTGCGGTAGTCATCCTGGTCTCCGTCCATCAAATGGTAAACCGACCGGAACTCTATCCGTAATAAGGTTTGCAGCAGTTTTGGCCACCAGTCCCTAGGCCATTTTCTCTTTACAGCAACTTTTTCAAATCTTACAAGGAAGTCCCCAACCTCCTCTGTAGGCAGCATGGGTTGCATATAGTCAGAGGCCAAGATCTGAGCCCCTTGCACTGCGCCACACTCTTTGCGATTCTGCTTGAACCATTCATTCACTGTCTCACACATCACTGGCCCCTTTTGACTGGCCCTCCAAGGTGGAGACATCTTCTCAGGCCACGCTGAGCTCACTTCACCTTTAACTTGATTTAACATGAACTTCTTGTGTTTTGACTGCCTCATCCTTGCAGTCACATGCACAGCAGCTTGTTACACAGTTCACAGCATAGAAAAAATTTTTTTTCTCACAGGTGCACTACCTGCACACAATGCAACACAGTCAATTGAACTCCTGCACAATGCAGTTTGCCTGGCTGCCACACACAGCTAGCAGCAGTTCCTGAAATGACTCACTACTGGCGCAGAGACCGGATTTCACCGTCTGTATGCCCGCATTCGAACACCACTTGTAACATGGGGGTGTTTAACTCAAGTGAAAAGATGCATTTTTTTAATGCAGTGAGTCCTCATCAGACAGGCGTATAGAGTTAAGGGCCTGGTAGCCCACGTTTATTGAAGAAAGGAAAAACACAAAAGTCCATCCAGAAGTCCCACGCAGGGGTTTAACTTCATTAAGCATTCATCAATGAAAAACATACCAAGCCACCTGGCTCTCTCTTGTCAGCAGTTCCTCTGCTTACTCTCAACAGAGTTGATTCCTTCCAGTCCCCTGGACTCACTGGCTTCCTTAGTCTTCCCGACTCTCAAGGCTGTCCCTCCTTTCCCAGTCTCTGGGCAAAGAATACCCCTTACACAGGGATGACCCCTCCACAGGTCTGTCTTCATACAGCAGCAGCAAGCTGCTCACACTCCACCATCCTCCACTCATTAGCCCCTCATTATATGGTCTGTGTGCAGCTGGGCACACACCTTGTTTGCCATCCTCAAGACCCGGACACAGTTGGAGATCCCATCCAGGACTAGCAAAACCTGGAGAAAACTGACAGAGCAGTTTTCTCCATTTAAATTCTATAGTCTGCAGATATGCAAACTCTGGATCTCCTTTACCTCCAATTTCAAAGGGACAGAGCTTCGCTCTGCCACAATATATATATATATATATATATATATATATATATATATATATATATACACACATACATTGTGTATATATATATTTTTTTTTTTAACCACTAGCTGACCGCCCACTGTCAAATGACGGCGGGACGGTGCAGCTACTGTGGCGGGACGCCGTCATATGACGTCGTCTACAATTTGGCCACTGGGGGGCGCGCGCGCGCCCGCCGCGTAGCTGGGGCCCCGGTGCGCGTGCCCGGCGGTCGCGATGACCGCCAGGCACCCGCGATTGCCCGGTAATCGAGCAGGACGTGGATCGGTGTGTGTAAACACACAGATCCACGTCCTGTCAGAGGAGAGGAGACCGATGGTGTGTCCCTTGTACATAGGGACACCGATCGGTCTCCTCCCCCAGTCAGTCCCCTCCCCCCACAGTAAGAATCACCAAGATAGGGTACACATTAACCCCTGCAGCGCCCCCTAGCGTTAACCCCTTCCCTGCCAGTCACATTTATACAGTAATCAATGCATTTTTATAGCACGGATCGCTGTATAAATGTGAATGGTCCCAAAAATGAGTCAAAAGTGTCCGAAGTGTCTGCCGCAATGTCGCAGTCACGATAAAAATCGCAAATCGCCGCCATTACTAGTAAAAAAAAAAAATAATAAATAAAAATGCTATAAATCTATCCCCTATTTTGTAGACGCTATAACTTTTGCGCAAACCAATCAATATACGCTTATTGCGATTTTTTTTACCAAAAATATGTAGAAGAATACGTATTGGCCTAAACTGAGGAAAAAATTTGTTTAAAAAAAAAAAAAAAAATTGGATATTTATTATAATAAATAGTAAAAAATATTATGTTTTTTCAAACTTGTCCCTCTTCTTTTGTTTATAGCGCAAGAAATAAAAACCGCAGAGGTGATCAAATACCACCAAAATAAAGCTCTATCTGTGGGGAAAAAATGATAAAAATGTTATTTGGGTACAGCGTTGCATGACCGCGCAATTGTCATTCAAAATGCGACAGCGCTGAAAGCTGAAAAATGGCTTGGTCAGTAAGGAGGTGTTCGTGGCTGGTAGGCAAGTAGTTAAAAAGAACCTTCTATGTTGAAATTTATTGGTAAGAAAAAGGAAACACAAAAATTACATAAAATAAAGAAAACTTTATTGCAAATAATAAAATGATGTGTTAAAACCACATGGGGACAACTCCATCAAGCATTAGGACATATATATTCATAATGACTCATTTAGCTTTGCTGAATTGTCCAAGAGGTCGACTCGTTTCACATCAATAAGCTTCTTTGGGAACTGTTATGCCTTGGCAGCAAAGAAAAACAGCCTAACCAAAAAAACATACAGAATATAGAATACATAGCAAACTCATCATTTTGTAACATCATAAATGATCATCTGTGCCACTTACACAACACTTGGAGGACATAGCAAGGAGACGGTGATAAATGGTGGTGTCAAAGTAGCTTGCACAGTCAGCTAGTCATGAGTTATAAATATTAGCAGAATAATAGACATGTGCATGAAAAAAAGTTAAGTAAAAAAATATTTTTTTTACTTGTACAAAATTAAAGTTACACCCAAGCACATAAAATCCCCCAACAATATTGATGCCCCCCACCCCCACACATACGCACTTACAAACATAAACGCACATTGGGGCGCCTACGTATTGTATATAAAAAAAAAATTGACCTGCAGGAAATGTGCATTTATTATTTTTTTTATAAAAGGTGAACTTTTCCTTTAACAGAGCGGACACCGGAGCATGATTTGTCTGCTCAGCATGCCCTTGTACTGAGCACCCAAGTTATAAAAGCCCCCAACATTCCTAAAAGCATCTCAGATTTACAGTATCTCACAACACTGAAGAAATGACACATTGCTACAATGTAAAGTAGTGAGTGTACAGCTTTTATAACAGTGTAAATTTGCTGTCCCCTCAAAATAACTTAACACACAGCCATTAATGTCTAAACCACTGGCAACAAAAGTGAGTACACCCCTAAGTCAAAATGTCCAAATTGGGCCCAATTAGCCATTTCCCCTCCCGGTGTCATGTGACTCGTTAGTGTTACAAGGTCTCAGGTGTGAATGGGGAGCAGGTGTGTTAAATTTGGTGTTATCACTCTCACTCTCTCATACTGGTTCAACATGGCACCTCATGGCAAAGAACTCTGTGAGGATCTGAAAAAAAAAATTGTTGCTCTACATAAAGATGGCCTAGGCCAAAAGAAGATTGCCAAGACCCTGAAACTGAGCTGCAGCACGGTGGCCAATACCATACAGCAGTTTAACAGGACAGGTTCCACTCAGAACAGGCCTCGCCATGGTGGACCAAAGAAGTTGAGTACACGTGCTCAGCGTCATATCCTGAGGTTGGTTTTGGGAAATAGATATACGAGTGCTTCCAGGATTTCTGCAGGAGGTTGAAGGGGTGGGGGGTCAGCCTGTCAGTGCTCAGACCATACGCAGCACACTGCCTCAAATTGGTCTGTATGGCTGTCGTCCCAGAAGGAAGCCTCTTCTAAAGTTAATGCACAAGAAAGCCCACAAACAGTTTGCTGAAGATAAGCAGACTAAGAACATGGATTACTGTAACCATGTCCTGTGGCCTGATGAGACCAAGATAAACTTATTTGGTTCAGATGGTGTTAAGCGTGTGTGGCAGCAACCAGGTGAGGAGTACAAAGACAAGTGCGTCTTGCCTACAGTCAAGCATGGTGGTGGGAGTGTCATGGTCTGGGGCTGCATGACTGCTGCCGGCACTGGGGAGCTACAGTTCATTGAGGGAACCATGAATGCCAACATGTACTGTGACATACTGAAATGGAGCATGATCCCCTCCCTTCGGAGACTGGGCCGCAGGGCAGTATTCCAACATGATAACGACCCCAAACACATCTCCAAGATGACCACTGCCTTGCTAAAGAAGCTGAGGGTAAAGGTGATGGACTGGCCAAGCATGTCTCTAGACCTAAACCCTATCGAGCATCTGTGGGGCATCCTCAAATGGAAGGTGGAAGAATGCAAGGTCTTTAACGTCCACCAGATCCGTGATGATGTCATGGAGGAGTGGAAGAGGACTCCAGTGGCAACCTGTGAACTCCATGCCCAAGAGGGTTAAGGCAGTGCTGGAAAATAATGGTGGCCATACAAAATATTGACACTTTGGGCCCAATTTGGACATTTTCACTTAGGGGTGTACTCACTTATGTTGCCAGCGGTTCAGACATTAATGGCTGTGTATCGAGTTATTTTGAGGGGACAGCAAATTTACACTGTTATACAAGCGCTGTACACTCACTACTTTACATTGTAGCAAAGTGTCATTTCTTCAGTGTTGTCACATGAAAAGATAGAATAAAATATTTACAAAAATGTGAGGGGTGTACTCACCTTTGTGAGATACTGTTTATACGGTTTTGGTTAAAATATTTTTTTATTTTATCAGAACAAGTAGATCGTCATAAGGGACAAGGAGATTGTCATAAGTGACAAGGAGATTGGGACCCTGATTTAGTCCCTTGGACAAGTCGTTTTTTTTAAAATGTTCACACCCCTGGAACGGTTTCTTACATGATGAAGATCAGCCATGGAGTATATCTGAGGTGTATATCAGGGTGTGCTTCTTCCCCACATGAAAGCTTTGATGTCCAGCAACATTCATATAGAAGACATTTCCCGCACTCAAGGCACTAATACACCTTGAGAGTTGTGTGGGATCTCTGATGTTCGGGAAGAAAGGACTTCAGTGAGGAACAAGTCCCTCACTCAGGACAGGAAAGTGGCTTCTCCTCCGTGTGAGATCTCTGATGTCTGTAAAGATGGGACTTCTGTGAAAAACATTTCCCGCAATCAGGACAAGAATACGGCTTTTTCCCTGTGTGAGATCTCTGATGTGCACAAAGATTAAACTTCTGTGAAAAACAATTCCCACACTCAGGACAGGAATACGGCTTCTCCCCCGTGTGCAATCTCTGATGTGTGGAAAGACTTGACTTCTGTGAAAAACATTTCCCGCACTTAGGACAGGAATGCGGCTTCTCCCCCATGTGAGATCTCTGATGTTTGTAAAGACTGGACTTCTCTGAAAAACATTTCTTGCACTCAGGACAGGAATACGGCTTCTCCCCGGTGTGAGATCTCTGATGTGTGTAAAGATTTGTCTTCTGTGAAAAACATTTCCCGCATTCAGGGCAGGAATACGGCTTCTCCCCCGTGTGAGATCTCTGATGTGCGTAAAGACTGGACTTCTGTGAAAAACATTTCCCGCATTCAGGGCAGGAATACGGCATCTGTCCCTTGTGAGATCTCTGATGTGTGTAAAGATTGGTCTTCTGTGAAAAACATTTCCCGCATTCAGGACAGGAATACGGCTTCTCTCCTGTGTGAGATCTTTTATGCACATTAAGATTGTATTTAGAATGGAAACACTTCCCGCACTCAGTACAGGAAAACCTCTTATCTGTTGGAAGGATGGCACCGTCCCTCACAGTCTGAGGTTCCTCAGGATAAGAGGAATACGATGGTCCATCTACACTGTGTGGTGCCGGATGGACATTTGAGGTAGTCAGGTTTTCTCCTGGACTATACTGTGTGATGTCCTCATCTTCTACTTTACAGTCTGGAGACAAAGTAAGACAACCCTCTGAGGTTTTCCTCATCTCCCATCCATGTACTAAAATAGGAATAAAAAGATTATTACTAGACATGAGCAGATTGGTTCCCCTAAACCAGGACTCCGCCCACATCAGGCAGCTTTGTCTCTGAGGATCTTACAATTTCCCCCTCAAGGTAACTAGTAAATCGGTCCTCTGTAGGGCTGCAACTAATGATTACTTTCATAATTGATTAGTTGGCCGTTCATTGTTTCTATTAATCGATTAATTGGATAAAAACCTAAAAAAAAGTTGGTGTATAATTTAGTTAATATTCTTGAATATCTATATGCAGCGGTAAATATAAATATCCAGAAATATAATTGGATATTTAATCCACTCTGAGAATAACAGACAGATAGATGTATTATTAGAGGGAGAATCTGCTACATATCAGAAATCAACATTTTTAAAATGTAAAAAAAAACGTAAAACGCTGTTTTGCAGATTATCAGACAGGAGTGTAATATAATATGATGGATGACAGACTCCCTTGTCATATACAGGTAGGTGGGTACAAGCTCCCTGCACCTGATGTCACCTATGCTGGCCAGACACAAACTATTATTTTTTTTGGTCAATTCTGATTTTTTTATTAATACCCACAATGGGCGAAAACAGGTCATTACATCTATACATGCAGTCATTGAAAACATAAGACATAGTATGAACATAGGTAGCCACAAACAGTTTAACTGTATGTACTTTACTAGGGAGGGTCTTGAGGAAACATCCATATAATGTATTAAATTGTGCAGAGAAGTGATTAACCAAGGAAAGTGAAAAAACAATGACCAGTATGTTATTCCCTTCTGTCTATGGGTTACGTAAGATATGAAAAGTATGTTGTGGCGTAAGACCCCGTCTTTCTCAAAAGACCAGTTTTCTGGTGTACAAACAGAAAAAATTAAGAAAAGGAAGAAGAGAAAAGAGTAAGGAAAAAAGAGGATGTGGAAATTAAGGGGGAACAAGTAAAGATAAAGATTTGAAAGGGGGTGGGAGAGAGAGATAGTATGGCGTTGGATTTAGGCCAATGCGCGATAATTGGGCTCCAATGCCTAAGTGTAACATCATGTTCCCAGGAGGGACATACCCTCCACAGAGACGACAAACAGGTTCCAAAGTCCCCAAGTCCTAGAGTGCCCCTCCTGCTGGTGTTGCGCAGTGAGCACTAGGTCTTCCATATACTTAACATCTTCCACCTTACGAAGCCGAAATTTTGTATTAGTTGTCTCCCAAGGTTAAACCTTGGATGTCTGGGTTTAAGCGGATTCTATTGAGAAGCGGTAAAGCGAAGAGCAGGGGGGGACAACGGATACCCCTGTCTTGTTCCGTTCGTAATACGGAACCCTGCGCTGTAGGGTTTGAAAATAGTTTGGAAATCCATTTAATTATAGTACCTCCTAAGCCGAGATGGCGTAGGACAGAGAACATATATTGCCAGTTTACGCGGTTGAATGCCTTTTCCGCGTCGGTACTAAAAAAAGACACAAGGAGTATGATTTGATGTGGCTATGTGTAGCAGATTGAGGACCTTGGTCGTGTTATCTCTCGCTTCCCTGATAGGGACAAAACCCACCTGGTCCAGGTGGACGAATTCCTGTAAGTCGTTATCTAGACAAGTCGCAAGAATCTTTGTAAACAATTTGAGGTCAACATTCAGGAGGAAGGTGAGCCTGCAGCTGCTACATGAGGTTGGATCTTTTCCTTCCTTAGGAATGATGGAGATGTGTGCTCACAAAGTGTCTCTAGGGAGTACCGAGTCCTCTCCAAGGGCGTTAAACAGGTTTAGCCTAAATGGGCTTAAAATTGGGAGAAGAGTCTGAAAGTATTAAAGGGTCAAGCCGTCCGGGCCTGGGGCTTTACCTGGTTTAGCCGAGCTAATGGCGTGTTCCAGCTCTTCTAAAGTTATTGGTACGTTCTGTTCTTCCCAGATCTCCGGCAAAAGAGAAGGGAGCTGGGAGGAAATAATATATTCATCTATCTGATTTTGATAAGATGACGTTGAAGGTAAGTTGTAGAGAGAAGCATAGAAGTCCCGGAAGACTTGGGAGATCTGTGTGGGCATAGTAACTTTTTGAGCTCCGGAGGAGAATATGTGAGGTATATACGAGCGTAGTTTGTGTTCTCCGATGGATCTAGCCAGGGACTTCCCACATTTGTTTCCGGACTCATAAGTTATTTTGCAACATATTTGCAGTGCCGCTTTAGCCCTATAGCACAGTAGATCCTTAATCTCGGTGCGAAGAGACATAAGTTCAGTATCTAAGGTCGGGCACGGGGCGTGTTTGTGCTGACCAATGGAGTTTGGAACATAGTACTGCCAACTGTTTGTTCCTTTCTTGATATGGGAGCCATGTTTAATGAGTAGTCCCCAGATCACAGCCTTATAGGCTTCCCATATTATCCCTGGGTCACATTCTGGAGTATTGTTCATCTGAAAGTAGAAGATCAACTCTAATCACCTCCTCTAGCACCTCCGGGACCTGTAGGAGGCTTTCATTCAGCCTCCAAAATTGAGACATGGGGGAAGAGACGTCTGAAAGTGCATAGGTCAGAGAAATGGGGGCATGGTCAGACCATGTTATGGATCCAATGGAGGTTTCACGTACAGCATGTAGTTGATTACGGGGATCAGGAAATAATTGATTCTCGTGTACACATTGTGGGGTGCGGAATAGAATGAGTAATCTCTGTCTCTCGAATGTTGTAGTCGCCATACATCAATCAGTCGGGCCCTATAAATGGATTGTGTAAGTCGCTTGTGGGAGCCAGCAGGGACAGAGGAAGAGCCAGAGGATGCATCTACATCATGCATCTAGGGGATCAGGGTAATATTGAAGTCACCTCCCAGTATTAACTGACCCTCCTGAAAATGCAACAGTTTGCTTAAAGGTATGACGGATAAAGATGTCCTGGTGATCGTTAGGCACGTAACTGTGGGTGAGCCGCGCTGGGTGCCGTGACTGGCCGTGCAATCATCTTGGACGTGTCACGTGTCCCAAATGATTGACAGAGGGAGGGGAAAGAGGCGATCTCCCTTCCTGCGCTGAGGGAAGTGAAGTCAGGAGCCCAGGCACTGGAGGAGGCAGATTTCGAGGGACCACATAGCAACAGGGGAAAAAAAAGGTGAGTAAAAAAAAATATATATATTTTTTCCATGTTTTTTTTTTTTTCACCACTTTAAGGAAGGCAAATCGTCCCTCCATGTCCAATAAGGACATGCGGTCCATGGATGTGTACCAGATACCAGGATAGAGACACCCCTGGACTTAGCAGACTTGTTAGTAGAGTGATAGGCCAAAGGGTAAAATCTGTTTCTGAGTATGGGCAATCTGTTGTCTCTGAAATAAGTTTCAAGTATGAATGCAATATCAGCATGGGAGCGTTTCAGATCATTTAATAACATTTTTCTCTTCTTTGTCATATTAAGGCCCTTTACGTTTAGGGAGATAATCTTTAGGTTATCCAACACCAACTTTAGGGGAAACAGAAAAAAGAAACGGGGGTAAAGGGAGGAGAGAGCAGACTCAGAGGGAAAGGAGGAGGTGAAGCAAGGGGCGGTGCACAGTCTGACACTCACTCCACCTCACAAAACTAGGATTGGCAAATACGTATTCGCTAAAACACACACCCTGGCTTTATCCGGTGAAGTGTGTGAAGGCCTATGTGGGGGAGCAGTGGGAGCAGGCTTCCGGAGAGCATTCCCAACCCACTCCAGGCCACCCCGGCCCTGGTAATAAAACATATATCAGAACAAACTTACGGCAACAATAAACTACAGAAAAGATAATGCGGTATTCTATAGAAGTGGAGGTCGCCGATGTCTGCATCCCACCCCCAGCAGATCACCCTCCCCTAAAAAAAGAAAAAAAATGGGGAGGAGGAGTAGGGCAGGAGGCAGACACCACACAAACCCCAGCACCTGCGCCGCCCCAGAGGTGACACGGACCTCTGCAGACCATCCCCACAAAAGTAATCGGTGGATACATAACAGGGCATAACAAGGTAGAACTAAAAACAATTCTTGTGCAGTGAAGCAAGTATCACAGAAAAGCCCTGTGTGGAGGGCTTCCAAAGGTGGAAAAACCCGACACAACACTATGCAATTTCCCCCCTTTCATCACATTTATAGCAGGTAACATGGGAAGTCTCGGATCTCAGAGGGTAGGAGCCTTAGGATGAAGGGGTACTCCCAGTCATGGTGGGTCCATGGCCGGGAAGGCAACCCCACCCCGGAAAGATATTACACAGGGGGCAGGGCCTCTCCCTGCACCAGCCGGGCAGGACCATATCCCCACCGTCAAACCATTAAGTATTGGAAATCAAAAGGAAGAACTCCGGACAGCCGCACACCGGGAAAATAAAATCCAAAGGGTTTATTTAAAAGCAAAAAAACACTACAATCCAAACACGGCAAAAAGGGGGGTACAGAGCTGACGCGTTTCGCACCACAACTAGTGCTTACTCATAGCCGTGTTTGGATTGTAGTGTTTTTTTGCTTTTAAATAAACCCTTTGGATTTTATTTTCCCAGTGTGCGGCTGTCCGGAGTTCTTCCTTTTGATTTCCAATCACTGTGCTATTAGCCAGCACCTGGGGCTCCCACACAGGAGCAGGAGCATTCGCTTGGAAGGAGAGTCTTGGAGCGGTGGTTGTTTGTTTCTCATCTACACAAAAACCATTAAGTATGTTATTGGTTCCCCCCTCCATCATTTTACAGGATTAATGGCCTATTTGCATATAAACCTAACATATCACATGACCCCGGGTTATACCTAGGACCAAACCTGAGTAAAGAATAAAAAAAGGTTAGTCGTCATTGTTGAAAGTATAGCTGCAGCAAGCATGAAATCCTTGCAGCCCAAAACATTAAGGCACTAAGACCTCCCAGTAACTTGTTGTGTAACGGCAATAAGTGGTGAGTCAGTGAGAACTGGATGGTGGTTCCAAGGAACCTAAAGGAGTTCTCCAGGCAAGGGTGGGGGGGAGTAGAGTATATCTTCCGTGTGACAGAAGAAACCATAGGGGGGCACACCTCGGTAAGGCAAGAGGGGGTGAGCACACCTCGGTAAGGCAAGAGGGGGTGAGCTACATACAATCTCCATGGAGTGTACATCCTGGGATGCAGAGACGCAGTCATTATAACAGTGTCTCTGCACCTAGTAGGGTGGTGGTTGAGTTGCTAAACATGGGGGCAAAGGCAGTAGTAGTGCAATGGGAAGTACTTGTCAGAAAAGGAGACCTGACAGCCTACGACTCACGTGGACCCCCCGGGGAGATCACCCTGGAACGTCTCCTGGATTTCTGTGGGCGAGGTTCTCCATGGAGGTGCCTGTCCCGCTCGGCCTGTCGGCTGTGGGAGGAACTGCAGCCAATTCAGGACAAGTATGGGGTCTGATTTCGTGAACTGGAATAAAGCAGGGAGGTCGCCGGGTGCTTGGAGGGTAAAAGAGCGTTGGTTCCTTCAGAAGGTAACCGAGAAGGGGTAGCCCCAGCGGTACATGGTGCCCAGCCAGTGGGCTAACTCTAGGACCAGGCAGAGTAAGGAGCGCCTGTGGAGGGTGGCCCGAGAGAGGTCCGGCATCAAAGTCGATGTCTCCAGCCTCTCATGCTTTTCGGATGATGCTTTCCTTGTGGGTGAAATGGTGGACCCTGCAAACCACATTCCGCGGACGATTAGGATCCACGGGACGGGGGCCCAGGGCTCTGTGGATCCGGGCCAGCTCCAGGTTTGCAGGTAGGGGGGTCATCTGACAACCTCTGGAAGATTTCCAAGGCGGACGCTGTTAAGTCCTCTGGAAGACCCTGGAGCCGCAGATTATTGCACCGGCTCCTGTCCTCCATATCTTCCATATGGAGTTGCAGTGTGACCACCACGACTATGTGGGCATCCTGGAGGGATTCCATAAATGTCACCCGTTGTTCCACGCCCAGGGAAGTTTTCCCAGTGGTCATCCGGGTGGTGAGGGAGTGCAGATCTTGCTTAACCTCCTGCAGGGCTTTACGATGTTTTTCCTCCAGGCGTCAAATCAGGGATTCAATGTCCGCCTTGGTCGGGAGAGCATGGAGAAGTTCTCACAGCTCCGTGTCCACCCGCAGCATGTGCGGGTGCATTGCAGGAGTCTGGGAACCTGACTGGAAGGCTGCTGGAGTATCTGAGCAGGAGTCAGAGTCCATGGAGATAGCGGGAGAGGCAGGGGGAGTCTGTGGACTCTCGCGGCCGGCTGCATGGCTCCGCCATTTTGGATTCAGGGGAGGCCACCTGATAGTTTGTGAAGAAACTGGATATTTCCCCTCCAGCTATAGCCGGTGTAACTGCCTTGTTTCCCCTCTTCGCCGTCTTAGTGGATGGCATGCCACACCAATAGTAGTGAATTAGGCTGGGGTGTGTGGGACAGGGTCGGGAGCTCAGCAGCCACACGTCCTCATTCAGCCACGTCCAAACACACAAACTCATTTATCTTTCAAAAAACAATAATACAATTTTCTAACCATTAGTGGGGTCAAATCGGCCACAGTGGCAGGAAAATTCGAAGGAGCAGAATGGAAAACTTTTCAAATAGTGCATGTGATATTTGCTCAGAAGGGACATTCATTTTAAAATTGAATGTTTAAAGCAAGTGGAATTTTCAAACTACACTCGTCCATTCATCGAATGTACAAATAATTTTTGTACAAATATTTGTGTGAATATTCTCTTCCAAAAATAGATCCATGTATGGCCAGCATAGGACATTTAGTAGCAACAGCATGATTTTTTTAATCATCTGTTGATGGGGTTAAAGAGATAGTCCTTTATAGTACAAAAACAGCAGATAATCACTACTATAAGGGATCCATTTATACTGTGAATTAGTGAAAGTAATATATCTTAGATCATATATATAATAATAAATATACCCTGAAGTAGGATATATGGGGAGTTTACCTGGGAGTCACACATGAAGCTATATGGGGGGGGGGGGCTTTTAAAGTAGTACTGAAATCTGAGACTTTTTTTTTCATGGATATAGTAATTTTAAATATAATGTACAATACTAGTAAACTTTTACTTTATGTAATAGTAATGCCTTCTATTACCTCCAGTCTATCAGCCTCCACCTTCTCTGCGTTCAGATGCTTATCTTCCCTGCGCAGAGACCTTAAAGTCATTGTAAATGTTGGATTTCTTTTGTTATTCTTACCTGCTCTGTGTAATGGTTTTGCACAGAGCAGCCCTGATTCTCCACTCCTGGACCCCCCCCCCCCCACTTCTGGCTCCACCTGCCTTCAGAGCGCCCCTATAGAAAGCTGTAAAGTAAAGTATAGGGTTCCCCTATAGAAAGCCACAAAGTATAGTATAGTGTTCCCCTATAGGAAGGCACAAAGTATAGTTTAGAGTTCCCCTATAGGAAGCCACAAAGTATAGTATAGAGTTCCCCTATAGGAAGCCACAAAGTATAGTATAGAGTTCCCCTATAGGAAGATGAAAAAACATCTGCCTTTAGAATCACTTGCTTCCTTCTCTTGCCCAGGACTACATGTCCCATGAGGCATTGCTCCTCACGCATTCAAGTTCTCAGGCATTTACTGACATGTGAGGATAGTGTACTGAACTGTATTTTCTGATATGTAAAGAAATAATGCATTCTGTATTCAGGCCAATTAATCGACTGACCAACTAATCGATTTATGAAAATATTTGACAACTATTTTCATAATCGATTATGATGATTAGTTGTTTCAGCCCTACATCTCTGATCTCCTACCAGTTCATTTCTTTATTCATGGACCTTAGCCAGAGAGTGAGGAAACAACGATAACTGTCTTTTATAGGCGTGACAGTGATGAGGGGATTATAGGACAAGTGTCCCCATCCCCTCTATAACTCATTGCCATCTTCCCAACACAAGAAGTACTGCACTTCCTTATATAGTCCATGATTTAGTCATGAATAACAGCGGAGCTGAGCCCCACCAGAGGTCAGAGAGAGGATGGGGGGAGAACAACCAAGATGAAGACTGGACTGATCCTGAAGACCACCTTCATTGGGTTATTGGCTTCATTGGGTTACTGGCTCCTCCCTCATTATCACTTTCTGTTTAAGGTTCCAAAGTTTGAGGATGTTATCACATTATTATCAACATGTAAAATCATCAGATATAAAATGTCCAGCTGGTAGGAAATGGATGTAACAAAAGAGAATATATATTATGTTTATATATAGCAATGGGTAGAGGGGAGAGAGCAGAAGTCAGGACTATGTAATGTACAACATATTGTATATGATACAACAGATAGGACTATATAGTATCATAATTATGTAATGTACGACATAGAGTATATAGTGCAGGGGTCTGGAGTATGCAATGTACAGTATATATTATATAGTGTAAGGGTCAGGACTCTTGGTATTTAGTGGAAGATACATTTTTTACTCGAGACAAGTTGCAGAGGTCCCACACGCTGCCTCCTATCTCCTGAGACTGCACTCAGTGACTTCGGTCTGAGACAATACAGACATATCCCTCCACCCGACACAGCCAGCAGACAACAGAGCATGTGAGCCTGGGAGAATTGTTCTGTCAGAGATCTTGGCATACTCGGTATGAGCCAGAAGACCCAAATCATATATCCCAGGTTCACGGGTCTATTAACGCCTATGGTAAAAATGAACATTTTGCCACCAGCTGGACACCAGAATCTCCATAAATTGTGTCTGCAGCACAGAGAAGGAAGATAATCCGAGAGAAATACAGGAATACAGAATGAGGAACACAGCTCAGGAAAGTGACCTGGGGATTACAGGCTGATATCACCCAGTCCCAGCCCTACTCTGGACCAATCAGTGAGCAGTATGGGTGGAGGAATGTATTTAGTGTTAATGACCCACCTGCGCTAATCTCTGTAGGAGTGTCCTCCTCTATAAATGTCCCTGTTATTCCATCCTCCTCCATAGACTGCTGATCATCCCTCACATACCTCTCTTCTTCTTCTGCTTTAACCTCAAATTCTATATCGATTGGATCTCCACTCTAAATCAAGAAAATGAGTGAGAATATCATCTATAAGATATAAGCTTTAATATTGTGACATCACATAGAAAATCCACACATCATCTCTAGAAGTCTGTGTTTTTATAACTTCCATCCCACCAACCTTGTAACAGTGAGGGATGACGGGATCTTCCTGTGTGGAATTCCGGGAATACAGAGGATGGGGACATCTCTCTGGTGAGTTCCTGGTATTAGGTGGTTCCATCATATCCTTGTGTCCTTCTGAAAACTCCTCCATCACTCCATACTCCTCATCCTCCTCTTTATACTCTTCTTTAACAACAATATTATCATCCCAGAGGATTGCACTCTGGAAGATCTAATAAAACATTAATTGTAACAAACATGCTTTGTATAAATTATAACTACCAATAATTGTCAGTCATCTACCTGATGATGGTAAGGGATGGTGTGATCTTCCTGTGTGGAATCCCGTGAATACAGAGGACGGGGACATCTCTCTGGTGGGTTTCTGGAGCTGGATGACTCCACCATGGTGTCCTGGTACAGATCTTTGTGCACTTTTAGAATTTCGGACTCCTCCATCACCCCATCCTCATCATCCTCCTCTTTTATCTCTTCTTTAACCTCAACTTTAGAATCTCTCAGGTTTCCACTCTGAATATATAATAAAAATTACATCAATTGTAACAATACCGAAAATATACAGATCCTAATGATACTATCAGTGATTGTTCCTCATCTACCTGATGATGGTGAGGGATGGTGTGATCTTCCTGTGTGGAATCCCGGGAATAAAGAGGACGGGGACATCTCTCTGGTGGGTTCCTATTACTGGAATCATCTGTAGGAAACACACACACTGACTAAATACATTGTTTCTATGTGTTTATCAGATGATGGGGGGTCTAGGTCCATACTGCTCTCTCCTTTACAATAAAGTCTCCTCTTACCTGGTGATGTGAGGGGCGGCTGATGGTCCATCATGATGTCCTTCCCAGCACCACTCACATCTCCTGTCAGAAGCTCGATGATCTCTCTGGTGACT
Source organism: Lithobates sylvaticus (assembly GCA_028564925.1). Classification (NCBI taxonomy): domain Eukaryota; kingdom Metazoa; phylum Chordata; class Amphibia; order Anura; family Ranidae; genus Lithobates; species Lithobates sylvaticus. The sequence goes on along the minus strand of CM053028.1, from coordinate 577,721,911 downwards.
TCTAGAATCTTCTTATTTCTCTATTCTATCAGAAAGGGAGGGAGGGAGGTGGAGGCAATGTGATTATCATAGGATCGCCAGACTTCACAGGAGGAAAACTCGATTACTAGACTCGAAACTAGATTTAAACACATATAGTAAAATCAAATGACATTCCCAGAATCCTCCTCACCTCACCAATCAGGTCTCCATTTTTATAAAAACCCCAGTGGGATATAATAGAGATGTGAAGGCCCGGAAAAAAAATTGAAAAATTTGGAAAAAAAACAATTTTTTTAGTTCCTGAAGGCTTTTTTTTTTTTTTTTTTTTTCACAAAAATTGGAAAAATTGAAAAAAGAAAAAAAATTGTGCAATATTTTATTTTAACATGATGAACAAAATATTTTACGACAGGGTGTTCAAATATTTTCCAAATAATTTCTAAAAAAATGGATGATATCAGATTATTCTAATTTCTGTGCAATGAGTGAGGACAAGCAAGTCCTAAGTAACAAACTGAACCCTCCAATGCAGGAACAGTATGCATTTCTTCCTTTAGGAGGTGCTGTGCTGCTATTGTAACAAGAAAAAGGTTTCAGTTTTGCATTTGCATGTTAGTGGGTGTGTTTGATTTGTTCTGTCCTCTTCACTAAGCCTCAAAAGCATTGGAAGAAAATACAGAGCCACAAAAAGGACCTGAAAGTATATACTTAAAGCGGAGCTCCACCCTAAAGTGGAACTTCCGCTTATCGGATTCCTCCCCCCCCCTCCGGTGCCACAATTGGCACCTTTCAGGGGGGAGGGGGGTACAGATACCTGTATAATACAGGTATCTGCACCCACTTCCGGGACTAGCATCCCCGCCCATATCCGAGGATATCCGAGGATGCCCCGTTGTGTCTTGGGAAACACAGTTCCCAGGACACAGCAGGGTCCAATAGAGAAGCGCAGCGCGACTCGCGCAGTAAGGAACCGGCCAGTGAAGACGTTGCGTCTTCACTTCCTGATTCCCTGACAGAGGATGGCGGCGGGGCAGCGAGAGACGAGCGCTCGCTCGTCACATTCTGCCGACACCGCTGGAACCTGGAACAGGTAAGTGTCCATTTATTAAAAGTCAGCAGCTGCAGTATTTGTAGCTGCTGACTTTTAATATTTTTGGTGCGGGTGCAGCTCCGCTTTAATTAAAAAAGGTAAGAGTTTACATTTATCTGATTCTGCATCCAGAAAACTAAATAATTTAGCTACATTAGTTTATCTTTATAAAGTTTTGTGTAAATAATAATTTAATTACCAGTAATCTGGTTCTTCCCCCCACCCACAACCACAGATTAGTGTCTACTTGCAAAGTAGTCAATTTTTTCTTGTTTTTATTTCCTACTCCCCTCAGAAAAATGGTGAGACCAACATCATATGGAGGCATTTTCACATTACAAGTTCTTCTGAAAATAAAAATGTGATTTGCAAATATTGTCAGATGAACTATGCATTTCCAAATGCTACCTGAGGTCATTGTGATGTCATAGGATTCTCTGACTCTGGATGGAGGGACATTAAGAGGAGGAGCTGTGAGGTCAGTGTGATGTCATAGGGATTGCTGACTCTGGATAGTGGGACATTGAGAGGAAGAGCTGTGAGGTCATTGTGATTTCATAGGGATTGCTGACTCTGGATGGAGGGACATTGAGAGAAGGTGCTGTGAGGTCAGTGGGATTTCATAGGGATTGCTGACTCTGGATGGAGGGACATTGAGAGGAGGAGCTGTGATGCCAGTGTGATGTCATAGGATTCTCTGACTCTGGATGGAAGGTCATTGATAGGAGGAGCTGTGAGGCCAGTGTGATGTCATAGGATTCTCTGACTCTGGATGGAGGGACATTGAGAGGAGGAGCTGTGAGGTCAGCTTGATGTCATAGGGATTGCTGAGTCTGGATGGAGGGACATTGAGAGGAGGAGCTGTGAGGTCAGTGTGATGTCATATGATTTTCTGACTCTGTATGGAAGGACATTGAGAGGAGGAGCTGTGATGCCAGTGTGATGTCATAGGATTTTGTGACTCTGGATGGAAGGTCATTGATAGGAGGAGCTGTGAGGCCAGTGTGATGTCATAGAATTCTCTGACTCTGGATGGAGGGACATTGAGAGGAGGAGCTGTGAGGTCAGTGTGATGTCATAAGGATTGCTGACTCTGGATGGAGGGACATTGAGAGGAGGAGCTGTGAGGTCAGTGTGATGTCATAAGGATTGCTGACTCTGGATGGAGGAACATTGAGAGGAGGAGCTGTGAGGTCAGTGTGATTTCATAGGGATTGCTGACTCTGGATAGAGGGACATTGAGAGGAGGAGCTGTGATGGCAGTGTGATGTCATAGGATTCTCTGACTCTGGATGGAAGGACATTGAGAGGAGGAGCTGTGAGACCAGTGTGATGTCATAGGGATTGCAGACTCTGGATCAGTGTTGCCAACTGCCCGTAGATTTACAGGCAGCCCGTTAAAATGGGCTCTTTTTTCCCCGCCCGTAAATGCCCGTAGTAGCGGGAACGTGCCAGTAAAAATGGCCATGATCTGTCCGCCTTGGAACTGCGCATGCGCAGTTCCAGAGCTTGCCGAGCCGAGCAGATCCGACCTGTATTCGGCCGGCGGGGGGGCGGATTTCACAGAGGCTGTGCAGTGCCTGACGAGGCAAACGTCAAGTGAGGTGACGACGTATCAGAACATCCCGCGGCCGCCAGGCACGCCCACATCCCGCCAACATTTGAAATCTAACTAGGAGCACTAAAGCAGGAGAACTCAGAGGCTGAGCAGCATGCGGCGGCAGAACGAGGAGCCCTGCATCCAGGCAATCCAGAGTCCACGGGGGAGACGGGGACAGAGCGACAGCCCAGCCCACGGTACAGCAAGTGATGGTGGCAGAGGAGGATGGAGGTAGGGGGTGATGGTGGCAGAGGGGCCGGTAACATGTAGTTCATAGACTGTGGTGTTTTTATATAAACTGTATTGGAAGGTGGAGTATCACATAGTAACCAAGTAGAATGTGATATTCAAGGATTCTGATTGGTTCTGCGCTTTGCTCCTTCAACTATTCATGCATTATAAAATGTAAAAGGATCATTAAAAGAAAACCTGCCATTGATCTGTCTAAAAGTGCTAGTTGGCTGGTGGTTTTAGGGGCTACATTACCCACCTGACCTAATGGTGGCCATACACACTTCTATTTTATTATCCAATCGCTATGCAATTTGATCAAAATCATCAAATATGGGGGATGGAGGCAGGGGGTGTTGGCGGCAGAGGTTGGTGGAGGCAGGAGGTGTTGGTGGCAGGGGGTGTTGACGGCAGAGGTTGATGGAGGCAGGGGGTGTTGGTGGCAGGGGGTGTTGGTGGCAGGGGGTGTTGGTGGCAGGGGTTGATGACGGCAGGGGGAGTTGGCGGCAGGGGGAGTTGGCGGCAGGGGGAGTTGGCAGCAGAGGTTGATGGAGGCAGGGGGTGTTGGTGGCAGGGGGTGTTGGTGGCAGGGGGCGATTTAAGGTAGGGGGCGATGGAGGCAGGGGGCATTGGTGGCAGGGAGCGATGGTGACAAGTGATGGAGGCAGGAGGATATTGGACTAAATAATTCACCCTTATTATAAACGAAAATAACAAAAATATGTTTTTTTTACCTTAATATCTACCTTAAATCACATTGCTATTTGCCTAGCGTATTTGTTTGTAGCCTAAATACTGAAATTTGCACCTAAAAATTGAATTTTGTAACTTTTCTGAAATGCCAGTAAAAACGTGGCTGTGCCAGTAAATTTTGGGTGTCGTGCCAGTAAATTTCAATCTGGTAGGTTGGCAACGCTGCTTTGGATGGAAGGACATTGAGAGGAGCTGTGAGGCCAGTGTGATGTCATACGATTCTCTGACTTGGATTGGAGGGACATAGGTAGAAGGAGCTGTGAGGGGCGCTCTGTGAGGTATCTGTACACACAGAGTAATTTCTCCCGGGTGCGTCACACATCTCCTAAATGAAAGATGAACGTTGTCTTTGGGCTTTGCCAGGACACAACATACTCCTGTGATCTCTGTGTTCTCTGGAGACTTTACTGATCACATTTTAGGTTGAATATCTGAGACTGAGATCATTATGGAGAACTTTGTTATTTTTCCCTCTTTCTTCCTATTGGAATCTTATAAAATAAAGACATACATATTCCAAACCTCCCTAAATAACCCCCCATCCCCATCACTAATAAAAGTCATATAACCCGTTAGTATAGACTGATGAGGTGAGAAGGTGATTGGTGGGAAAGGTGACACATCTCCAAAATGAGAAGAATGTTCCGGCCCCACAAGTAGGAAAATGTTCTGACTCTGAAGGAGTAAATCTAGGTTTCCACACTATATATGTGTGTATCATCATCTGCTGGAGATAAAAGACGTCACAGAGACAATGGAGGAAAAGTACGGACATGACGGGGGGTTACTGGGTGTAAATAGAAAATAAGATCTTATTACCTCCTCTGCTGCTTCTTCCAGTAACGTCTTCTCTCTACTTCCTCCTGACTAACCTCTCACCCTGAACTTCCTGTCTGTACCTGACATCACTTCCTGGCTGTTCCTGAACTAATTTCCCGTCCTCCATAGAGACTTCCTGTGTAGAAGTGAGATCACCACCTTGTGGAGCTCAGAGGAACTGCAGCACTGAGAAACATCTGATAGTGTGAACACGGCCTTGTGCTGTGTGTGTATGTACTGTATATCCTTATAGATGGGGTCATCTCCACTCCCATCAAGGGGGTAGAAATATATTACTGCCTAGTTTAGCCTTTCTCAGTCAGGGTTCCTCCAAAGGTTTCTAGGGGTTCTTTGAGCAATAAACAATTTCTGTAAATCATAATGGTCTAGAACTAGATGAGGGTGCTTTCCCTGCGCACCAAAAGGCCACTTAACTTAAACTTGACCTTTATAGCCCTTTCACACTGGGGCAGTGGGGGCGGTAGCAGTAAAGTTCCCGCTAGTTTTAGCAGTGCTTTACCGCTTTTATAGCGGCGCTTTGGCTATTCGGGCAGGAACGAGCCGCTTTTAACACCCTAGAAGGGGTTAAAAGCACCCGTGTAGCGCCGCTGCCGAAATGCTTTGCAGGTGCTTCGGCAGCGCTGCCTATGCATTCCAATGGGCAGGGGCGGTGGAGGAGAGGTGTATACAGCGCTCGCAAACCGCCCCCAAAGATGCTGCTTTCAGGACTTTTTCTAACTCCTGCAAGCACCAGCACCGCCCCAGTGTGAAAGCACACAGGTTTTCACACTGGGACTGCAGGTGAGGCATTTTACAGGCGCTTTTTTTAGCACTAAAACGCCTGATAAACACCACAAATGTGAAAGGGGTCTTATTGTAAATCATAAAAGGTATGTAAATGACCATATCAGGTATACCTATAGGATGAGGTCAATGTCATTATACATGAATCAACATTTTATCTCTATGTGGTAATATGAATCACTTCCCGCCTGCCATATAACAGAATGACGCGTGCAAAGTGGTTAAAGAGGAGTTTCCATTTTAAAAAAAACAATTAAAAGTCAGCAGCTACAAATACTGCAGCTGCTGACTTTTAATAATCGGACACTTACCTGTTCCAGGGTCCGCTCGTCGCCCCCTCCGCACGTGATTGGCCGCGCAGTCATCTGGGACCTGTCACGTGTCCCAGATGACTGACAGGAGGAGAAGCGCCAAGGAGAAGTGATGTCACCAGCCCAGGCACTGAAGGAGGCAGACTATGAGGGACCCCCCTAGCAACAGGCATTTAGAGGTGAGTTAAAAAAATATATATTTTTCCAAATGTTTGTATTTTTTTAGGAATTTTTTTTTTAGGGGGGGGGGGGGGGGGGAAACACCACTTTAAGTTATCCTGACTGGACGACATATGACGTCCAGCAGGATAAGCTACTGTTTTGGATTTCAGACTAAATGTCTGAACAAGTTATCTGCACCTGGCCTGATTTTCAGATGTAAATTCGTGCACGTTAGAAGTAACACACTGACAAACTTCCTTTATTGCTCTTGGGCATATAGCTTCTCTTATAGTCTAAGATGACTCATTATTTGCACAGCATCATCACAGTCTAGTTGTGTTGTCATCTGTAGATTGGAGGACTCTTATCTAAGGGTCTCATCTTCCAGCCAGCTTCATCCAGGTTTTTCTGCTCATGTCTGAATGAATGAATGAATGATTTGTATAGCGCTGCAACTGCGAACTGAATCGCCTCGAGGCGCTTGATCTGACCTGCGTTGATTCCTTTTTAGAAGAGGTAGGTCTTGAGTTTTTTCCTGAAGGCGCGATGGTCTTTTTCCAAGCGGATGTTCGTAGGTAGAGCGTTCCATAGCCGTGGTCCTTGGACTGCAAATCTTTATTCTCCCCTTGATTTGTACGGGGACTTGGGGACGAGGAGGAGGTTTTGGTTGTTAGATCAGAGGTTGCAATCGGGAGTGTAGTGTTGTATTTTTTCGCATAAGTATTGAGGAGCATCTCCTTGAGTGCATTTGTGGGTCAGGCAGAGGGTCTTGAATGTGATCCGATCCTTTACGGTTAGCCAATGGAGGGTCCTCAGGGAGGGGGAGATGGATTCCCATGGTTTTTTTCCTGTGACTAGTCTTGCTGCCGTGTTTTGCACGACTTGTAGTCGTGCAATCTGGAATTTAGGTAGTCCTATGTAGAGGGAGTTTGCGTTGTCGAGTCGAGAGGTGATGATTGTTCCTACCACTATGGCTTTGTCCTTTTCTGGAATGAAGGGGATGAGTCTACGCAGCAGGCGTAGAAGGTGGTAGGATCCGCTGACTACTGATCCTATTTGTGCATCCATTGACATTTCTGACATTTCATGTCTTGTGGACTCTTGAACTCACTCGATGGGAGGGGGTCTCTTAGATGAGGTATTTTGAGTAAGGAGATTCAGCATTTATATGTATACATAACAGAAATAGCCATTTTAAAGCATTAATAAATCCACAACAGTCCCCCCTTAAAATGTCTATTTGCTATTCTGTCCCTAGTAGGAGATCTAACTCATCTGTCCTCATGTGCCTTGGAACTTTTTTTTTGCTGTACGTTAGACGGGTGATGGCTAGCCCATCACCCCCCTTGCCACAGTCTTTGCACATGTGGAAGTCAGATGCTATCCCTATGGCTAAATGATCTTATAATTTGTAGATATGGGAAGGGACTGTAATGGAGTATAGGGCTTTTCAAAGTCCTCATCTTCCGCGTCCTGTTGCATCATTACTGGGGTTGCTTGGTCAACTGTTTTGCCTAGAAATTTCTTTACACTCGGGATAACACAACATACTATAATAGCTAGAAAGATCAGAATAACTAGTATTACAGTACCTATTTGAGCCAAGGTCTTCTGCCAACCACTCAACCACCCAATTCACTGGTCCCATGGCTGATCTATACCTGAATTCTTCTTCAGCTCTTCTGATAAGCTTTCCAACTTCTTTATGGCCAGGGTGACTTCACCATTTGGACCGGTGTTGTCAGGGATGTATGTACATCATGTCCCTGTACCTTCTATCATTTTACAAACACCCCCTTCTCCGCTAAAATCATGTCCAAGGCCATCCTATTCTGGAATGTCATATAAGACTTGGGGGCTAATTGGTCAGCAATCCCCTGTAGGGCATCTCTGGTGTAATTTACAAACCGCTGCTGGTTGTAATATATGTAATTTATCCAGTCTACATTTTTGTTGACAGTGATTATGGGAATCAGAGACTCAAAACCTGCCTTGACTTGGTCTCAGGCTTTAAACTCATCTGGGACCCCCCATTGGAACCCCTATGGCATCTATATACACATGTAGGTCAAAACTTCCCTCAGGAGCACTCCTCTTCTTCCTATGGTTGGGTGATGGTTCAGGGTGTGGGGGAGATGGGTCATATGGGAGGATATGGAGAGGCATAATGACCTTCAGTTGGAACTTTCCCAGCGGCCCTCCCATACCCCTGACATCCATGCTCCTAACACATATATACCAGTGTCACCGGGGCTAGGGTTCTCTATAGTCAGGGTAAGGGGCATGTTGTAGCCTGTTCTCCCAGTGGATTTGCATGTACCTGGTTTCAACAGGGTCATTCTTTTTAACAAGGATTTCCCATTTTTATTTGTTCTATTCCGTGCACTCTGTGGTTCGTACCCCCAGTCTGCTCCTGTATTACAACCCACTGACCCCCAATAGTCACAATTCTGTCCCCAGTAACCATCTGTGACACATATATATATGGATGCAAACTGAGGTCCGCGTCCAAGGGTGTTATACCAGTGACATTGCCAGAAAACATCTAAGGGACAGGAGGCTATATTGCAGTAATCAAAAACGAAAGTGGCCACGTGTGTGTTGGATGAGTTGTACCAAAATTGTGTGATACCCTCTTTTTTTATGATGGCCACTTGTTGAGTTCCCACCAGCCCCACCAAAAAAAGGATATGTGGCACTGTCATCCTGGTGTAGCCTGGGACTTGTCTTCAGGGGTTGGAACCTTCTTGCAGTGGGAAGCGTGGATCCAGGAGTTCTTTCCTGCGCCTTTAACGGAGGTGGCAGTAGTTAGCAGAACCTGGAATGGTCCATCGAATCTTGGTTCCAGTGAGTGTTTTCTTATAAACTTTTTTATCAGTACCCAGTCTCCGGGCAGCAGCTTATGGGTTCCTGTGTCAGGGTCTGGGTCTGGAATGGAAGAAAACACTTGTGCATGGATATGGGTTAATTCACGAGACAATGCGGTCACATATTTAGTCAATACATCAGATTGCAATTGTAACTGTTTTGAATAATAACAACCAAGTCTAGGGGCTAAACCAAACAAAATCTCATAAGGGGGTAGGGGAGTGTTCTCCCCTTGGTGTGTATCTGATGCTGAACAGGGCAATGGGCAGGCTGTCCGGATAATGCATACCAGTCTCTTGGGCCATTTTTTAACATTCAAGTCTTTAATGTGTCATTCATTCTACCTTCCTGCTACTCTGGGGGTGGTAGGCTGTGTGAAACTACTAAGGCGTACTCAAATCGTCCACTCTTTGGCATTTGGATGTGGTTGATTTGTATCAGCTGGAAAGGGTACAAGGGCTCTCTCTGTATCCCGGGTTACACTTCCCACACAGAAGTTGCTAGTCAGTGGACTGATTCCTGCAGCTACATAGAATTTGTTACTGAGGGAATTCATAAGAGTCTTTGACAGATGGGCAGCTCCATGTGCCCATTGTACCACCGCAGAGTACATATTCCTGGGTAAGCAAGGTTTCTTGTTGCACTCAAATAGTTCATCCTTGAGGGTTGCTCCCCTCTGCTTCCAGCTTTCATTCTCATTCGGACTTGCTGCTTCCTGTAGTTCTTTCAGATAAACTCTGTCCACTTGGGAGAGTCTGTAGGGCAAGCACGGGGTGGTCTTCTTCCACTCTACTTTCCACTTCTTGCTGGCTGCCTGTTTGGCAGTTGAATCGGCTAGATCAGTGGTTCTTAACCTCAGTCCTCATTACCCCCCACCAAGCCATGTTTTGTGAATTTCCCTTAGATAAAATAGCTGTCCAAAATACCAAGCCATTGACTTAGATTTAAAGCACCTGTGCAAGATAAAAGGAAAGCCTGCAAACATGACCTGGTGGGGGGTAATGAGGACTGAGGTTAAGAACCACTGGGCTAAATGATTGCCTCTGGCTTCCTTCGAGTTCAGTTTGCCGTGTGCTTTTACTTTTAGAATAGCCACTTGGGTTGGGAGAAGCAAGGCGTCCATCAGGTCTTTGATAGCTGAATTGTGTTTTCTGCAGCTGTCAGGAACACCAAAGTCATGGGCATTGTTGAAAGAATGTTGGCTCTTTTTCCCTCTGCCAGTTTACATGCTGTAGTGAGTACTTGCAGCTCTGTCTCCTGTGCAGACATCCCCGGTAGTAAGGCTTCAGCTTGTAGAACCGTGTTAGGTCTGGATTCTGCAGGGGTACACATCGGACATTTTTGACACATTTTTGGGACATTTGTCATTTATACAGCAATCAGTGCTATTTAAATAGCACTGATTCCTATGTAAATGACAGTTGTAGTTAGGGGGTTAACCACTAGGGGGCGGGGAGGAGTCAGTGTGACGTGTGTGTGTTTTTTTTACAGTAGGGGGGCGTGGCTGTACGTGTGACGTCATTGATCGGCGTTCCCGATGACAGGGAACCGCCGATCACTGACAGTCAGTGTAGGAAGCGCGGGGAGAGGTTTGTTTACATAGACCTCTCCCCGTTCTTCCGCTCCGTAACCCGATCGCGGGATACCAGCGGCGATCGGGTCCGCTGGTCCCGCGGCCGGGGTCACGGAGCTCCCGACCGGGTCGCGAGCGCGCCGCTAGCGGCGCGCGCGCGACCCACGGGCAGGCACATGCACGATCACGTACAGGTACGTGATTCTGCCTGCCCGAGCCATTCTGCTGACGTATATATGCAGTGGCCGGTCGGGAAGCGGTTAATTGAAAACAATCATGGGGCTCCTCTTCTATTCCCCCCTCGGGAAGTGGAAAAAGGGTTGAAGTGTTCAGTGTTTGACGACGTAATAGAGTAATGTTGTCCGGTTGAAAGAGGGAACATTGGAGTCTCAAATGTCTGGCAGTGGACAGATGTTTCGGCTGGATCTGGTTGAGTATGGCAGTAATGTCCCAGACGTTCGGATACAAAGAGTTTGAACGTCTTTTCGTAATCCGGGAGCCCTAAAACTGGAGCTCATGAAATGGCTTGTTTGAGGGCCTCGAAGTTGGACATTTTGGAAGGGGTCAGACTTCAGGGCATCATAAAGGGGTTGCATCAGTAAGGAGGCTTCCGGACTGTAGCTTCATTAACTGCTCAGAGGTCCTGGACCATTCTGTACTTGTCTGGTTCTCCCTTAGGGGTTCTCTTCTTTACAGGGAACAGAGGTGTGTAGTGTGGAGATGTACAGGGTATCAGGGCTCCATTTGACATGAGGGCCTTGACATGCTGTGAAATAGCTGCAGATTGGGCTAACTTTAGAGGGTATTGTGGTTTCCGGGGCAGGGGAGCTCCAAGTTTCAACTGCACCATGACTGGTGGCACCTTTAAGTGTCCTTCATCCTCAGCTAACGCCCAGTGGAGAAGAGACGGTAACAGATCCACTTTCAGAGAAGACAATAGAAGCCTGAAGTCTGGATAGTCTGCTCCCACGAGATTGAGTGGACAGGTGAAAGAGACAACAAATCGAGCCAGAAGGTCTATGTACTTTCCAACTTGTAGGGGGCGGGTCAACGGGTTAGTTCTGAGAGTTCCATCTGTGCCTACACAAGATATGTCAATATCGGAAAGGTAGGAGTGGTCAGGTAAATCCTCTTCTGTAATCACGCTTCTGGCTGCACCTGTGTTGCTTAAGAAAGTGGTTGATGTCCCTCAATGGGCCTTCTGAGTTCTTTGAAGCGGCTGCCCTGACATGGGTTAGTGACACAGGCTTGCCAAATTCCTAGCATAGGAGATCCAGGTGTTCCGAGGTGGGACATCCAGGGTTTTGATATTGTTGCTGCGGCACACTGTACTCTGGTTGGGCCATGGTGAGGCCTTTTCGGGTTGACTCCTTGAGGCATGCCAGGAAGGCTGAAGACAGCATCCGCCTGTGTGCCATAATATGGGTGATGAATCCCAAATCTGAAAAAACTTGTGACAGTCTGGTGAAAAACATTTCTACTGACTCAGTTTTGTCTTGAGTAACATCTTGGATACCTGTAGCTTGATCATCCAGTCTGCCCCTTGTCCACTTGCACAGCTACTCACAGAATTCCACACCATAATTAAAGGTATTGTCATCGACAATCCTTGCATCACGGAGACTTTTCTCCATGATGGGGTTTTTTTTCCACTGCCTATTACTCGGCAACTTTCGTTAGGAGACTCGTTTTCCTGCAGAAAACTCTCCATCTCTTCTATTAATTGTTTCCTGTAAGTGGTCTTTGTCACATTTAAAAGTAATCAAAACAGTCTCTGTCTTTCCTTTCATTAACATTTGCATATTTCTTCATAACATCCATTCTAAACATATTCTCTCTATTGTACTGTTTCCTTGTCTAACTACTATTTTTCTCAACTTGCACAACCTTTAGTATTCTAGCCTGCTAGAATAATAACTAAATCAATCCAGTCTTATATATCCCACACATATAAACATCAAATTTTATCCTAGTAATTTCATAGTTTTCAACAGTTAACATCTTTTACAGACAGTCTTTCACACAGAAATCTGAAAGGAGGGGCCACCTCACTCCTTGCAGTGAAGCGCAAGGGTGGAGGTGAGGAGCACAGCTGCAGCGTGCTGCTTCCCATGCTGAAAAGGATTTTCAGACTTATTTTTCTTTTCGACCAGGAATAGGGCTATATTGCACAGGCTAGTACAAGGGATTAGAGTTCCGGTCTTTACCAAGGCTTCTATTTGAGAGGAAATTAGCCCGGTTTGTGAGAGCTTTTAATGGGTATTGGGGTTTCCTTGGGATCGGAGTAGACTGCCTTGACCCCATTGGGGTCTTTGTCGTCTGGGTGCTCTGCATTCTTTCCTAAAGTGACCCTGGCGTCCACAGTTAAAGCAGAGGCGCAGGGGTCTCTGCTGGGGAGCCGGGTATTGGGTGTTGGAGGTCATCATGAGAGGAGTTATTTTCTTGATATTCTGACTGGATTATAGCCCCTTTGCTACCAATAAAAGTGACTCTAGGGCAATCATACGATATTTGGGTCGAGATACCAGCAACCTCTTTTTTATGGAGTCTTTTAGGCCTGTGACAAATGCTAATGAGAGCATTTGTGCATAAGCCTTCATGTGCACATTAAAACCTAGGTCAGTGAATGTCTGCACTAACCTGGCATGGTATTTTTCAACAGTTTCTGTCTTATCCGGTGTTATGTCTTGTAAAGTTATGGCCTGGTCTGCCAACTTATCCTTAGCCCAATTGTGTAATTGGTCAGAGAATTCTAGGTCTGATTCATAGTCAGTGTCATTAAATGTTCTACATACATACAAATTTTTCTCCATGATAGGCCAGGAGTAGGGATGACCCGAACAACCCCGAGTTCGGTTCGCACCAGAACCTGCGAACGGACCTAAAGTTTGCGCGAACGTTAGAACCCTATTAGTTACAATGGACGCAAACGTTCGAAATTGAAAGTGCTAATTATAACGGCCAATATGCATGTTATTGTCACAAAACAGGTTTGGGGACCCGGGTCCTGCCCCAGGGGACATGTATCAATGCAAAAAGAAGTTTTAAAAACTGACTTTTTTTGGGAGCAGTCATTTTAATGATGCATAAAGTGCAAAAAAAAAAAAAGTGAAATATTCCTTTAAATATGGTATCTGGGGGGTGTCTAAAGTATGCCTGTGAAGTGGCATGTGTTTCCCGTGTTTAGAACTGCCCCTGCACAAAATTACATTTGTAAAGGAAAAAAAGAAGCCATCTAAAACTGCTTGCGGCTTTAATGTCATGTCGCAGATGGCTGGATTAGACATGGTAAGGTGGTTTTAGTGTGCTGTGCTATAGTCACACAGCACACACACACACACACTTACTCCTGCAGATGGCTGCCTTAGATGACAACAGGGCAGAAGGGCAGATACAGGGTAAGGTGGTTTAGTGTGCTACTGCTGTGCTATACTCACACAGCACGCACACACACTAACTCCTGCAGATGGCTGAATTGGTAGAGATTTTCCTCTTTCCCTACACTATTCCCCACACAGAAATGAATCACAAGCTCATATATTGTGTACACTGTGCAGTACAGTCTGTCACTGTTCAGAACGCCGGAACACACTACACGAGGCCGCCGGCGCAGCGGCCTTATATAGTGCCTTATATAGTGATTGGCCAAGCATGCGGGGGTCACAGTGCATGCTTGGCCAATCATCAGCCAGCAATGCACTGCGACTGGCGCAGTGGCCCTCAGAGTTCTGGTTTCAACGAGCGGACAAACGGCCGATGTTCGATTCAAACATGGGTTTGAATCGAACACCGGGCCCATCCCTAGCCAGGAGGCGTCACCTGCTTTTTGTACAGGTCCCTCCAAGCCGCAGCATAGGTACGCTGTACCTGTATTATGCATACAATAAAAAGGGCATTGGCTGCTTTTCTGGGTCAGGCAGGTTATTTACCAATGACATTACTTGAGGCGGGGTAAAGGTAACGTACATTATTGGGGCACCTTCCGCTGCTATAATGCCCCTCATAACTAAAGGGGCTGGCGGGTGTTGGAGGGGGCCTGGCTGGTTGGGGATGTTTGCAGCTAGTGGTGTGCAAATGAACGGGTTCTGTGTTGTGGGCAAGACACGAATTGAGCTGTCTGGGAGCTGGGCAATGGGAGGCGACGCAGTGGCTTGGTTGCTGGCAGCTGCAGATCCCCCCGTCACAGACCCATTCAAGCTTGGTATTAAAGTTACTGGGGTGTTTGGGCTAAAATATAAGCATTAGCATTCAACACAGGGTACAGGGGTGTTGGTGTGTTTTTAGGCTCAGCCCTCTTCCCCCCGTATGGGGGTGGTTCAGGTAGGGCATCAGGGACACCTTTTCCTTCATGGTACACATATACAACATTACCCCTCTGCTGGGTTTCCTGTTCCACCCAGTTCTCCCTTTGGATTGCTCTTGCCACATTGAACCAAGCCTCTGCAGTTTTTAGTAGACCATTGTCAGATAACACCCCTCGTTTTTCCTTTAGTATTTTCTGCCATTCCTCCAGCTGCAATCTACCCCCTGGAGGAATGGTGATGCCACAAATCTTAGCTAATTTTTTGCTTTCTTGACATAATTCCCCCCTTCTCTCTCTGTGACTAAGTCACAGGTGAGTTTTCCTTTCTCTGGCTTAACCAATTTATGCCCCATCATTTTCTGTCTTGACGACTGGGATATTTATGTATCTGCTCAGGTTTTTAGACGGGTCACGAGGTTGCCTTGGTTTCTAAAAGGGTCTGTCAATTCCTCTATTTGTTACCTGTTACCGGTTCGGACTATATCCCAATCTCAAGTTAACGAGGACAAAACAGTAAGATAAAGAGAGGTTTTGTCTACAATGCTCGACTGCCACCTGGGTCGCCCCTGGTGCATCTTCCCAATACGTAGACTCAGTCACGGTTCTGCCCGTCCGAGATGGCCACAGAATATGGGTGGGGTAGTGCGTGACCACTCACTTTCCTCAACAAGGAGAGGATTTGTCTACAATGCTCGACTGCCACCTGGGTCGCCCCTGATGCGTCTTCCCAAAACGTAGACTCAGTCACGGTTCTGCCTGTCCGAGACGGCCACAGAATACGGGTCGGGTAGTGTGTGACCACTCACTTCCCTCAACAAGACATTTAACAGACAGATAAAAAGTACAGCAGTTAATATTTAACAATGAGGTTCTCAACTTTTCACTTTCCTCTGTTTCTTCTAAATCACCTTATCCGTTCCTGTCCACTCTCCCTACATTCACTTTCTATAGACCCAATTGACCTTTCAACCTCCTTCAAAAAATGCTGAACATCAATCCACAAACACAGTCATGACATGACATTTGCACGAATTGTAATAGATGTGTATGTTTGATTTATAATGACCACACAATATTTTCCGACGCCCCCTTCTGGGCGAAATGCTACACCACACTAACACCTTTTCAAAGGGGTTTAACCACGTCTATCTGCCCGACGCCCCCCTTCTGGGTGAAATGCTACACCACACTAACACCTTTCCGAAGGGGTTTATCCACGTCCCTGTGTGTCAATATTTTTCAACATCATACATCATGTATCACAGACCCATACAACACAATCACAGACTCATACAACACAACACAATGTTCTTACAGGCTGCAGATAATCAGAATACAGGTTCATATAAAGGACCTCGGGCAAGTATTACCTGTCTTTTGGTGACCTTCAGCAGCCGACACAGATGGACCCACACGGGAACGGGATATACTAGCAAGATAGGAATGTGATATCTTACCGTATCGGAGTTGATCAGGCCCTGTCCCGCCCGTGGTGGTTCCCTCTCGGTGGCCTCTTGGTCGGCTGTCCTCTGGTTCACAACCCGAGTGCTGCGCGTTGGGCTGACAAGCTGTTTTGGATTTCAGACTAAATGTCTGAACAAGTTATCTGCACCTGGCCTGATTTTCAGATGTAAATTCGTGCACATTAGAAGTAACACACTGACACGCTTGTTCAAAGTGAAACTTCCTTTATTGCTCTTGGGCATATAGCTTCTCTTATAGTCTAAGATGACTCATTATTTGCACAGCATCATCACAGTCTAGTTGTGTTGTCATCTGTAGATTGGAGGACTCTTATCTAAGGGTCTCATCTTCCAGCCAGCTTCATCCAGGTTTTTCTGCTGATGTCTTGTGGACTCTTAAACTCACACGATGGGAGGGGGTCTCTTAGATGAGGTATTTTGAGTAAGGAGATTCAGCATTTATATGTATACATAACAGAAATAGCCATTTTATCAAAGCATTAATAAATCCACAACACTACAATCATGCACCCGGTGGGTCGCAGCACAGTGATCATTGGTGTGGTGTGTTAGTCTTACACACCGACATCACAGATCTTAGTAAAGAGCCTTTGACGGAGATCGCTGCCATTACTAGTGGAAAAAAAAAAAAATAATAAATAAAAATGCCATAAAACTATCCCTTATTTTGTAGACGCTATAACTTTTGCGCAAACCAATCAATAAACGCTTATTGTGATTTTTATATGTGAAAATATGTAGAATAATACATATAGGCCAAAACTGAGGAAAAAAAAAAACAATTTTTATATATTTTTTGGGGGGTATTTATTATAGCAAAAAGTAAAAAATATTGTGTTTTTTTTCTTGAAGGTCGCTCTTTTTTTGTTAATAGCGCAAAAAATAAAACCGCAGAGGTGATCAAGTACCACCAAAAGCAAGCTCTATTTGTGGGACGTCAATTTTGTTTGGGAGCAACGTCGCACGACCGCGCAATTGTCAGATAAAGCAACGCAGTGCCGAATCGCAAAAAGTGCTCTGGTCAGGAAGGGGGTAAAATCTTCCGGGGGTGAAGCTGTTAATATGCCCCTCTCCTACATTGGTGGTTAGTGGCATTGAAATATAACCCCTCCCATGACCCCCGATGTGGGGGGATGGGGTTAACTTTTACTGACATTACCACAAATGCAGAAGGCGGTGGTGGGTTAAAATTTCACTGCCATGAGGACCAATGCAAGGTGGGGTGGGGGATGAGGAGATTAACATTCAATGCCATAAAGACCAATGCATGTGAGGTGTTTAACTTTCACTACCACTGACCCCCCCCCCCCCCCACACCTGCATTGGTGGACATAGCACACCCTCAGCACACACTCGCTCCTGATAACTTCACATCTCCCTCTTTCAGGAGTGCAGGCAGGCAGGTGGGCGGGTGAGCAGGCGGGCTGTTCAGACAGATGGGCAGGCGAGTGGGCGGGTCAGCATGTGGACGATTCAGGCAGGTGGGCGGGATCTCAGAAGATTGCTTCATCCCCATTCCGCCCACACAACAAGCAACCAGAGCCTGAAACTGCCAGTCTCGGAGCTGGAGGGAGGGGCCAGCAAAATCCTCTCTCCAGCAGCCATCGGAGCCTGCACTGTGTGGTGCTCGGAATGATAGGAGTGACGGCAGCATCACTCCTATTGTTCAGGCAGTTGGACACTGTCACTCAAATGCTCTCAGCGGAATGGCCACACGGTACAACACTTCATCCATGTCTTTGGTGATCTCTGATCACCTTATGAACTCAGGGATGTACAATTCCTATTGCCTGACACCCGGGACATGCAGTTCTGAGGGCCGGACAGGTCGTTTTTTTTTTTTTAAACATTTAGCCCTGCAGTGGGTAAGCAAGGAGCAGGTTTACTTGTCGGATGGAAGCATTCGGGTGCCTGAGTGAATGTTTCCACACCCCCCGGTAAAGTGCTCCCACCCCGACACACACCTGCTATGTATCCCGGGCTCCTCTTGCCCATCTGTGGACCCGGAACCAGAGAAGCGGGTGATGATGGGTAGAGGGGAGAGAGGACACACATCCGCTCTCCTCCCCTTCTTGTTCCTGACCCGGAAGTGACATGTATGAAGTCACTTACGGGTGCCCCCGATGAGAGTTTCCTCACCATCAAGGCCAGGAAAGAATATAATGCAGTGTGATCTGCATTGCATTACAGTCATTGGAGCACAGGGCAGACATTGGGTGTCTTTTAGACCCTGGATGTCTCATTAAAGAGAATCTGTCACCAAAAAATCATCACATAGGGGAATTTGTATCCTCTTAGTCAGTGTTTCTCAACCTTTTTTCAGTCAAGGCACCCCCCAAAATTATGGACAGTCTTGAGGCGTCCCAAACTAAAATGTAAAAACGATTCTAATAGTTCTACATAATGCAACAACATCCACACACGTAGGACATCCAACGTTATAAGTGATTTACTCTTCCAAAGTAAATACACTTTTGCAAACTCGTAATGACTAGTATTCCAATGTTTCTCTTCTCCGTCACTCAGCTAATGAGACCCCAAAGCTCATGGAAAGAGGCGATGGAGGGTCACACAAGGATGATATTCAGGCAACTGACATCCTCCTTATCAACTCATGATGTTATTTGTCGTTGGGAGGTTGACAACTAGAAGGTTGTAATGGTGTACAATGAAAACCTGAGGCTTTGTGTAACTAAAAGGCTTCATTCACCTTCCGGCTTGTATACAATTTTGGGGCAATTTTTAGGTATTTTGCCAAGGCACCCCTGAAGAAACCTCAAAGCACCCTGGTTGAAAAAGGCTGCTCTGTGTCATGAAAAACAAAAACAAATTTTAATTGTACAAAATGTAATTTAAACCCAGGCACATAAAGCCCCCCCCCCCAAACAAATTGAGGCCCTGCCCCCACAGATACGCATGTACATATACGCATGTACTCACACATTGGGCCGCCTACGCCTGAAAACGTTGATTGCAATACACATGTTACATATGGCTGGGCACACCGGAATGAGAGCAATAATTCTACACCAGACCTCCTCCATAACACTAAACTGATGACCTATAGGGGGCTTTTAAAGCATCACCTATAGAAAAGATAAGGTACTAAAGGTCGTCACCATTTCACAGGCGCCCACAAATTTAAGATTTGACATTTTGGGAATCTATTTACTCGGTTCAACCTCGGCTTTCATATTTTACCATAAATTTTGGTAATTTATTGTGTTTTTGTGCCCCCTGAAATTAATTTTAGTGTGTTTTTTAACAGAAATGTTTTTGTTTCCTGACAGACTCACAGCTTTTGGGCCTGTACTGATAATAAATGCTGAATATCAGTGCAGATCACCTCCTGTCAGGAGAGCTGCTGATTGACTCTCCTCTACTCGTGCCTTGTCAGCATGAATAAAAGAAAACCGATTACCGGCACTTCCTGGTTACCATGTGATTATCTTTGATTGGACACAGCGGATCACATGGTAAAGAGCCTACGTCATAAGCTCTTTACCGAGATTGGAGAGGAGGTGTGTTACAACAGCACACCGCACCACTGATCGCCCCGTGCAAGCGGCTTACTTTTCTGGATGTCGTATAACGTCCAGTTAGGCTAATGGAACCCCCGCCTGGCGGCTGAGCGGGAAAGAGTTAAAAAATTATTTTAGGCCTGAATATTATAGAAAACCCCCAAAACATGATATATTTTCTGAAAGCAGACACCGTAGAGAGTAAAATAGTGGTAGTTCCAATTTTTTTTGTAACATGAAATTATCTCAAAAATCTATTCCTATCCTATCAAATACTTACCATAATTTTTTTTTTTCCTGAGGGACTCCATGGCAGCCTACGTGTGGGATAACCCCGCCTCCTCTCCAATGCTATAGGACCCAATTCCCATAAATTTGAGCTCACCACCAGAGACTGCATTCCTTTTTTGTCCTCCTCTATTGACCTACATTGTGTGCACTCCTGTTTGCTCGTACGGTGTCCAGTCTGATGATTCCTGGAGTCGGGCTTACCAATCATGCGGTGCAAGCCCAGGGCCCAGCCACGGGTGAGCAAGTGGCTTCAGACACAGGACACCCCAGTGGTGGAGGGGGGGCTGCCTGCATGTGGGATGTCTAGCAAGTACACCCAGCTGGCAAGGTCTGAAATTTGCATAATTCCCTCATATGGCAGCTACTTATGTTTTTTTATGTTCCCGTTTGTCTTCTCCTCTTCTTCCTCCCTGGCTCCAGCTTTCGTCCTCTCATGGCGCCTGGAACACTCCTGCATTTCAGAACACCAGATACATCCGGGCCTCAATTACATTGAGGCTTGGTTCACGCATGCGCAGCTCAGCGGAGCGCCCAGCGGCTGGACAGGTGCTGAACGACCACTCTCTGTGATGTAGGAGCGAGGAGGGGGGAGGCGGTGACGTCAATCGGGCAGGGATTTTAAAAGCCCCTGTCAATTTGGGAACCCCTGTGGGCAGTGAGCAGCAGCTTCCCCGAGCCTGGATCACTCAGCAGAAGGTAAGCCCCAGTCTGGGACCGTGATCACGGTGTGACCTTCTTAAAGGGGAAGGCATAAAATAAAAAATATATTTTTTTTTTGTGGCTTGTTGTTTCCCCGGCTTTCCTAGGTGGACTAAGTGCTACCAAAAGACTGTGTGATCCCTATATTTTTGATTGGCCTCCCTTCCAGGTGCCATGAACAGGTCACCACCTCAATGCAGCCAGCCCTCACGCACAAGGTATATGCAGGCGAAGGGAAGGGGCTGAGATTGTTCACGGTTGGACAAAATGCGTTAATGCCAGACTTCGCATGTTCTCTCTTTTTTTTTAGCCCTACAGGTCAGACCACCAAATCATGGCCTGACGACAGAGACCTTGCCAGGCCGCTACATCATATCCAGGTCCACGCATGACTCCCCATCCAGGACCCACCAACAGGGGAGAGGTTCCCATTCCTCCTCCAGACACCGCATCCACTGCCATGACAGCGGCTCTGACAGCCTGCTGGGGATGTGGGACACGAGTCCCGGAGGGCAAGTCATTATGTGACCCATGCTATGCCCAGGCGGTTAGGGAAATAGAGACTGAAAACCAACAGATGGAGTCTCTACTGCAGCAATCCCTGAGGGAATGGGGTACGACCTACACACGAAGCCACGGGTGAGCAAGTGGCTTCAGACAGCGAGATGGAGGTACACTAATTTGTCGGAGGCTTCGACTTCACCCTTGTCTCAGCACTAATTAAAGCGGTCAAAGAGGCCTGTAAGTGGGAAGATCCTTCCACTCCCCCGGTTAAACAAAAGGAAATTCTTTAAGCATGTGGGGAAGAAGTGCTACAATTTTCCTCTCCTTTCAGAGTTGAAGGATATTATTGATGAAGAATGGAGAAAAATAGACAAGAAAACCTTGTTGTCAAGCAAAATTTCCAGATTATACCCCTTCAAGGCTGAGGTGTAGGATCCCCTTTGAAGGGCCCTCTTTGTTTGGTAACAGACTGGATAATGCCATAGCCCGGGCCACAGGTGGGAAGTTGGGCTTCTTGTCCCGGGATAGGCTTCTGCTCAGCCAGAAGAGGCCCCTGCAGAGAAGATTCAAGCAGAGAAGCTCGCTCTTACAGGCCCAGCTGGGTTTTCAGAAGGAATTGGAGAAGAGGTCAGACATCCATTTGGAAAGCCCGCTAAAAGTCAGGCATCCAGCAGACATTAGCCGGATAAGTCGTTTTGAGATTGGGCCCACCCAAGCAGGTCAGGTGGGGGCACATTTGCTTCTTTTCTGGCACTTCTGGGTGGCCTCAATCTTGGACTACTGGACCATAAAGACGGTCTCTTCAGGCCACACATGGTTCTTCACCAGTTCCCCCCCCCCCCAAGCTTGTTTCTATCCTGCTACTAAGGTCAGAAGAAGAGAAGAAGGTGTTACTGTCCTATGTGTATTCGCTGGCGGTACAGGGAGCCTGGCTAATCTCAATCGACTTAAAGGATGCCTATTTCCATGTGCCTGTGGCAGAAGAATTCCACAAATACCTCCAGTTCAAGGTCGGGCAGGGACACCTACAGTTCACCTGCCTCCCTTTCGGGCTAACAACCTCACCTTGAGTCCTTTTGAAAGTTCTTCTGACCGTGGTGGCCCTCATTAGAACAAAAAGGGATATGCTTGTACCACTATCTCGATGACCTCCTGCTACTATTCCAAGACAAAGAGCAGCTTTTGATCCACAGAGAGCAGGTTAATCACCACACTGCTAGATTTTGGTTGGCTCCTAAACTTAGAGAAAAGCCATCTGGAACCAGTTCAGCGCCTGATATATCTAGGGGCCCAGTTCGACAGTGGAGAGGATCCCAGTCATATGAGAGAGAATTTCACAGTCTCCGAGCTCCTCACCCCTGAGGGCCTCACAGTGCCTAAAAATTATTAGCACAATGGTCTCTATTACCCCCATTGTCAAATGGTCTCTGTGGAGGCTACACCCTTTTCAGATAGGAGACAACATTCAATCTATTCACATAACATCAGTGATGCGGAACAGCCTCTTCTGGTGGCTTCAGCACACAAATCTACTCACATGCCACTCCAGCGCCCCCGTCTCTTGGGTCGTGTTCACTACCGATGCCAGCGGTGCTGGATGGGGAGCCCTTTGCAGGTCAGAGGTGTCAGAGGCAGGTGGGATGCTGTCTCCACAACCCGGGCTTGAATGTCCTGGAACTACGGGCAGCCTGGTGTGCCCTTCAAACTTTCAGTCATCTCCTGAAAGGGAAATCAGTTTTATTGAGAATGGACAACACCACAGCAGTCTCCTATGTGAAGAGGCAAGGGGGCACTCGGAGCTCCACCTTGCTCCAAGAAGTTGAGCCCATCATGTCGTGGGCCCAGAGGAACCTGGCCAATATCTTGGCAGTCTTCTTCCCCGGTGTCCAGAATGTCCAGGCGGACTTCCTGTCCCGTGTTCAGTTAGACAACAACGAATGGTCCCTTCATGCGGAGACGTTCAAGTGGATCCTGTCCTTGGGAGTCAATCCCGAAGTGAACCTATTTGCATACCCCTGCCACTTCAAGATCAGGAAGTTTTACACTCGGGGTCATTGCAGCCAGGCCTTTGGAATAGATGCCCCGACTGATCGGTGGAACTTTAGCAGTGCATATGCCTTTCCCCCGTTCCTGATCATCCTCAAGTTTCTGCAGAGACTCCAAGCGGAGGCGGTTGAAATGGTGGTGATAGCGCCTTACTGGCCGAGGCCATGTGTGGGATTCGATAATAATTGTAGAAAACGATATACTACTACAATCTAGATATTATCTCATCTCTATGCATTAACTTTGTTTAGTCTCTGTAGATTAGTAAGTCTGTTAAAACTATGAGCGCATGCTACTATTAGTATCACAATAATACATTTAGTTATGAAACCAAACACACGGCTAGGAATAATCAAATCTTATTTATTTCCCAAGGAAATAAGATAGCTAACGTGTATCAAAAAGGGGTTATACAATCACATAACATACAGCAAGGCTACAATACAATGATATAATATACAGTTAAAATACAATATAATGATCTACTTATCGTGACCCTCGCAGCTGACCTCCCAGGTGGAATAAGAGAATCAGTTGTGTGTGCAAACCCTTTTTGTCAATCACACCTCAATCACAGCACCTCCACTGCCCGCCCACCTGCTTCCTTGGTATACGCCTCCATTTATTCTGATCGTACTGCCACAAGTGGTCTCTGGGGGGCAGTGTCTGTCCAGAATTGCACTTAATCCGACTGCTGTCTAATCTTGGAATTGCGATCTCTGATAGTACATAGTTTCACCCAGACAGATTGGAGCCGCCATTCATCAAGTACAATAGCCTTAGACTCATGACAATATGAGGTGTAACTGGTTACATTCCACAAGAGGGGGGGGGGGGGTGTATCGTGTAGATGTGTGGATCCCAAATTGAATCCAACATATGCTGCTTTGCGCATAACACCCTTCTTCCGACCCAGCTCCTATTGAACAGTCCATAACTATTTTCTCCCTGACATGCGTTTCCAAACCAGTACCCATAGAACAGTCCTTGAATTTCTTAACGCATTGTGGTTTTCCAACCTGTGCAGCAACAGCTCTTATGGAACAGTCCATAATGGTCTTATCGTGTCATGCTTTCCAACACACACCGCTTTGACACTTAGTGACACACCACCATCCTTCTTCAGTGACAGCTTCCATGTCACCCTTCTGCGTCTTTGGTATCTTCTCCTTTCTGGTATCTTCAGGACGAGATGCAGTACAGGCAAGGGGTGCTCATTCACTCACCATTCACCATCACACATTCAGGGTAACACATCACCCAGTTTTCCAACACAGAGTCTCGAGGAGGGCCTTTCGCCCATGTTACTAGCCTAAAATACACCTTTATCACACTACACCATAACATAAATCAACCCACTACCATAATATATATACATATATACATTTGACCCCTCAACTCGCGTATCCTGCTCCCAACCTCCTATAATTCTTTGCTGAAAATACGGGTCGGGATTAGGCAGGTTTGTTCACAATGGCCTTCCCTACCGCAATTCCGGCACGTCAGGGGTATTTCAGGGCTCTGAGCTGGCAGCAAAGCCTCTACCGTATATGAAGAGACCTTACCGTCAATTCGTCCCTCCACTTGCATAGATAGATGCGAGACCTTCTTATATAAATGTCTAGTCCAACAACACATACCAATTTGAACCAATGACGAAACTGCAGCAATAATGAGTAACACCACAACGGGATGTATCAAATAATTCAAAATGCTGTTGGCCTTACTGGAATGTCCAAATATTACCTCCCACCAAGACCCTCCCACATCATTTTCTAATTGATGCACTACCTCCTTTATTTCATTTTGATTATGGTATATGGCTATAGTAGCATTAGCTCTCTCTTGCTGCAGCATCTTCATAAGGCTCTCATCTCTATCCCAATCTGCTAACCACTCCTGTATCTTCCTTCCCATACCAAGGTTCAGGGCTCTCAGATTAACAGGGAGGTTCTGGTTGACATCCACAGACAGATTGGCAATATGCGGTATCACATACTTCCATTCCTGTGTCTGGATTTCAGAGACATCGCCAAAGGTACACCACGCTCCTCTTGCTATTGTCAGGTTCACAGAACATCCTATCTCCATGACTAATGTTATATTAGTATCCTTTAGGACAAAGAAACAAACTCTCCCATGTCCCAAATAATACCCCTGTGTTCCCTTCCCGGCAATGTTCTCCCCATCCAGTACACAGAGTGACGCATCCTCCCAACATTTCTCCTTTACTACCGTGTATTGGCCTGGCATACAAAGGATGTCATGGTCATGCCTCCGACAGAGGGAAATATCAACCTGCCTCCAGCTCCCATTCTCTCTGATCACATGTGGGTAATTTAGCCTCAGATGCAACAAAGTAGAATCCCCAGTCAGTAAGCCCATTGATATCACCGAATACACAGATTGAGTCTGCACTTCTGTATATGGGATCAACGAGGAAGCATAACATCTCTCATAATCCAAATTCGTACATCCCATCCAGGCATTTGACCACCAACTTGGATTAGTGTAAGAGATGTGCTTTGGTAAAATCTTACTGAGCTGTGATGCTAATTCATAAGGCCACTTCCCCCCATACAGGGACTGTACAATCAGTTTGATGTTGGTTGATAGTTCCGCCTGTCCCTGAGTGCATGCCAGAGCCCATGACATATTTTTGCCTTGTATCACCACATTATCCACCAACCTCTTAAAATGGCGTATAAAATCTTGAGCTACTTTTACCTGGGTATTTATGTGACGTTGTTGAATATTATCAAGAATGTCATTGATCTCTCTCTGAGCAACAAAGCCCCGTTTACTGTCTGAAGCTATGGCTGAGAGTTTGTTCCTCAGGAGATCGATGTCCACTCCATTAATAACACCCATCCCAGTTCCTATTCCCCCTAATATAGTGCTGAATACATCCCTCCTCTTTCGGTTACTCCTCAGAAATAAGCGTCCTTCATGGACCTCATTCTGTGTCCGCCCATCTCTGGGAGAAAGCCATTGATATACTGACCGTACTTGATTTAGTGTATATTCAGCACATATAGGGTAATAGGATTTTACCAACCATTGCGAGACATTGAAGTGCCATGTGGTGAAAGCATACTGTACCCTGGTAGCCAGCGTTTGAGACCAGTTTCATTCATATATATAGTTACATCTACAAACGGCTGGAGAGATTCCGGTATGATATTTTGCAAGTTTTGCTTGTACGCACGCCCTTGCGATGTTGAGTTAGGATTAAATCGTCCAAAAGCAAAAGAAACTTTGTATTGCAAATTGCCATGGTGACCCCATTGGTACGTGTCCGGTAGTTTAGGATTCTTTGATATAATCCTGACCTTTCTCCTTCTTTCATCTCCCCCCTGCATCCCCTTCTGGCCTAACAAGTTCAACATTGATGATATAATTGAAGTGGATGCATGGTCTTCCTCAGGATTCTCCCTTTCCACATCATCCCCTGAATATTCGTCAGAATCAATTTGAGATGTTACATGGCTCAGATGGATTGCCAACACGACAAGTATGATCCTTCCATCCATTCTCCAGAGACTTTGCCAATCTTTGCTCCACCAGGACTCTGGAAAACAAGAACAAGAGCGGAATCAATTCTTATCAGCAATACCTTTTATATTGATCAGCATGAACCCATTTCTCTATCTCCCTCTTTTTCATGCCCTTTGCACCCTTGTTATCTACGAGCCGCTTTACTTTGACCACCTGATCACTAAGGGTCATAGTGACTGTGAACGGTCCCGTCCAGTTTGCGTCCCATGAAGACTTGGAAACAAAGTTCTTTACCATAACCCTGTCTCCAATCTTCAAGCTAACGGGAGGCTTTAAAGGCTGCTCCTTCTCTTTAGGTGCCATGTTACTTGCAGCAAATTGCAAATACCTATGTACCTGTTCTTGCCGTTGGACCAGAAATCGGTCCCTTTCAGCACTCTCTCTCAAGGGGGTACTAAGTATTGGGTCTGCTGGATGGCTGAGGTTCATCATTCTCCCCGTCATTAACTGATATGGGGTTAATGATGTACCTTTCGCTGTAGATCCTCGTACGGCCATCAGGATTGAAGGCAGATGAATCAGCCAGTTCTTTCCTGATTGCAGTACCATCTTTTTAAGCCTCTCTTTCAGTGTTCGATTCATCCTCTCAACCATCCCTGCCAATTGTGGATGGTATGGAACATGGAATCTCTGTTCTACTCCCAGCAGCTCACAAATATTTTTCATGACCCTGCCGGTAAAGTGAGTCCCCCTATCGGACTTCAGGACTTCGGGGAACCCCCATCTTGAAAAGACTTCGGTCCACAAAGCTCTAGCCGTGGCAGTGGCAGAGTCCTTTCTTAGGGGCAGACCCTCTACCCATTCTGAAAAAACGTCCACCACCACGAGTAGATATCTGTATCCCCCAGGGGCACTCTGTAACGGACCAACAAAGTCAACCTGTAGGTTTTCCCAGGGTCCATTGGCTACTGGTACCCTTGCTAATATTGGCTTCTGTCCCTTTGGCCTAGGGTTCATTTGTGCACATATTAAGCATTCCTGCACTACCTGTGAGATTGTGTTTCCCATTGTCTCCCACCAGTATCTAGCTTGCACAAATTTCAAGGTACCCTGAACACCCATGTGGCCTGTTAACCTGTGATTTTCCAGGGCTAAATCTTTTTGATGCTGGGAGGGCACTACAAACCTTCGTCCTTCTGAAGTTTCTTTTAACAGTAGATCGTCTTCTAATACATAATTTTGGGGAGCATCTGCCGCTTTTGTTCTAAGCTGCTTTTTGATTGAGCTCAAGGCCTCATCCTTATTTTGTTCACCTGCTAAGCATGGGGTAGGCATCCTTAGCACCGGCAGGAGTTCATGTGAACCCGCTTTCACCTCCTGCTCCTCAGAATTATGTTCCTCCCAGGCCTGCCTCCCTTCAGTATCATAGGGTGTCCATTTGGCCCCTATCAGGGCTGCCTCTTTTGCCAGCTCATCTGCCTTGTTGTTGCCCACAGTAACCTCCTCTTTGGTGTGCTCTCACCTTAATGATACCAACTCTCTGAGGTTCCACATTTGCTCTTTCCCATATATCTCTTAGCACCGCACTATGTACCAAGTCCTTCCCAGAGGCATCACTGAAGCCCCTTGACTGCCACAAAGGCATGTATTCAGTCAGAGACCTTGTTACATAGGCGCTGTCAGAGAATATGGTTATGGGACCTGAACTGAAATGAGTGATGGCCTCTCTCACTGCCTCCAGTTCAGCTCTTTGGGCAGAAAAGCTTCGAGGGCATTTGGTCATGATTTTCTCATTGGTCTGGGGGCACCACAGGGCATACCCTGTGTGAAAACTTCCTCCATCCCAGTACCTTGATCCATCCACCCAGATTTTAAGGTCTCCAGTACCTGATGCTAACCTAAATACCTCCTGTGTTCTGGTCCGATGTACTTCCCCACAGTCATGCTGCTCCCCCTCATATTGCATCAATTGTGGGAGAGTGTAGGTGGCATTGTGGGTCACAGCCAGATTCCTGGGTGTTAAATCCACTAGCCATCTGGCTACCCTTTGGGAGGATACTCCACTGAGGGTACGTTCCAAAAGCATTTTAATTAGAGAATGGGGTGTCTGCAGAATGATTTTACCAAACCCCACAACATGCTCTGTGGCGAGAACCGCCCAGTGCGCTGCCAAAAGGTTCCTGACACATTCATCAAATCCCCTCTCTACCGGGCTTAGTACCCTGGACCAGTATCCCACCGGTACCCATTTGCCCTGCCTCTCCTGCAGCAACACCGCTGTTATTGCTACTGCAGAGGCATACACTTGTAGTGCAAAGGGCAAATCGGCATTCGGATTTCTCAAGGCCGGGGCCTGCATCAGACTGACCTTTAGCTTGGTGAAAGCTTGTTCATGCTCTCCCAACCAGTCTAAGGGGTCTGTTTCCTTCTTGTCTCCTTTTAGAAAGTCATACAGGGGTCTTGCCTTTTCTGCAAAGCCTTCAATGAAGTCCCTGCAGAAACCGACCATTCCCAGGAATTGTCTCAGTGCAGTTTTAGTGATTGGTCTTGGTAATTTCCTGATAGTTTCACATTTGTTTGGATCTGGAGTTCTTCCCCCCTGTGAAACTATCACACCCAAGAAACATACTGAATCCTTCATCAATTGTGCCTTTTTGGGGTTTAATTTCAGACCTGCATTCTCAATTAGTGTCAGGAGTTCCTCCAGCAGAGCATAATGCTGCTCTTTTCTCTCTGTTTGAAGCAAAATGTCGTCCACATACTGAATGATGCATTCTGGCTCAGAAAATGTCTTCAGAATGTCCACCATACAGATGTGGAAGTATGTAGAGCTGGATTTGAACCCCTGAGCTAAACGACAGAATGCATATTGTTTTCCCTGAAACGTGAAGGCTAGCTTGTATTGGCTATCCTCATGCACGGGAATTGAAAAATAGCCATTTGATATGTCAATTGATGAATACACCTTTGCTGAAGGCTTCAGTGCTGTCATCATGTCTGGCATTTTAGCAACTACATTTGTAATAGATGGGGTGCATCTGTTTAGCGCACGGAAATCTACAGTGGGCCTCCACCCCCCCTCCTTGTTCACTGGCCAGAGGGCTGCATTTGTTTTAGATTGGCACTCTTTAATTACATTTTGTGCCAACAAATTCCTCACTGTGCTCTCTATGTATGGGATACATTCGGGTGGAATTTTATACTGACGCTGAGGTGGCGGATCAGGGCCCTCAATTTTAACAATCATATTTGAAACTCTACCACATTGCGCTTTAGACGTTGCCCACACTTTGTTATGTTGCCACAAGATTTTAGCCAATATTTGGTCCTCTGTTTTCAATATTGCCTGCGGGTCAAGGATTTCATCTGTTTTAACTGATGCAACGTCACAGCTGTCCATGACCATGTGTGCCTTGCCTTTGTATCTAGACCCTTTCCACAGTACCCAATTACATAGATCAAGAATCAGTCCATGTGCCCCCATGACATCAGAGCCCAAAATAGTGCCCTTGTGCGTTGGGGAAAGAAACAAACTGTGTTCCACACATAACCTCTCTATTTCTATGTTCACAGGTATTGATTGCTCCGAATGTACTAGTTGTCCCCCGAATCCTCTAAGGAAAATTTGTCTCCCAGCAGGATCCTTTTGAAGTTCAATATTTGTTATGCTGACAGCCGCCCCCGTATCCAAAAGTACATTTGTGCGATGGCCCCCTATTGCCCCTCGGATACGTGGTCTGCCGCTTTTGTCCCTATCCAGTTGACATACTAGGGACAACACTGGGGCCTGACATCCCTATGGTTTAAAATAAGGATTGGTTGGGGGAGGGATTTTATATTCCTCGTGGTTTTCTTTAAACCCTTTCCCTAACCTTTGCAATTCCCTCAAAAGTGGACCATATAATGTAGCATCAGGTGCCTCGTTCGGCTCCGCTGCTACTTTATCTGGTCCAGGTTTTCGCTGTTCCTTCTTATGCCAAGGCTTCTTCTCACCCATGCTCCTCCTAGGCAATTTACAGTCCTTGATTACATGGCCTGTATTCCCACATCTATAACACTTGCCTGTAAATCTCACTGTACCTTCGCTTTTAACTATCTCCGCAACTCTTTTGTGGGGCCTATTGTCTTGATCTGTCTCCCGAACCCAGTCCCTTAATATGTTTATAAAGGTCTGGTACGAGGTGGCGTTCCTCAGTGCAATTCTGGTATGGTAATCAATACATATGCACTTATTAGCCATAGAACACAGAAAACTACTATCATCAGGAGACATATCAGGACAATTATATGTGGCTTTATAAATGGCGAAGTATTCACTGCAAAAAAGTATTGGATCAATTCCCCTCCTAAATTTTGTATTTTCTAGGGCGTCTGAACCCCTAGTATCTCTTCCTCCCATTATGCGCTGCATTTCCCTCATTCTATCTGCCGAGTTCCCCAATTTGAGTTTAACTCGGGAGATAGACCTCTATGATTCCCAACTGGTGGTTGCAGTTTTTCACACAGTTGCAATGGAAGCCATGCGCTGAGGAGTGCGCATGCATCCCTATTGTTCAAAATGTACTGTGTCACTACAGCCTCCAGCCTGTTAGAGAGACTAATGGGTGAAGCGCTAGTGTCAAACTTTCCCAAAATCTGGCACAGATTTGTGCGATCTTGTATGGAGAGTGTTGTGGTTTGGGTGCTACCCTCCCTTTTTATAATTCCTAATCCTTGCCCAGTTCTGTCTAGCACAGGAGTGAAGAGACTTGGGGCCTCTTCAGGACTGTCAGCCGCACAGACTGGTTGCTGTTCGATCGGCATCCTTTCTCTTTGCTCCTGTGTCACACCTGAATGTGTGTCCTTGTTAGCACAGCAATGGCTGTGCACATTCTCCATTGCCCATGCTCTCAAAGACACAATGGTATTATCTTTTTGGGCTAGCTGAATTTTACATTCCTGTAACTCTGTCTTAAGTTTTTCTATCGCATTTTCATTCCCAGCCTCTTTATTTTCTAGCGCTGCGATAGACTGTTCTCTCAACATACATGATTCCTTCCATTCATCCAATCCCTGTTCTAACAAACCATTCTCAGTCACCAATTGTTCAATCTCATACCTCATGTCATCACACTCACAAACATTTGCGTCCGCATTCGCAGCTATAGCTGAAATATCCTTACTCACATTTTCTATCTGTCCTATTAATTGTGATCTCTCCTTATACCATTCAACCTCCTTCCGTTCAGCAATATCTCTCATTTTTACTAGCATTCTCACCAAATTTGCCAATCTCTGTTTCCTGCCTTTTTTTTGAATTTTTTTTAAATGTTATGGCATCATTACAAGTATTGCAATGCTTCAACAGGTCACAGAACTGATGTGTTAATGCATTCGGAGACACTAAACAATCAAATTGAATACAAGCATGTTTCTTAAGAAACTCTTCAAGGATATCCATTGACATGCTAATCTGCAACTAGCTACACTGAACAGTTGTTAAGACAATACACACACAGATGAACAAACAGATAAGCAACCCCCCACAGAGACTCAGATAAAAGCTGTTCAAAGTCTAGTTTTTCACCTGTAGTCCCACACAGAAGACCCACAAACAAAACACAAAAAAAAAAAAATACAAAAAATCAGTTTAAACTACGAACTTTTCCAGAAAAGACACTCTTAATGCTGTCTTCTCTTAAATTGCAGGCCACAGTGAACTCCTATTGGAACAGAGGGCTATTTCACACTCACATGGGTAAAAAAAAAAAAAATAATAAAAAAAAAAATATATAAAATAAAAATATATTTTACCACTTTTTCCTCAGCGCTGTGTGGTTTGTCCTGTCAATTTATCGATTATATAATATAACCCAAGGGTTGATCATTCCCTTTTTCTCGCCAATCACAGTGACTGGTTACCTGGCCAATCTTACAAACATTTAACATACATACATATATCAGCCACAGCTCTCACCAGGTTCTACGCGTCCGCTTCACCGATGAGATCTTTCACAGAATTTTCATGACCATCCAAGCGTGGTT
Source organism: Lithobates sylvaticus (assembly GCA_028564925.1). NCBI lineage: Eukaryota > Metazoa > Chordata > Amphibia > Anura > Ranidae > Lithobates > Lithobates sylvaticus. The sequence continues at coordinate 577,689,348 of CM053028.1, read as the reverse complement.
TCAGAATTCGCGAGCCAGCGCCAATCTTGTCCACACTAGAGACGATTTTCCATTCTGGATGTTTGAGGATTTGTGTTAATGAGACTCGAAACAAAGTGAAAATGATATTCTGCCAGTTTAAATCTCGGGATCTGCGGTGACAAATGTGGGATTCGATAATAATTGTAGAAAACGATATACTACTACAATCTAGATATTATCTCATCTCTATGCATTAACTTTGTTTAGTCTCTGTAGATTAGTAAGTCTGTTAAAACTATGAGCGCATGCTACTATTAGTATCACAATAATACATTTAGTTATGAAACCAAACACACGGCTAGGAATAATCAAATCTTATTTATTTCCTAAGGAAATAAGAAAGCTAACGTGTATCAAAAAGGGGTTATACAATCACATAACATACAGCAAGGCTACAATACAATGATATAATATACAGTTAAAATACAATATAATGATCTACTCATCGTGACCCTCGCAGCTGACCTCCCAGGTGGAATAAGAGAATCAGTTGTGTGTGCAAACCCTTTTTGTCAATCACACCTCAATCACAGCACCTCCCACTGCCCACCCACCTGCTTCCTTGGTATACGCCTCCATTTATTCTGATCGTACTGCCACAAGTGGTCTCTGGGGGGCAGTGTCTGTCCAGAATTGCACTTAATCCGACTGCTGTCTAATCTTGGATTTGCGATCTCTGATACTACATAGTTTCGCCCAGACAGATTGGAGCCGCCATTCATCATGTACAATAGCCTTAGACTCATGACAATATGAGGTGTAACTGGTTACATTCCACAAGAGGGGGGGGTGTATCGTGTAGATGTGTGGATCCCAAATTGAATCCAACACCATGGTATCCCCTCCTGACCCAGTTCAGCTTCCAGAACCCGGTTCCTCTTCCTCTCAGACCGGATCTTCTTTCTCAGGGGCAGTCCTGCACTCTTGCCCAGCGTTACTAACTGGTATGGTTCTTGGGATGGAGAGGCTGGAGAGGCTGGAAAATCAATGATTTCCACCCTCATGAGCTCGAGAAAGGCAAGCACAAATAAAGTCTACGGGAGAATATAGGCCAAGTTTGTTGAATTTTCATCCTCTACGGGTAGTTCGTTCAGAGATCCGGGAATCCAAGACATCCTGGGCTTCCTCCAATCCGGCCTAGATCTGTCTCTATCCATCAGCTCCCTCAGGGTCCAAGTCTCAGCCCTATTTGCCTTCTCTGGAACATCATGGGCCGTTCACCCTCTAATCCGGCAGTTCTTCTGTGGGGCGCCAAGACTCAGGCCCCAAAGAAGGCCAAGATTCCACAAATGGGATCTTCCCCTTGTTCTCGACTCACTGACTGGACACAGTACCGCAGGATCCGCTCCGCTTTCTATCAAAGACCTTTCTGCAAAAGTTGCCTTCCTAGTAGCCATCACCTCGACCAAAAGGGTCTATGAGATCTTGTCCTTAGGTCATTAAGAACCATTCCTGACTTTCTTCCCGGACCGGGTGGTCCTCATCCCTATGCTTGTCTCAAACACAAAAGTTACTTCAGTGTTCCATGAGAACCAAGAAATTGTCCTACCTACATTCAGGGTCCCAGGGTACACTGAAGCTCAACCTCTGGATGTATTATTATTATTATTATACACAATTTATATAGAGCCAACAGTTTACGCAGCACTTTAGAATGTAGAGGGGGGACAGCACAATTACAGTACAGTTCAATACAGAAGGGACAGGAGGGCCTTGCTCGTAGAGCTTGCATTCTAAAGGGAGGGGGTGGTGATACAAAAGGTAATAGATGCAGGGAATGATTTGATGGGAGTGGCTCTGGGACAGTTAAGTGGGTGTGGGAAATACTGTAGGAATACCTGCAAGTTACTTCTTCCTTTAGACGTTCTGACTATCTGTTTAACCTGCACCTGCACTGGGAATAACAAAGGGAAGCAAGCTTCGACCAGAACGATTGCGGCCTGGATCGTCCAATCCATCCAGCCGGCTTATAGGGCTAAGGGCTTGGCTCCTCCAGAGGCGGTGATGGTATACTTCACTAGGGATATGGTGGCTTCCTGGGCAGCAGCCCGACATGATGTCATCTGCAAAGTAGCCTCTTGGGCCTCCATTAACACCTTTATGTCACATTATTGCATAGAACCTGCTTCTCTATCATCTGTGAACTTTGGTTTAAGAATCTTGTCGGTTGACGGGGCAAATTAAAATTCTTTTTGATCAGCATACACGCCTGTGTGGTTTGGCTAGTTATTTCCCACACATAGGCTGCCATGGAGTCTGTCAGGAAAATGGAAAATTTACTTACCGTAATTTTCCTTTTCTAATGGTCTCTGGTGGTGAGCTCAAATTTATGGGAATGGGGTCCAATAGCATTGGAGAGGAGGTGGGGTTAACCCACACGTAGGCTGCCATGGAGTCCCTCAGGAAAAAAAAAATTATGGTAAATATTTGATAGGATAGGAATAGATTTTTGAGATAATATCATGTGACAAAAAAAAATTGGAACTACCACTATTTTATTCTCTACGGTGTCTGCTTTCAGAAAATATATAATGTTTTGGGGTTTTCTATAATATTCAGGCCTAAAATAATTTTTTAACTCTTTCCGCCCAGCCGCCAGGTGGGGGTTCCATTAGCCTAACTGGACGTTATACGACATCCAGAAAAGTAAGCCGCTTGCGCGGGGCGATCAGTGGTGCGGTGTGCTGCTGCAACACACCACCTCTCTAATCTCGGTAAAGAGCCTATGACGTAGGCTCTTTACCATGTGATCCGCTGTGTCCAATCAAATCTAATCACATGGTAACCAGTTTCCTTTTTTCATGCTGACAAGGCACGAGTAGAGGAGAGTCAATCAGCAGCTCTCCTGACAGGAGGGGATCTGCACTGATATTCAGCATTGATTATCAGTACAGGCCCAAAAGCTGTGATCGCCAGTGATGCCAATCAGTGCCCACCATGTATACCAATCAGTGCCCACCAGGTAATCTTGTTAGTACCTCCTCATCAGTGCCACCCATCAGTGAAGGAGAAAACTTACTTATGTACAAAATTTAATAACAGAAACAAAGAAAAAGTAAATTTTTTCATAATTTTCTGTCTTTTTTTATTTGTAGCACAAAAAAATAAAAGCCCCAGTGTTGATCAAATACCACCAAAAGAAAGCTCTATTTGTGTGAAAAAAAGATAAAAATTTTATATGGGTAGTGTTACATGACCGCGTAATTGTCATTCAAAGTGTGACAGTGCTGAAAGATGAAAATTGGCCCAGGGAAGGAAGGGGTGAAAGTGTCTGGTATTGAAGTGGTTAAACATGTGGGCCAAAAAAACCCTGTAAAAATGGATCTGGCAGTTAACGGAAATGTTCACCTTCGGAAACATGTTAGATGTGCTTGCAGCAGCACAGTGAGTCCTCTGTGTGACAGCAGTGCGGGGAGAAGTTTCCCGTACCAGCTGTCACTTTATGAAAAGAGCGTGGCCGTGCCATTCATTCACAGAGTTCTGTCCTTTGCCGATGTCGGCTTGTAGATTTCAATGAACTCCCACACCGCTGCTGAGCTCTCTGGTAGATGAGGAACAAGGAGATTGTCATACGAGACAAGGAGATTTGGACCCCGATTTAATCCCTTGGACAAGTTGTTTTTTTTTTTCAAAAAATGTCTACACCGCTGGAACTGTTTCTTACATGATGAAGATCAGCCATGGAATATATCTGAGGTGTTTATCAGGGTGTGCTTCTTCCCCACATGAGAGCTGTGATATCCAGCAATATTCATATAGAAGACATTTCCCACACTCAAGGCACTAATACACCTTGAGGGTTGTATGGGATTCACTGATGTACAGGAAGACAGGACTTCAGTGAGGAACAAATCCCTCACTCAGGACAGGAAAGTGGCTTCTCCCCAGTGTGAGATTTCTGATGTCTGTTAAAACCGGGACTTGTCTGAAAAACATTTCCCGCACTCAGGACAGCAATACGGTTTCTCCCCCGTGTGAGATCTCTGATGTGTGTGAAGATGTGACTTACGTGAAAAACATTTCCCACACTCAGTACAGGAATATGACTTCTCCCCCGTGTGAGATCTCTGATGTGCGACAAGATTTGATTGTTGTACAAAACATTTCCCGCACTCAGGACAGCAATGCGGCTTTTCTCCCGTGTGCAGTCTCTGATGTGTGTAAAGATGAGACTTCATTGAAAAACATTTCCCGCACTCGCTACAGGAATATGGCTCCTCTCCTGTGTGAGATCTTTTATGAACATCAAGATTATATTTAAAAGGGAAACATTTCCCACACTCAGGACAGGAATACGGCTTCTCACCTGTGTGAGATCTTTTATGCCTATTAAGTTTGTAATTATAATGGAAACACTTCCCGCACTCAGTACAGGAAAACCTCTTATCTGTTGAAAGGACGGGACTGTCCCTCACAGTCTGAGGTTCCTCAGGATAAGAGGAATACGATGGTCCATCTACACTGTGTGGTGCCGGATGGACATTTGAGGTAGCTGGGTTTTCTCCTGGACTATACTGTGTGATGTCCTCATCTTCTACTTTACAGTCTGGAGAGAAAGTGAGACAATCCTCTGAGGTTTTCCTCATCTCCCGTCCATCTACTAAAATAGAAATAAAAAGATTATTACTAGACATGACCAGATTGGTTTCCCTAAACCAGGACTCCGCCCACATCAAGCACCTTTGTCTCTGAGGATCTTACAATTAAACCCTCAAGGTAACTAGTAAATGGGTCCTTGGTAGGGCAGCAACTAATTATTATTTTCAGAATTGATTAGTTGGCCGATTATCGTTTTTCGATTAATTGGATAAAAACCTAAAAAAAAGGTTGGTGTATAATTTAGTTAATATTCTTGAATATCTATATACAGCGGTAAATATAAATATCTATATATATATATATTATATAGTTGGATATTTAATCCACTCTGAGAATAACAGACAGATAGATGTATTATTAGAGGGAGAATCTGCTACATATCAGAATCAGAGATCAACATTATTAAAATGTAAAAAAAGGAGGTAAAACGCTGTTTTACAGATTATCAGACAGGAGAGTAATATGATATGATGGATGACAGACTCCCTTGTCATAGACATATAGGTGGGTACAAGCTCCCTGCACCTGATGTCACTTATGCTGGCCGTACACTAACTCATTTTTCTTTCAAAATTTATGTTAAGTTTTAAGAACATTCATCCAATCTTCTAACCATTAATTGGGTCAAATCGGCGTTCATTTCCAACCACAGTGACAGGGAAATTCAAAAGAGCAGAACAGAAAACTTTTCTCCGTCGAACAAATTTTCAAATAATGTATGTGGTTTTTGCTCAGAAGTTACATTCATTTTAAAATGTAATGTTAAAAGCAAGTGGAATTTTCAAACTACACTCGTCCATTCATCGAATGTACAAATAATTTTCATACAAATATTTGTGCAAATATTCCCATCCAAAAATGGGACCGTGTATGGCCAGTATAGGACATTTAGTAGCAGCAGCATGATTTTTTTTTTTAATCATCTGTTATGATGGGGTTAAAGAAACTAGTCCTTTATATTACAAAAACAGCAGATTTTCACTACTATAAGGGATTCATTTATATTGTGAAATAGTGAAAGTAATATATCTTATATCCTATATATAATAATAAATATACCCAGAAGTAGGATATATGGGGATTTTACCTGGGAGTCACACATGAAGCTATATGAAGAGGTAAGTAAAACCTTGGACAGAGGGGTGGCGGTGGACGTGGTATACTTGGATTTTTCAAAAGCATTCGATACAGTTCCCCACACACGGCTCATGTGTAAGGTAAGGTCTACAGGTTTGGAAATATCAGTTTGTAAATGGATAGAAAACTGGCTAATTGACAGAATTCAGAGAGTAGTGGTTAATGATTCTTACTCTGAATAGTCTAAGGTTATCAGTGGTGTACCCCAAGGTTCAGTGCTGGGACCCTTACTTTTTAATATCTTTATAAATGATATTGAGTCTGGGATCAAAAGTAACATTTCTGTCTTTGCAGATGACACCAAGCTATGCAGTGGAATAACGTCCTTACAGCATGTCTCCAATTTACAACCCAACCTCAATGCTCTGTCTAATTAGGCGACTATGTGGCAGATGAGGTTTAACCACTTCGCATCCAGGCCAATTCTGACATTTCTCTCCTACATGTAAACTTCATAATTTTTTTGCTTGAAAATTACATAGAACCCCAAACATTATATATGTTTTTTTTAGCAAAGACCCTAGAGAATACAATGACGGTCGTTGCAACTTTTTATCTCGCACGGTATTTGCGCAGCAATTTTTCGAACACGCTTTTTTCAGAAAAAAAACGACTTCATGCTTAAAAAAAAAAAAAAAACAGTAAAGTTAGCCCAATTTTTTTTGCATAATGTGAAAGATGAAGATACGCCGAGTAAATAGATACCCAACATGTCATGCTTCAAAATTGCACGCGCTCGTGGAATGGCGCCAAACTTTGGTATTTAAAAATCCCCATAGGCGACGCTTTAAATTTTTTTACTGGTTACATGTTTTGAGTTACAGAGGAGGTCTAGGGCTAGAATTATTGCTCTCGCTCTAACGTTCGCGGCGATACCTCACATGTGTGGTTTGAACACCGTTTTCATACGTGGGCGGGGCTTACGTATGCGTTCACTTCTGCGTACGAGCTCACGGGGGCAGGGGCGCTTTAAAAAAAAAATTTTTTTTTTTTATTATTGTTAATTTGACTTTTATTTTTTAAATTTGACAGTTTAAAAAAAAATAAAAAATTTGATTACTTTTATTCCTATTACAAGGAATGTAAACATCCCTTGTAATAGGAATATTACATGATCTGACCTATTTACAGTGAGATATGGGGTCCATAAGACCCCACATCTCACCTCTAGGCTGGGAAGCCTAAAATAATAAAAAAAAAAAAAAAAAGATCACCGCTTCCCAGCGGAGGCGGCGCCGTTATTTGAATGCAGAGGCCGGGCGTGACGTCATAACATCGCGCCCGGCCTCCGAACGATCCTAGAGACTCCGGCGACCATCTGGTCCTCTGGAAATCTCTATGGTCATCATCCGGGGGCCGGCGGATCCTGTGTCCGACTCACCGATGGAAGCGGTGAGTCGGTTAGAAGCACCGGAGGGCGGGGGGGGGGCGTCCCCTCCCGCCGCCCATAAGAACGATCAAGTGGCGGAAAAGCCGCTATGATCATTCTTATAGTGCAGGGAATCGCCGGCTGAAAACGGCAATATCTGAATCTGTAGCTACAGGCATCATTCAGATATACCCCCGCAAAGTAGAGGCCGTCATATGACGGCCTCCGGATGCGAAGTGGTTAATGTTGATAAATGTAAAGTTATGCACTTGGGGGCTAAGAATATGCATGCATCATACATGCTAGGGGGAGTGCAACTGGGGGAATCCATAATGGAGAAGGATTTGGGGGTTTTGGTAGATCATAAGCTCAATAATAGCATGCAATGTCAAGCTGCGGTTTCCAAAGCAAGCAAAGTCCTTTCTTGTATTAAGAGAGGTATGGACTCGAGAGAGAGAGATATCATTTTGCCCCTGTTCAAATCATTAGTAAGACCTCATCTGGAATATGTAGTTCAGTTTTGGGCACCAGTTCTCAAAAAGAATATTGGGGAACTGGAGAAAATGCAGAGAAGGGCAACCAAACTGATAAGAGGCATGGAGGAGCTCAGCTATGAGGAAAGATTAGAGGAACTGAATTTATTCACTCTTGAGAAGAGGAGAATAAGGGAGGATATGATCAACATGTACAAATATATAAGGGGTCATATAGTGAACTTGGTGTTGAGTTATTCACTTTACGGTCAACACAGAGGACAAGGGGGCACTCTTTACGTCTAGAGAAAAAGAGATTTAATCTCCAAATACAGAAAGGTTTCTTCACAGTAAGAGCTGTGAAAATGTGGAATAGACTCCCTCCAGAGGTGGTTCTGGCTAACTCAGTAGATTGCTTTAAGAAAGGCCTGGATACTTTCCTAAATTTACATAATATAACTGGGTACTAACATTTATAGGTCAAGTTGATCCAGGGAAAATCCGATTGCCTCTAGGGGGATCAGGAAGGGATTTTTTTCCCCTGCTGTAGCAGATTGGAGCATGCTCTTCTGGTTTTTTTTTGCCTTCCTCTGGATCAACTGTGGGTATAGAATTGGGTATATTGGATTGTACGTTTTTTTTTATTTTTATTTATTAATTCTTTTTTTTTTATGGTTGAACTGGATGGACTTGTGTCTTTTTTTGGCCTAGCTAACTATGTAACTATGTAACTATGAGGGGGGGGACTTTTATATTAACGTAGTACTGAAAGCTGAGACTTTTATTTCATGGATACAATCATTTTAAATATAATGCACAATATTAGTAAACTTTTACATTAAACGTACAGTAGTTGTAATACCTTCTATTACCTTCAGTCTATCAGCCTCCACCCCCTCTGGGATCAGATGCTGTTCTTCCCTGCACAGAGACCTTAAAGTCATTGTAAATGTTGGATTTCTTTAACAAACTTGTCATACTTACCTGCTCTGTGTAATGGTTTTTCACAGCGCAGCCCTGATTCTCCTCTTCTAGACCCCCACTTCTGGCTCCTCCTGCCTTCAGAGTTACCCTATAAGCAGCTGCAAAGTATAGTATAGAGTTCCACTATAGAAAGCCACAAAGTATAGTATAGAGTTTCCCTTTATAAAGCCGCAAAGTATAGTATAGCGTTCCCCTATAAGAAGCTGCAAATTATAGTATAGAGTTCCCCTATAGGAAGTTATAAAGTATAGTATAGTTCCCCTATAGGAAATTACAAAGTATAGTATAGAGTTCCCCTATAGGAAGTTACAAAGTATAGTATAGAGTTCCCCTATAGAAAGGTACAAAAACTGCCTTTATAATCACTTGCTTCCTTCTCTTGTCAGGACTACATGTCCCATGAGGCATTGCTCCTCACACATTCAAGTTCTCAGGCATTTACTGACATGTATGGATGGTGTACTGAGCTGTATTTTCTGATATGTAAAGAAATAATGCATTCTATATGCAGGCCAATTAATCGACTGACCAACTAATCGATTATGAAAATACTTGACAACTATTTTCATAATCGATTAGTTGTTTCAGCAGTACATCTCTGAATCTCCTACCAGTTAATTTCTGTATTCATGGACCTTAGTCAGAGAGTGAGGATACAACTAGAACTTTTATACGAGTGACAGAGATGAGGGGATTATAGGACGAGTGTCCCCACCCCCTCTATCACTCATTGCCATCTTCCCAACACAAGAAGTATTACACTTTCTTATTTAGTCCATGATTTAGTCATGAATAACAGCAGGGCTGAGCCCCACAAGAGGTTAGAGAGTAAGAATGGGGGAAAAAAAACAAGATGAAGACTGGACTGATCCTGAAGACCACCATCATTGGGTTAGCGACTCCTCCCTTATTATCACTTTATGTTTGAGATTCCAAAGTTTGAAGATGTTATCACATTATTATCAACATGTAAAATCTGTGCTTCAATCAAATCATCTGATATAAAATGTCCAGCTGGTAGAAAATGGGTGCAAAATAAGTAAGGGTTATGTAAAGTACAACTTATTATATAGGATACAACAGTTAGGATTTTATAGTATCATAATGATTTCATGTACAACATAGAGTATATAGTGCAGGGGTCAGGAGTATGTAATGTACAATATAAATTATATAGTGTAGGGACACTATTGGTCAGGACTCATACTATTGGTATTCAGTAATCAGTGGAATTTTAAAATGTTTACACAAGACAAGTTGCAGAGGTCCCACACCGCTGCCTCCCATCTCCTGAGACTACACACAGTGACTTGGGTATGAGACTATACAGACATTTCCCTCCACCCAGCACAGCCAGCAAACAACAGAGTAAGTAACCCCTGGGAGAATTGTTCTGTCAAGACATCTTGCCATACCCAGGTATAGGGGCAGAAGACCGAAAACACAAAATGAACATTTTGCTGCCAGCTGAACCCAAGAATCTCCATAAATCCAGTCTAGATACATAAATTGTGTCTGCAGCACAGAGAAGGAAGATTATCCAAGAGAAATACAGGAATACAGGATGGGGAACACAGCTCTGGAAAGTGACCAGGGTATTATAGTCTGATATCACCCAGTCCCCCACCCTATTCTGGACCAATCAGCGAACAGTATGGGTGGAGGAATGTATTTAGTGTTAATGACCCACCTGTGCTGATCTCTGTAGGAGTGTCCTCCTCTATAAATGTCCCCGTAATTCCATCCTCTTTCATAGACTGCTGATCATCCCTCACATACATCTCTTCTTCTTCTGATTTAACCTCAAATTCTATATCGATTGGATCTCCACTCTAAATCAAGAAAAGGAGACAGAATATCATCTGTAAGATATAAGATTTATTATTGTGACATCACATAAAAAATCCACACATTGTCTCTATAAGTGTGTTTTATAACCTCCGTCCCACCAACCTTGTAACAGTGAGGGATGGTGTGATCTTCCTGTGTGGAATCCCGGAAATACAGAGTACGGGGACATCTCTCTGGTGGGTTCCTGGTGTTAAGTGTCTCCTTCATATCCTTGTATCCTTTTGAAAACTCCTCCATCACTCCATACTCCTCATGCTCCTCTTTATACTCTTCTTTAACAGCAATATTATCATCCCTGAGGTTTCTATTCTGAAAGATATAATAAAACATTCGACCCAAGAAAAGAACTACAAAATCCTATTGAGGTGGCACAGGGTACCTACTACCCTGGCTAGAATTTTCCCCACTGCTTTCGACGGGTGCTGGTGGGGGTGTGAAATGAAAGGCACATTCCTCCACATTTGGTAGGAGTGCCCTGTGTTAAAACCATTTTGGGTTACGGTTGGCAAACACATTTCAGATAGCCTGAGCAGAGATATCCCGCCTCTGCCAAAACATTTTTTGCTCCACATCTCTCCCATGCCCCTGTCCCGATATAAACAAAGTGTTTTCTCCCACCTCCTCAATGCAGCAAAATGCCTTATACCAATACACTGGAAGAGCTTGCAGGACTGGTTGGAGAAGGTGGGGGAAATCATGGAAGCAGAGTTGGCTTGCCACTTGTAGAGATACCCGCGCAAGCGATTTGACCTTACATGGGCAGCCTGGAAAACCCACGTACATGATACAACTATGGCCTCATCTAGTTTAGAAGTTCCATTGCTTGCGTTAGTGGATTCTTCCTTTCGGAACCTTGTCTAGGTGAACCATCCCTCAACAACTACAGGCTCTACTTAAAAGTGGACCCAATACATCAACTAATCCAATGAAAACCATTCCACACGCTTTCTTCTCCTTCCCTAGCTATCTTTTCCTACTATCTTTTCTCCCCTCTTTTTTGATTGTTATGTATTTTTTGCTGTGTTATAACCTCAGGATGCCTAATATCCACCTTTTGAGCTTTCTGCACAGTCACCAGGTTTCAGACTGACCTAGGTACTCTGAGTTCACTTATGATGTTTACATTATGGGAGCCATATATGCAATGACTCTGATCTAAAGCTAATGAACACCCTACCCCCATCCAACTTGGAAGGGAGGCCTGTCCATATAGACCGAATGTCTGGGACTGGAATGGTGCCCCTCTGGTCATTGCAAGTAGATATGCCTCCCTGTTGACACGGTTGTCTGCACTCGGACCATGCTATATGTACTCCCCTGTATGCCCCACTCCCCTCTCCTTTCCTCCCTTACCCCTACACCCCTCCCCTCCCCCCTAATTAATGTGACCCTGTTGTGATGTCAATCTGTTTATAAAATTTGAAAATGAAAATAAAGATTATATAATAAAACATTCATTGTAACAAACATGCTGTGTATAAATCATATCTACCAATAATGGTCAATCATCTACCTGATGATGGTGAGGGATGGTGTGACCTTCCTGTGTGGAATCCCGGGAATACAGAGGACAGGGACATCTCTCTGGTGGGTTTCTGTAGCTGGATGTCTCCACCATGGTGTCCTGGTACAGATCTTTGTGTTCTTTAAGAAACTCTGACTCCTTCATCACCCCATCCTCATCATCCTCTTCTTTTATCTCTTCTTTAACCTCAACTTTAGAATCTCTCAGGTTTCCACTCTGAAAATAGAATAAAAATTACATCAATGGTAACAATGCAGATACTGTACAGATCCTAATAATACTATCAGTGATTGTTCCTCATCTACCTGATGATGTTGAGGGATGGTGTGACCTTTCTGTGTGGAATCCCGGGAATACAGAGGACGGGGACATCTCTCTGGTGGGTTCCCATTACTGGATCCATCTGTAGGAAACACACACACTGACTGAATACATTGTTTCTATGTGTTTATCAGATGATGGGGGGCCTAGGTGGACCCTCCGTACTGCTCTCTTCTTTACAATAAAGTCTCCTCTTACCCAGTGATGTGAGGGGCGGCTGATTGTCCATCATGACGTCCTTGTAGAGATCCTTGTGTCCTTCTAAATACTCCCACTCCTCCATGGAGAAATAGACAGTGACATCCTGACATTTTATAGGAACCTGACACACACAATGATACAGTCACCATCCAGACACATCCCTTGTCTGTTACTGGATAATGTCCCAGAATTCCCAGCACCGCTCACCTCTCCTCCATCATCTCTCTGGTGACTTCTAGAATCTTCTTTGTATTTCTCTATTCTATCAGGGAGGAGGTGGAGGCAATGTGATGGTCATATGATCTCCAGACTTCACAGGAGGAAAACTCTAGATCTGAAACAAAGAGCTAAATCAAATGATATTCCCAGAATCCTCCTCACCATTCAGGTTTTCCACTTTATGAAAGTCCCACTTCATACTGGATGTCTAATTTACCCACATAAGACCTCCCCAATATGCAGGTTAAAAATTTGTTGCTGGCATTCTGACATCATTACATACAATGCAGGACCAACAGTCCCACTTTGTAAGTGAGGATGCCAAGGGTCCGCCCACATCCTAAGAGTATCAGAAAAAAAAAGCAGACGGAGGGACATTGAAAGGACAATTTTCTCCAGAGCTCCTAATGGTGGGGATGGATTTTACTGAGTGCTGGTGCCAAGTTTCCACCCCCCAGGGTCACTGCAGGTGTAGAGAAAAGCTGTGTAAGAGGATATGGAGGAGAGATGAGGAGGAGATCCAGGAATCAGGATAAAGGTCAGGACAAGCAACAGACGAGCGCAGCCAAGAGATGAAGCCGGGGTCACTACACAGAAAATCAATCCAAGGACACAACAGGCAGGACGAGGATTAGCAAGAAGGAGCTCAGAGAGAAATGAGAATATTGCTCAGGCAATGGGAGATTATCTCAGCATGACTTACATAATGAAGGAGATGAGGGGGAGGGGAAGAAGTCACTTACGGTGACCATAGATACATGGAAATTCAACTGGTTCAGCAGGGATCGGTCACATTTCCATCCATGTGTGGTCACTGCTGGATAAAAGTCACTCGATCAGTGGCTGCAGCCAATAGCTTCATCACTGATCTGTGTATTTTGAGAGTGGAGGAGCGCCCCCCATTGTCAGGATACAATAGTGCAGCGGGGAGGATTCCCCCATCCCCCTCCAATGTGTGGATGGGGGAATCACTTCAGTTTTTTTCACTCAACTCAATGTCTGAACAATAAAACTGAACCATGTATGGCCAGCTTTGGAAGCAAAATATATTAATCATTAACTGATCCCCCTGAAGGGGTTAATATATGTATTACCTCCTCTGCCGCAAGTTCCAGTAGTGTCTTTTCTCTACATCCTTCCTAATGAAACTTTCTGTCAGTATCTGACATCACTTCCTGTCTATATTCCATAGAGACTTCCTGTTTTGGTAGAAGTGAGATCACCACCTTGTGGAGCTCAGATGAACTGCAGCTCAAGAAACATCTCATAGTGTGAACACGGCCTTGTGCTGTGTGTGTATGTACTGTATATCCTTCCCCTTTCTCTCCTCCCTGAGTGTGTATGAAGAGGCGGAGCTCTGAATGTGTATGACGAGGCGGAGCTCTGAGTGTGTGTGAAGAGGCGGAGCTTTGAGTGTGTATGAAGAGGCGGAGCTCTGATAGTGTGTATGAAGAGGCGGAGCCCTAAGTGTGTATGAAGAGGCAGAGCCCTAAGTGTGTATGAAGAGGCGGAGCCCTGAGTGTGTATGAAGAGGCGGAGCTCTGAGTGTGTATGAAGAGGCGGAGCTCTAAGTGTGTATGAAGAGGCCGAGTTTTGAGTGTGTATGAAGAGGCAGAGCTCTGAGTGTGTATGAAGAGACGGAGCTCTGAGTATGTATGAAGAGGCGGAGCCCTGAGTGTGTATCAAGAGGCGGAGCTCTGACTGTGTATCAAGAGGCGCAGCTCTGAGTGTGTATGAAGAGGCGGAGCTCTGAGTGTGTATGAAGAGGCGGAGCTCTGAGTATGTATGAAGAGGCGGAGCCATGAGTTTGTATGAAGAGGCGGAGCTCTGAGTATGTAAGAAGAGGCGGAGCCCTGAGTGTGTATGAAGAGGTGGAGCTCTTAGTGTGTATGAAGAGGCATAGCTCTGAGTGTGTATGAAGAGGAGGAGCTCTGAGTGTGTATGAAGAGGCGGAGCCCTGAGTGTGTATGAAGAGGCGGAGCCCTGAGTGTGTATGAAGAGGCGGAGCCATGAGTGTGTATGAAGAGGCGGAGCTCTGAGTATGTATGAAGTGGCAGAGCCCTGAGTGTGTATGAAGAGGCGCAGCTCTGAGTGTGTATGAAGAGGTGGAGCTCCTGCTGGAACATCGGTTGGAGGAGGAAGCCGAGACTAGGAGGGAGACTGACAGAAAGCGCAGCAGACTTGCAGGAGTGAGCGAGGAGGATCCAGTTCCTTTGCCATCGGAGGTGAGGAGAGTGTGAAGGATGAGTGACTCTGGTAGATGAAAAGCTGGGAGTCATATTGCTCTGGTGAGTGGGGAAGCACTACTAAGGGGGCGTCTGGGGACTACCAGATGAAAAGCTGGGAGTCATATTGCTCTGGTAAGAAGACCTGGAAAAAGTCTTTTAAAAAACCTTTTAAGAAGCCTTACAATAATTGGCATCAAAATCCTAGAGATAATAGAGGGCCACCACCACACCCCATCACGTGTGTAAGAGGTGGAAGAAGGCCGTGGCAGGAGACCACTGGGAATAACACCGTTCACCAAGAAGACAGATGGAAGAAGAGAGGATGGAGGACAATTCCGGAGCGGGAAAGAGAGTCCAAACGAAAAAGAGAGTAAAAGGAGAAGGTGTGGTAAACCTCAGTGGGAAAACCATCACCCCTGAAGAACTCTCCGTTTTAGATAAAGGACTGGATTTTGTTTTGGGCAAAGGGAAATCAGTGGACTACCTGTACATAGTCAGTTACGGAACAACTCTATATACAATCCGCAGGTATCTAATAATCATCACATTAAGGTCTTCAAAAAACTTGTACTGGATGATCTACAGTCACTTAATATTGTATGATTACATGAATTTACACAAAAGAACAGTACATGAATGAACTTGACAGACAGCTACAGGATGAGAACACATACATTAAGCTGCTTGGGAATCCAACGGGGAGTTTTAAAAAAGAATTGGAATTAGTAGTAGACCTGGGACTGAAAAAGGCTATTTTAAACAAGAAGGAAGCAAAGTATTTGATACCAGAAGCCTGTAGGATACCGGTCATCTATACTATACCTAAAATCCATAAGAGTAAAGAATGTCCACTGGGGAGACCAATAGTAAATGGTATTGACTCATTAACATACCTATTTATACAACCGGCAGTACAAAAAACGAGAGCGTATTTGAAAGATACCAAACATGTATTACAATTATTGCAGACAGTACCAGTCCTTGAGGGCAGAATTGACACTGTATAAAAAGGTATATCGACGACATACTCATAATATGGAATGGAAGTCATCAGTCGTTAGAAAACTTCCTGAATAACCTCAATACAAACGAGAAGAATATAAATTTGGTCTGGAAGATAGACAATAAGTCTGTGGATTTTCTTGATCTGAATATAGCTATTGAAGGAGATAAGGTAGTCACCAAAACCTTTTTTAAAAATGTGGATACCAACAGTTATCTGTCAACCAAAAGCTGCCACCACAACCCGTGGCTCTTTAATATACCTAAGGGCCAATTGGTACGCATTAGGAGAAACTGTTCTAAGGAAGAAGACTTCAGAACCCAAGCTCAACTTATTGGCACAAGATTCAGAGAAAAGGGCTATGATGAATCTGTGATCAATAATCAAATATGCCAAGTCCAAAACATGGATAGGAATGCCATGTTACAAGATAAACCGAAAGTCGGAATATCCAAATTTACTGAGGCACCATGTTTAATATTGGACTATAATGTGCAGCATAAAGCAGTAGAGAAAATGATACAAATAAAAGAGCCCCTACGGTGAGGGATCTGGTTGTGAAGTCAGTTGTTGAACCTCCAACAAAAAGGAGTTTTACTTTTTTTAATGGCAAAGGGTTCTATCCCTGCAAATACTGCTATGCCTGCCGGTGTCTACTGCGCATGCGCAGCGCATGCGCAGTCCGGATCCAGAAGATTTTCGGAAGATGAGCGGCGCCTGCGCCGTGAGTCGAGGAGAAGCCCCCACCATCCAAGCGGACATAGGGTTAATCAAATTGAGAGGGCCCCTCGCGGGCTCGCTTCGCTCGCCACGCATCGGGCACGGCCTCGCTGCGCTCGGCTCTTTTATATTCTAACTCTATGTCCACTTGAAAGTGGACTCACGGCGCAGGCGCCGTTCATCCTCGGCAATTTTCGGAATATGGGCGTTCTGTGTACTGCGCATGCGCAGTACACCTCGGACACTTGGTGATGGGGGACGGATAATGATACAACACCGGAAAGCACGCAAATTCCAGTCTAAAAGGGCAGATTTCACAGCCACTACCACAGGGCAGACCTATGTTATAAAGGACTTTATTAGCTGCCATACAGAGGGCGTGGTTTATGCGCTGCAATGTAGCTGCAATATGTTGGGAGAACCAAAAGACAATTGAAGATCAGAATAGAAGAACATGTCCGTAACATACTCAAGGGGTCCCCTAAGCATAATGTATCTAGACATTTTGATAGAAAACACAATAGGGATCCCACACAACTACAGTTTTGGGGTATAGAGAGATACAACCCCTCATGGAGAGGTAGCCACCTAACCAGAACCATTAGTCAAAAGGAATCTTTCTGGATACACAAGATGCGTACACTAACACCTGAGGGGTTGAACTGTTTTTTAAGCAATTTTTAATAATAATTTTTAATAATAATTTTTATGTGGAAATTTTGAGATAGCCGAATAACTGTATTTCCGGAATGCTTGGGTATATTAATTTATTCCATTGATTTTATAATTCGTTTTTTTATCTGTTTGTAAGGCATCCTGTATGGATTTTATATGGAAGTTTATTTAATTCATCAATTAGATCAATATCACTTTAAATTTATTTATTCGATGTACAATATAGGGATTATAGAGTTGGGTTTTAGCTAGGTCAGCCAACCCATTCACCTAACCCATAGTTATTGGTATTGACTGACACTTCATTCAGGTTAGATATTTCCCAACGTCTTATACTGTTTTTGTTAATGAGTCTTATAATTGGCTAATTGGGATTAGATACTAGTATAATACCAATTTACCACACCCCAAATGCCATTTAGTTGTTTATTACTGAGTGTCTCCTGTAAACTGAGTCTCTGGCAGTTCCGGTCCACGGACCAGAGTCTACCAACTCTAACCAATGAGTTGGTTGTGACTGTCAGCAGAGTAAGTCTTTGAAATAGACATGCGCAGTTAGAGCCAATGTGAATGGTGGGGCAATATATCTAGAATGACGCCACCAGAAAATGGCGCACAGTCTATGCAGTGATGAACTTAGCCCGCACACAATTCATATAGTGTTTAATACATTTTGTCACTGTTACATTTATAACGGTAAGCATATGGCTGATTTTAACCGTAAATGGTAGTTTTAAAGGTGTAGAAGGTTGAGACCATCTGAACAGTAGAGTCATGCACTTATTGACTCCCATTATTCTAACTAGTCCATATTAGCAACCGGATGTGGAAACTAAACTAGAATGGCCGTATACCAACTTCCGGGGATCTAACCCGGAAGTTGAAGAAAAATATATTTTTTGTAAAATGGCCGCCGTTGTTTGGCACGTGGAAAACATTTGAAATGGCCGCCAATGTTTACATGGAAAACATTTGAAATGGCCGCCAATGTTTACATGTGTATTAAAATGGCCACTTTGTTTGTTTATGTTATTTTTTATGTAAGGGCGCAATTTTTATCTTTAATAAACACCATACCTTATTTAAACTACTACACTATGGGAGTTCTCTTTGCCCTCCACCCCCTTTGTTTCCCTGTTTGATGAGGTTATATAGCGGACTGGACCAATAGACTGGGGCATTCGAGGGACGCAGCCCATCGTGTGGAGGAGGTTAACCAGCAAGCAAAAGAAAGTGGTTACTTGCAGGATCAAAGAAATCTGGAGGTGAGAGTCCTGTGAGCCTAACTTAGGATTGTTTTAGCAGCTTTCCACTCGGTCCTGTGTAATACCAATAGAAACTAGAAGACAGGCACCTGAACCCTACCCAATATATAAATACCGGCATTCCTGGCACGGACTTTGATACTTTATATTTGGACACATTTTTTTGGTTCATTCTGTTTTTTATTTGTTTCTTATTTTTTCACCTTTTTTCATCCCAAAATTTTTTTGATATATTCACTATGAACACTTGATGTTACATGTATACTATGCGCAAAGTCACTTTCCTTTATACTACTAAGGGGGCACCCTCACCATCACGTGTGTAAGAGTTGGAAGAAGGCCGTGGCTACACTACAGCTGCCACAGTTTGGAGCACCGAGCACTTTACACCTTATCAACTTTTCATTGATTGGTGGGTTTGTTTTGGGCAAAGGGAAATCAGTGGACTTGCAGAGAACACTATATTGAGCACATAATATTGTATGATTACATGAATTTGCACAGATTTTTAGTTTATTTATTATAACAGCAAATATTATAATATTAAAGAAGTAGGTGCAAAATGAAAGCTGTGGGTCTGCAACGAACAGCATCTTGAACACAAAGCCCTTCATGCTGTATATGAATTTGCACATGGATCAGTTTACTTCATTTATTGATAAACACCATAAGATCGATGAAGTAGGTGTAAATTGGAAGCAGTAGATCCGCAGAGAATATTATTTGAGCCCCTAGCACTTTATATATGAATGTATCCACATATTTTAATGTATTTGTGATGATTTATGTGCACACACAATAGGACAGCGCTGTGACACATGTAGCGGCCATAACCCTCAGAGGGGCGGCCTTGACTTTTGGGCTTACCGGTTACCTCCGCTTGGCTTGTCGGTGAATGTCCAGGGGTTCCCAGGGTTAGTACCCAACAACTTTGGATGCTGACACAATAAAAGTCCTTTTGAAGGTTTTTATTCTTGCAGTGGTAACATCCAACATAACATAGTCTCAGATAGGAATAGAGGGCAAGGGTGAAGAAACTCAGGCACCTTGAACTGCTGACATCCACAAATGTCTTTAATCAAACCCAGAGAGTAGCCACTCGCAGCTGGGTACTTCAATGCCAGACAATCCTCTAGCCAGAGGTATGGCAGCTGACAATGTGATCCGGAAACTTGTTAAAAGTCTCTGAAACAGATTGAACTTGCAACTAAAGTTGAATAGGAACCTTTCTCACAGTACCTGGAACTTTCTCTGTCTCCTTGGCAGCATTGTGGAAGTGTGGATTCTTTAGTGTCCATACAACTCAGCAACAAGGCTCCTCTTGAGATGCCAGCTTGTTGGCCCTCCTCCGAAGAGTCCTCCCCCAGTCACCTATACAAGCTGTGGTGCCCCTCCAATACTGAGAGAACACCGGGATGCCTTGAATCCTCCTTCAGTTACTGTGCCTCGGGCTAACCAGCTCCGAGACTCGGGAACAGACGTATCCCTGCCCCAGACCATGCGGGTCTATGGGGCTAGTCAAACTGACCAAGTTTGCGGGACGGCAAGTGCTCCTAGGCCCGGGACCCCTTGTGGGGCTACCCTGGTCCAGAACCAGGAAACAGGACTGCGGCCGAAAGCCGAACACGTGACTTCAGCACCTTATGTACCCTTCCCCAGACTACTCAGCGGAGCCAGACGCACCCATTGATTGGCTTCAGGGAAGACTGATACCTCAGACGTCCAACCAGGCCTGGTTCTAGGCCTGTCATGTGTACCTCACTGCACCCGTGACCAGACAGAACCCTAGTACAGCCCAGCCAAACTGATGCCAAAGTTAACCTGCACAATTAACCCTCAGAACCCCATTACTCTTCTGAGGGAAAAAAACTAAATTTCCACATATAGCGCACACTTGTGCCCGCTACGCACATAATGCTCTTCTAGTTGATAAAAAGAATACTTACCTTTGTTACAGCAGCAGTCCGGTATAAGTTATTTTTGTAGGTATTTGAGTTGTTACACATAGCGCAGGTTTTATTCTATTTATATTGGTGACATAATTGCCCAAATCTGGGGATCAGGAGCCATTTCCACCCTTTACTCTCGGCTGGGGATCTTTGTATCCATATAACAGATGTTCTACATGACTAAATCTGACATCAATTTAACGGCAAATAAAAGGCGCCAAAATGTCTCCCCCGAGCAGTAATATATTTCTATCCCCCTTGGTGGGAGTGGAGATGACCCCATCTATAAGGATATACAGTACATACGCAGAGATTTTTCTTGGGGCGGCAGTTCCTCTGAGTTCCACAAGATGGTGATCTCACCTCTACCCAGAACAGGAAGTCTCTATGGAATACAGGAAGTGATGTCAGGCACAGGCAGGAAGTTACGGGTGAGAGGTGAGTCGGGAGGAAGTAGACGGGAGACATTGCGGGAAGTGGCAGCAGAGGAGGTAATAAGATCTTATTTTCTATTTACACCCAGTAACACCCCGTCATGTCCGTCCTCTTCCTCCATAGTCACTGTGATGTCTTTTATCTCCAGCAGATGATGATACACACATATATAGTGTGGAAATGTAGAATAACCCCTTCAGGGGGATCAGTTGATGATGAATATATTTTGCTTCCAAATCTGGTCATACATGGTTCAGTTTTATCGTTCAGCCAGTGAGTAAAAAAAAGTAACCGATTCCCCCATCCACACATTGGAGGGGGATGGGGGAATCCTCCCCGCTGCACTATTGTATTCTGACAATGGGGGGCGCTCCTCCGCTCTCAGAATACACAGATCAGTGATGAAGCTATTGGCTGCAGCCGCTGATCGAGTGACTTTTATCCGGCAGTGACCACACATGGATGGAAATGTGACCGATCCCTGCTGAACCAGCTGAATTTCCATGTCTCTATGGTCACCATAAGTGACTTCCTCCCCTCCCCCTCATCTCCTTCATTATGTAAGTCATGCTGAGATAATCTCCCATTGGCTGAGCAATATTCTCATTGGTCTCTGAGCTCCTTCTTGCTATTCCTCGTCCTGCCTGTTGTTTCCTTGGATTGATTTTCTGTGTAGTGACCCCGGCTTCATCTCTTGGATGCGCTCGTCTGTTGCTTGTCCTGACCTTTATCCTGATTCCTGGATCTCCTCCTCATCTCTCCTCCATATCCTCTTACACAGCTTTTCTCCACACCTGCAGAGATCCTGGGGGGTGGAAACTTGGCACCAGCACTCAGCAAAATCCATCCCCACCATTAGGACAGACTGACTGGCGATAACTATTGTTCTGCTCTTTTTAGATTGCCCCTAGTGCTATAGTTTTATTTTTTTATTTTTTTGGGGGGGTGGGGGGTGATGATGGGATTTTTTCCCTTTTTAGTGACTTTTTTTTTTATACAAGTGATATGCACTTCAAGCTCTGCACTTCAGTGATTGCACAAGGCGAATATACATTGCAAACTGCACTGAAAAGCACCAAATCTCTCTATTCAGCTCTCCTTCCACTCTGTAACGTGTGTTCTCTACCACTCCTTCTGGCAATTGTGTCCTCTCTCTTTCCTTCACCCCTCTTCTCCACCCAACAGCTTATATCTATTTTTACAGAATCTCCCAAAAGTCAGTACACCCCTCACATTTTTGTAAATATTTTCTTCTATCTTTTCATGTGACAACACTGAAGAAATTACACTTTGCTACAATGTAAAGTAGTGAGTGTACAGCTTGTATAACAGTGTACATTTGCTGTCCCCTCAAAATAACTCAACGCGCAGCCATTAATTTCTTAACCGCTGGCAACAAAAGTGAGTACACCCCTAAGGGAAAATGTGCAAATCGGGCCCAAAGTGTCAATATTTTGTGTGGCCACCATTATTTTCCAGCACTGCCTTAACCCTCTTGGGCATGGAGTTCACCAGAGCTTCACAGGTTGCCACTGGAGTCCTCTTCCACTCCTCCATGACGACATCACAGAGCTGGTGGATGTTGGAGACCTTGCACTCCTCCACCTTCCGTTTTGAGGATGCCCCACAGATGGTCAATAGGGTTTAGGTCTGGAGACATGCTTGGCCAGTCCATCACCTTTACCCTCAGCTTCTTTAGCAAGGCAGTGGTCATCTTGGAGGTGTGTTTGGGGTGGTTATCATGTTGGAATACTGCCCTGCGGCCCAGTCTCTGAAAGGAGGGGATCATGCTCTGCTTCAGTATGTCACAGTACATGTTGGCATTCATGGTTCCCTCAATGAACTGTAGTTCCCCAGTGCCGGCAGCACTCATGCAGCCCCAGAACATGACACTCCCACCACCATGCTTGACTGTAGGCAAGACACAATTGTCTTTGAACTCCTCACCTGTTTGTCACCACATACACTGGACACCATCTGAACCAAATACGTTTATCTTGGTCTCATCAGACCACAGGATATGGTTCCAGTAATCCATGTCCTTAGTCTGCTTGTCTTCAGCAAACTGTTTGCAGGCTTTCTTGTGCATCATCTTTAGAAGAGGATTCCTTCTGGGACAACAGCCATGCAGACCAATTTGATGCAGTGTGCAGCGTATGGTCTTAGCACTGACAGGCTAATCCCCCCCCACCCCTACAACCTCTGCAGCAATGCTGGCAGCACTCATAAATCTATTTCCAAAAGACAACCTCTGGATATGATGCTGAGCACGTGCACTCAACTTCTTTGGTCCACCATGGCGAAGCTAAGACTAAGTCCCAGAAAGACTTCAAACAATATAAATCTGCCCTCCTGAAGGCCAAGCAGACCTATTTTATCACTCTCATTAACACCTTCTCATCCAGTCCCCATCAACTTTTCTCTACCTTTAACTCTCTACTCCTTCTTCCACTACCTACACCCACTAACTCACTCCCTGCCCAGGAGATCGTCAATCACTTCAAAAATAAGATTGATACAATTTGTCATCTCCAATGTGCAAATACCTCCCTTATTTAAAACCCCATGTCCACAGGTCTAATCATTACTTTCCTTATTCAACCCCGCTCCTATAGACAAGGTTTCTAACCTTTTTTTCTAACGTCCACCTAACCACCTGTCCCCTGGATCCTGCTCCTTCTTAAATGTTACGGTCACCCTCTGGCTCCATTCTACACTCTCTAACTCACATCTTCAATCTCTCCTTCTCTTCTGACACGTTCCTAAATGCTCTAAAACAGGGGCGTCCAAACTTTTTTCAAAGAGAGCCAGATTTGAAGAAGTGATCATGCCTGAGGGCCGACCATTTTGCCCGACATTCTTTGAACAATTAAAATTCGGACTAAGTGTTCGAGCACTAATACACTGCCCAACAAGAATTATCTTACCTTTGTGGTTGTGTGTGGTGAAGCGATGAGCTTGGGTGTGTTATTTGGATATATATACATATATCTTTTGGCCCCCAATGAATCCCAGAGCGCCACTCAGGACTAAGGATGAGCTTGGGCGTGTTATTTGGATATACCGTATTTATCACCGTATAACAGGCACCTTCATTTTAAGAGGGAAGTTTCAGAAAATAAATTGCATTTTAAATAAAGAACTTTGAAGCAAAATAAGGGTCGCAGTCCATCAATGCAGCCTGATCAGTGCCCATCTGCAGCCTCACCAGTGCCCAGCAATGCAGCCTGCACATTGCCCATCAGCAGCCTCACCATTGCAAATGAATGCTGCCTGCACATTGCCCATCAGCAGCCGCTCCATTACCCATTAATGCAGCCTCACCATTGTAAATTAATGCAGCCTGCACAGTGCCCATCAGCAGCCTCCCCATTACACATTAATGCAGCCTTACCATTGTAAATGAATGCAGCCTGCACATCCTTGCTCATCTGCAGCCTCATCAGTGCTGGATTACACAGCGCCACGATCTCCTGTGTACTTGGCGATCAGTCACACACAGTTCCACCTGTCATAGACAGAACATTGGTCCAATCCTGGGTCAGGGGGCGGGACTGTGTGTGACTGATTGCCAGGTACACAGGAGATCACTGCTCTGTGTAATCCGGCGACGCCCGCCCCTCCTTCTACTCAGAGACAGCAGGAATCGACGTATAACATGCACACACAATTTCCCCCTGTATATATATATATATATATATATATATATATATATATATATAGCCAAATTACCAGTGGGGCCATTTGAAGGCAATGGCAGGAAAAACTGGATAGCCGCACACCGGAAAAAAAGTTAAAATCCTGTGCTTTTATTAAAGCGGAAGTAAACCCATCGATTTAACAGTTTAAAAAAAAAAGGCATGCCGGGAATGCTTACTGCACATTGGCTGTGCTCTCAACCAAACAGTCAAACCATCCAATGGCTGGTGTCATAACGGATCACATGTGCAGCACTGTGGCAGTTGAAGATTAAACAGAGGCAAAGATGGCAGCTTCCTTGGCTGAAAACGATAGGGGGGTTTACTTCCACTTTAAAAAACGTAGGTCACATCCGGTTCCGGTGTGCGGCTATCCAGAGTTTTTCATGCCATTGCCTGCCTATTGTGTATGTATTAGCCAGCACCTGGGGCTCCTTGAATAGGAAGACAAGCATTTGCCCTGGAGGGCTGTCCTGGAGCGGTGGTTTCCTTTCTCTATCTGGGGCCATTTGAAACCGGAACGCAGGCCGCAATTGGCCTGTGGGCCGGACTTTGGACATGCCTGCTCTAAAACATGCACTTGTCACCCCCATACTTAAAAAGTCCATCAAGTCCAACCTATGTATGTGATTATATGTCAGTATTACATTGTATATCCCTGTATGTTGTGGTCGTTCAGGTGCTTATCTAATATTTGTAAGAATTTTGATAAGACTTCATGATTCCACTTTAACAGGATTTTCACAATTTTTTATTTTTTATTTTTTGAAAGCCCATGGTGTATGAACACGCAAAAACGTGCAATGGTTGCAAGTCCTCTAAAATCAGAAGACCTTGCCCTGATCCCCCGGGGCGTTAGGCTCCAGACCAGGACTGGGGTACTTGCACTTGGTCAATCTGGCCGAAACCAGATGGACCCCCTCTCTGGCCGATACAGACCCACTCAAGTACTAGGTGGGGCTCCTCCGAAGGGAGACCCCATGAGAGAGGGCGAACCAAGCCAGAAGGCCATGTCCACCCCCTCCCTAGACTTTCAGGTCAGGCCCGAGGACTCACACCCTACCAGTCACACGTGCAAAAACCGCGTACAAACATAAAAATACAAAAAGTGACAAACATGAGGCCAAAAGGCCTGGCCCAGGAGGCAGGTGAGAAAAAAAAGTGTAACTAGTGTAGTGACCGTGGTGCCATAAATCAAAGTGACCCTTACACTGATTTTACGGCACCCCTGGACTGCCACTCCAGGGGCACATACACCATGGGCTTCTTTTTGGGCCCAACTCTCAAACCAAACCAGTGCGGCCCTCCATCCCTGCCAGATAGAGAGCCCTTCTAGGTTTTCTCAGGGAGAGCCATGGATGTCTGACGCAATCTCTACCGGTACTAACCTTTCCAGGCCCCCATCAATCCAGCGGATTTGCATGGCAATGCCCCGATCCACTCAGTCAGGGCAGGCCAGCTCCTCCACCGAACACTGACAGGAACAGCGACCACACCAATCCTAGCCAGAATGCCGGTATAACCCAGCCCTTTGGCCCAGGCTAGTGCAGCACTTATCGTCACCAGGGGCACCCTTCCAGCCTGTTCAAACTTAACCATTCATTAACCTCTATGACCTAAGAGTGCCAATGTGGCCCCTGCTGAAACAGACCATCCAGGTACAATTACGTTAGAGGATTTGCATAGCCCTCCCCATTTGGGAGCAGCACAGCGCCTCCTCTGGCAACTGATAAGAACAGATACTACACTTGATCTTAGCCAAAAGGCAGAGAAACAGATTTTCACTAGTTGTCCTCCTGGCTGTGGTGGAACTTGTATCGTGTTTAACAGCTGTACAGAAATTTAAAAAGTGAGCAGGTATGTGGACCCCTACTTGGTGTCATTGATTGAGTGTTAGACTTTGAAGCCATCTCTAGCCGCTTCAGACCCGGAAGATTTTACCCCCTTCCTGACCAGAGCACTTTTTGCGCTTCGGTACTGCGTCGCTTTAACTGACAATTGCGCGGTCATGCGACGTTGCACCCAAACAAAATTGATGTCCTTTTTTTCCCACAAATAGAGCTTTCTTTTGGTGGTATTTGATCGCCTCTGCGGTTTTTATTTTTTGCGCTATAAACAAAAAAAAAAGAGCGACAATTTTGAAAAAAAAGCTATATTTTTTACTTTTTGCTATAATAAATATCCCCCAAAAATATAAAAAAAAACAATTTTTACTCAGTTTAGGCCGATATGTATTCTTCTACATATTTTTGGTAAAAAAAATCGCAATAAGCGTACATTGATTTATCGCGCAAGTTATAGCGTCTACAAAATAGGGGATAATTTTATGGCATTATTATTATTCTTTTTTATTAGTAATGGTGGCGATCAGCGATTTTTTTTTTTTTTTTATTGTGACTACGGCATTATGCAACACTATTTTGGGACCATTGTCATTTATACAGCAATCAGTGGTATAAAAATGCACTGATTAATATGACACTGGCAGGGAAGGGGTTAAACACTAGGGGGCGATCAAGGGTTAAGTGTGTCTTAGGGAGTGATTCTAACTGTGGGGGGGATGGGCTACCACTCACATGACAGCGATCACTGGGAGCAGTAGATCCCTGTCATGTCACTAGGCAGAACGGGGAAATGCCTTGTTTACATAGACATCTCCCCGTTGTGCGTCCCCGTGACACAATCGCCAGGAGACTGACGGACATTGAGTCCGCGGGCACGGTCATGCTGGAGGCAGCCGGCACGCATGCTCGTCCGCTAGCCCCGCCAATTAAAGGGGACGTACAGGTGCATATCTAATAGTTTTTTGAAACTATCTATGCGCCCTGCTGAGACCACCGCCTGTGGAAGGGAATTCTACATCCTTGCCACGTGTCCACGTGTCTTGTTAAACTCCCTTCCACAAAAAAGTTTTATACCTATTTTGGGGTCATCAGTATGATATTTATAAATTTAAATCATATCCCCTCTCAAGCATCTCTTCTCCAGAGAGAATAAGTTCAGTGCTCACAACCTTTCCTCATAACTAATGTCCTCCAGACCCTTTATTAGCTTAGTTTCCCTTCTTTGTACTCGCTCCATTTCCAGTACATCCTTCCTGAGGACTGGTGCCCAGAACTGGACAGCATACTCTAGGTGCGGCCGAACCAGAGTCTTGTAGAGCGGGAGAATTATTGTTTTATCTCTGGAGTTGATCCCCTTTTTAATGCCAGTATTCTGTTTGCTTTGTTAGCAGCAGCTTGGCATTGCATGCCATTGCTGAGCCTATCATCTACTAAGATCCCCCAGGCCCTTTTCCATCCTAGATGCCCTCAGAGGTTCTCCCCCCAGTGTATAGATTGCGTTCATATTTTGGCTACCCAATGCATTATTTTACATTTTTCTACATTAAACCGCTTTTGCCATGTAGTTGCCCACCCCATTAATTTTTTTTAGATCTTTTTGCAATGTTTCCACATCCTGTAGAGAAGTTATTGCCCTGCTTAGCTTAGTATTGTCCGCAAATACAGAGATTGAACTGTTTACACCATCCTCCATGTCGTTTATGAACAAAATAAATAGGATTGGTCCCAGCACAGAACCCTGGGGGACCCCACTACCCACCTCTGACCATTCAGAGTACTCCCCATTTATCACCGCCCTCTGAACTCGCCCTTGTGACCAGTTTTCAATTCATGTACTCACCCTATGGTCCATGCCAACAGACCTTATTTTGTACAGTAAACGTTTATGGGGAACTGTGTCAAATGCTTTTGCAAAATCCAGATACACCATGTCTACGGGCCTTCCTTTATCTAGATGGCAACTCACCTCCTCATAGAAGGTTAATAGATTTGGCTAGAACGATTTTTCATTAATCCATGCTAATTACTGCTAATGTTGCTGTTGTCATTACTAAAATCTTGTATATAGTCCCTTATCATCTCCTTCCAAGAGCTTGCATACTATTGATGTTAGGCTAACTGGTCTGTAATTCCCAGGGATGTATTTTGGGCCCCTTTTTAAATATTGGTGCTACATTGGCTTTTCTCCAATCAGCTGGTACCATTCCAGTCAGCAGACTGTCAGTAAAAATTAGGAACAATGGTCTGGCAGTTACTTGACTGAGTTCCCTAAGCACCCTCGGATGCAAGCCACCTGGTCCCGGTCATTTATTAATGTTAAGTTTGTCAAGTTTCATTTTGATTCCGTTTTTTGTTAACCATGGAGGTGCTTCCTGTGATGTGTCATGAGGATAAACACTGCAGTTTTGGTTACTGAAGCCCCCCGATTCCCTTGTGAAGACTGAGGAGAAGAATAAATTCAATACCTTCACCATCTCCCCATCCTTTGTAACCAGATGTCCTTCCTCATTCTTTTATGGGGCCAATATGGTCTGTCCTCCCTTTTTTTACTGTTTACATACTTAAAGAATTTCTTGGGATTTGTTTTGCTCTCCTCCGCTATGTGTCTTTCATGTTCTATCTTAGCCACCCTAATTGCACTCTTACATTTCTTGTTGCATTCTTTATAAAGTCTGAATGCTGATGATGATCCCTCAACCTTCTATTTTTTGAAGGCCTTCTTCTTTGCTTTTATATGCATTTTTACATTGGAGTTAAGCCATCCAGGACTTTTGTTCGCTCTTCTAAATGTATTACCCAATGGGATGCATTGGCTAATGCCCTCCGTTTTTCTTTGTTCCTAAGATTTTATCCCAATTCATGCCTTCTAACAAGTTTCGTAGTTTAGGGAAGTTGGCTCTTTTGAAATTCAGTGTCTTTGTATTCCCCTTATGTTTTCTATTTGTGTGATTTATACTAAAGCCAATTGACCTGTGATCGCTGTTTCCTAAATTGCCCCGTATTTCCACATCCGTGATCAGGTCTGTATTGTTGATAATCAGTAGATCCAGTAATGCTTTATTTCTAGTTGGTGCGTCTGACACATAAAATTGTCCTGCAAGACATTTAGGAACTAGCGAGCCTTAGACAAATGCGTCGTTCCCTCCGCCCAGTCTATGTCTGGATAATTAAAATCCCCCATTATGATAACACTTCCCATCCTTGCTGCTAATCCAACTTGTGATAGGAGATCTGTCTCCCTTCCTCCCTCAGGTTAGGGGGCCTATAGCATACTCCCCAGTATTATTTTACCCTTAGCTTCATCCCTTTGGAGCTCTACCCATAAGGATTCCACCTCCTCCCTAGCTCTCTTAGTGATGTCATCTCTCACATTCACTTGTACATTATTCTTGATTTATAGGCATATCCTCCCCCTTTTTTTTACTCTCTATATCCCTGCGATAAAGGTTATACCCTTGAATTGTTGCCAGCCAATCATGAGAGCTGTTGAACCAGGTCTCTGAAATTCCCACAAAATCCAAATTCTTCTCGTACAACAGTATCTCTAGTTCAACCATCTTGTCCACCAGGCTCCTGGCATTGGTGAACATGCCACGTAGTTTAGACCAGTCGCATACTATCCTCTTATTGGGTGTTCCGAGATTGCAACTAGGACTTGTTACTATACTTGCCTTGGGTCTATGTGCTTTAGTCAACCTACCACTAATGCCCCCAATACTACCCTCTGGAATATGTTCCACGCTGACAATCTCTACCTCTGGGCCCTCCCCCCATCGCCTAGTTTAAAAACCCCTCAAACTTTTTGGCCATCTTTACTCCCAGCTGTTCTGCACCCTCCTCATTTAGGTGCAGTCCATCCCTTCTATACTACTGGTGATCGACTGAGAAGTCGGCCCAGTCCTCCAGGAACCCAAACCCCTCCTTACTACACCAGCTCTTCAGCCACTTGTTTACTTTCCTAATCTCCCTCTGCCTTTCTGGTGTAGCTCGATGTACCGGTAGTATTCCTGCTAATACTACCTTGGAGGTCCTTTTCCTCAATTTAGCTCCTGAGTCCCTAAAATCGTTCTTTAGGACAATCCATCTGTCTCTGACTTTGTCATTGCTGCCAATGTGCACCATGACAGCCGGGTCTTCCCCAGCTCCTCCCAGTAAGACGAGTTCTTCCCCGGCAGCTAGAGAGTCACTCAGCTCCAGCAGTTCTGGTCCCTGACTGGTTTCACCAATGTCACTCAATGGAGCGTACTTATTGGGATGCTCCAGCCCTGGATCGGCCTCCCTGGCACTTCCCCCCTCTACCCTTCCTGACTGTCACCCATCTACTCTTTGCTAGTGCCTGCACCTCTTTGTCTCCACCCGCCTCTGTGCTGGCCCCTGCCAGTACCTGCCGTGTACGTTCCCGGCTCTCCTTTAGTATGGAGGGACTTCTCAGTGCTGACATTTGCTTCCCCAGATTCAGAACCTGGGCTTCCAGGGAAATAATGTGCTTACATTTTGCACAGCAGTATTTGCCCTCGATCAGATGATCAAGGAACGCATATATGCCGGAAGATGTACACCGAGTCGCATCTCCACACCCACCGGGCATCATACCTACTAATTCAAGGAGGATTGGGGATTATACCCTGTCCAAATTACCTAACAACTAGCTTCCTGACACTAATACTCAACAAGACAATAAACAGGCACTCGCAGAACTACGTGCTCTTGCAGAACTATGTGCACGTCGCAGACCAACGTACACTCGCTGACCCACGTGCACACACACACAATACACAAGTACTAACGATCCACACACACACTACTCAGACAACACTCAGGTACTCACAATACACAGGTACTCCCTGACACGAATACTCAATACAGCTCACGTGCACTCGCAGCACTTATTTACTTACAATACACGGGTACACACTCACCCTACACAGGTACTTGACCCGTTATAACCTCTTGTTTTCAACTCTGTTTTTTTTAGCTCACCACTTAGTCCAGTTCCACTTGGTCTAAGTTCCAGCAAGCTCAAAGATGAGCAGGCTCTCAATGAGTTCTACAGAAGGTTATATAGGCCTCAAGCACCTGTGACCAATTAACCACTCCCCTTAATTAGTAGGCAGAAGGAAGCAAAGAAAAAAAAAGGCTGTTTTAAAAAGTGACAGAAAAAGGTGTTAAAAATCTATAAGGAAAAGTCCCAAAAAGAACCTAAAAATGCAACCCAGCAATCACCAGCAGTAAAAAAGCAAAACTTGTTCACACTCCACTCAAGGTGTGAATTGTTTTTAGCTTCCAACCAACAGTCTCTTCATTCCTCCCAAGACCTCCTGCTCTCTAGCTCCCTTATCACCTCCTCCCATGCTTGCCTCCAGGTCTTTTCCAGAGCCTCTCCCATCCTCTGGAACTCGCTACCCCAATCTGTCTTGCTATCTCCTACTCTTTCCACTTTAAGATGATCCTTGAAGACTCATCGCATCAGAGAAGTCTATCTGGCCCCCACCTAACAACAATACTTTTATTTTCTCCATCAGCCCATCCCCCACAGTTATTACCTTTTTGTATCTCTTGACCCTCCCTCTTAGATTGTAAGCTCTAACGAGCAGGGCCCTCTGACTCCTCCTGTATTAAATTGGCTTGTAATTGTACTGTCTGCCCTTATGTTGTAAAGTGCAGCGTAAACTGTCAGTTCTATAATAATCCTGTATTATAATAATAATTAGGAGCTCTGGAGAAAATGGTCTGCTATTTACACTCCGTCCCTCCGCACATCACCTACTTACATGAGAGCTTACTTTCACAGATTCCTGACAGATTTCTGTATGGTAAAGGTCAAAGTTCACTCTTCAGTTTAGGAGAGGAAGGACACACCCAGGAACAATGATTTGGTTTGCATGGGAGCCTCATATAGAGGACCCCTCAAATCTCCCCATCCAAATGTCCCTCCATCCAGAGTCTATATGTCCTATGACATCACACTGACCTCACAGCTCCTCCTCCCAATGTCCCTCCATCCAGAGACTATATGTCCTATGACATCACACTGACCTCACAACTCCTCCTCGAATACCCCTACATTCAGAGTCTATATGTCCTATAACATTACACTGATTTTATAATGACCCCACAGTAATGCCCCAGAGCAACACTATTCAAGAAGTCAGAAAATCCTATTCATTATTAAAGTGATAACAAAGTCTCATTTTTTTTCTATAGAAATAACAATAATGTTATACTCACCTGCTCTGTGCAGTTGGTTTTGCAACAAGCAGACCAGATCCTCCTCCTCTTGGGTTCCTCTTCGGCTCTCCTGGCCCCTCCCTCCTGACCAGTACACCCAAAGCAAACAGCTTGCTGGGAGGGCACCCGAGCCGCAGCTCTGTGTGTCCATTCAGACACAGAACCGTGGTGCAACCCCGCCTCCGATTGGCTAACTGACTTTGACAGCAGCAGGAGCCAATGCCTCCACTGCTGTGTCTCAGCCAATCAGGAGTGAGAGTCACAGATGGCCGAGGTACTTGTGCACATTGCTTGACCGAGATGGGGCTCAGGTAAGTATTAGGGGGGCTGCTGCACACAGTTTTTTTATCTTAATGCATAGAATGCACCTTCTGCCTTTACAATCACTTTAAGTCTATAAAGTTACAAAACTAAATAAAACAAGACCAGAACCAAAGCGCAGCCAACACAGAGAATATAATTTTTGATCCAGGAGGCCAAATTTTATGACTCTCAGACCCCAAAAATCATAGCAAACAATAAACTGTCCAGATTAAATATTTTCTCACTGAGGACCATAGAGCTTAAATACATACTGACCTTCATATTACCTCCTGATATCCTCATCCTATTATTGTACAACCAATACCAATCCAGATAATTCTCTGTTATCTGTCTACAGGGAAACCTTCATAGATGATGGCACCAATCAGAATGGAGGAGGACCGGAGTCACATGACTGAGAAGATACTAAACCTCACACTGAAGATCATCTACCTGCTGACCGGAGAGGTGAGGAGGATTCTGGGAGGTCACATGACACATGACATCACTCATCATTAATAAAATACAGACATGACCGGAGAGGTGAGGGGGATTCTGGGATTCTAACATGATATTCCTATTGGTTCCTCAATACAGAGATTTCCTCTTGTGAAGTCAGGTGATCATATGACCATCACAGTGCCTCCATGTGACTCCCTAAAACCTGAGAGACACAACATGGACAAGATTCTAGAAGTCACCAAGAAGATGATGGAGCTGCTGACAGGAGAGGTGAGCGGTGCTGGGAATTCTGGGACATTTTCCAGTAACAGACAAGGGATGTGTCTGGATGGTGACTATATCACTGTCTATTTCTCCATGAAGGAGTGGGAGTATTTAGAAGGACACAAGGATCTCTACAAGGACGTCATGATGGACAATCAGCCGCCCCTCACATCACCGGGTAAGAGGAGACTTTATTGTAAAGGAGAGAGCAGTACGGAGGCTCCACCTAGATCCCCCATCATCTGATAAACACATAGAAACAATGTATTCAGTCAGTGTGTGTGTTTCCTACAGATGGATCCAGTAATGGGAACCCACCAGAGAGAAGTCCCCGTCCTCTGTATTCCCGGAATTCCACACAGGAAGGTCACACCATCCCCCACCATCATCAGGTAGATGGGGAACAATCACTGATAGTATCATTAGGATCTGTACATTATCTGCATTGTTAAAATTGATGTAATTTTTATTCTATATTCAGAGTGGAAACCTGAGAGATTCTAAAGTTGAGGTTAAAGAAGAGATAAAAGAGGAGGATGATGAGGATGGGGTGATGGAGGAGTCAGAGTTTCCAAAATTACACAAAGATTCGCACCCAGACACCATGGTGGAGTCATCCAGCTACAGAAACCCCCCAGAGAGATGTCCCCATCCTCTGTATTCCCGGGATTCCACACAGGAAGATCACACCATCCCTCACTGTTACAAGGTTGGTGGGATGGACCATCAAGAACATGGACTTGAGACAATGTGTGGATTTGTTATGTGATGTCACCATATTAAAGCTTATATCTTACAGATGATATTCTCTCTCATTTTCTTGATTTAGAGTGGAGATCCAATCGATATAGAATTTAAGATTAAAGCAGAAGAAGAAGAGACGTATGTGATGTATGATCAGCAGTCTATGGAGGAGGATGGAATAACGGGGACATTTATAGAGGAGGACACTCCTACAGAGATCAGCACAGGTGGGTCATTAACACTAAATACATTCCTCCACCCATACTGCTCACTGATTGGTCCAGAGTAGGGTGGGGACTGGGTGATATCAGCCTGTATTACCCTGGTCATTTTCCCGTCCTGTATTCCTGTATTTCTCTCGGATAATCTTCCTTCTCTGTGCTGCAGACACAATTTATGTATCTAGACTGGATTTATGGAGATTCTGGGGTTCAGTTGGCAGAAAAATGTTTATTTTTACCATAGGTGTTACCAGACCTAGACACCTGGGCTATGCGCTTTGGGTCTTCTGCCCCATGCCCGGGTCTAGTAAGGTCTCTGCCAGGGTTACTTGCTCTGTTATTTGCTGGCTGTGTCGGGTGGAGGGATATGTCTGTATAGTCTCAGACCCAAGTCACTGAGTGCAGTCTCAGGAGATGGGAGGCAGCGGTGTGGGACCTCTGCAACTTGTCTCATGTAACATTTAAGCTTCCACTGATTACTCAATACCAATATTATGAGTCCTGACCCTTACACTGTATAATTTATATTGTACATCACATACTCCTGACCCCTGCACTATATACTCTATGTTGTACATTATATGCTCTTGACCCATGCACTATATACTCTATGTTGTACATTACATCATTCTGATACTATACAGTATAGTGCCATCCACTGTATCTTATACAATATGTTGTACATTACATAGTCCTGACTTCTGCTCTCTCCCCTCTACCCACTGCTATATATACACATAATATGTATTCTCTTTTGTTACACCTGTAGTGATACTCCCATAGGAGCTGCTAGGATTTTGCCCAGGTCTTCCCCACTTTTCTTTATTAGCCAGGCACTAGGTATCTTCACAGCTAGATGCACACCCACTTCCGCTCATCGTCTTCAATGACCAGTCTAGGGTTTGTAGTTTTATTATTGGAAAACTTGGATAGGGAGAAGGGGGATTTAGTGAGCTATAGTCAAACTATATACATCTGAGGATTCTCTCTGATCTTTGATTGAGCTTTAGGTGAAGTCCTTGCTGGGAACAGATAGAAGACTGGTAACTAGTAGTGACAGTAGAAGTAAAGTTGTGCAGAGCTCTTGGGAACACTCCCCAGTGTTCCCTTGGCTGGACCCTTAGCTGACTCTAACACATCAGAGGGGGGTTAACAGCAACAGTCTATGAGATCCTTTTAAGCATGTCTGTACTCACAAGGCCAATAGGAACAGCCGGTAGGCTCCTCTCCATGATACCAGACCAGATCCTCGATAGACACCACTTCAGCCAGGTTTGATAAGATCCAGGGTCACTTTCTCTCCTCAAGCCCTCAGGTTTTTCACCTGAGGCTGCATGACATCAGGCACCCCGGAGGACAGCGTGTCCTCTTCTGGGCTGGTGCAATCCTGTGCAGGAGAGACCCAGGGCTTAGTGTGCCAAAATAGTTAGTACCCTCTCCCAGCATCCTTCAGGGCCACCCCCCCCCCTTTGATTGGGTGGAGTGGCATTCATCTTCATACTGTGTTCTGCATAGCTTTCACCTATTCACCCAGAACCTTCCTAGGTTACTTGGATACAGAAGAAGCCAGAGGCAGAACTAACAGCACTTAAACACACTGAGCAGGCATTACTAAATGATTATAGCTCTCTGTTCAGCAGACAGCTAGGTCAGATTTTCCTAACAGTTCTCCTGTTAAGCAGAAGAACAAAACTATATTATACTAACTCTCTACTAATCATAGCACCTAAATAGTAGGGGGCTACACACACATTTCTGCTCATGTCTAGTAATAATCTTTTTATTTCTATTTTAGTAGATGGACGGGAGATGAGGAAAACCTCAGAGGATTGTCTCACTTTGTCTCCAGACTGTAAAGTAGAAGATGAGGACATCACACAGTATAGTCCAGGAGAAAACCCGACTACCTCAAATGTCCATCCGGCACCACACAGTGTAGATGGACCATCGTATTCCTCTTATCCTGAGGAACCTCCGACTGCGAGGGACGGTGCCCTCCTTCCAACACATAAGAGGTTTTCCTGTACTGAGTGCGGGAAGTGTTTTGTAAAAAAATCAGAACTTGTAACACATCAAAGATCTCACACAGGAGAAAAGCCATATTCCTGTTCTGAGTGTGGGAAATCGTTTTCAGTAAAGTCCAGTCTTTCTAAACATCAGAGATTGCACACGGGGGAGAAGCCGTATTCCTGTTCTGAATGTGGGAAATGTTTTGTAGAAAAATCAGATCTTGTTAAACATCAAAGATCTCACACAACAGAAAAGCCATATTCCTGCCCTGAGTGTGGAAAATGTTGTTTAACAAAATCAGACCTTGTTAAACATCAGAGATCTCACACGGGGGAAAAGCCGTATTCCTGCCCTGAGTGTAGGAAATGTTTTTCAGACAAGTCCAGTCTTTCCCGACATCAGAGATCTCACATGGAGGAGAAGCCATATTCCTGTCCCGATTGCAGGAAATGTTTTTCACTGAAGTCCTCTCTTTATAATCATCAGAGATCTCACACGGGGGAGAAGCCATATTCCTGTCCTGAGTGCGGGAAATGTTTTTCAAGGAAGTCCAATCTTTACACACATCAGAGATTGCACACGGGGGAGAGGCCGTATTCCTGTTCTGAGTGTTGGAAATGTTTTTATCAGAAGTCACAACTTTTAAGACATCAGAGCTCTCACACGGGGGAGAAGCCGTATTCATGTCCTGAGTGTGGGAAATGTTTCTCACAGACGTCTGATCTTTACAAACATCAAAGATCTCACACAGGGGAGAAGCCTTATTCCTGTCCTGAGTGCAGGAAATGTTTTTCACAGAAGTCTGATCTTTACAGACATCAGAGATCTCACACAGGTGAGAAGCCGTATTCCTGTCCTGAGTGCGGGAAATGTTTTTCACAAAAGTCCGATCTTTACAGACATCAGAGATTGCACATGAGGGAGAAGCCACTTTCCTGTCCTGAGTGAGGGAATTGTTCCTCACTGAAGTCCTGTCTTCCTGTACATCAGGGATCCCACACAACCCTCGAGGTGTATTAATGCCTTGAGTATGGGAAATGTCTTCTAAATGAATTCTGCTGGACATCACAGCTCTCATGTGGGGAAGAAGCACACCCTGATATACACCTCAGATATATTCAATGGCTGATCTTCATCATGTAAGAAACAGTTCATAAGGAAACCAGAGATCACCAAAGACATGGATGAAGTGTTGTACCGTGTTGGCCATTGATAGCAGTATAAAAATAAAAATAGAGTATTTACCTCTCATTGGCTGAGTACATTTTGTGGTGTAAGCTGCCCCAAACATTTAGAGGTCTATTGTTAACAAAAAAATGTGTTTAACAAATGTGGCCAGCTGTGACAAGTTTTAGTCATATTTTATTTCATACAATGATTTCCTATGATCATAAGCACCATATAATGCAATATTGTACTATTCTTCCTGATTGAGGTATTTCAGGAAAATACTGCACTATGGGCACTAGATGGAGCTGACGACCCAAGGAAATAACTGTATTTATATAAATACAGCCAGAATTTGTCATGGCTGGATGAATGTTTTCACAATGGTGCGCCCCATTATTTATAAATGGACCACCTATTTTCCTTCATCAGGCACGGTCTCATTTAAATAACTGATCTAATACTCATGTACTTTTGAGTATAGTAGACATTGAAAAACATAAGTTAATAAACCAATAGTATTTAGCCAACCATTGATTTCAAATGGAAAATTGCTCGTTTGGCCGTTGGATGGCACTAAGAATCATGGGAATTGGCACCATCTAGTTGCCAAATGCAGCATTTTAAAGCAGTGGAAAACATTCAACCAGCATAGCAAATGGCCCTATAACATTTGTTTTTCAGCCCCATTCATAGAGAAGGAAGGTGCATGCACTCTCATTGGCTGAATTGTAACTTGTAAGATCTGTCAAATCCAGCATATGGGTGGAACAATGAGGAGACTGAGAGATCGGTTACATTATCTCTTGTATAATATTCAGAAGAAACACTCCACCAATGTAGCAAAACATTTCAATGATTGTCATGGGGGTGATACTTTGGTTATACAGAAAACAATGTTAATCCTAAGAGAGGTGATGACATGATCCTGCTTCTCTGTAAGCGGGTGTGGCCTTGACAGGAAGGGGTGGGTCATATTTAAATTAGGGGGTGCGCGAGTTTAGTCAGGCCTAGGGCAGCACAAAACCTAAATACACCACTGCCTTTCAGTATTTCGTTCCTCAGCCTGGGTGAGTGACTCTGCTCCTGCTGTCTTTTCTACACAGACAGACCCTCTCTCCCCTCAGGACTCCCCTCCTAGTACAGAACCTGACCTCAATCCTGATTTTCACAAGGCAGAACCCACACTGGCACAAATCATGCTTGCTATCCAAGATTGCAAAGCTTCCCCTACTACACTAGAAATGATCCGTATTGACTTATCTATTGAATCAAGATGTGTAAAATTGCTTGAAATGACTGGGGCAGCAAAGGAATGTATTTGTTCTATAGAAGACACTTTACACCCTCTATCTGTCACAGTACATATGGCCACGGATGAAATGCCCCTCAAGGCTAAATTAGATGACCTGGAGAACCGTTCCTGTAGGAACAAAATCTTTTTGTGGGGTTTCCTGAGGGATCTCGCCAAGAATGGTTCCTTTACTCCTGGCTGCACGATATCTTGGGGGCTGAGGTGTTCCCCACATCTCTGGTTATTATGCGCGCACACTGTACTCCCTCACGTCCCCCCACAGAAGCTCCTATAGGATCCCTAATTGTGCAGATCCTTAACTTTCAAGATAAGGTTACCATTCTTCACCTTGCCAGGGAGAAAGGTCCATTTTGTTCTAATGGCAATATTGTCTCTGTCTACTCTGACTTCTCAGCTGAAGTTCAGCGTCAACATACATCCTTCGCAGCTGCGAAAGATCGACTGCGCACAGATGGGTTGCAGTATGCTATGCTCTTTCTTGCTAAGCTGCGGATCATCCATGAAGGTAAATCTCGCTTCTACACTGCTCCAAAATATGCCATGGCCTGGCTAGATGACAATTTTGGGGTGGCACCCAGACGCAGATGCAATTTGATCCTGTTTGTTGCTGATCTTTCGCCTCTCTTTTGTCTTTACACAATTGTAAATTCTGCATTTTCTATCTGCATGAAGAAGTTGCTATCCCTGGGAGACTTCATCTGAGTTCCTACTTGCCCTGCATATATTACAGAGGTTCTGCCTTATTTTTCCCTCATCATTATGGGCCACTATTGCAGTCCAGGAATGGACGCTACTCCATTCTACCTGTTGTCATGCCTAGGCCCTCTCCTCATATGAAC
The DNA here is from genome assembly GCA_028564925.1 of Lithobates sylvaticus. Classification (NCBI taxonomy): domain Eukaryota; kingdom Metazoa; phylum Chordata; class Amphibia; order Anura; family Ranidae; genus Lithobates; species Lithobates sylvaticus. The sequence goes on along the minus strand of CM053028.1, from coordinate 577,649,278 downwards.
TAAGTGCCTGTTGCACACTGTGCCTTTCCTGAAAGTAAACTTTCTACAATGTATGGAACATCCCTCTATTATACTGAGCCTCACCGATTTCAGAACACCCCCCACACCGGTTTATGGCAAGGCCACAGGATGTTTTAGCCTCGGTTGAGTTTTTTTTTTATGTTTTGAGATCTGAAGCTTGCTGTGAATGGGATGGCTGAGCGGGGTGGGTTGGGGGTTATTTTCTTTGGTCTCGGCTTGGCTAATTCTAATGATTTTATTGTCCCCTCTCCAATGGGGCTTATATTTTTCTATAGCGCAGATTTTTAAAGACGAGGGATCTTTTTTATGATGTTTGGCATAATGCCTCGACAAACTATGTTTGTCAAACCCTTTCTTAATATTTTTCTTTATTTTGCACGTGCTCCCTCAGTCTTTTCCAAAGTTCTCTTTTCGTTCTACCTATATATTGGATGTGACAAGGACATTCCATCAGGTATACCACACCTTCACTTCTACATGTTATAAAATCTTCAATTGTGTACTCCTTTTGTGTGACCGCTGATGTAAATGTGGACTTCTTTTTCTCGTTTTCTTTGGTATGTCGACCTTTTTGTTTACTTCCGGTTTTCGGCCGAGACCGGAAGTTGCTGAATCTACATGCGGTTTTCACCATACTTGAATGTAAGTGGATACTTTTAATAATAAATCTGTTTTAAACGATACCACACATTGGAGCGCTTTTATCCTTTTACCCCTTCATGACACCTCTGAGCTGAGAGCAATTTTTTTACCTTAACTGGAGCGCCGTTGGATGTGGGGACCGGAGCATGGTATATGAGAGCCCATAGGAACCTATAGGAAGGCGGTATACATGCAAGAGAGGGACCTACCAGGAGTACCATCCAAATGTTTTCTGCTCAACGAGGCCTGTAGGGGCCGCTATTAGAGGTGAGAGGCTGGGGGAAATAGTGGGGTGCACCCCTGAAAAAGTCACAGAGCACTATTGATTGCATGGATCGGCACTGAAACATCTAACAAAGCACAGAGATATTTGGAACTTTTTTTCACTTATTAAGAAGAATTGCCGTTATTTTAACACGCACTGTGTGGGTATTTCTACCCCTTCACTTTGTTTTTGCAATTTGCATAACGAGCTGGGACTTGTAGTTCACCAATTTTTTGCTGTTCATTAAGGATTTTATTTGCAGCGATTATTTTTCACTTGTACACTTATTATTGGAGAGCATTTTTTATAACTTTTTTTATGGCTTTTTAGTCACACCATATAGATTTCTATAGGTGCTTCCACGCCTATTATTTATTGTACACATCTTTAGTGATGATTTTCACTTTTCAAATTTTTTTGCACGTTGCACTGTGCACTTTATTCTCCTTCGTTGATACATTCATCCGTTCACAGAAGGATATTTCTTCTTTATTATTTCTCATCTATCGAAGATTTTCTATCACACATTTTTTGAAGATATCATTTTTATCACTGTTTTTATGTCACTTTTTATACATTTACGCACAGCTTTTTGTATATTTATTTATCTTTTTATCTTCAGTGTTTTTATTGAGGTACAGATTAAGAAGTTTTTATATTATATATGCCGTTTTATCCACTTAAAGGTCACCCATCTTTTGGAAAATACATTTTATCTTAGACCACTCAGTGGTTAGCGCCACATACCCCCTTTTTGATTAGAGCGCCAGGGGAACATAACAGCTTTCGCTTCAATAGCTGTGTGTTCCCCGACGCCTGCCGTCATATACAGCCCCTCCCCCCTTGTCCGAGTCACTTTGATAGACAGATCACCTGACCCAGGATTGGACGGGTGATCTGTCTATCAAAGTTCCCCGGACAAGGGGAGGGGCTGTATATGACGGCGCGTGGCAGGGAACACACAGCTATTGAAACGAAAGCTGTTATGTTCCTCTGCCGCTCTAATCAAACAGGCGGCGGCGGCTCTCCTACACTCGCGAGACCTCAAAATCCACTCGCAAAATGCGAGCAGGCGAGTGGATTTTTTGAGGTCTGGTTTATAGTATGCCTGTGAAGTGGCTCGTGTTTCCCGTGTTTAGAACAGTCCCTGTATAAAATTTCGAATGGAAAAATAGTCATTTCAGACTGCTTGCGGTTTTAATGTAATGTCTGGTCCCAGCAATATGGATGAAAATCACTGATAAAAATGGCATTGGTACCCCGCCCATTACCAGCCCGTTTGGGTCTTGTATGGATATTAAGGGGCCCCCAGGCCCTATATACTCTGAACAGCAGTATACAGGCGGTGCAAACAAGACAGGGACCAGGTTTGTTGTTAAGTAGAATCTGTTTGTAATTTTGAACTGGTAAATTTTTAAAGTGTAGCTCCAGTCCAAAAATCTATTTTCAAGCTTTTTGGAGAACATAGGGAAGGGTTATCACCCCTGTAACACTTTTTTTTTTTTGCTGTCTGTGCACCTCTTCAGAAGATTTCACTGGACCGTCTACCCAATGACAAATGTTTTTTGAAAATTTGGGTTTTTTAGTAAAACAAAGATTGGGATAAAGCATCAGGGGAGACTGGAGAGGAGACACGTTTTTCCCATATCAACTCTTACAGGAGAGAATTTCCCTTCCTAGGGGTAGATTTCATCTCACTTCCTGTTGTCTCCTTCCGTTTGCAAGTAGGAGACATTTGTAAGTTGGATGTTTGAAAGTAGGGGCCTGCCATATATGCTCTGCAAAAATTTGGACCTAAGGTGTTGGTGTGGCCACAACACTGTAAGCCCTCAAAATGACTCTTGGTCATCCCCTCACAGATACTCTAGTTGGAGCGCAGGAATGAGCCCTGCTGCAAAGTATTGCATCAGAAATTGTAATAACACGCCCCTGTTAAACAGGGGCTGAAAAATTGGGCCTTAGGCACTGGTGCTGGTGCCACAACACTGCAACCACTTACAATTATTGTAGTTGAGTGCAGCAACGAACCCTCCTGCAAAATATTGCATTAAAAATTGTAATTACACGCCCCTGTTACACAGAGGCTGAAAAATTGGGCCTTAGCCACTGGTGGCGGCGCCCAGAACCAAAAATGTTCTTACAAGCTATCAACATGATCATTGAGGAGGAAGAGGATAGTCACTCAGCATAACAGGATAGTCACTCAGCATCAGCATAGGCAGTCTTGAAGGGATCTGACATTTAAAAAAAAATATTCTGTTACATCAGCATCAGGTGCTTGGTAGCTGGTGGTGATCCAAGACTGATTGATTTTTATGAAGGTCATTCGATCAACCGAGTCGGTGGACAGGCGCACCCTGTGATCGGTTACAAAGCCTCCAGCAGCACTGAATGTGCGTTCCGAAAGAACGCTGGATGCAGGACAGGCCAGTAGCTCAATTGCATACTGTGCAAGCTCTGGCCAGTGATCCATCCTCAAGACCCAGTAACCCAGAGTACCATGTAAATCAGATGCTGGCGATGGTTGCTGGAACCGATCATACCTTGGGGCTGTGGACTAAAGAATTGTCTGAACGCATTGGTCAGGCGGCCACCTTCTCCGCCGCTCCTTCTGTGACTGACCGAAGCCTCGGCAACACGTTGTCCAGGACCAGGAATTTGTAACCTTCCAGTCTCTGGGAACGCGTTGCACAGACCTTTTTGCAAGGCCTCCCAAAGATGTTTCATTCTCTGCGACGGCAAGATAAGGTCCGCAACCTTACCCTTGTAACGTGGATCAAGGAAGGTTTCCAGCCAGTAATGATCCCCCTCCTTGATCCGACGAATACGAGGATCCTTCCGCAGGCTTTGCAGGATCAGGGAGGCCATGCAGCGTAGGTTAGCTGAGGCATTCGGTCCGGAGTCCTCTGGGTCACTAAGGATGACATGATCTGCAGCCATCTCCTCCCAGCCACGTACAAGTCCACGGGTTTCTTGGGACTGTGAATGATCCCTAAAAGACTGCTGCTGATGCTGAGTGCCAGGCTACACCTCCATGCTGACACAATCCTCCTTCTCCTCTTCCTGTGTGATTGGCGGCCCAGCAGGAACACTGTCTGGATAAAGGGGGCCTTGAGAGGTAAGGAAGTCCTCCTCCTCCTCCTTCCTGCCTCTGTTCTGCCTCAAGTGCCCTGTCCATTTTCCCATGCAGCGTGTGCTCCAACAGGTGGACAAGAGGGACAGTGTCACTGATGCATGCACTGTCACTGCTCACCATCCTCGTGGCCTCCTCAAATGGTGACAGGACAGTGCATGCATCCCTGATCATGGCCCACTGGCGTGGGGAAAAAAAACAAGCTTCCCTGACCCTGTCCTGGTGGCGGAGTCACACAGGTACTCATTGATGTCCCTTTGCTGCATGTACAACCGCTGCAGCATGGCCAACGTTGAGTTCCACCTGGTGGGCATGTCACAAATTAGGTGGTTCTTGGGCAGGTTAAAGTCCTTTTGGAGGTCAGCCAGCCGAGCACTGGCATTATATGACCGGCAGAAATGCACACAGACTTTCCTGGCCTGCCTCAGGACATCATGTAAGCCCGGGTACCTGCCCAAGAACCTCTGCACCACCAAGTTAAGGACGTGAGCCACACAGGGCACATGGGTCAGTTGTCCCTGTCAGAGGAAGGAGAGGAGGTTGGTGCCATTGTCGCAAACCACCATTCCTGGCTTAAGCTGGCGTGGCATCAACCACCTCTCAGCCTGCCCCTGCAAACCAGCGCAAGCACTGCATGGCATCTTTTTGACTGCATACTTGCGTAGCCCCTTGAATGCCTACAGAGCACCGCTGGTTCTGAGGACAAAGCACAGGAAGAGGCCATGGAGGAAGAAGAAGAGGAGGGGGTGGAGGAGAGAGGTGTGTCAGAATCACCAGTAGTAGCATTTTGGAGGCGTGGTGGCAGAACAACCTCCAACATTACTGCCCCTTGTCCTGCATCCTTCCCAGCTGCCAGAAGAGTCACCCAATGCTCCGTGAAAGATAGGTAACGTCCCTGTCCATGCCTGCTGGACCATGAGTCAGCGGTAATATGCACCTTACCGCTGACCGCCCTGTCCAGCGAGGCCAAGACATTGCCTTCCACATGCCAGTAGAGAGCCGGAATCGCCTTCCGTGAGAAAAAAGTGGCGTTTGGGAACCTGCCACTGAGGAACCGCACATTGCACAAACTCACGGAAGGTGGCAGAGTCTACCAACTGAAAAGGCAGCAGTTGAAGTACTAGCAATTTAGCCAAGCTAGCATTCAACCGCCGGGCATGTGGATGGCTGGGAGTGAACTTCTTTAGACGGTGCAGCAGCTGCGGCAGGGAAATTTGCCTGGTAGAATCGGACGTCAGTGTACCGATAGAGGATTGCCCGCAAATACTTGGCTATGACACACCTAATTCTACACCTTCATTCCTCTCAGTGCAGGTTTCAGAGAGGACTGAAGGTCTAGTGGGGTTGGAGATCCCAGCTGATGAGGAGCAAGGAGAGGTCCGCTTTGTTCTTTGGTGTGGGTCTTTTAGGTACGCTTGCCAACGAACTGCATGGCAGGTCGACATATGTCTGGTCAAGCATGTGGTGCCCAAGCGGCTGATGTTTTGCCCACGCGAGATACGCTTGAGACATATGTTGCAAATAGCAGCGGTGCGATCTGATGCACTCGTCTCAAAAAAGGCCCACACCAAAGAACTTTTGGAATAATGCGCAGAGGCAGCGCCCTACACATGCGCAGCTGTGCGGTGTGATGCAGTCAGTGTGCTGCCCTTAAGCTGGCCCCTGGAGGGCATCCTGCCTCATTGGAGATGTGCCTCCTCCTCTCTCCTATCAGGCACCCACGTGGAGTCAGTCATCCCCTCCCTCCTCATCACTGGAGAAAACCTGGCAGTCTGCTGCAGCTGGGGGAACATGATTGCCAGATTGCTGTCCTTCTTGGGCATCCCCTCTCTCTCTGGGTTCACATTACTGCCTTGCTCTAGCTGGGTATCATCATCAGAGCCTTCAAAACGCTGGGCATCCTCATGGAGCATGTACCCAACACTGTGCTCAAACAGTTCGGGGGAATCCTCAGGAGGACATGGTGGGGCTAGGGAAGGAGTAACTGATGCCATTGAGCCTAGGGAAGAGGCCGCTTTGGCAGCTGCTTTGCCATTACCCTGAGCCTGGGTGAGAGAGAATGAGGAGGATGAGGACGGCTTGGTCATCCACTCTACCAAGTCTTCGGCATGTTGCGGCTCAACACGTCCATCTGCCGAAAAAAAAGGTTGAGCGTGTCCCATTGCCGCGTGCTGATGAGGATGCACTGTTGTCTCTAGACACAGAGCCTGCTTGCCCTCTTTTATTGGCTCGTGACTGTCTGCCTCTCCTTGTTGGCCTTACAGACATACTAATGGCCTGCAGGGAGATGTAGCTGCACAAAGCTGGGATGTATATACTGATATACTGCAGCTAGCAGAATTTAACTGCCTGCCTGTAGTATTATCATTATCAGAACACCAGCAATTGGGGTAGCTTTAGGCGTACACTGTGCAGATGGCACAATTCACCCACTGTAATTGCTATAGCTGCCTGCGGATAGGATCAGCAGAACACCAGCATTTGGGGTAGCTTCAGACGTGTAAACTGTGCAGATGGCACAATACACCCACTGTAATTGCTACAGCTGCCTACGGATAGGATGCGCAGAACACCAGCAATTGGGGTAGCTTCAGGCGTGTACACTGTGCAGATGGCACAATATGCCGACTGTAATTGCTACAGCTGCCTACAGATAGGATGTGCAGAACAACAGCGATTGGGGTAGCTTCAGGCGTGTAAACTGTGCAGGTGGCACAATACACCGACTGTAACTGCTACAGCTGCCTGTGGTATAGGAACAGAGCAACACGAGCAATTGGGGTAGCTTCAGGTGTACACTGTGCAGGTGGCACAATACACCAACTGTAACTGCTAAAGCTGCCTACAGATAGGATGTGCAGAACAACAGCAATTGGGGTAGCTTCAGGTGTGTACACTGTGCAGATGGCACAATATGCCGACTGTAATTGCTACAGCTGCCTACAGATAGGATGTGCAGAACAACAGCGATTGGGGTAGCTTCAGGCGTGTAAACTGTGCAGGTGGCACAATACACTGACTGTAACTGCTACAGCTGCCTGTGGTATAGGAACAGAACAACACGAGCAATTGGGGTAGCTTCAGGTGTACACTGTCCAGGTGGCACAATACAACGACTGTAACTGCTACAGCTGCCTGTGGTATAGGACCAAAAGAACTCGACCAATTGAGATAGCTTCAGGTGTACACTGTGCAGGTGGCACAATACACCGACTGTAAATGCAATAGCTTCAAAGGAAATAAGGACACTGTCTCTCTGTCTATCTCTCTCTATGAGCCGCAACACACTACGCAAGTATACGCAATATATCGTGGGGCGTGTACTAAACCCCCTGAGCCATAATCCTGCCTGTGGCCATATATGGCTCTCTTCGCTGACGGCGCTGTGATTTGCCAAGCATGCGGGTCATAGTGCATGCTTGGCCAATCATCAGCCAGCAATGCACTGCGATGCTGCAGTGAATTATAGGCCGTGACGTGCCACTCGAATTTGGCATGAGCGGCCCATAATGTTCCGATTTCGCCGAACGGGCGAACAGCCGGTGTTCGAGTCGAACATCGTCCCTACTCCTGAGACTGCACTCAGTGCCTTGGGTCTAAGACTATACCGGCATATCCCTCCTCCCGGCACAGCCAGCAGACACCAGAGCAAGTAACCCCATGAGAATTGTTTTGTCAGAGATCTTGCTAGAGCATGGCATGGGGAAGGATACCCAAAGTACGTGCCCCAGGTGCCTAGTTCTAGTAACACCTATGATGAAAATCAACATTTTGCCAACAGCTGAACCCCAGAATCTCCATCAATCCAGTCTAGAAACATAAATTGTGTCTGCAGCACAGAGAAGGAAGATTATCCGAGAGAAATACAGGAATACAGGACGGGGAACACAGCTCAGGAAAGTGAACAGGGTATTACAGGCTGATATCACCCAGTCCCCATCCTACTCTGGACCAATCAGTGAGCAGTATGGGTGGAGGAATGTATTTAGTGTTAATGACCCACCTGTGCTGATCTCTGTAGGAGTGTCCTCCTCTATAAATGTCCCCGTTATTCCATCCTCCTCCATAGGACCTCCATAGACTGCTGATCATCCCTCACATACTGTAAGTCTCTTCTTCTGTTTTACACTGAGCTTTAGAATCTCTCGGGTTTCCACTCTGTATATATAATAAAAATGACATCAATGGTAACAATGCAGATAATGTACAGATCCTAATGATACTATCAGTGATTGTTCCTCATCTACCTGATGATGGTGAGGGATGGTGTGACCTTCCTGTGTGGAATCCCGGGAATACAGAGGACGGGGACATCTCTCTGGTGGGTTCCCATTACTGGATCCATCTGTAGGAAACACACACATTGACTGAATACATTGTTTCTATGTGTTTATCAGATGATGGGGGGTCTAGGTGGACCCTCCGTACTGCTCTCTCCTTTACAATAAAGTCTCCTCTTACCCGGTGATGTGAGGGGCGGCTGATTGTCCATCATGACGTCCTTGTAGAGATCCTTGTGTCCTTCTAAATACTCCCACTCCTCCATGGAGAAATAGACAGTGACATCCTGACACCTTATAGGAACCTGACACACACAATGATACAGTCACCATCCAGACACATCCCTTGTCTGTTACTGGATAATGTCCCAGAATTCCCAGCACCGCTCACCTCTCCTGTCAGCAGCTCCATCATCTTCTTGGTGACTTCTAGAATCTTCTGCATGTTTTGTCTCTCAGGTTTTAGGGAGTCACATGGAGGCACTGTGATATGATTACCTGACTTCAGAAGATGAAATCTCTGTATTGAGGAACCAATAGGAATATCATATTAGAATCCCAGAATCCTCCTCACCTCTCCGGTCAGGTCTGTGTTTTATTAATAGAGATAAGAGTGAGGTCATGTGACCTCCCTGATGCCTTCCCTTTTTCCCACTTGCTGGGCTGGTCTCCGATTTAGCTAATATGTAAGTACTACCCCATGCATCTGAACCTAATTAGGGAATTTGTCTTATAATTTTTACATATTTTCTGAATTTTTATTTTATTTTTCTACATTTTTCAGACATTTTTCATATAACTCCTGATGAGTGGATATTACTCCATGAAACGCGTAGCGTTCCCTTAGACCAAGACCATCTGACCTTTTATTATTCTATCTTTATGAAATCGCTCATGAATGCTTTTTACCAATCATGTGCTCAAGTTACAGGTCTGGACTGTGTGATGTATATACTATTATTTATTATGTTCTTTTTTATGTATACATTTATTATGTACTGTATACTATGAATTTATTTATTTACTATGTGATATATGCCAGTTTTTCCATGGCCTGTCATGAATGTATTACTTTATTGCAGCTTATACTCAATCATGATATGGTTTGATCCCGATATCAGAATAAATTATATTTATATTTTTACCTATTTCCATTATATTATCTTTCCATTGACTTCCCTCATATAAAGTCCCATGACCACAGCTTTTTCCTTGTTTGACCTCCCAGAATCCTCCTCACCTCTCCGGTCAGGTCTGTGTTTTATATATTAGAGATAAGAGTGATGTCATGTGACCTCCCAGAATCCTCCTCACCTCTCCGGTCAGCAGGTAGATGATCTCCAGGGTGAGGTTTAGTATCTTCTCAGTCATGTGATTCCGGTCCTCCTCCATCCTCATTGGTGCCGTCATTTGATCTATACAGGTCTCCTTGTAGACAGATGACTTAGGGAAATGAAAGTAAAAAATTTTTTGGATGGTATGAGGGGGGTAATAGGAGGGTCGCTGTGTTAAGGAAATTTATCATCTAGGTTCCATTCTTAACTGTAGATTTAAAAACGTCAGATGGAGACCAGTATGTCAGCAAAAACTGATCTCGTTTATTGATACAATATGCTCTTTTATTTGATTATAAATGGGCATATATTTTCATTAATAATTGCACATTTGGGTGTATACACTAATAGGTACACCTGTTCAATGGCTTGGTAACACAAATTACTTATCAGCCAATCGCATGGCAGCAACTCAATGCATTTAGGCATCTAGATGTGGTGGAGACAGCTTGCTGATGTTCAAACTGAGCATCAGAATGGGGAAGAAAAGGGATTTAAGTGAATTTGCACATGACATGGTTGTTGGTGCCAGACGGGCTGGTCTGAGTATTTCAAAAACTGACAATCTACTGGAATTTTCACACACAACCATCATCCGGTTTTACAGAGAATGTGGGAAAAGGATAAAATATCCAGTAAAAGGCAGTTGTGTGGAGGAAAATGCCTTGTTGATGTCAAAGGAGGGTGGACAGACTGGTTCCAGATGATAGAAAGACAAGAGTAAATCAAATAACCACTCGTTACATCCATCTCTGAATGCACAACACATCCAACCTTGAAGGGGCACACTTTGGGACCCTTAGTACCCATTGAGCATGGTTTAAACACCACGGCCTACCTGAGTATTTTTGCTGACCACGTCCATCCCTTTATGACTACAGTGTCCCCATCTTCTGGTGGCTCCTCCCAGCAGGATAATGCACCATGTCACAAAGCTCCAATCATCTCACCACTGGACAATGAGGTCACCACTCGTACAATGTCCTTCAAACTCACCACATCTGTACCTAATAAGTGTCCGGTGAGTGTAAAATTCAATAATAATTTACAGCAACACTTTTCAGAATAGATGATTCTTCATTATTCTCTTCATGTAACATATCATGTCAAAGTCCAATTCACGTAGGCTTCTCTTCAATTAATCTTTAACTATTCTTTAAACATATTTAACTTAGCAAAAGTAAGCAGGCAGAATAAACCATCTTGTTGATTTACGGAGGTATATTGTGTATATAGAAGATTGGGCTGACAATTTGCAAATGTGATTTCTAGGTTAAAGGTTTTTTAATTATAATCTATATAGGTATGTAAAACTGTACCCAAATTCATTTTTTATATATTTTTTTTAGATTGATAGAGCTTTCTTTTGTTGGTGTTTAATCCACTCTAGGTTTTTAGTTTTTTGAGAAAAATAAATAAACTAATTCTTTGTTTCTGTTATAAGATTTTGCAGATAAATAATCTTTCTTCATAAATTTAGGCCACAATGTGTTCCGACATATTTCTGTGCTAAAATAGCCCAGAACAGTGAACAGTATATTATTTAGTCTGTGTGAAAGTTATAGAGTCCACAAACTATGAGAATATGAATGATAAAACAAAAAGTTTTTTTTAATGGTGGTTATGTTTGGCTGAAGCCATTATTATCAATCAACTGTGTTTACTCTTTTTAAATCATAATGGCAACAGAAACTACCCAAATTACCTTGATCAAAATTTTACATACCCTCGTTCTTATTACCGTGTATTGCCCCCTTTAACATCAATGACAGCTTGAAGTCTTTTGTGGTATTTGTGGATGATGCTCTTTATATTCTCAGATGGTAAAGCTGCCCATTCCTCATGGCAAAAAGCCTCCAGTTCCTATAATTTCTTGGGGTGTCTTTCATTTATTTATTTATCTAAACTATGTGAACAGAGCTATGGGGGGGTACCTCATCCTGTGTAACGTTAAACAAAAAATACCAGGAAGGAAAACCAACCAGATGGACTATACCGGTACCTGAACAAAATTTAAAATAGATACGTATAAATTTCTAGATATTTTTATTGATACAAAATATAATATTAAATATATAAGTTTAAAAGGATATATGTCACATGTATATTCACATGAGAATGCAAAGAATCAGAAAATCTGTCACAAATACTGGTTGACGCGTTTCGCCAAAGGCTTCTTCTAAACCAAGTAACGACAGTCATGACACCTTGAAAAAGTCTACATCTAAAAAGCCAACATTAGAGGTGGCTTGATCACCTGGAGGCGGTGTGTTACCCAAGGATAGAAATGGGATAATGAGAATGGACAATATGTATGTGCTTAGAGGACTTGGAGTAGGTAAGAATAAGGAGAATGCCTAGCAGACAGGACGGCTAGATACAGTACCTTAATACGTTCCTATACGGTAACAAGCAACTTGCCAAAGGCGAGGATTGCCAGAACCAGTCTTCCCAATAGTATCGTTCCTGGAAAACTCTACCAGGGGACAAAATATATCCCTCAGCTGTGCTGGTAAGTGGAATTCTAAGTCGTAAGGTGATGATATCCCCAGATATAGTCCAGTATATGATAACTTTTGCAACAGTCCATACGGTCCACACACCGCCTCATTTATTTATTTATTATTTATTAAAATGCTTAACCTACGCAATCTTACCCGAAGGCCTTGATGCGCAAAACAAAAGACATTGACATTAAAAGACCTTAGGAGAACCAACATACCAGCATGACAACATACAGAATAAAAGCCTTGGGGTCTGTCCATCACACCCCATTAAAATTAGGTGACTCCAAAAGCTTGTACAAAAAGTATGTTTTTCAATTTCTTTCGGAATTTCAGAAAGTCATTCTCAAATCTCAGTTTCAGAGGCAAGGAGTTCCAAAATTCAGCTCCTTGTACTTCACTCGTTCTCCCTCCACACATTTTCTTTTAGACTTTTGGAATCTTCAATATTACCAAGTTCACCGATCTCAAGGATCGGGCAGGCACATACTTGATACATTTTTCCTTCAGGTACTCTGGGCCACATCCATGCAATGCCTTATGGACAAGACATCCAGTTTTGAACAGAACCCATTCTTATACAGGCAGCCAATGCAGGGCTCTAAGAGATGGAGGGATGTGGTCACAACGACCAGCACCCGTCAGTAACCTTGCATTAACTGCATGTTTTGAGATCTCCCCAGAGTGGCCCAATGATATTGAGGTCAGGAGACTGAGATGGCCACTCCAGAACCTTCACTCTATTCTGCTGTAGCCAATGACAGGTCGACTTGGCCTTGTGTTTTGGATCATTGTCATGTTGGAATGTCCAAGTATGTCCCATGCACAGCTTCCTGGCTGATGAATGCAAATGTTCCTCCAGTAATTTTTTGATAACATACTGCATTCATCTTGCCAACAATTTTGTCCAAATTTCCTGTGCCTTTGTAGCTCACACATCCCCAAAACATCAGTGATCCATCTCTGTGTTTCATAGTAGGAATGGTGGACCTTTCATCATAGGCCTTGTTGACTCCTCTCCAAATGTAGCGTTTATGGTTGTGGCCAAAAAGCTAAATGTTGGTCTCATCAATCCAAATGACTTTGTGGCAGAAGGTTTGAGGCTTGTCTCTGTGCTGTTTGGCGTATTGTAAGCAGGATAGGTTTGCTGAATTAGGAACAATAACAAACCACCTGGTATACCGACAATAGCAATCTAGTTTCAACACAGATTTGCACCCAATGTCACCATACACAATACCATTTCAAAATACCAAATAGATGAATATATGGGGAAAAAATGTAGCAGATGACTTCCCCCTGCACAAAGTAAATGATAATTATAATAAAAACACTAGTAACAATCTATTAGCAAGATATTTGAAAGAAAGAAAATTTTGTAGCGATACCTTTTCCTATATGTCACCACCTCAATGTTCGGAGTACGACGGGGTCAGATGGTGGTTTGTCTCAGGCGAGTAGTGTGTCCACCTCAGTGGGATCAAGTAAAAGCTTCTTTTTTTTTTTCATGTCATCTTTGAACTTTATACGATTTGAGCCTATTGTTCGTCTAGTCCACACATTGTTCAATATTGACTGTTTTTTGATTGACCAGTCAAATGTGGAAGGTAATTAGTTGTTTCTTTACCTGTCCACTAGAGGTCCTCGCAGTCTTAGGAATGAGAATCAGACTGCCCTGTAAGGATCAGATTTATTTGGAGCTTTAATTTGTCTTTTGATAGAATTAATATACCGTATATACTCGAGTATAAGCCAAGTTTTTCCGCACATTTTTTTGAGCTGAAAATGCCCCCCTCGACTTATACTCGAGTCAAGCACTTTTCTGCAGCAGAGAATGACATTTTCCAACCCGACTTTGGGGCCCCGTATCTCTGGGCCACTTGCTAGGAACCCCAAATGTGGTATACAAACCCAGCGGAACTAGCACTAGATCGGGTTCCTAGCACCAAGTGGCCCTGAGATACAGGGCCCCAGAGTCGGGTCGGAAAATGTAATTCTCTGCTGCAAAAAAGTGCTTGACATTTTCCGAACCGACTATGGGGCCCCGAAGTCGGTCAACTGTCTCCATCTGCAGCAATGTCATTTCGGGACCCTTTGGGTCCAGAGACCCCAAAATTTGGCTGCAGCTAGGGGGCATCTAGGAACCCTTAACTACCAAGTTTGAAGTTCGGGGACCTATGGCTGCAAATGGGCACAGTGAGGCTGCAAATGGGCATTGTTGACCCTCTTTTCCACTTACAGTAGCTGCACATTTCTCACCCTAGTCTTATACTCGAGTCAATAAGTTTTCCCATTTTTTTGTGGTAAAATTAGGTGCCTCGGCTTATATTTGGGTCGGCTTAAACTCTGGTATATACGGTAAGTCATATTGGAGGTGGTCTGATGGCTGCCTTCATTCCAAATGTATTTGTACAGTAGTGTGAATACCAGTAATATGTTGGTAATATGAGAATATGACCGTTGTGGTGATCAACCATACTGCAGGTATCATTGATTCAGGAATGAAACTCTTCCATCCATTACAGTGGAACCTTGGCTTACGAGTAACCGCGGTTGACGAGCGTTTTGAAAGACAAGCAACTTTTTTTTTTTTTTTTATTCTGAGAATTTAAGCTAATGGGGTGTGCAGTACCGCATTTGGCCAGAGGTGCGGGGGGGCGCCGGGGACACTCGGAAGGGTTTGGAGCCGTTCGGAAATACTCAGAATCACTCGGAAATATTCGGAAACACTCAAAAATACTCCGTTCCCAAATGTTTCCGAGCCTTTCCAAGGCTTTCCAAGTTCAGCCGAGCTGTCCCCGAGTATTTCCGAGGCTTTCTGCCGCCCCCCCCCACCTCTGGCCACATGCGGTAATGCATGTAATAGAAGTCAATGCGGAACGATTATCTTCGTTTCTATTGACTTCTATGGGGAAACTCGCTTTGATATGTGAGCAGTGGCGTATCTAGGGTATGGCAGCCATGGCTAGTGCCATGGGCGCCGTGGGGGGGGGGGCGGCAAAAAAGCCGCCCCTGCACAATAAAATAGTTCCATCCGTCCATTCGCGGCCGCCTCCCGCACTAATGCAGTCCCCTGCGCCACGGCCGGCCTGCTGGAGCGCAGCGCCGGCACAGCACTGCACTAGCAAGTGAGGAGGGAAGCGGCAGTCTCCCCCATCCCATGACGGCTGATGAGTTGACTCTCCCGCCTCCCGGGTCATCTACGTAGCCGTAGTGTAACAGGCGGAGGCGGAGCCTAATGCCGAGGCGGAGCCTAATGCCGAGACGGAGCCTAATGCGGAGGCGGAGCCTAATGCGGAGGCGGAGCCTAATGCTCCGCCTACGCTCCTTTCTGCAGCTGCTTCAGCTTCTCCACGGAGCGAGGTCTCCCGGGTCTGTGTGATGTCACGTGACTGTGAGGACTCTGGAGGCTGGAGAAGAGAACTCTAAAGAGAACATTATGTCACTAGAGAGAAGAGAAAAAATTGGAACCCCCAGACAGCAGCACCTGGAAGGATTAGCACTGCAGCCGAGAAGCAGGTACAATTACAGAACCAGTCAGTCACCACGATCTTGAGCATCAAATATAGTGCTCAAACAATATGGATTAAATAAATATGCTTAGCCATAGATATCACAAATAAAGTATAATAAAGTGATTTGTGCAAGTAGTACCTGCTTTTGCACAAATCAATTTTAATACACTTTATTTGTGATATCTATGGCTAAGCATATTTATTTAATCCATATTGAGCACTATATTTGATTGGCTGCTTGCTTCTGCTTGGGCCTGGCACACACGCACAATCGCACATGGTGGTGACTTAAAGTCATAATGTGTGATTATGCGTGTGTGCCAAGCAGACAGGGCTGGTGCTCTGTCGAGAAATGCCCGGCTATCGAATAGTGCCCAGGTGGAACTGCGCATGCGCCGCACGGAGCCGCAGAACAGCTGAGTTTACGATCAGCTGTTGTCCCGTGTGGCCGAGGCACGTTCATGTAGGTGAGGGACAGATATTTACATGAAGGGGGCGGATATTTCAATGATGGGCAGTGCTAGGGGTGGAATTTGTATTGATGGCCAAAGAAATTTGCAAAATAAATCTTTATCTGCTATTCATTTTGAACGCTGCGGGCGTGTTTAGTCAATTGAAGGGCAGATTTTTCTATATTACATAAAGGTTTCTTTACCAGATTTGTTTGTTCAGCGATAAAAATTCCGCCCCTAGTACTGGCCATCATTGAAATATCCGCCCCCTTTATGTAAATATCCGTCCTCGCCTACATAAACATGCCTCGGCAACGCGA
Organism: Lithobates sylvaticus; assembly: GCA_028564925.1. NCBI lineage: Eukaryota > Metazoa > Chordata > Amphibia > Anura > Ranidae > Lithobates > Lithobates sylvaticus. The sequence goes on along the minus strand of CM053028.1, from coordinate 577,632,812 downwards.
AACAGCTGATCTTAAGCTCAGCTGTTCTGAGGCTTCGTTCTGCGCACGTGCAGTTCCGTCCCAGCATTTTTCGATAGGGGGTACTTCTCGACAGAACACCGGCATTACCACTAGCCAAACTAGGCAGCTGCCTAGGGCACCTGGCCACTGGTGATCCTATTCCCTCTCTACCTCTGTCCAATGTCAGAGGCGCTGGCGCCGCATTTATGGGTGCTGATGTTACTGCATTTATGGGTGCTGATGTTACTGCATTTATGGGTGCTGATGTTACTGCATTTATGGGTGCTGGTAAGGCTGCATTTATGGGTGCTGATGTTGCTGCATTTATGGGTGCTGGTAAGGCTGCATTTATGGGTGCTGATGTTACTGCATTTATGGGTGCTGATGTTACTGCATTTATGGGTGCTGATGTTACTGCATTTATGGGTGCTGGTAAGGCTGCATTTATGGGTGCTGGTAAGGCTGCATTTATGGGTGCTGGTAAGGCTGCATTTATGGGTGCTGATGTTACTGCATTTATGGGTGCTGGTAAGGCTGCATTTATGGGTGCTGATGTTACTGCATTTATGGGTGCTGGTAAGGCCACATTTATGGGTGCTGATGTTGCTGCATTTATGGGTGCTGATGTTACCGTATTTATGGGTGCTGATGTTACCGTATTTATGGGTGCTGATGTTACCGTATTTATGGGTGCTGATGTTACTGCATTTATGGGTGCTGATGTTACCGTATTTATGGGTGCTGATGTTACTGCATTTATGGGTGCTGATGTTACTGCATTTATGGGTGCTGATGTTACCGTATTTATGGGTGCTGATGTTACCGTATTTATGGGTGCTGATGTTACCGTATTTATGGGTGCTGATGTTACTGCATTTATGGGTGCTGATGTTATTGCATTTATGGGTGCTGATGTTGCTGCATTTATGGGTGCTGATGTTATTGCATTTATGGGTGCTGATGTTGCTGCATTTATGGGTGCTGATGTTATTGCATTTATGGGTGCTGATGTTGCTGCATTTATGGGTGCTGATGTTGCTGCATTTATGGGTGCTGATGTTGCTGCATTTATGGGTGCTGGTAAGGCCGCAAATGTTTTGTCAGGGGCACAGTTTCAGTGCTTGCCATAGGCGCCATTTTCACTAGATACGCCTCTGTATGTGAGTGCTTTGGATTACAAGCATTCTCCTGGAACGGATTATGCTCGTAATCCAAGGTTCCACTGTATTCCAATAGTATTTAGGAAAAAGGTCTATTGCAATCTGTTTATAGGAATATCTCATCACGTCCTATGTATTATGTCGTCTCATGAAATGACACTTGTGACTTGGTAGATGACAAACTTCTATTTATGAATCTCTCCTTGAAGATAGTTTGAGAACTTCCATCCTTAGTTTATTAAAACTTGATTGATTAGGTTGTTGATCTCTAAAATGATTTGGTCCTTTGACTATAACAATCCCAAGAAATGTAATATTATTTCTTTTAATCTTCAAGGAGGAGTATGTAGGTTAGTCTTCCAACAACTGTATCACCTACTTGGTGCTGGAGGCCAATGAGGAGAGGGCTTCCCTTGCGGCTAATTTTCAGACTCCCCTGAAGGTGAGACAGGAGAAGTCAGACTCAAAGGAGCACGGGTTGTCTGCTGGACTGCTTGCAGGGGAACTTGGGAGTACAGCTGATGTGCTGGAGTGGATTCTGCAGTCAGGTGGCGCCTGTGAGACGTAGCAGGTCTTTGATAACACAGAGACTGGAGAGACATTGGTTCAAAGTCAGGTGCCAGGTATTAGAGCAGACATGGTCAGGAGGATAGCCGGGGCCAAACACAGGAGAAGGGAAGATCCGTTAATCAAACCAAGGTCAGGTCAGGAAGCAGGCAGGAGACAGGTTCAAGCCAAGTCAGTAACAGGAAATCACAGAAATAATGCACTGGAGGAGCCAAAGTTCAACCAGATACTGACAGGCTGGGGTTGTGCATGATTGTGCACCCGGGCACCTGCATGGTCCGGCATGCGTCCACGCGTTCACCAGTGTGCATTTGTTATGCACCAGTGCAACTTCCTGCGGACATGCAAAGTACTGGCAGGGATGCCAGGTCTTCGAGCTCCTCTGTTGCAGATGGCGCCCGGACAAACTGGAATTGTGATTTGGGATGGCAAGCACGTAATTGATTAGGGTGCACCCATCTCGCACCGATTTCACCATTCACGAGGAATGTGTAACTTAAATGCCAAGGGGTTACATTTTATCAACAATGTTAAATGGACCTTTTCCAAGACAGAAGGAATTTCCATTCCTTGACCTGGTCTCTCATAAAGTTGTATAGATAGACTTTGTCCCTGATCTCATACTCCTCCTTGGTGGTTTTAGGATTGTAGTATGTCTTAGCACTAGTGGCAGCTTTTTCTATATTACGCTGGGCAAAAGCATATTGTAAAGGTTTTCTCAGATCCTCTATGTAATGGTGTGTTGTGGTGGCATTGACTAAATTTTAATCTGTTGTGAGGTACAATAGGTGGTGGGGCCCTTAAGGTCATCAGGACCAGGGAAGGTTTTACATCCCAGTCCTTGCCTGTTTCCTTAATGAATTTCTTGAGGATATTAACCAGTTACCGACCGCACTATAGTCAAATGATGGCTACAGTGTGGCTCGATAACTCTGGGAGGGCGTACATTGACATCCTCCCAGAATCGTGCTCCCGTGTGCCCCCTGGGGTGCACACGCGGGACTATCCGTGCTCGCCAGGTTCAGGGGACCCATCACAACATGGATTGCGGTAAAGGGCCAATGACAGCGGCCCTTTACCATGTGATCGCTCTGTCCAATGACGGTGTGATTATAATGTAAACACAGTGGGCTCATCCAGGGGTTCAACGCTCTCCTCTCCTCACATTGATACAGTGTTAGCGGAGAGGACAGCGATCGAGTGAAAAACTTTGAGTTTCTTGCTATATTACTGTGCCCAGCAGTGCCCAACAGTACTACATCAGTGCTCCACATCAGTGATAATCAGTGCCTCTACAGAGCCACATCAGTGCCACTAGATCCACACCAGTGCCACTACATCTGTGCCACATCAGTGGCACACCAGTGCCACCTGTGCCCATCAGTGCCACCTGTGTACATGAGTGCTCACCTGTGACACTACAGTACCATCAGTGCCACTACAGTGCCAATCGGTGCCACCTGTGCCCATCAGTGCCACTACAGTACTCATCTGTGCCACTACCATACCATCAGTGCCACTACAGTGCCCAATAGTGCACATCAGTGCCCCAAAGTGAGTTCTCATCAGTGCCAGCTAATCAGTGCAGCCGCAGTGCATTAATGCACATTAGTGCACCCTCATTAGCACCCATCAGTGCACCCTCATTGGCACCTATCAGTGCACCCTCAGCAGCAGTGCAGCCTCTTCAGCACCCAGCAGTGCACCCTCACCAGCACCCAGCAGTACAGCTACAACTCTCCTAGTTTATGATTCGCAACACAGTCAGAAGTATGGTGAAAAAATAATTTAGCGAGGAGGCCTACCAGCGTCTTAGCCTGAGCGATGAGAGCAGCGGGGAGCTCTCTGAGTCTCAGTCCGATTCTGATTCGGGCATATGAACCTGTTACAAGCAGTGGGTCTGCTACAGATCTGGAGGAAGAGGCACATGTGCCCATGAAAAGAAGGCATTCTGGCATGAAGCAGCAGCCTACTACCAGTAGCGCAGTGCCGTCCACATCAAGCGCAGTGCCATCCACCTCGAGGTCAGTGCCGTCCACCTCGAGCTCAGTGCCATCCACAGGGCTGCTGATGTCCTATTTTTATTGTGCAAGGCATTGGCTTTCCCTTTAATGTTATGTTATTGTGTGCTGTTCTTTTTATTAAACCTTGGACTATCAATGCTTGTGCAATATGATCCACATGACCAGGAGGCATTAATGATGTGCCAAGAACCTTTACAAATATTGGTTCCCCCAAATCTAACAAAGCCTCCAGACGCCCACATTCCAGTGTATGGAGGAAAGTACGGTGTGTTAGAGGCTAAATCTCACATCACTATCGATCAATACAGCAGTCATGATTGAATTTCAGAGTATAACGACTATCTTGTTGGGCCTTGTATCTTTTATTATATTCCTGATTTATGGGAAGTTCTTATGGAGGAAAAGTAAGATGCCCCCTGGTCCTTTCCCCCTACCTATACTGGGGAACCTTCTGCAACTCTGCTCTGATGGATTACTGCCAGGCTTGATAAAGGTAAGTGTGAGATCATCAATATCATATATACTGTCTGTATATATCAATATCATATATACTGTATATATCAATATCATATATACTGTATATATCAATATCAATATCATATATACTGTATATATCAATATCATATATACTGTATAGATCAATATCATATATACTGTATAGATCAATATCATATATACTCTATATATCAATATCATATATACTGTATAGATCAATATCATATATACTCTATATATCAATATCATATATACTCTATATATCAATATCATATATACTCTATATATCAATATCATATATACTCTATATATCAATATCATATATACTGTATATATCAATATCATATATACTTCATATATCAATATCATATATACTGTATATATCATTATCATATATACTGTATATATCAATATCATATATACTGTATATATCAATATCAATATCATATATACTTTATATATCAATATCATATATTTTCTATATATCAATATCAACATCATATATATATTCTATATATCAATATCATATATACTCTATATATCAATATCATATGAATATCCATAAAACTTCTGGTGCTGAACATTTTTTAGAGGTGGCCGTGGAATTTATGGTCTTTTCGCAACCAATTCGTATTTACTGTACTTTGGACATGAATCTCAGTTCAAGCTCATGCTCCGTTGTTGTTTACGTCAGTGTTTCTTACTCTGGGTGACGTTTGATTTTCCCGGGGTTCTAGTTTTCCCAGGATCCGAGGTGGAGGAGAGGACTCTGTGATAGAGCTGCACCATTCTAGAAACAAAATTAGAAACTTGATTCTTTTGCTTGGAATAAAGATCACAATTCTCTCACGGTTCTGAAGAATGTTTTTATTTTTAAGATTTACAACCCCTGAATATTAGGTTATCAAACAAAATGGCAGTAAAAAAAGACATAATACTCTTTGCTTGTGTAGCGCTAACCCCTGAATGAGCTGCTGAATTTTTCTGGTCTTACCGATTACCTCCACCAGCTCGTACTCGTTGTCCTTGTCTAGGGGTTCCCAGGGTTGATGACCCAGTAACTGTAGAGACCGACACCTGAATTCCTTTTTAGGATTTTTATTTTGCTTAAAACAGTTGAACAGAACTCTGTCTCTAAGTTGGGAATAGAGGGTATAAGGATGAAGTTTAGCTCGGGTGCTTGGAACTGCTGACTTCAATGAAAGTCTCTCTCTGTACATAATCCAGGGAATAGCCACTCGCAAGTGGATTCTTTAACTGCTGGATAAATCCCTGAGCTTGGATCTAACAGCCAACAAGTAATTCTAGCTTTGCAAAGTCTCTCACACAGACTTGGTTGAAAAACTTAGTTGTAACCGGGAGGTCAAGGTAGGAACTTTTCTTACTGTACCAGAATCTTTCAGCCGGTCCGGCGATACCGTAAGAACTGTGGATTCAATCAATGTCCATGGCAGCTCAGCTTCCAGGCTCTTACCGAGCAGCCAGCCTCTTGCGTGGCTCTCTTACTGAAGAGTCCTCCCCTGGTTGCATGTAGAGTTGCTGGGCCTCTCCAAACCCAAGACGGCACCAGAACACCTTAGAATCCTCCTTCCAGTCACTGCGCCTCGAACTAGCCAGTTTCGAGGCTCGGAAACTGATGGATCCGCACCCCAGGCCATGAGGGCCTCTGAGGGCTGGTCAGGAGGACCAGGACCACGGAGTCAGCAGCAACCTCTGGACCGGAATCCCGAACCACGTGACTTCAGCACCCTCTCCCGGAATACACAGCGAGACAAACGCGACCACTGATTGGCTCCGAGAAGAGATTGGTACCCAATGCGTCCAACCAGACTGCGTTCTCAGCCTGTCACAGGTGCAGACCCCACCTATGACCAGGCAGAACCTCAATACAGCCCAGCCAAACTGATGCCAAAGCATAATTTAGAACAATTAACCCCAAAACTCAACTACAGTTTTGGGCAAAAACTAAATTTAAAGCCATAACGCATACTCATCAGGAGTACCGGCGCTACACTTCAATCAAATCTAAAGAAACGTCATAACAAATAATATAATGTGTAAAGAAATTTAAAAAATTACCACTACCCACTTATCTACAGGGCACTTTCACCCCCTTCCTGCACAGGACTTTTTTTAGCTTTCAGCACTCTTATGCGGCGTACACACGGTCGGAATTTCCGATGGAAACTTGGAGCTTTTCATCGGATTTTCCGACCATGTGTATGCCCAACGGTCTTTTTCTGACGGAATTTCCGACGGACTTTGAATTGAAAACCTTTCTATCGGATTTTCCGATCGTGTGTACGCAATTCCGACACGCAAAATTCCGACGCATGCTCGGAAACAATTTGACGCATGCTCGGAAGCATTAAACTTCCCTTTTATAGTGCTGTCGAACGTGTTTTATGCCGCTATGTTACAGACCGTTGGAATTTGGTGTGATCGTGTGTAGGCAAGACAGTTTGAGCGAAATTCCGTTGGAAAAACCAGTTTTTTCCGACGAGAATTTTGATCGTGTGTACGCGGCATTACACTTTGAAAGACAATTACGTGGTCATGTAACACTGTAACCATGTGAATTTTTTACCAGTTTCTTCACTCAAATAGAGATTTCTTTTGGTGGTATTTAATCACTGCTGGGATTCTTATTTTTTCCCTAAAAATTAAAAAAAAAAAAGTTTCTTAGTTTGTCAGTAAATTTTGTAAATAAGTAATTTTTCTCCTTCACTGATGGGCACTAATAGGCTGAACTGATAGACACTGATGAGGCGGCACTTATGAGCACTGATTAGGTGGCACTGGTGGGCATTGATAGGTGGCACTGGTGGGCACTGATAGGTGGCACTGACAGGCCCTGATAGCCGGCACTGGTGGGCACTGATAGACGGCATTGATAAGGTGGGCATTGCTGGGCATCGCTGATAGGTGGCACTGACAGCCAGCACTGACTGGCATCACTAATGGGCACTGATTTCTGGCTGTGGTGGGCACTGATTGTTGGCACTGGTAGGCATTTTATGCTGGCACTGGTTGGCACTGGTTAGCATGGGTTGCTGCCACTGGTGGTGCTCTAATGTAATCAGGGCACTGATCAGCAGTGTCCTGATTACATCTCTCACTGTCCCCTGCGAGGAGATGCCGCTGATCGGCTCTCCTCGCCACACACTCTGTCAGTGTGAGGCGAGGAGAGCAGATTACCGGCACTTCCTTGTTTACATGTGACCGACTGTGATTGGACACAGCCAATCACATGATTAAATAGCCGCATTAGCGGCTCTTTACAGAGATCGCGGTCGCGCTGTGTCCTAGCGCCGTGCGGGTGCGCCGTCATATGACGTTCCACCCAGAACGAGAGCCGCACCGTCCCGCGGTCAGTGGTTAAGTTATATTAGGATCTTTTTTTTTTTTAGTACTCGCTGATTCAAATTACCGCAACTTTTTTGTATACCCTTCAGCTGTCAGAAATGGAACAAAGCATTGAAAGGTTATTTTACAAATAAAATACTTTTTTATTTTTTTAATTTTGTGCTTTTTTGAAAGCGGAGGTCCAGCTGAAATATTTTTTTTTTTTAAAGTCAGCAGCTACAAACACTGTAGCTGCTGACTTTTAATAAGCACACTTACCTGTCCAGGGTGCCCACGATTTTACTCAGTGGATAGATTCATGCATTTCATGAATCTATCCATGGCCGCCACCCCCTATTCAGTCCTTTTCGGGTGACGGGCGCCTGAAATACAACGGCGTTGAACCATGCTTGGCGCTCGCAGTTCACCCAGCTGTGTTAGGAAACCAAAAAATAAACGGCACTTCCTGGTTACGATGTGACCTGGTGTGATTGGAAACAGCTGGTCACGTGGTACAGAACCTACGTCATGGGCTCTTTACCGAGATCAGAAATGTGGTGTGTCAGAGTGACACATCGCACCACCGATCGCCACTAATGGCTTATCCTGCTGGATGTCATACAACTCCCACTCAGGATAACTCATCCCTTGCCTGGTTGTCATGTTGCTATAGGCCGGGCGGGATGTGGTTAATAAGGAGCAGAATGCAAAATGTACATCCCCAAGTAATCGATCAAATCAAAATGTTTATTCTTCATCTACAGATATCCAAAACGTATGGTCCCATCTGCACTGTTTACTTTGGTTCAAGGCCTACTGTCGTTGTTACCGGGTATGAAGCCATAAAGGAAGTGTTCACCGATTCTGGTGATACTTTCCTCAATCGAGGATCTGTCCCCTTTTATGACCGTCTTTTCAAGTTTGAAGGTGAGAAGCAACACTTTGAAAAATACCTTCTGATTATATGTGAATGTTTTGTATTGGAGCTCTCTTAGTAGATTCTGCAATCTGCTGATTGACTTTAAATGGTATTCCGACATTTAACCACTTCCCGACCGGCGCACACAGATGTACGTCGACAGAATGGCACGGACAGGCATAAGGGCGTACAGTTCCGTCCCTTTGAAAATGCCGCCGTGCCATAGCGTGCGCGCCGCCGCCGGTCGGGACCCCCGTGAGTCCGGCCCCGGGTCCCGTGGACTCGATCGCTGTGGGGATACCCGCAATCGTCTCACGGGGAGGACGAACGGGGAGATGCGGAAGTAAACAGCATCTCCCCGTTCTGCCTAGCAACAAGTGACACTGATCTCTGCTCCCTGTGATTGGAGCAGAGATCAGTGATCAGTAACACACAGCCACGCCCCCCACAGTTAGTAACACGCCCCTAGGACACACTTAAAGTGGAGGGCCACCCTAAAAAAAAAAAGAGCATTAATATTCTGGAAAAAAAAAATGTTTTACCTGATCCGAAATCCCTGTTGCTAGGCAGTCTTCCTAATCTGCCTCCTTCCTACTCCGCGGTGATCTTCGTTCTTTTGTCCTCCGCCGCGTTGTCTTCTGGGTAATGGGGCCCGCTGTGTTATGGGAACTGGGTGTTTCCTAACACAGCGCGTCCCATTCACAAAGCGCAGTGTGACTCGCGCATGCGCAGTAGGAAACGGGAAGTGAAGCCGTAGTCTCCACTGCCTGTTTCCCTTACTGAGGATGGCGGCGCTGGGACCGGAGCGCCGAGGGACATCTCGGCCTCCATGGCCGACATCGCGGGCGCCCTGGGAGGGTAAGTGTACTTATTAACAGGAATCACTGATTGCTATATAAATGACAATTGTCCCAAAAATGTGTCAAAAATGTCCGATGTGTCCGCCATAATGTCGCAGTCACAATAAAATTCGCTGATCGCCGCCATTACTAGTAAAAAAAAAAAAATATTAATAAAAATGCTATAAAAGGATCCCCTATTTTGTAAACGCTATAACTTTTGCGCAAACCAAACAATTTGCTTATTGCGATTTTTTTTTTTTTTACCAAAAATATGTAGAAGAATACGTATCGGCCTAAACTGAGGAAAAAATATGTTTTTTTATATATTTTTGGGGGATATTTATTATAGCAAAAAGTAAAAAAAATGTGTTTTTTTTCAAAATTGTTGTGCTTTTTTTGTTTATAACGCAAAAAAATAAAAACCGCAGAGGAGATTAGACATGGGAACTGTCAAAAAATTTGTTTCGTTTCGTTTCGTCCCGTTTCGTATATAAAAAAATTCGTAATTCGTACTTCGTGTACGAAATTCCGTTCGAATTCGTACGAAATACGAAATTCGGACGAACCGTAATTTTTTTCCGAATCGTTAGTAAAGTTACAAATCGTTACGAATCGTTACGAATCGTTAACGCGGCTAATGAATTGTTGGTTCTCATAACACAGAGAACAATTCGAATCCAACTACAAATATCGAATTTCAATTTCAAGTTACGAATCGTTACGAATCGTTAAAAAATAGTTACGAATCGTTAGTAAATCCAACTACCAATATCGAATTTCAACTAATTTGAACGAAATTATTATAGCAGATATAACGAATGAATTCGAATGACAAAGTGTCATTTTTGCAGAAAAAAAAAAAAGCGTAGGGGTCCCCCCAAATTCAATAACCAGGCCCTTCAGGTCTGGGATGGATTTTAAGGGGAACCCCGGCCAAAAAAAAAAAAAAAATGGCGTGGGGGTCCCCCTCAAAATCCATACCAGACCCTTTATCCGAGCACGCAACCTGGCAGGCCGCAGGAAAGGAGGGGGGGACGAGAGCGGCCCCCCCTCCCGCCTGAACCGTACCAGGCCACATGCCCTCAACATTGGGAGGGTGCTTTGGGGTCCCCCCCAAAGCACCTTGTCCCCATGTTGATGAGCTGGCCGGTGGTTGTGGGGGTCTGCGGGCGGGGGGCTTATCGGAATCTGGAAGCCCCCTTTAACAAGGGGACCCCCAGATCCCGCCCCCCCCCCTGTGTGAAATGGTAAGGGGGTACAAAAGTACCCCTACCATTTCACCAAAAAAGTGGCAAAAATGGTAAAAATGACAGGAGACGGTCTTTGACAATTCCTTTATTAAAATCTTCTTTCTTCTTTCTTCTGGTCTTCCTTTCTTCATCTTCTCCTTCCGTCATCTTCTTCCATCTTCTTCTTCCTTCGATTTGCTTCTTCTTCCTCCGGTCTTCTCGTCCTTCTCGTCTGGCATCAGCGTCTCTTCTCGCAGGCCGCTCCTCGCAATGGGAGGCTCCCGCTCTGTGAGGCTCCGCTCCGGGTGACAGGTCTTTTATAACGAAGGCACCTGGTGACCCCGCCCCCCCTCTGACGTCATGGGGAAAGCCATAGGGAATTCCACATGACGTCCCCATGCGTCAGAGGGGGGCGGGGTCACCAGGTGCCTTCGTAATAAAAGACCTGTCAGCGGAGCGGAGCCTCACAGAGCGGGAGCCTCCCATTGCGAGGAGCGGCCTGCGAGAAGAGACGCTGATGCCGGACGAGAAGGACGAGAAGACCGGAGGAAGAAGAAGCGAATCGAAGGAAGAAGACGATGGAAGAAGATGACGGAAGGAGAAGATGACAGAAGGAAGACCAGAAGAAAGAAGAAAGAAGATTTTAATAAAGGAATTGTCAAAGACCGTCTCCTGTCATTTTTACCATTTTTGTCACCTTTTTTGGTGAAATGGTAGGGGTACTTTTGTACCCCCTTACCATTTCACACAGGGGGGGGCCGGGATCTGGGGGTCCCCTTGTTAAAGGGGGCTTCCAGATTCCGATAAGCCCCCCGCCCGCAGACCCCCACAACCACCGGCCAGGGTTGTGGGGAAGAGGCCCTTGTCCTCATCAACATGGGGACAAGGTGCTTTGGGGGGGACCCCAAAGCACCCTCCCAATGTTGAGGGCATGTGGCCTGGTACGGTTCAGGCGGGAGGGGGGGCCGCTCTCGTCCCCCCCTCCTTTCCTGCGGCCTGCCAGATTGCGTGCTCGGATAAAGGGTCTGGTATGGATTTTGAGGGGGGCCCCCACGCCATTTTTTTTTTTTTGGCCGGGGTTCCCCTTAAAATCCATCCCAGACCTGAAGGGTCTGGTATGGATATTTGGGGGGGACCCCACGCCATTTATTTATTTTTTTTTTGGCTGGGGTCCCCCTTAATATCCATACCAGACCTGAAGGGCCTGGTTATTGAATTTGGGGGGACCCCTACGCTTTTTTTTTTTTTTTTTATATCAATGAATGACTGTTTTTTAAATAGCTTTTTTTTCTGCAAAAATGACACTTTGTCATTCGAATTCATTCGTTATATCTGCTATAATAATTTCGTTTGAATTAGTTGAAATTTGATATTGGTAGTTGGATTCGAATAATTTGGAGCTGAAATTCGTAAACGGAATTTTTCCTGCAAAAATGACACTTTGTCATTCGAATTCATTCGAATCCATTCGAATTCATTCCGCGACGAAATTCGTAAACGGAATTTCGTATTCCGTACGGAATTCGTAAAAAAAAAAATTCGTACTACAGATTCGTAAATTCGTACGAATTTCGAAAAATTCGTACGAATTACGAATTCGTACGAAACTAATCGCACATGTCTAGAGGTGATCAAATACCACCAAAAGAAAGCTAAGCTATGCATACTAGCTCATTATGCCTTTGCCTTGCAGGTTCCGTTTTTTTTTTGTTTTTGTTTTTAGTGAGGAAGCTTTACATCCTCTTGAAGGACACACATTGCTGACCTCCAAGCCTTCTAACCAATTTCTGTTCTGTTATATAAAATGAAATAGTTCAACTCACCATATTGCAGAATCAGTAAGAGCCCAGAGAGTGTGACTTGCCACCCTCATCTGCCACCAGATGCAGATTGTCACTTGTCAAACGTTAAGGAATGTCCACTTGCCACATTACGGATTGTCACTTGCCACATCACCTGCTACACATTACGGATTGTCCACTTGCCACGTTGCCTGCCACCAGATGCAGACTGTCACTTGTCACACATGGCAGAATGTCACCTGCCACATGTTGCGGATTGTCCACTTGCCACGTCCCGGATTGTCACTTGCCACCAGATGCAGATTGTCACTTGTCACACGTTGCAGAATGACACCTGCCACATCACCTGCCACACATTACGGATTGTCAATTGCCACGTCACGGTTTTTCACTTGCCACGTCACCTGCCACACATTACGGATTGTCACTTGCCACTTCCCGGGTTGTCACTTGCCACGTCACTTACCACACAATATGGATTGTCACTTGCCACATCCCGGATTGTCACTTGCCACGTCACCTGCCACAATTACAGATTGTCACTTGCCACGTCATGGATTTTCACTTGCCGTGTCACCTGCCACACATTACGGATTGTCACTTGCCACGTCACCTGCCACATGTTGCGGATTGTCCACTTGCCACGTCCCGGGTTGTCACTTGCCACGTCACCTGCCACATTACAGATTGTCACATCACGGATTGTCACTTGCCACGTCGCTTGCCACACATTACGGATTGTCACTTGCCACGTCACGGGTTGTCACTTGTCACTTGCCATGTCACCTGCCACACGTTACGGATTGTCACCTACTGTGTCACTGAGTCAGGATTCAGGCAGCAGATTATCAGTCAGGCAGCAGAGAGATAATGTCATCTCTCTGCTTCCCGGCTGCATGCACAGTGAAGGGGGAACTGCACTGCAGGGATGCAGGGCGGTGAGAGATGATGTCATCTCTCTGCTCCCCCCCGCCCGCCAGCTCCCTGATTGGCCAGCCCGCTCATGCCCGTGGACCCACCTGCTCTCACCCGCAGAGCCGCCCGCTCTCACCCACGGAGCCGCCTGCTCTTACCCGCGGAGCCGCCCGCAGGCCCGCGGAGCCACCCGCTCTTACCTGCGGACCCGCAGCGCCGGCACTCAGCGGGCCCCACTCGGCTGCGGGCCCCATAGCGGCTGCATGTGCCGCTATGGCGGTAGTTCCGCCACTGCCTGCGTTTAAAAACGTGCGTTTTGCCACGTTTTCATGCCACGTTTAGCTGCGTTTAACCATGTTTGCGTCTATAAGCGTTTGTAAAGATAACATCATATAGACCCTCCCCAAGCTCAGAGAGCATGTATTATTAACTATTTCTGCCATTTTGATCAGAATTTGCATCTGCGTCTCGTGTGCATGGGGCCTTATAAGACGCCGAAGGTAGGCAACTGGTTAAAGAGAATTCCCACTATGTCCATGTGTATTAATTTCAGATGGAGAGTAGAGATGGGCTGAACACCCCCCTGTTCAGGTTGGCACCAGAACATCTTGAACAGGGAAAAAGTTCTACCGAACATGCAAACCCTATTATGGGACAAAAACACGAAAAATCCTAATTTTAAAGACTTACAGTATATGCAAGTGATTGGCCATAAAAAGATATGGGGACCCGAGGATTGCCCTGAGGGACATGTATCAATGCAAAAAAAAATGTTTAAGAAGCAGTGATTTTAATATTGCTTAAAGTGAAGCAATAATGAAAAATTATTTTAAATATTGTGTCCCTTTAGTCTGCCTGTAAATTGGCGCATCTGTATGATGAATAGAACATGCTGCAGCAAAACTGTAAAAATTTGTAAAGGAAAAAAATGCAATCTAAACTTGCTTGCGGCTGTAATGTATTGCCGGGTCCCGGCAATAAAGATAAAAACAATGAAGAAATAAAAAAACGGCGTGGGGCCCCCTCCATGCATACCAGGCCCTTCTCACGTGATTCAGAAGGGGCAGTTCCACCGACTGATGTAGCTGGGTGCCCCCCCCCCTTTGCCTATATAAGAACTGTCAAAGTGAAGAGTGGGCATACGGCGGGGAGCCTCCCACCACTAAAAATATTTTTCTAATTAGAAATATTCAAGCTCATGAAGAAGCGACAGCTCAGGTCATGAAACGTGTAGAGCACAGGTGTTTTTATTCTACAAGTGGACAATTGGAACCCAAACTGAGAGGATATGCATGTGTGGACATATTTTCAACATTATCACACAGGAAGTATTATCCGGTTCTTTCACCAGGGAACCACATTGAGTCCTATTTTTATGTCAAGTGTATTATATGTATTGTGATAGTGTTATATATGTACACTAATAAACACATTTTGTTAATTTTATATGTGCCTTTAAAGTCAATTTTTCCAAACTTTCACATCTCCACACCTGAAAATGTGACATCACAGGTCTAACTCTATGTAAAATAACCCCTAAATGCCGAAATGTATTATAACAAGCACTTTTTATGGATGTTTTAGTTCCACCTATAAATCATTCCAAAATGTTTCTTTAAAAAAATCTTACTACCACATGGTTATCTTAAAAATAACCCAATCCCCTCTCCGTGAAAAACAACATACATACATATAATTCAGGAAAAATAAACTTCTATAGCAGGCAACGATTGGTCAAAATTTGATGAAAAAACATGGAAAGCAGTATTGCATCAAAACACCCTGTACAAAACAGCTAAGGTAGAAATCCAAGTGTGCTTCAACTATTATCAATAAAGGCAATAATATCTCATTCTATATTGAGACCATAAAGGGTATACATTTTTAGATCGAAGATCAATTTTGTTTCCAAACGGTAAAGTAACCCTAAAAGGGGAAAGTGCTTCTGACCTGAATATGAATACATTAATGAGGTGAGCGAATAAAGAGAAATTAAGGTGGAGGTATTCACTGTACTATATTCTCTGGATTGCTTATCAGGGTACATGTTTTTTTGCACATGAGGTGGTCAATAATGAATATGAAGTCATAAATATGACAAATAACAGAGATGGAATTTATTTGTTTATTGAACTTTATCTTAAGTGGAACAAGACACTATTATTTATTTTTGCATGTGGATGACATATACACGTTTTTGATTTGAGGGTGTTGGTTAGCAGGTGTAACAAAATGTATGCACTGTGATTTATGACTTGTGGGAACAACTTCTTTGTACTGACAATGTTCCTAACACATTTTTATAAGTATTATATTCTTATTTATTGTTTAGGCTTATCATTCACTAATGGAGATACATGGAAACAGTTGAGACAGTTTTCCCTCCAGACTCTTAAGGGTTTTGGAATGGGCAAGAAAAGTTTAGAAGACCCTATCCTGGAGGAAGCACATCATATTGTGGAGCACTTCAGAAGCTTAAATGGTGAGTATAAATCACTTTTCCATTTTCTATATATCTAGATATGACAACAGTTTTTTTTATTTTTAAATGTTTTTTAGTTGAATAGAGCAGGCTTTCCAAACCTTTTAAACACAAAGGAACCCTTGAAATAACTTTCTGGTCTCGGGGCACCCTTGCTAAAGATAACTATATCTACAACTGATACATTAGTGTGATGGGTGGTGGGAAGAATGTTTCTTGCAGTTGTGGTCATTGGGATGAATTACCACCTTACGGATAGCTAAAAAGAGCATGGGTGTCAGTGGGAACTTATCAGAGAGGCATGACTTGGACAAGGAACCCCGAGCATACTCTGTAGGAACCCTGGTTGTGAAACTCTGGCATAGAGGGATTTTCCAAACTCCGGTTGGTCAGGTATTTACCCGAAGACATTTCCCACATCTTAGTTCTAATTGGAATTCTCCATAGTCTGACACAGGCATGTTTGCAGACCAGATATAGCACCAAACTACACGGAAATAGTTGTATATTTCCATTTGTTGCCAGGTAAATCATTGTAAAGTCTTCACTGCTTGCATACCAATACCTACAAGTTCATATGCTACAGTCTGCTCTTTTCCCCACAAGACTATGGCTGGGATAAAAACTAGACATCTGCGGTTCGTTTCGTACGAATCGAAAATTCGTACGAATTTCCAAAAATTCATACATTCAGAAGCATCTGAAATATGAATTTCTATGCTTCCGAATTGTATACGAAATACAAAATTTTGTTGACGAATTTATACTTACCTTCACTGTGCTCCCCACTGCACTGATCAGCCATCATAGCAGTCACAAATACCTTCTTCTTTCAACCACCTTAACTTATAGGAAGACCTCAGTAGTCATGTCCCCCACTTTTTTTTTTTTGTTATGTTTAAGGGTATATTATATTTCCTGAATTTACACTGGGTCTTTATTGGACCTTTTATATATCATTCACACCCGCATGCCTAATAACAGCACTGCACGAAGGCCAGCCATAGATGATTGACCAAAAATGGAGGAAGTGGATGGAGGAATCCTCCCTGCTGTGCCATTATACACTGCTCTAAAAAAATGAAAAGAACACTTTCAAAATACATCAGATTTCAATGGGGAAAAATCTCATGCTGAATATCTATACTGGTATAGACTGGGTAATGTGTTAGGAAGGAAAGGATGCCACATCGTTTGCTGGAAATTACAATTATCACCCTACAGAGGGCTGAATTCAAAGACACCCCAGAAATCAAAGTGAAGACTGATGTGCAACCTGGCTGCGTCGGATGGAAACATAATATCCCAGAGGTGTTCTATTGGATTTAGGTCAGGCGAGCGTGGGGGGCCATTCAGTGGTATCAATTCCTTCCAAGTGCCAAGTCAGGGACCCAGCGGGACAGCAGAGGTGATGCTTGTGGAGTACCAAGCCAGGACCTAACGTGTCTACAGGGGTGAAGCTTGAGGAGTATCTGTGAGTGCCAAGCCAGGGACCCAGCAGTGAAGCGGGGGTGATGCTTGAGGAAGATACTTAGTGCTACAGTGAAAGAGCTCAGGGGATCCAGTGGCTATTGGTTCTAAATTCTAGTCAGAGAGACTGGGAGCTTGTTGAGTGAAGACCCACAGTGAGTGAGTGTGGGGTAAAGAGAACTGTTCGTGTTGCAGAAAGTTGAATACCTTTACCATTAGTAACAGCTACTGTACAAGATTGTTGCCATAGGAGGCAGCGGTCCTACCTATACAGAAGTGGTGTCCGGCTGGAGGCCTTCTCCTGTATAGCTGTTTACCTATAGAAGTCTCAGAGTTTGCCAATTAATATTGCATCTACCCAAGGGTGTCCTGGCCCTAATCCTCTCTCCCACAGTTCTGTTTAAGAGACAATAAATCTCTTTGCATTCAAAAAGTGTCTGGCGCCCGCCTGTTCATCTTGCATTACACCCACCATGCCTTGTAACCCACTCTACACAGAAGGATGTCAGCTGTCCCTAATGCTGAAGATCACCATTGGGCTTCAGGGGCCCCCGGGACTTTGCTACATACACTATGAGCTTTTTCTTTCAAATTGTACTATATGGAGTTAATGAGACCAAATCACCCATCAGCAACAGTGGGCTCCCTCTGAAGATCCACTTAGGTCCCTCCAGTATGATTTCCATGCGAGATGTTGATTTGTGTCTGGTGAGTGGCCACACCACACCTTCACTTAAGAAGGACGTTAACACATATTGTTATATGGACATTCATGATTGTCTTATATCTTCAAAGAGGACTTTTCTTTTAACTGAATGTTGCTGATAATCAGTTAATTAGCGCTGAAATTTTTGTTTTAATATTTCACTAGAGGGTGGTGTGTTTTTTCCTCGATTGCTAGAAGCTCCAATTAAAACTAGCGCTGATCTTCTTTTTTTTTCACAATATCATTGTACTTTCATGTATTTAGAGGAGCCATTTGAACCCAGCACCACCTTGATCTGTGCCTCCTCCAATATCCTTGCTAATATATTAATGGGAACTCGCTATGACTACAATAACAAGAAGTGGATGGAAATCCTACAGAAGTCACGTGACGCTTTCCAAATCCTTTCATCTGTCTGGGGCCAGGTGAGGAAATTACTTTATGTCCAGAGATACGGACCATGGGTATACCCTGGCAATACTCAAGTAGAATTATAGTTATTAAAGTTATATTGTTGGTGG
This sequence comes from Lithobates sylvaticus, assembly GCA_028564925.1. Taxonomy (NCBI): domain Eukaryota; kingdom Metazoa; phylum Chordata; class Amphibia; order Anura; family Ranidae; genus Lithobates; species Lithobates sylvaticus. The sequence goes on along the minus strand of CM053028.1, from coordinate 577,614,335 downwards.
GTAATTCTTGGGCTGCATTGCTGTCTGGCTCTGCCCCTGTTCCGGGAGCTGCGACGTGCCTTGCAGGCCTCCCCCTCTCCCCCGGTTCTCCTGTTGGCGGGGAGGGTGGATGTGCCGTCAATGCGCGTCGACGTCATGCACCTTACGCTGTGCGTGCGGCATCTTTCTGATGCCACTACGCACAGACTGTTTATACCATGCTCGTTGGCACTGGGTGAGTTGGCTGTTTGTCGGTTGACCCAAGTTTCCGCTATCCGGCGCATGGCATCTCTCCCGTTGCCACACGGCGTGGCGTTGGTGGACCTCACCGCGGATGGCTTATCTAGGGGTGTTCCCCGGGTGGTCCCGGCACGCAGGGCTTTCCATATACCCACTGTCACCTTGTTCGGGTGAGCCTGACTCCTCCGGTTCCCTCTCATTAAGTTCCTCACCCTCACTAGGTAAATTTGTTTTAATCAGCACTACCAATTTGGTTTCATCACCCTGACATTTTATGGTTCCCTCCCCTCTTTCACTCCCTTCCAGCTCACACTCCAGCCACTTTCACCCCTTTTCCCTACACTATCCACACCTACCCCCCTCCCACACACCCCCACATTTCCCCCCTCCCCTTTTCTCCCTCTCCCGTTCCTTCTTCCTCTTCCCCCCCCTTTCTTTCCATCCCTCCCTTCCTCGTAGGCTCTTCCTACTTTCCCCTCCCCCCCCCTTTTTTTCCCTTCCTTTTTTTCTCTTTTCGTTCTCTTTTCTTTCCCCCCTCTCCCTCCCCCTTACTTCCTTCCCCTTACTCGTCACCCCCCCTTATTGATGCACATCCTCCTTCTCCCCTCCCCCCCAAAGACCCCCCTTTCTTCTATTCCCCCCCTGCATCCCTTTTCCTCACCCCCTTTTTTTGCTCACCATTTTTTCCTCCCTCCCCAGAAGTTCCCTCCGGTTCGTGTATACCCTGGGTGCCATCCCTTCCAGACCCGAGGGGTTGTGCACCTCAGCTCCCGGTTGGAGCTGTTTCTCAGGCCGCCTGCAGAGTCCCATTACCACACCATCCATACAGTTAACCTTAGTAAGTAAGCTCTGGTTGGAGTGGTTTTCTATTCTTCCCCTAACCTTGTCTTTCTATTCATATATTACATATTTTTTCCTCCCTTACTTCAACAATATATCTTTATAGATTTTACACGCGCTTGCTCCTGATGAGTGGCGTCTAAGCCACGAAACGTGTAGAGCTACCGGTTGCCATGTCTTTATCAATTTTATCAAGACCTTCAAGTCATTATGCAATGAGGTCCAGTGAGGCCATAGGTCCTGCAGGCATTACCTTTTGAATTACCGTTGTATATCATGTTTCCTTGAGGTGAATGAGGGAATTTCCAGTGTTCATATCACATGAGATTACCATCAATTTTACTGTCATTATCTTGTTTATTGCATACCATTGATATTATCACATGTTCAAACGGACTGTGTTTAATGATCTAATTATTATATGTATTATTACATGTATGTTACCGTGTACCATTGTTATGGTACACGATAACCCGGACACGGCGCATCTTGGATCGGCAGGAGGGCTCTATGATTGGCCCTCCTGATCACATGATGGCCGTGTCCAATCATAGCCCTCATGTGATGTAAACAAATAGCCGGTTGCTAGGCAATCGGCTCTCCTCTCCTCACAGGGAAGTCTTCGCTGAGGAGAGGAGAGCGGATCGCTGCAGCCGGCTGGTGATCAGTGAGTATAAGCTGTTTTTTACAGCTTTTTACTCACTGATCACCAGTCTAGTGTAAAACACTGTAAACACACATGTCCCCACAACACACATGTCCCCAAATAATAAAAACACATGTCCCCCACATATGTCCCACTAAAATCACATATCCCAATGATTATCTGCACACATATGTCCGTGATCACCTGCACACATCTGTACATGATCATTTGCGTACATATGTCCGTGATGTCACAAACCAATTATTATACACTTAACGAAATTTTTTTTACTAAAAACATGTAGCAGAGTTCATTTTGGCTTAAATTTATGCCAAAATTCGATTTTATTGGATTTCTTTTAAAATAGAAAGAAGAAAATATTATTTTTTTTCCAAATTTCCACAATTTTTTCGGCTTATATCGCAAAACATAAAAAACGAAGTCGTGAATAAATACCACCAAAATAAAGCTCTATTTGTGCAAACAAAATGATAAAAATTTCATTTGGGTACAGCGTGACCGTGCAATTGTCATTGAAAGTGCGAGAGCGCTGAAAGCTGAAAATTGGGCTGGGAAGGAAGGGGGCAAAATTGCCCAGTATTGTAGTGGCTAAAGGCGAACTTTTAGAAGACGCAAATATTATTCAAAAAGATAGAAAAATGTTATTCGATAAAAACACTATAGTGATCAAATATAATGCACTAAATGATACATAATGTCCATGTATAGTATATAAGCAAAAAAAAACACTTCTCCTTTAGCTCGACGCGTTTTGGGAGATTCAGGATAAATCCCTTCTTCAGGGGCATGAAGGAGACAATAATTGAAGGATGCTCTGAAACAGAAAGGCAGTTAGAGTCTAAACTTACAGAAAAACAAAAGGGCAAAGACAATGTCAAACATGGAAAACATTGTGGCTATAAAATGTGCTCATACCATTACTGCATTCATAGAATAGAATGTTAAAAGAAGATTGTTAAAGATGGTGCCCAACGGATGTGGAGACACATATCCAGGTTGAGGAGGAGGTTACCTTAAGATGGACCCATTTGGCAAAAAAAAGGTTTTGAGGGTTGCAGAGACCCCAAAGTGTGGGGGGGGGGGGTAGGTAGCCGAACACCTACCCCACCACTGGTCAAAATTTGGGGCTCCTAGAACCTATGGTTCCAGAGATACGGGGCTCCTTGCGCAGCCTGTCAGAAGCTACATATGGAGCGGACAGTATAAATACAAGCTGGCACACTCTGTTTGCAGCAGACTGAGAGGATGAGCTCACAGTGCCTCTCACTTCTTGTCAGAGGCACTGAGCTCAATGGACAGCTTGGAGCCTTGGACCAATGGTAAAGTACCATTGGTCCCAGCTCTCCAATAGAAGACACATGCTCCCTTTCAGCCCAGCCCTCGATTACAAGGAAACACATGGGTTTATGTGTATAATATTTACCCACAATCCCATGTTTTTCTCACACATTTAAGAGGGAGGATGAGAATCTTCTGCTGCTGAAAAGGTACAAGCGAAATCATATATTATTATTCTATATGTTATAAGATAATTTATTATTTATCTATGTACTGTGAAATTACTGGATGGAAGTTATAACTTCAAACTTCAGTAATTTGTCCGTTAAGCCACCTGCTTGAGTACAGTTTTTGAAAATATAGTAAATTACCTTAAAAACAAACTATAAGAATTATTTGTATGTAACTTACTTATGGGAATTAACCCCTTGCCACCCAGGGCAATTCTGACACTTCTCTACTACTATGTAATAATTATCATTTTTTTGCTCGAAAATTACTCAGAACCCCCAAACATTATATACATATTGTTTTAGCAGACACCCTAAGAAATAAAATGGAGGCAACTTTTTATGTTACACGGTATTTGCGCAGAAATTTTTCAAACGTGTTTTTTTTTTTTAAAGAAACTGTTTCATGAATTAAAAAAAAAAAAACCCAAAAAACACTAAAGTTAGCCCGATTTTCTTGCATACTATGAAAGATGATGTTACGCTGAGTAAATAGATACCTAACATGTCACACTTTACAATTGCGCACACTTGTGGAATGGCGCCAAACTTCAGTACTTTCCATAGGTGCACTTTAAATTTTTTTAAATGTTTAGAGTTACAGAGGAGGTCTAGTGCTAGAATTATTATTATATTGTAATTTCTTTAGCTGCAGCATCTTTAACTCAGCCTGGAGTGGGAAATCTTGCAATGGAGACATTTGTTCAAGTTACAGCTGTTAAAGTGGATGTAAACCCACTCTCATCCTTTCTAAACTACTGCAATATTGGTTATCTAGAAAAGTATACATGCAGGAGGCATGTATATCCATCTGTCAAATGTCTCCCCTCTGTCGGCTATGAGACCGGAAAAACTGCAGATTTTGTGGGTGGGTCTGTTTTCCAGGGCTCATTGGGTGGAGTCGTGATGTCAGTAGACTCCCCACCCACCTCTACACTCCCCTTATCAACATGCATTTTCTCCTGTGTATTTATTACACTGAACTTCTGCTATGATCACTAACATCCAGTCAAAACCCAGAAAAGTCCCCACATGACTTCAGCATGCCAAATCATGCTGAGGTGTGGAACAGCCAATCCTTGCAGAGCTGCTGAAGAAAGGAGTGGGGGTGGGAATCAAAAAATAATGCATGTCTTAGGCTAGTGCACGAGATATGAAAATCATGTCAATCACAGCAAGGGGGAAGAACGGACAAAGTTTTCACAGTTTGTCTGTTTTATTTCACTGAACAATAAAAGAGGATTGCTCAGAGCTGGATTAACTCTTTGTGGCAAGACCGGGCACAGCTGATCTGAAATCCCATACTCTATATTGTGCCAGACAAAAAAAAAAAAAAAAATTTCGGGTTTACATCCACTTTAAAGTGGAGTAAACCCGGAAAAAAAAAAAATATGTCATAATGTAGAGTATAAGATTTCCTATCATTTGAGCCCAGTCTTGCCACAGTGAGTTAATCCAGCTCTGAGCGATCCTCTTTTATTGTTCAGTGAGATAAATCTTGACAAACAAAATCCTCCCCCTTGCTGCGAGTGACAGGTGATTTACATATCTCATGCACTAGCCTAAGAGACATGCATTATTTTTTAATTCCCTCCCACTCCTTTCTTCTGCTGCTCTGCCAGGATTGGCTGTTCCACACCTCAGCATAATTGGGCATGCTGAAGTCATGTGGTTACTTTCCTGTCTTTTCACTGGATGTTTGAAAAAAAAAAGTTACGAATCGAAAAAAAAGTTACGAATGTACGAATTTTTTTGTTCAATAGAGACACAGAAAATTACGAATCGAAAAAAAAAAAAAGTTACGAATCGAAAAAAAAAGTTACGAATCGAAAAAAAAAGTTACGAATGTACGAATTTTTTTGTTCAATCCATTCGAAGCACGTTTAGCAGCACCATTGTAAGGGACACGGAAAATTACCAATTCAACAAAAAAAAAAGTTACGAATGTACGAATTTTTTCGTTCGTTTTCGTTTTTCGGATTTTCTTCATTAGTACATTCGTTGTTTCTAATTAGTTTTTTTTTGGATTTTCGTTGTTTTCGGATTCGTTCGATTCGTACGATTCGTTAATCGGATTCGTACGATTCGAACGATTCGTTATTCGGATTCGTACGATTCGTTCATTCGTACGAAAACGAACGAACGAAAATAACAATAAAAAAACGAAACGAATTGCACATGTCTACCACATTTCATCCAAAACAAAAAACAAAACTTTTGGCATTAGCTATATCTTAATTTTGTATGATTTGTATAATTTGTGTTCTGCTAGTTAACTGACTTGTGTTATAACTCTCTCAACAGCTGTATGATTTTTTTCCAACAATTATGAGTTTTTTACCAGGACCACACAGAAACATTTTTACCCTTCTTGAGCCCCTTCAAGATGAAATGATGAAGAGCATCAGACTTCACCAGGAAACTCTGGATCCGGCCTGTCCTCGAGATTATATCGATTGTTTTCTCATCAGGATGAGACAGGTCAGACAACACCTTGACGGATAGATTCACCAGCCCAGATTTTGGTGGGACTAGCTCAGTGAAGAGGGGCAGCTCATCACAAATGAAGATGGAATGCCAAACAAAGGCAGCATTTAGATGCTGTTTGGCTCATTCTGGGTGCTGCTTTATTCAGCGGGGAAAATAATGGTTTGCTCCCCTACAGATTGTGTAAGTTTGCCCACTTACAAAGAAATGAAGGGTCTATAATTTTTATCATAGGTGTATTTTATATGATAGAGACAGAATATCAACCAAAAATCATCATACTAATTTAATAAATTGAGTTGCAGTTCAGTGAGTAATATAAGTATTTGATCCCCTACCAACCAACAATAATTCTGCCCCCCACAGACTGGCTACAGTATGTGCTCATGTGGTTCATAGATTAGTCCTCTCAATGTAAGAAGGCGCTCCTAACGACAACTCGTTATGTGTATAAAAAGACACCTGTCCACAGAATCTCTTTCTACCATTCAAACCTCACCATCATGGGTGAGACCAAAGAGCCGTCAAAGGACATCAGGGACAAAATTGTAGACCTGCACAAGGCTGGAATGGGCTACAAGACCACCAGCAAGATATTTGGTGAGAAGGAGACAACTGTTGGAGCGATTATTGGCAAATGGAAGAAATACAAAATAATCATAAATCCCCCTTGGTCTGGAGCTCTATCCTAGTGTAGCAGGCACACTGTGCGCTATATGTGGAAATTTAGTTTTTTCCCTCAGAACAGTAATGGGGTTCTGAAGGTTAATTGTACAGGTTAACTTTGGCATCAGTTTGGCTGGGCTGTACTAGGGTTCTGCCTGGTCATAGGTGCAGTGAGGCACCTCATGACAGGCTTAGAACCAGGCCTGGTTGGACGTCTTAGGTATCAGTTTTCCCTGGAACCAATCAGTGGGTGCGTCTGGCCCCACTGTGTAGTCTGGGAAGGGTACTTAAGGTGCTGAAGTCACGTGTTCGAGGTTCGGCCACAGTCCTGCTTCCTGGTTCTGGACCGGGGTAGCCCCGCGAGGGGTCTCAGGCCTAGGAGCATTTGCCGTCCTGCAAACATGGTCAGTCTGACTAGCCCCATAGACCCGCTTGGTCGGAGGCAGGGATCCGTCTGTTCCCGAGTCTCGGAGCCAGTTAGCCCGAGGCCCAGTAACTGAAGGAGGATTCAAGGCGTCCCGGTGTGCTCTCAGTATTGGAGGGGCACCACAGCTCATTCAAGCGTCTGGGGGAGGACTCTTCGGAGGAGGGCCAACAAGCAGGCATCTCAGTAAAAGCCTGGAAGCTGAGTTGTATGGACACTACAGAATCCACACTTCCACGGTACTGCCAAGGAGACAGATAAAGTTCCAGGTACCATGCGAAAGGTTCCTTTTCACCTTCAGTTGCAAGTTCAATTTGTGTCAGAGACTTTTTTTAAGTTTGCGGATTAGATTGTCAGCTGCTATACTTCTGGCTAGAGGTATATCTGACTTTGAAGTGCCCAGCTGCGAGTGGCTACTCTCTGGGTGGATTAGAGACATTCTGTTGGATATCAGCAGTTCAAGGTGCCTGAGTTTCTTTACCCTTGCCCTCTATTGCTATCTGAGACTGTGTTATGTTGGATGTTACCACTGCAGAAATAAAAACCTTCAAAAAGGACTTTGTATGTGTCAGCATCCAAAGTTGTTGGGTACTAACCCTGGGAACCCCTGGACATTCATTGACAAGCCATGCTGAGGTAACTGGTAAGCCCAAAAGTCAAGGCCGCCCCTCTGAGGGTTATGGCCGATACACTAGTTTTAGCCTCATGGAGTGAGGATGGTCATGAAAAAAGTGAGGGATCAGCCCAGAACTACACAGGAGGAGCTTGTAAATTATCTCAAGGCAGTTGGGACCACAGTCACCAAACAAACCATTGGTAACACAATACGCTGCCATGGATTGAAATCCTGCAATGCCTGCAAGGTCCCACTCCTCAAGGAGACACATGCACAGGCCCATCTGAAGTTTGCCATTGAACGTCTAAATGATTCAGAGAAGGATTGGGAGAAAGTGCCGTGGTCATATTAAACCAAAATTGAGTTCTTTGGCATTAACTTGAATCACTGTGTTTGGAGGAAGGAAAATTCTGACAATGACCCTAATAACACCGTCCTTACAGTCAAACATGGAGGTGGAAACATGATACTTTGGGGCTGTTTCTCAGCTAAAAGTACAGGCAGACTTTGCCGCATTGAGGGGCAAATGGACGGGGCCATGTATTGTAAAATCTAGGAAGAGAACCTTCTTCCCTCAGCCAGAACACTGAAGATGGGTCGTGGATGGGTCTTCCAGCATGACAATGACCAAAACAACAAAAGCTAGTCTCCAGACCTTAATCCTATAGAACATTTATCAAGGGAGCTGAAACTTTGAGTTGCCAAGCGACAGCCAAGAAACCTTAAGGATTTAGAGATCTGTAAAGAACAGTGGACCAAAATCCCTCCTGAGATGTGTGGCAACCTGGTCACCAACGACAAGAAACCTGTGCTTGCCAACAAGGGTTTCTCAACCAAGTACTAAGTCAAGTATTGCTAGCGGATCAAATACTTATTTTACTCACTGAACTGCAACTTTAACATTTGTATCATGTGTTTTATGATGTATCATGATAAAAAATATAGACCCTTCATTTCTTTCTAAGTGGCAAACTTCCAAAATCTCCAAGGGATCAAATAATTTTCCCCACTGTATGTAGTGATATTGGCAGTTCATGTCATAATAACCAGTCAGGTAACATATACAAAACAGCTCTGTCCTTAGTCTGAAGTATTCCCCCACAGTATTACTTTTTTGCTTCAGTCTTCTGGTTTGAATGGCAGTAAGCATCATTGGGTGGCATCACCACCATGGCGCCCTTCATTCATGGTGTATTCATGCAGTATTTATTTTTTATGCAAGATGTCCTCAGTCAAGACTGCATCAAAGTCTTGACTGCATCAAAGTCGGACCAAAGTAGTGCAGGAACCTTTTCTGAAGTCGGACAGACTTGTGTAGTATCAGCTAGGACAACTCTCATAGGGAAACATTGATTTTCACATGTCTTTCGACTTGGGGTCTAACAAGTCGCATCCTATGTGGCATCCGTGTAACCCGAGCCTTACATCAGTGCCTTCAGAAGACTGGCCGCCACTGGAGATCATCATATGTGTCCTGCGGCTGGCAAAAAAGGTACAGTATAAGGGGCTATGCCAAAGCACATTTTGCAGGCATGGTCCACTGTTTTCAGTATTAGATAGCCCGCCATGAGAAATGACATGCAGCAGTTGCTGGAGTGCATGCATGCAGACATAAAGGTGCTGAAAAAGAGGCTGCAGAAAATCAATAAAGAAGGAAATCAAAAAAACAGCGCTCAATGGGATCATGAAAACAGTTTATTAGGAATCTGCTCCAATGACAAGACAGAGCAGGAAAAAAGTTTTTAAACGGTGTACTGTTCTGATCATTAAAGGAATATAGTGAAACCAAAAATTTAAGAATTAAAAATTACAACATTGCACCATACCGCCTCAGGTCCTGATGACTGGGGATATGTCCAGGTGTTACTAATCCATCGGACACTGTTTTGTGCAGAGACCGACTTCAGACTCCATGTGCAACAGCTAATAGTATAGTGGAGAGGGATGGAGACAGGCACTCTTCTCGATGTTGGTAACCAATACCGCTGGGCACAGGGAGGAGGATGAAATTAAGCAATGGTGAAAACCTTCCTTGTTTAGATGGTAATCCGCGCTAGGGGCATCGCTCATCTCTCTATGGAGGAGGGAGGGGACACTCAGCCCAAAGGTCCGGAAGAGGAAGTAAACCACCGCTGGTCCGGAGCACAGGACGGCGAGGCGCAAGCTGGGGGAGGTTGTTACGGCGACCGTGACTTACTAGTTTCGCACGCATGCGCTTTATCAGAGTCACGGGAGCCGTAGTGAAGGTGGAATATAAAGATAAAAGGGCGCCAGAAACAAGGAAACAAGGGGGAGGAGATGTGGATAGTAACATCAGTTAACCCCATGTCATCAATTCCCTTGTGATAAGTGCATAAACATGGAACATAATAATACAAAACCTCCTCCATAGAGAGATGAGCGATGCCCCTAGCGCGGATTACCATCTAAACAAGGAAGGTTTTCACCATTGCTTAATTTCATCCTCCTCCCTGTGCCCAGCGGTATTGGTTACCAACATCGAGAAGAGTGCCTGTCTCCATCCCTCTCCACTATACTATTAGCTGTTGCACATGGAGTCTGAAGTCGGTCTCTGCACAAAACAGAAAACAGTGTCCGATGGATTAGTAACACCTGGACATATCCCCAGTCATCAGGACCTGAGGCGGTATGGTGCAATGTTGTAATTTTTAATTCTTAAATTTTTGGTTTCACTATATTCCTTTAATGATCAGAACAGTACACCGTTTAAAAACTTTTTTCCTGCTCTGTCTTGTCATTGGAGCAGATTCCTAATAAACTGTTTTCATGATCCCATTGAGCGCTGTTTTTTTGATTTCATTTTTGTTTGAACTTTGCTCTGAAAGTTAAACAGCTGACTGGGGTCTGAACATATTCCATCACTGAAGTCGCCTTGATATTTATTTAGATAAGACTGTCTTTTGAGCGCGAAAAATAGTTTTGTGTTTTCTAGAAAATCAATAAAGCAGTGGCCCAGCAGAGGTGGTGTGACCGGGTTCTGTGTCCCCTGTGTGCCAGCTGAAGGCTGGCATTGGAAGGGAAGGTGGCCATCCATGGCCTTACCTTATCCTTCTTGTCCTTGGTGTTCTCCTCGCTCTTGCTCATCCCTGTGCTGACCACTGCCGGTCTCCGGGGTGACGATGACGAGGTGTGGGTGCTGGATCTGGGGTAGGGCTCTTGGAAGAGGCTGTTGCTGCCCCTCCATCCGCTGCTCCTCTCTGCACATGGCCCACAGCTTGTAGAAGGAAGAGGCAGGGCCGTTGTTTTTTTACTACCGGACAATCAGGAAGCGCGTCCTGAGACCTAATTGGCAGGAAGTCCTAATTAATTTGCTAATGTCACCCAAGTCTGTGGGCTTGAGGTGCAGAGCACTGCGCCAGGAGCCCATGCTTTTTTGAAGCCAATTAGAGACTCAGACTCTAATCACATGCTTCAAAAAAAAAAAAGAAATCCATGCGTCCAGCACCCTGCATGTAGATTAGGGGGCGGGCACATGGATTAGGGGGGTGGCGCCCCTGCTCCCCTTATGGAGTCGCTGCCACTGCAATAAAGGATAAAAAATAGTACAAAAAGATAGTTGAATAAACAAACTAATGCCATTCAAGTTGTGTTTTCATCTACTTCCATGAACACATAACACAGACAACACACTAGCGGGCTCCATAAGTACATGATCTGACCCAGCACTCTATACATTTATAAATGGCGGCACAATATGTAACCATTCTAGTGGTAAAACTCTCCATCTCTTTCTCTCCATTCCCTGCTCTCTTTACAGGAGGAAAATAATGTCGGTGTAAAAACACCATTTACTGTAAGCAACCTGCAAGCGTCAGTCTTTGATATGTTCTTGGGAGGAACAGAAAGTACTGCAGGCACGGTACATTTTGGATACTTAATACTGATGAAGCATCCTGATCTACAAGGTACAATACCTGCCATCATAGTAATAAGAGTCTAATGCTGCATTCTTTCCAGTGCTTCTGAGAGAAGTTTGGGTTCATGTACTAAAAACTAACAGGCTGTTCGCGGTGTGCGGGGTTTCATCCAGCCGGAGACTTGGAAGCGCGTGAGCGTTTCTTTTTGGAGTATGTTTCCCATCTGGAGAAAAGAGGGAGGCCGGGGGTCGCAGATCGAAGGGGCCAGTCCGGGACCTGTACTTGTGGCAGTTCAAAGGTCCGCAGAAAGTTAGCAAAATCACGAGGGTACGGAAGACAGCGGATTTACCATTGTGGGATGCGGAGAGTTAGAACGGGAATCCCCATCTATTGTCACGTACCTGGTGGTGCGAGCCCGAGTTTGCAGAGAGAGACCTCCCTTGCGTCTCCCACTCCCGGTTCCCTGGTAGGGTGACAGGAGACCCAGGAGTGAGGAGGAGCACGGGTGCCTGGCAGGTTCAACAGACCAGTGGAGTGACACAGGGTCAACTCAGAGGACAAGGTGGGTGACTGGATCAGCACAGCAGACTGGACAGCAGAGCAGGCTGGATCTGGATGGACAGGCAGGAACAGCACAGCAGACTGGACAGCAGAGCAGGCTGGATCTGGATGGACAGGCAGGAACAGCACAGCAGACTGGATAGCAGAGCAGGCTGGATCTGGATGGACAGGCGGAACAGCACAGCAGACTGGATAGGAGAGCAGGCTGGATCTGGCTGGACAGGCAGGATCAGCACAGCAGACTGGATAGCAGAGCAGGCTGGATCTGGATGGACAGGCAGGAACAGCACAGTAGACTGGATAGCAGAGCAGGCTGGATCTGGATGGACAGGCAGGAACAGCACAGTAGACTGGATAGCAGAGCAGGCTGGATCTGGATGGACAGGCAGGAACAGCACAGCAGACTGGATAGCAGAGCAGGCTGGATCTGGATGGACAGGCAGGAACAGCACAGCAGACTGGATAGCAGAGCAGGCTGGATCTGGATGGACAGGCAGGAACAGCACAGCAGACTGGATAGCAGAGCAGGCTGGATCTGGATGGACAGGCAGGAACAGCACAGCAGACTGGATAGCAGAGCAGGCTGGATCTGGATGGACAGGCAGGAACAGCACAGCAGACTGGATAGCAGAGCAGGCTGGATCTGGATGGACAGGCAGGATCAGAACGGCAGACTGGATCTGGATGGACAGGCAGGATCAGCACAGCAGACTGGATAGCAGAGCAGGCTGGATCTGGATGGACAGGCAGGATCAGCACGGCAGACTGGATAGCAGAGCAGGCTGGATCTGGAAGGACAGGCAGGAACAGCACAGCAGACTGGATCTCAGGACAGGCTGGATCAGCACAGGTACACTGGTTAGCACAGCAGACAGGATCTCAGGACAGGCCGGATCAGCACAGGTACACTGGTTAGCACAGCAGACAGGATCTCAGGACAGGCCGGATCAGCACAGGTACACTGGTTAGCACAGCAGACAGGATCTCAGGACAGGCCGGATCAGCACAGGTACACTGGTTAGCACAGCAGACAGGATCTCAGTACAGACTGGATCAGCACAGGTAAGCAGGACAGTCAGGCAGGCCGGGTCGGGTATCAGGCTGGCAGCAAGGTACAAGGGGATGAGGCAGAAGGATGGTCAGGACAAGCCAAGCTCGGGTGCAGGCAGACAGATGGATGGTCACAGGTAAGCCGGGTCAAACACAGATCAGAGGTATCAGGTATCAGGTTTCAGTCACCACAACGCTGTAGAGCAGACAGCGGGGAGCGTCTGCTCTAGCTGGGTCTAAATAGCCTACCTGGCGCCAACAGGGGTGCGCGCTTGTCTACCTGCGCGCGTGCACGCGCATGCGCAGTGGCGCCCGTGGCCTGGGAAGCCCAGGATTCAGGTTTCTGGCAGGATCTTCATGACATCTATACTTGATCTGCTTAGCTTGTAAAGCATCTGTGACTGGTTTCAGGGCTTTCCACATAAGTAGGGTCTGTCTGGACAAATCAGTTAGTAGCATGAGAGGGGAATCATTGAACAAGATGGTTTCCTGAGAGCGGGCTGCTTGCATGATGTCTGTTTTCACATTGAAAAAATGTATTCTGCATATGACATCTCTGAGAAAAGCAGGATTCGGGTTGCAGGGGCACCAGTGACCTCTGGATTCTGTCAATTTCGTGTTTGTTCAATAGTTGGTTAAACATGGCGGCGGCCGCCACTGCAAGATCCTTATTTTCCACAGCCGCCTATGCGAATGTTGTTGACGGCTTCTGTTCTCTTGGTCGTCCAGACCATAGAACAGTTGTTGGTTTTGGTTCGTGTGCTCTTGCAGAATACTCTCATGCTCTGAGATTCTGGTGACCCACTCCTCCACAGTATTTTCAATGTCCTCCTTTGCGGAGGTGACTAATCTCTCTCCTGTAGGACCTCTCCAGCCATTCTATATCCTGCTTTGTGGGGAGGGGTTTAATATAAGCCTCCATATCCCAGCTTTCCCCAGGTCTGTGGGGGGAAGGAGAGGAGCTTTTGAGGTGAATGGGATCTGGGTTTGCGAACCGGGGAGAGTGATAAGGGCACCGGGCCTGTACCTGTGATGCTTCTTGTGCGGCCTGTGCAGCAGCCGAGCGGGTTACCGCCATCTTGGAGGCTGGCGTGATCCTGGAGTCTGGTCCCTTAGTGGGGAAATAACTGCCTATTTCTATTTCCCGGATTTTGGGTCCCTGGAGTACGGGGGGTGTTACTGCACCCTCTCCGACTCATAAGGTAAGCCGGAGGGAGTTCTGTCCATGGTGCTGTGTGGTGAGAGAAGGACGGGAGCAGGAGCCGTTCAGTCATGCATCCTATCTCTCAATGCGCCAAGCCATGCCCCTAGGAAGAAAAATTAAACAAAGTAGTTTGTAAGACAAAGGCTCTTATGTCAGTTTGGTATCTGGAGCGTGAACTCAATAACAGAAACAACGTAGGAAAGAGGAATATGGGAGGGGGAGGAGAAGGGGAAGGAGGGTGGAAAGGAGCAACACATACCAGCCATGTTTAATATATAACAGAGTGTTCTGTAGTTATAAGTGAACCATCAGAAGGACACTGTACAATTGGGGTTCTGTAACTATCTAGACCAAGATTGGACAAATTTAGTGAAGATTTTTAGGGAGAATCTTTGTTCCATATTGCATTGATGATTAGGAGACGTAATTGTTTCAGATATGGAAGGTACAGGTACATCTCATAAAATTAGAATACCATCAAAAATGTCATTTATTTCAGTAATTCAATTCAAAAAGTGAAACTCCTATATTTTATAAAGATGTGTTACACACAGAGTGATATATTTCAAGCATTTCTTTCTTTTAATGTTGATGATATGGCTTACAGCTAGTGAAAACCCCAAATTCAGTATCTCAGAAAATTAGAATATTACAGAAGACCAATAAAAAAAACGATTTTTTAATACAGAAATGTTGGCTTAGTGAAAAGTCTGTCCATGTACAGTATATAATGCACTAAATAGTTGGTTGGGACACCCTTTGCCTGAATTACTGCATCAATGCAGCTTGGCATGGAAGAGATCAGCCTGTGGCACTGCTGAGGGGTTATGGAAGCCCAGGTTGCTTTGATAGTGGCCTTCAGCTCATCTGCATTGTTGGGTCTGGTGTTTCTTATCTTCCTCTTGACAGTAACTAACTCACAGATTCTATATGGGGTTTAGGTCAGACGAGTTTTCTGGCCAATCAGGCATAGTGATACCATGATCATGTGACCAGGCACTGGTACTTTTGGCAGTGTGGCCAGGTGCCAAGTCCCGCTGGAGAATGAAATCAGCATCTCCATAAGGCCCCTTTCACGTCTGCCTCCGCTATTGTCCGATTCTGCAGACGGAGGAAAACCCTATTTTTTCATCCGTCTGCAGAGCGGATCGGATGAACATGGACAGACGGTCCGTGTTTATCCGATCCCCCATAGGGGAGAGCGGAGATCTGACAGGGCGGTCCCTGCACAGCATGCAGGGACCGCCCTGTCACCCGCCGGCTCAGCGGGGATCAGCTGAGCGATCCCCACTGAGCAGCGGATCTTCAGGGGGTGGATCAATACGGGTCCGTCCCGTGTGAAAGGGGCCCTAAGCTGATCAGCAGAGAGAAGCATGAAGTGCTCTAAAATTTCCTGGTAGAGGGCTGTGCAGACTTTGGACTTGATAAAACACAGTGGACCAACACCAGCAGATGACATGGCTCCCCAAAGTATCACTGACTGTGGAAACTGATGAGCACTGATGAAAAATGGATGAAAAACTGCTGAAAAACTGCTGAAAATGGATGAAAAGCTGATGGAAAATGGATGAAAAGCTGATGAAAAATGGATGAAAAGCTGATGAAAATGGATGAAAAACTGATGAGCACGGATGAAAAAATGATGAAAAACTGATGAGCACTGATGAAAAATGAATGAAAAACTGATGAGCACTGATGAAAAATGAATGAAAAACTGATGAGCACTGATGAAAATGGATGAAAAACTGATGAAAAATGCATGAAAAACTAATGAAAAATGGATGAAAAACTAATGAAAAATGGATGAAAAACTAATGAAAAAACTGATGAAAAATGAATGAAAAACTGATGAAAAATGAATGAAAAACTGATGAAAAATGAATGAAAAACTGATGAGCACTGATGAAAAATGGATGAAAAACTGATGAAAAATGGATGAAAAACTAATGAAATATGGATGAAAAACTGATGAAAAACTGATGAGCACTGATGAAAAATGGATGAAAAACTGATGAAAAATGGATGAAAAACTGATGAAAAACTGATGAGCACTGATGAAAAATGGATGAAAAACTGATGAGCACTGATGAAAAATGGATGAAAAACTGATGAGCACTGATGAAAAATGGATGAAAAATGGATGAAATACTGATGAGCACTGATGAAAAATGGATGAAAAACTGATGAAAAATGGATGAAAAACTGATGAAAAATAGATGAAAAACTGATGAGCACTGAGGAAAAATGGATGAAAAACTGATGAAAATAACTGATGAGCACTGATGAAAAATGGATGAAAAACTGATGAGCAATGAGGAAACATGGATGAAAAACTGATGAGCAATGAGGAAAAATGGATGAAAAACTGATGAGCAATGATGAAAAACTGATGAGCACTGAGGAAAAATGGATGAGCACTGATGAAAAACTGATGAGCATGGATGAAAAATGGATGAAAAACTGACGAGCACTGATGAAAAACTAATGAAAAATGTATGAAAAACTGATGAGCACTGATGGAAAATGGATAAAAAACTGACGAGCATGGATGAAAACCTGATGATCATGGATGAAAACCTGATGATCATGGATGAAAAACTGATGAGCACTGATGAAAAACTGATGAGCACTGATGAAAAACTGATGAGCACTGATCAAAAACTGATGGGCATGGATGAAAAATGTATGAAAAACTGATGAGCACTGATGAAAAATGGATGAAAAATTTATGTAAAACTGATGAGCACTGATGAAAAACTAATGAAAAATGTATGAAAAACTGATGAGCACTGATGGAAAATGGATAAAAAACTGACGAGCATGGATGAAAACCTGATGATCATGGATGAAAAACTGATGAGCACTGATGAAAAACTGATGAGCACTGATAAAAAACTGATGGGCATGGATGAAAAATGTATGAAAAACTGATGAGCACTGATGAAAAATGGATGAAAAATTTATGAAAAACTGATGAGCACCGATGAAAAACGGATGAAAAATGGATGAAAAATTTATGAAAAACTGATGAGCACCGATGAAAAACAGATGAGCACTGATAAAATGACATCAATTTTGTTTTTTGGGTACCACGTGGCACGACCGCGCAATTGTCAGTTAAGGCCCCTTTCACACATGCGGACCATACATCAGATCAGTTCAGTCACGTTTTTTTTTCATCAGTTGTTGTCAGTAAACATCAGTTTTCATCCATTTTCATTTCCGTTTTTCATCCGTTTACGTCCGTTTTTCATCCGATTACGTCCGTTTTTCATCAGTTTTTTATCCGTTTATGTCCGTTTTTTTTTAAAAAAAAACAGTTTTTCATGAATTATGGGAATTTTTTGGATGAAAAACGGATGTCAGCGGATCGGATGTGAACGGATCGTCCGCTAACGTTCGTTTTTCGTCCGTTCCGTATTTTTTACGGAAGACAAAATAGGGTCTTCTTCCGTTCAGAAAAACGGACCTTAACGGAGACGGATGTTAACGGACGTTAGCGGATGATCATCCGCTAACGTCCGCTATCCCATAGACAAGCATTAATGTCCGTTTTCATCCGTAAACGGACGTATGAAAAAACGGACGAACGGTCCGCATGTGTGAAAGGGGCCTTAAGCGACGCAGTGTCGTATAGCAAAAAATGGCCTGGTCATTAAGGGGGCAAATTCTTCTAGGTCTGAAGTGGTTAAACTGTAATGTGTACTATGCATTTGTATTATGTGACTGGAACATTCTAATGTCATGTATCATCCTGATTACTCTTGTGCCTTAATAAAAACTATTTGAAAAGAAAAAGGACAATTCAGTACTGTTTTTCTCTGGATACTTTATAGATAAGCTCTATAAAGAAATTGACCAAGTGATTGGCCAATCCCGAGAACCTAGAGCACAGGATCGGAGACAGATGCCATACATGAACGCCCTTGTTCATGAGATCCAGAGGTACAGTGACATCTTTCCAATGGGGTTTCCCAGAGCTACCGACAGAGATATTACTTTCCATGGTTATTACATTCCTAAGGTAAGTGAAAGTTATCAATGAGGACTGCTCATATATAATGTATCTCTACATTTCTGGATATGAATATCCTTAGAGGGTTTTCAACAACACTGGCAAAACCTATTTCCAGACATTTATTTTAGTTTTGGAAACAATAGGGCAGAGGTACAATTTTTGTCATGATTTTATCTCTGCTTGTGGCACTGCGCCCGAAGCCCACCCAGTTGTGTGACAATAACAAATGGGTATTCACTATTGTAACACTAATTCTGTCTCCCAGCCAATCAGGAAGCGGGTCCTGAGATCCATTTCCCGATTGGCCAAAAGGAGACGATACCCTATAGACCAAGGGAGGAGGAAGGAGGAGACGCACGGGAGGACAGCGCCGTGATGCCAAGAAGGAAACACAGGGGAAGCCGGCCGCCCGTCGCCCAGGGGGAGGCGCTGTCCGGGGTAAGTGTTACGCCGATCAATCAACCCCAACCAGGGGGGGGGTGTGGCTGGCTGTGCCCTGTTTGCCACCCGCCCATGAAAATATACCACCGGCCGCCACTGTGAGAATGGGAGGATGTCCATGTCCACGTACAACGCATTTTAAGCCTGCGTTGTAGCTGTCTTTTGACTATAGCGCGGGCGCCAAATGGTTAACTTGGTTTTATCTTTTAGATTAAGCAGCAATTTTGTGAATTATGTTGTATTTGTGTCTGCTAATAATTTTATTGTATTTTCTTTGGGGGGGCTGTCAGTATGGGGCCCTGCGATTTCTATCAGAAGCCCTGCATGCACGGAGAATATACGTATAAATATATATATTATATATATATATATATATACACACAGCATCTCACAAAAGTGAGTACACCTCTCACATTTTTGTCAATCTTTTCTTCTATCTTTTCATGTGACTGAAGAAATTACACTTGTCTACAATGTAAAGTAGTGAGTGTACAGCTTGTTTAACAGTGTAAATTTGCTGTCCCCTCAAAATAACTCAACACACAGCCATTAATGTCTAAACCGCTGGCAACGAAAGTGAGTACACCCCTAAGTGAAAATGTCCAAATTAGGCCCAATTAGCCATTTTCCCTCCCCGGTGTCATTTGACTCGTTAGTGTTACAAGGTCTCAAGTGTGAATGGGGAGCAGGTGTGTTAAATTTGGTGTTATCACTCTCACTCTCTCATACTGGTCACTGCAAGTTCAACATGGCACCTCATGGCAAAGAACTCTCTGAGGATCTGAAAAAAAAAAGAATTGTTGCTCTACATAAAGATGGTCTAGGCCAGTGATGGCGAACCTGCAGCTCAATTTTTAGGGTATTGGGAATTTTCTTATATCCTAGACCAGTGATGGCACCCCAGATATTTTGGAACTACATTTCCCATGATGCTCAACTACACTGCAGAGTGCCAGAGCAATATGGGAAATGTAGTTCCAAAACATCTGGGGTGCCATCACTGGTCTAGGATATAAGAAAAATGCCAATACCCTAAAAATTGAGCTGCAGCACAGTGGCCATACAGCTGTGTAACAAGACAGGTTCCACTCAGAACAGGCATCGCCATGGTCGACCAAAGACGTTGAGTGCAACTTCACATAGAGATGGTCTTTGTGAAATAGACATGAGTGCTGCCAGCATTTCTGCAGAGGTTGAAGGGGTGGGGGGTCAGCCTGTCAGTGCTCAGACCATACGCCGCACACTGCATCAAATTGGTCTGCATGGCTGTCGTCCCAGAAGGAAGCCTCTTCTAAAGATGATGCACAAGAAAGCCTGCAAACAGTTTGCTGAAGACAAGCAGACTAAGGACATGGAACCGAGTCCTGTGGTCTGATGAGACCAAGATAAACTTATTTGGTTCAGATGGTGTCAAGCGTGTGTGTGGCAACCAGGTGAGGAGTACAAAGACAAGTGTGTCTTGTCTACAATCAAGCATGGTGGTGGGAGTGTCATGGTCTGGGGCTGCATGAGTGCTGCCGGCACTGGGGAGCTACAGTACATTGAGGGAACCATGAATGCCAACATGTACTGTGACATACTGAAGCAGAGCATGATCCCCTCCCTTTAGAGACTGGGCTGCAGGGCAGTATTCCAACATGATAATGACCCCAAACACACCTCCAAGACGACCACTGCCTTGCTAAAGAAGTTGAGGGTAAAGGTGATGGACTGGCCCAGCATGTCTCCAGATCTCAAACATCCACCAGCTCTGTGATGTCATTATGGAGGAGGGGAAGAGGACTCCAGTGGCAACCTGTGAAGCTCTGGTGAACTCCATGCCCAAGAGGGTTAAGGAAGTGCTGGAAAATAATGGTGGCTACACAAAATATTGACACTTTGGGCCCAATTTGGACATTTTCACTTAGGGGTGTACTCACTTTGTTGCCAGAGGTTTAGACATTAATGGCTGTGTGTTAAGTTATTTTGAGGGGACAGCCAATTTACACTGTTATACAAGCTGTACACTCACTACTTTACATTGTAGCCAAGTGTCATTTCTTCAGTGTTGTCACAAGAAAAGATATAATAAAATATTTACAAAAATGTAAGGGGTGTATTCACTTTTGTGAGATACTGTATGTATATATATATATATATATATATATATATATATATATATCAAAAAATTGGAGATGCCACCTCAGTTTGAGTTGAATTCCTTTACTTCAATCTTCATTTAAAAGTTACAAACGACTGCACAGTTTCGGACAACACATGTCCTTCATCAAGCTGCATGTATACTACTAAATCTTTTACCCACATTTATAGCACCGTACACATACAAAGCATAGGAATTCACACAGGTGTATCCCTTCACCATCTACTTGTTAGCCCTTCCATTAACTCATTCCATTCCTAGAGTTAATAACAGTAATAATAATGGAATGGGTTAATGGAAAGGCTAACAAGTAGATTGGTGAAGGGATACACCTGTGTGAACTCTTATCCTCTGTATGTGTACAGAGCTATAAATGTGGGTAAAAGATTTAGTAGTATACATGCAGCTTGATGAAGGACATGAATTTTCTGAAACTGTGCTGTCACTTGTAACTTTTATATGCATGAAGATCTGTATACTCGCTGTATACTGGCATTAAAATTAGATTTGACAGAAACATTTAATATTATCATCTCACTGTCACATTCCTGTTTCATTCATTTACAGGGCACCAATGTGCTTCCCATGTTGACCACGGCATTACGGGATCCCACACATTTTGAAACTCCTGGAGAATTCAACATAAAGCATTTCTTGGATGAAAATGGAAAATTTCTGAAAAATAAGGCATTTCTACCATTTGCTGCAGGTAATAAAGTGCTGTAGAATGCGTATTTAGTAATTTTGTGGGTCCCAGATTTACTCCAAATTATGGCTGTCTTCTAGACATCCTAGGAGGGGGGAAGGGTAGTTTTTATGCTAGTGTATAAATCAGGGTTTCTCAACCAGGATTCCATGAAACTCTAGGGTTCCTCCAATGGTTGCTAGGTGTTCCTTGAGCAATGACCAATTTTTGCCTCTCAGATAAGTTCCCAGTTACACCAATGATCTTTTTAGCTATCTGTAGGGGGGAATTCTTCCCAAAGACCACAGATGTGACCACAGCATTATACCACTGACCATCACACCAATGTATCATGAGTTGTAGATATAGCCATTTTTAACAAGGGTTCCCTGAGACCGAAAGGTTATTTCAAGGGTTCCTCTGTGTTGAAAAGGTTGAGAAAGTCTGGTATAAATCATTTGATTAGAGGAATAGCTGCAGTATGGTTTTTGAAGTATTCGCCAAAAGAAGTGAAGAACTTTTTACCAGTCTCTCAATGAAGGTGAAAGAGGAGAGCATAAAAGCTGGCCTGAGATTGAACATTAAGAAAATTAAGATTATGGCAACCGGTCCCATCACTCCTTGGCAAACAGAATGAGTAAAAATAGAAAGTGACAGATTGTATCTTCCTAGGCTCCAAGATCACGGCAGATGGTGACTGTAGCCATGAAACTAAGAGATGCTTGGGAGGAAAGCAATGTCAAACCTAGACAACATTATAAAAATCAGAGGCATCACCTTACCAACAAAGTTCCGTGTAGTCAAAGCTATGGTATTCCTAGTAGTTACAAAATAGGTGAGGTCGAAAAAAAAAAGTCCATCAAGTCCAACCTATGAATGTGAAAATTGGACCATAACGAAGGCTGAACGCTGAAAAATTGTTGCTTTAGAACTATGAGAGAGAAGACTCATGAAAGTCCCTTGGACGGCAAGAAGATCAAATCAGTCAATCCTGAAGGAAATCAACCCTGAATATTTACTGGAAGGACAGATCCTGAAGCTGAAACTCAAATTCTTTGGCCGCCTAATGCAAAGAGAGGACTCATTGGAAAAGACCCTGATGCTGGGAAACATGGAAGGAAAAAGGAGAAGAGGACAGAAAACAAGATGGATAGATAGCATCATCGAAACAATGAACATGAAGTGAAGCAAGCTGGCGCGAAAGGTCACGAAAAGTTGGACACAACTAAACAATTCAACAACAACAACAATTTGCCAAAAAGGCAGAGATCACTTTTGCAGCCATCTTTAAACGGAATACAAATGTTGTGCTGTGTTACTAAATTAGACGTGTCTTGGTTCATTTTCATTTTTTCCATTTTATTTGGATTTATGATGTTGGTACACATATCACATTTATTTTTGACAATAATATGATCCTTTTTTATTGGGATATACACTCACCAGCCACCTTATTAGGCCCACCTTGCTAGTAGCAGGTTGGACCCCCTTTATTAGGCCCACCTTGCTAGGAGCGGGTTGGACCTCCTTTATTAGGCCCACCTTGCTAGTAGTGGGTTGGACCTCCTTTATTAGGTACACCTTGCTAGTAGTGGGTTGGACCTCCTTTATTAGGTACACCTTGCTAGTAGTGTGTTGGACCCCCTTTTGCCTTCATTCTTTGTAGCATAGATTCAACAAGGTGTTGGAAACATTCCTCAGAGATTCTGCTCCATGGTGACATGATAGCATAATGCAGTTGCTGCAGATTTGTAGGCTGCACATCAATGATGCCAATCTGCCATCCCACCACATCCCAAAGGTGCTCTATTGGATGAGATGTGGTGAGTGTGGAGGCCATTGGAGTACAGTGGTCTCATTGTCCAGTGGTGAGATGATTGGAGCTTTGTGACATGGTGCATTATCCTGCTGGAAGGAGCCATCAGAAGATGGGGACACTGTAGTCATAAAGGGATAGACATGGTCAGCAAAAATACTCAGGTAGGCCGTGGGGTTTAAACCATGCTCAATTGGTACTAAGGGTCCCAAAGTGTGCCAAGATCCCCCACACCATTACACCACCACCACCAGCCTGAACCAGTGATACAAGGCAGGATGGATTCATGCTTTCATGTTGTTTACACCAAATTCTGACCCTACCATCTGAATGTCGCAGCTGAAATCAAGACTCATCAGACCAGGCAACGTATCTCCAATCTTTTATTGTCCACTTTTGGTGATCCTGTGAGACTTGTAGCCTCAGTTTCCTGTTCTTAGCTGACAGTGTGCACCCGGTTTGGTCTTCTGCTGCTATAGCTCTGCTTCAAGGTTGGATGTGTTGTGCATTCAGAGATGGTATTCTGCATACCTTGGGTGTAACGAGTGGTTATTTGAGTTACTGTTGCCTTTCTATCATCTGGAACCAGTCTGCCCATTCTCCTCTGACATCAACAAGGCATTTTCCTCCACACAACTGTCGCTCCTTGGATATTTTCTCTTTTACCCACCATTCTCTGTAAACCCGAAAGATGGCTGTGCGTGAAAATCCCAGAAATACTCAGGCCAGCCCTCCCCGGCACCAACAACCATGCCACTTTCATTATTCCCCATTCTGATGTTTGAACTTCAGCAAGTTGTCTTCACCACATGTAGATGCCTAAATGCATTGAGTT
This sequence comes from Lithobates sylvaticus, assembly GCA_028564925.1. Classification (NCBI taxonomy): domain Eukaryota; kingdom Metazoa; phylum Chordata; class Amphibia; order Anura; family Ranidae; genus Lithobates; species Lithobates sylvaticus. The sequence continues at coordinate 577,590,280 of CM053028.1, read as the reverse complement.
GCTGCCATGTGATTGGTTGATTAGCAATTTGTGTTACCAAGCCATTGAACAGTCGTACCTAATAAAGTGTCCGGTGAGTGTAGGTCCCTTCTAGGTATTTCATCTATGTATTTAGCTATGCCTCTTTATCTTGTATGATTTCATTATTGCAGGAAAGAGAGCCTGCATTGCGGAAAGTCTGGTGCGCATTCAGCTTTTCCTTTTCTTCACCATTATCCTGCAAAAGTTCACCCTGAAATCCATAGTGGACCCCAAAGATCTCGACATCTCTCCTACAGAAAGTGGCACTGAAAACATCCCACCGCCTCACAAGATCATCTTCGTTCCTCGCACATTAGAAGGAGGAGCTTGAATAATCCTTATCTTTTAGCCCTTGGAATGCCCAGTCTATATTGTTACATAATATAGATCGCTAAAAAAAGTTTAAGTAAAAAATAAATTGTAGGACAAGAGTGGCATATTGTATGTAGTCCTTCTGATAAGAAGAAAATGTTGATCTTGGGGGTTGGTTTATAGCAGTAACCCTAATCTGTAAAAATATTAGTTCAAGACTAACTAGGGTATCATTGCTTGGTGATATAGCTACACCGTTCTGGATACAACGAGAATCACAATTTTCTTGCTTAGAATAAAGATCACGATTCTGAAGAACTTTTTTTATTTTATAGATTTCCAATCCCTGAACATTAGGTTATAAAACAAGATGGCAATAAAATAAGACATAATACTCTTTGCTTCAACCAAATTTAAAGAAATGTAATAAAATATAATGTAATGTGCAAAGAAATAAAAAAATGACCATTAACCACTTGCCAACCGGCTCACGCCGATATACTGGTGCCATATTGGTGCCTATCGCGCATGCGCGAGTGTCAAACACAGTGACGTCATGCGCACGCGCAATCTTCTGTCGCCGGTGGCCAGCGATCGTGGCGCGGCGAGGCAGAACGGGGAGCTCAATGCAGAACAAGCAAAACAAACATTTCCCTGTTCTGCCTAGCAACATGACAGGGATCTACTGCTCCCAGTGATCGGGAGCAGTGATCTCTGTCATGTTCTAGTGAGCCCATCCCCCCTACATTTAGAACATGCCCAGGGAACACACTTAACTCCTTCATCGCCCCCTAGTTTTTAACCCAGGGGTGTCCAAACGCTGGCCTGCGGGCCACATGTGGCCTGCGGCGCCCTCTAATGTGGCCCACCATGTCTTGCTCTGAGATAGCGGGATAGCGGGATAGCTCAGATCCTATCCCCCACTCCGATTGAGTGCTTCTGTCAGTATATCCCGTTTCCTCCAGTCTGACCATCAGAGAGATATATTATCATAGCTGCATTGAATACAAGTCTAGCCGAAAATAGCTTGTAGAATCTTGAATGCGTTATTGGACAGAATACTGCCTTTTTATACACTTTTAACACAAGGGGTTAGATAATGAGGTAGGGCTGCTCATGGATACTCCCCCCTCTCTTATAGCAACAACTTAAAAGACAATTACATATTTAACATGTTAATTAACACAGCACTTAAGGCAGCCTAGGTCACCAGACAGTCAGTCTCCGGAGGTCAATGTGATCAGTTCTTTCAATGACCATCTATTGTGTTCAAAATTAACAACCAAGAAGTCTTTGGGCAAATCCAGGAAAACCTTCTCATAATAGCAGATTTGATGACATCAGTATCTTTTATGAGCCCCAACACTATGAATCAGTCACTATTTGTAATATGGCAAATTACAGGGTCCCCAGGCATACAGCTCACAGAGAGCACCATTCCCCCAAATGCCAGGGCCCATGGTCGGTGGGTAAGAGGCTGGCATTCAGTCCCCTCCAAAAGCCTCTGTCCTGGCTAGGTCTGTCACACCCGCCATCTCCGAACATTAGTGTGAAGAACGGAGCCACCGCTAGAGGAAGCAGAGACGATTCCTGTATAGCGCCGGCTCCTTCGCAGGCGGAGTGATACCAAATGTACTCCGCCTGTGACAGGAAGAATCAGCTCTGCTCTCTGCTGCATGCTTGTCACAATTATGCTCGGGGATGGTGGGTCGGGACACAGGAACCCGCAATCTGGGACAGCAGCCACCAGTACCAGCCACAAGTATCAGGACCAGTACCAGCCAGCAGTACCAATACCAACCAACAATACCAGCCAGCAATACCAGTACCAACTAACAGTACCAGTACAAACCAGCAGTACCAGTACCAACCAGCAGTACCAGTACCAACCAGCAGTACCAGTACCAACCAGCAGTACCAGTACCAGCCAGTAGCAGGGTTGCCAACCTCCCGCAGCATTTTTTACTGACAAAACATGGAAAATGTACTGGCGCAGCACATTTTTTACTGGCAACCTCAGAAATTACAGAACTCCTATTGAAAACTAACACAGTGAATATTTGAACAGCATAAACATGATAAGGAAACACTGACCATACCTGTAACAAAGTAATTTGCTTGATTTACACCTAACAAGTCAACACAGCATGAAATTATCAGCCCCTGATATTTACTGGCAGTTGTAAAAAAATTTTTAATACCAGCCAGAAGTACCCGCCAGCAGTACCAGTACCCACTAGCCATACCAGTCATCAGTACTAGCCAGCAGTATAAACCAGCAGTACCAGTACCAGCCAGAAGTACCCGCCAGCAGTACCGGTGCCCAATATCCGTACCAGTCATCAGTACCAGCCAGCAGTATAAACCATCAGTACCAGCCAGCAGTACCAGTAGCAGCCAGCAGTACCAGTACCCACCAGCAGTACCAGTCGGCAGTACCCACCAGCAGTACCAGTACCAGCCAGCAGTACCAGTACCTGCTAGCAGTACTAGCCAGCAGTACCAGTCAGCAGTACCAGTACCAGCCAGCAGTATCCACCGGCAGTACCAGCCAGCAGTACCAGCCAGCTGCAGGAATCCTGAGGAAGAAGTGAAGATTGAGGTCAGTTGAGATTCAGGTAAACCGCTGTGCCTCAGTGTGAAAGCAGCCTTAGGCCCCTTTCACATGATCGATCCGATTGGGTATGCCTGCCTGTTTTTCAGGTGGACTCAAACGGACTCTCCATTCACCTCTATAGAGATGCAGATGTAAACAGACTCGTGTCCATTTACACCCGCCTATCTGCAATCCGATCTCCTTTAAAAAAAAAAAACAGAAGGGGATCTGTCTGGGCGGATTGGAGGGCCTTTAGGGTAGAGGGGGTTACATCCGTGTCTGCTCTACGTATGCAGAGTGGACACAGACCTGCCATCCCCCCTTTATGCTCATTGTGGCCCGCGACCAGTTACCAAGTCGTTAAAGTGGCCCTCGCTCCTCAAAAGGTTGGGCACCCCTGGTTTAACCCCTTCTCTGCCAGTGACATTTACACAGTAATCAGTTCATTTTTATAGCACTGATCGCTGTATACATGACAATGGTCCCAAAAATGTGTCAAAAGTGTCCGATGTGTCCGCCATAATGTCGCAGTCACGATAAAAATCGCACATCGCCGCCATTACTAATTTAAAAAAATAATAATTAAAATGCCATAAATCTATCTATATAGTATGGAGATATATGAGCATCGAGAGGACCGTAAAGAATCAATCAGTTCTGACAATGACACATTCCCAAATATAAACTTACAATATTTACCAATAAGGAGCCTAAGGGACGATATCTTCAAAATAAGGCTGTGTGGCTTGAATTAACTTGGCAGAAGTTTGCCACAAGGGGGAGCCCAAGAGGTCCCTTTGTACATAGAGGTTCCTTTACTATAGTATAGTAGATACTCCAACACGAGAGGAGAAAGTGGAAGATTTTTCCTTTTCTCTGGATATAATATTTCACCAACAGAAATTCTCTAAATTGCCAAGTGAGGAAAAATGAATAAAACATGACCCCCCCCCCCCCCCCAAAGTTCAGCTTGTAGGAACGCTGTTGCTCAACCCACTGCAAGCAGGCCACTATAATAATAAAGTGACATAAACAAGACTTACTGTATAAGGCTGAGCTAGGGAAAAACAATGTCCCCGGTCAGTGATATCCATAACATCAGTCTCATGTAATGTAAAGACTCCCATTGCTGCTACAAATATTGTTACCTCATCTGCCCTGACAGTCAATTGGGGAGGCAGCTGCAGTACCGAGACCGTTGCCTGGCAGGACTATTTGTAGTCCTCCCATCCCACGTCGGGCGAACCCGCATTCGAAATGCAGACGCCATATTGGTGCCTATTGCGCATGCGCAAGCGTCAAACAAAGTGACGTCATGCGCACGCGTGATCTTCTGTTGCCCATTTTGGAAAATCCTACGGAGGGCCTATACATGTGAACTAGTAAAAAAAATTGAAAATACAGCCAAAGACATTGATATTATACATAAATATAATGACCAACGCCCACATTCGGGCAATAAAAACAATAGACTGCTATTGTGTGAAAATATTGAACAACACTTCCAAAGCAACTATTACAGGCACAAACAATCCAATCAGCTTCCAGGTTTTATTACTAAAGTTTAATTAAACAAGCTGCGGTTAGAAGCTGAATGGTTTCTATGCAGAATTGTGACTAATTTTGCACTCTCTAGCTTTAGTAAATAACCCCCATGTGGTCACACTTTCAAGAGCAGCTATTCTAGCGACAAAGGGTCAGCAAATCTGCAAGGTAATCCAAGAAATAAACCTGCAAACCGATTAAGAATAAATAACAAGCACAAAGTTAAAAAAAAAACCTCAGTAATGATAGATAAGTGCTGTGCTCCAGAAACACAACATCTGAATAGTGCAATAATTGTCCGGGGCCGCTGATAGAGGGACCCCGGACATCAAGGAGCTCAGTGCGGCAGGCGTGTGTTATTAATTGCAGAGCTGTGTGTGGCTTTCCCCCTCTCCCTCCCATGGCTTTCACATGCTGGAGGGAGTGGGACAGACCAGTGTGACAGCCAGTCAATAGCGCTGCTCTTCTGAGGGGGAGGGCGTGACTGCTAAGTTGCTCCGCCTCCCACGACCTCCTTAGCCAATCAGATTGCCCAGCCCGCCACATTTGACCGGAACATGCTTGTGGCCAGAGTGCAGTGCGGAATGGAGAGGATCCAACATACCTGAGCATGAAGAAGGTATGATCATGTCTCACGCCTCACTGGTAATGTTGGCTGCAGAAGACCAATCATCGGTGTGTTCTCCCATCCTGTGTGTAGAATAGGAAATGATGGAGGGATGACTCCCCCTCTGTCTTCTCATACTGCTTCTTATCTCTGTTTTTATGTACACTCCACAAGGACAGGAGAATGCTAATTAGACTTCTGCAAGACACTTCAAACTTCAGCTGTTTCTATAGCTATGTGTTAAATCTGGGAAGGACTTAGGAATAAACAATAGGTGTGCAGCCTGTCCAGAAAAAATTAACCCCCTAGAGGGCAATTTTAAATGTAAAATGCAGGATAAGAGACAAAAGGCGCTACCTGTAAAAACTACGTGCAGTGAGCCTGAAAGGGTTAAAGATGTGATATGTGAGCGCCTAAAGAACTCAACACCGTGTTTACCCTTCTAAGGCAACAAATTGTAAACTGTGAAGTGAGTAGGGGGTCGCCACCCCTACCTACCCAATCTATAAATACAAAGTGCTAATAAATGTGAAAGTGACAATTGATAAAGATATATAACTAGATTGCTGTATTATTAAAACACAGGGGGGAGAGAGGTAGCAGCTACCCAGCTAGCATGTGTCCTCTATGCACCCATTAATACATCCATAAAATATTATTATTGTAACATTAGTGCATATTGAGAGTGGCCAATACCACTATTACCATATATGTTTATGTTGTGCAAAAAACAACAAATTGTGGCAATGTTAGCCCAAAAAGGGGCTAAGACATATGTGACAGTCCCAGTGATAGGTAGAAAATAATAAAATATATATATATGAGAGTCCCCGTGTCAGGTGCAAAAGACCAAAAATAAAAATAAAAAATGTGGAAATGGCCCAGATAGCGGCCTCAAGTGAGAAAGTACATGTATAGAAGTCCAATTCCAAAAAAGAACCCACGAGAAGAACAGCAAAAGATATATAGATGTATGGATAACACTGTAGCAGTAATTCAACCGGTGACTTGTAGTGCTTCAGGCAGTAATAGGTGACTGTGTGCTGCCCCCTAAGTCTCCCTCACTCACCAGACTTAGGTACCCCTGCAGGGGTGAACAGCTTTCAGATATGGATATCAGGTGCTCCTTTGGTTACAAGCTGGAACGGGTCCAATCCAATTACTCCCTCCAATGGATCCAGCCAGACACTCAGATGTGGGGGGGGGGGGATACCCCAGCGATCCCCAGATGGTGTAAGGAATGTGCCTCACGGAAAAAAGCAGAGGGAGAGACCCATGTGTAATACCAGGTGGCTATTTATTTATAAAGAATTAAAAAATAAAAGCAAGTAAAAACCCAGGGTATCTCACAAGGATACTCCTGGTTCCACCATACACATACAGTGTATTGTCAAAAATACAATGTAAAATTGACAAGGGACACCAACATAGTTGTATCTTTGATCTTAAAAACTACAGGATAATGGTGTTGTGGTAACTTGCCCAATAAAAAAGCATAATAATATTATTCTTGTTAACACTAGAAAAGAAAGCCTTTGAAAATGTATTTGCAATAACTCCATCAGTATCACCAGCAAATCAGCTTCATTATTATGCATTAAAGAAGAAGAGAATGTGCGCTTCATTTCAAGATTTCATAATTTGCTGCGTCACGAATGTTAATTCTTCATTACGAACGTTAGTTTACAAGACCGAGCGCTTTTGGCTCCTCCTTGCTTCCGAGCATGCATGTTTGTACTTTGGACTTTTGTCCCACAGACTTGTGTACATTTGTCCACGGAAAATTTTAAAACCTGCTATCCAACATTTGTCCATGGAAAATCCGACAACAATTGTCTGATGGAGCGTACACACGGTTGGATTTTCATTTTCCGTCAACAGCCTGTCATCGAACATTTCCCGTCGGAAAATCCGATCGTGTGTATGAGGCTTTAGGAACAATGTGAGGACACGAAGGGGTGGGTTTAATAAAGGCAAATAGACTGTGCATGTTTCAAGTGCAGCTGCACTCATTTTCCCCAGAGCTTAGTAAATGTGGTAAAGCTCTGCTGATTTCCATCATCCAATTAAGAATGACCCCTCAGTCATCTCCAGCAATCTTCAGCAACTAGGCCCTCCAGATAGCATATATAGGGAATTTACCACCACCACCCCCCCCCCCAGGCTGTGATCTCCTCCTCAGGGGCAAGACAAGACTGTTCCAGATCTCAGAATATTTATACACACCCCCAGTTACCATCTGGGATTACCAGACAAGGTATGGGCAGGGGCTGCATAAATATTCAGCTGCTAATTTGACTTTTCCAGCCTACTATCTTCCAGAATATTTCCAGCCAGACCAGGGGGAACCAGTCAACCCTGCAGCCAGAGAAACACAAAACAAACCTAGCTAATCACATGCAGCTACATTGATTACAGTGAGCCAAGAACTACATTTTCCTAAACCAGCGCCTGTCTAGGACGGCGCTACATATGTCACATGTATGCTGGGTGATAGAGATTTCTTCCCACTTGTACATAGATGGATAAAGACGTTTCAGCACCATTTGTGTTTGGACTTTCTATGAACTATTAAGGAAAATTGTTACCCATACTTACTGTAATTTTCCTTTCCTAAATCCTCCCCATCTCAGCCTACTATGGGTCAGCTCCGCCCCTCTGACCCCTCCAGGACCACCTTTTTTTTAGCCCATAAAGGGCGGCTGTCTGCCCACACCAGTGTTCAAAAAATACCCGCCTCACCGTGGATAAAGTGGGTGGGAATCCTCCAGCTGAAATGGGAAAGATCAATGGACAGGAAACTTACGGTAAGTATGGATAACAATTTTCCTTATTCCTGGACCTCCCCATGTCAGCCTACTATGGGATATACCAAGCAATATTAAGAAGGGAGGGAAGACAAAAAATAAGCCAAACCCTCAATGCAACTCAAATTTTTAATGGGCAACAGCCGCCGTAATAACAATAGAGCAAAATGTTTCCTCAGGCAGACAAGCCAAATTAAGCCTGTAATGCCTAATAAAAGGTGTTGGGCGCTCTCCAGCGGGCTGCTCTGTAAACTACCTCAAGGGCGACCTTCGCGTATGCTGCCCAGGATGCTGCCATACCCCTCGTCGAATGTGCTTTGATCTCTGAAGGAGGAGGAAGGCCCAGCATTTTGTATGGTCTTGACAAATCAGGAAGACAACTCTGGATGTTGCCTGCATACCTTTTTAGGCCCCATTGGGTAAATCTACAGCTGATCTGGTTTTCAAAAGCTTAGAGACCAGGTCTAACCTACTCCACTCATCAGTTGTATCCGCCCCGGAAAGGCTGGGAGAACGACCTCCCAGTTCATACGAATTTATATGGCAACCTTAGGTAGTAAGCTTGGTATCGGCCTAAGGACTATCTTGTCTGGGAGCACCAAACAATATGGTTCTTTAGATGAGAAGGCACACAACTCATAGACTCTTCTGGCCAAGGGAACAGCTAGTAAAAAACAAAAACAAAAAACTGTTAAAAGAAATAATGAACAAGAGAAAGCTTGATCAAAAGGAGGAACCAACGATGTTCCCAAGACTAGTGTTAAGCCCTCTTTTGGAAAAAACGATTTCAATGGAGGTCTGATTTCTATGGCTGCCCCTAAAAATCCGATGTCTTGTACACCAGGCCTCAAAATTTCAGGTCCTGAGCTACTAGCCAGGCCTTAAGAGTTACCCACCTGTTACCTCTACCTCCAACGCCTCCCGCAGTACACCTCTACCTCCAACGCCTCCCGCAGTACACCTCTACCTCCATCACTGTACACCTCTACCTGCAGCGCCTCCCGCAGTACACCTCTACCTCCATCACTGTACACCTCTACCTGCAGCGCCTCCCGCAGTACACCTCTACCTCCATCACTGTACACCTCTACCTTCAACGCCTCCTCCAATGCCTCCCCTCTCCATCACACCTATGTCTCCAATCCCTTCTCCCCTAGCACACCTCTATACCTACAATCCCTCTTCTTAGTATGTCTCTGCCTCCAATGCCCCCCCGGCAAACCCCCCATTCTATCCTACCTATGACTCCAATTCAGCTTCCCCCCATTCTATCATACCTATGACTCCAATTCCCCCCCCCCCCCCCCTATTCTATCATACCTATGACTCCAGTTCCCGCCCCCCCCCCATTCTATCCTACCTATGACTCCAATTCAGCCCCCCCCCCGCCCCCCAATCCATTATGCCTATGCCTCCAATTCCACCCCCTCCCCTCATTCTATCATACCTATGCCTCCAATTCCGCCCCCTCCCCCATTCTGTCATATCTATGACTCCAATTCCCACCCCCCTCCCCCCATTCTATCATAACTATGCCTCCAATTCCGCCCCCATTCTGTCATATCTATGACTCCAATTCCCGCCCCCCTCCCCCCATTCTATCATACCTATGACTCAAATCCCCACCCCCCCCCCATTCTATCATATTGTATGATAGATTTGGGGGAGGGGGGGGGGCGGAATTGGAGGCATGGGTATGACAGAATGGGGGGGGGCGGAATTGGAGGCATAGGTATGATAGAATGGGGGGGAGGGGGGCAGAATTGGAATGATTCAGACCTATGCCTCCAATTAACCCCCCCCCCCCCCCAATCTAGCATTCACAGAGTGTCACATTATTAACATACCATTGTCTGGCAGCCAGGGGGTCAGGCATCAGTGCATTCCTCGGATGTGTGGGAGGTGGACAGGGGCAGTCCTAAGCGGCGCCAGCTGGTGCATTTATTTTCAAAAATCTGCTGCTAGCCTGTGCGGACAGAGATGTGGAGAGGGACAGCGCAATATGTGGACGGTGGAGAGGGGTGGCGCCTTGCTGCTAGCCTGTGCAGGACAGAGATGAGTGTGGGAGGTGTAGAGGGGCGGTCCCGAGCGGTAATGTGTGGACGGTGGAGAGGGACGGCGCTGGCTCCCGCAGTACTATCCTGTAACAGTGCGGGGATGTAGCGCGGGTTGAGAGGGGCGGCGCTGGCTCCCTCAGTACTAGCCTGTAACAGTGCGGGGATGTATCGGGGGTGGAGGGGCGGTGCTGGCTCCCGCAGTACTAGCCTGTAACAGTGCGGGATGTATCGGGGGTGGAGAGGGGCGGCGCTGGCTCCCGCAGTACTAGCCTATAACAGTGCGGGGATGTATCGGGGGTGGAGAGGGGCGGCGCTGGCTTGTAAACTTTTTTTTTTTTTTTTTGCAAAGCTCGCGCTGCAAGCCTGTGCGGAGCAGAGATGTGTGTCCCAGGCAGCTGCATAGTGAACTGGCCGCACTGCGAGTGTGTGTGTGGGGGGGGGGGGGGGGGGGGGACTGGATACATACCAGCACAGCCCTTTCCATACTCGCACTGCTGATAAATTCACTGGCCAAATGCGAGCAGGAGAGTGCAATTTTTGAGGCCTGTTGTACACTACATAGCCGACAAAGTGGGGATTTGACCCTTCAGGGAATTATAAGCTAACCCTTAGACCACTTTCACACTAAGGCGCTTTCACGCTAAAAACAGCGCCTAAAAAGCTCACGAAAACGTATTTCCATTAAAATCAATGAACGTTTTCACACTGGGGCAGTGTGCTGGCAGGGCTGTGAAAAACTCCCCTCCCCATTAAAATAAATGGAAAGCTCTTCAAAAGCGCCTGAAAGGCTCTTCAAAAGCGCTCAGTGTTTTTACTGGCAGTTTAGAAGCGCTTCAGTGTGAAAGTGGCCTTAGAGACCACTCTGCAGAAACTCCAAAATGTTAGATACTGAAGGAGATCCAAGGTCCCAAACCCTTTCTGTAGTATTTTAGATCTTGTGATAGGTTACATTCGTGGACCTCTTAAGAGCCTGTAATATCTCCACTACACCGCCCGAGAGACCCAAGCCAGTTAAAGCCTCCCTCTCACTTCCAAGTCATTAACTTCATCCTCCTGCGGTTCGGGTGTCAGGCCCCACTCTGCAGAAGGAGATTTTGACAAGGAGGCAGTGGGATTGGTGAGCCCAACTTTATCCTCCAAGCCAGAGGGAACCACGGCTCCCTGAGCCAGTAAGGTAAGACTACTATTTCTGTGACCCTTTCTTGCTGAATCTTCAGCAGGATTTTGAGAGCCAATGGAAGCGGCAGGAACACATACACCAAGGGGAAGTTCCTCAGAGCACCCTAACCCAATGCCTGTGGATGCCAGGTCCGGGAGAGGAAACAAGGCAGTTGACAATTCTCCTCCAATGCCATAAAATCTAATCGATTAAGACCTCCTATTCGTTGTGATCCCCAAAGCCTCGACTCAAGTGATCTGCTAAAACATTCTCAGGCCCTGGGAGATAAGATGCTGTAAGAGAGCCGAGATTCTTCTCTGTGCATAGGAAGATTGACATGCCACCTGAAGGAGAGGGCGACTTCTTGTGCCCCCTTGATGAGACACATAAGCCACCGTAGTTGTTGTCCAAAGAATCTTGACAGCTTGACCTCGCAACATAGGTTGGAATGCTAAGAGTGCACGTCTGATAGCATCCAATCCCAGGAAATTTGAACTCTTCGCCCCACAAAGGTTCCATTGGCCTTAAACCTGCTGTCCCAGGCAGTGTGCCCGCAGCCTGCCAGACTGGCATTGGTTGTCACCACTATTGGTTCTGAGGCCTTCAATGGAACTCCACGGGAAATATTGAGAACTTCTGACCACCAAACCAGGGACCAAATTAAAGGAATTGGTAGATATATTTCCTGGAACAAGGAGCGATCCTTGTCCCACTGAAGAAGAAAGTTGCATTGAAACCTCCTTCTGCGCCACCTGACCCACGGGACTACTGGAACTGTGGCTGATAGAACCCCCAGTGTCAGGAAAGGGTCCATCCGCTGGTAAGATCCATCATTTGGCGGTACTGTGTACTGTACTGGTACTTTTGCAGTACTGTGGTCCACCAGCAGGTGGCTCCTGGCAGTTTGTAACTGTCAGGAGAGACTTTCCCTGCTGGTGTTATGTCATCATTGGGCCGCAGTGCTGGCATCCACCAGTGGCTGGATCCCAGCAGTGTGGAGCACTTCTGCGCTCCGCTGTTACGTGAGGTTAATCACTGGCAGTCTTACAAATACCTGGCAAGCCCTCGCACGCTTGCCTTGGTATCTTTCTTCCATGCACCCTGTATCCTGAACCCTGTAACCTGTATCTGAACCTGCACCCGACCCCCATCCTGATCCTGTCCCTCTTGTGTTCCTGTTCCCTTGTAAGCCTTATCCCATCCATTATCTCCCTCTCCTGTCCTGCCCTTGTTCATTTGCTGATTCCCTGTGTATGACCCTGGCCTGGCTAATGTGTTTGATTTCGGTACTTCCCTTTGGCTGTATATATTATCTGTTGTCTGTGGGTTTCTGTTTGTTGGTTGAGCACTATTTGTATTTGGGGTGTTTACTTATTTATATCACTTATTTTAAATAAACATTATTCTTATTCACTTTACATGCGTTTTGGTTTCCTCTTTGCAGTCCACACAATCTGGTCACACCTGTTCATGACACCCAGATACTGCTTGCATTCTTTCACCATCATAAAAGTTGTCCAGAGACCAAATGGGAGACATTAAAATTGAAAATGAGAGCCTTCCACGGAAAACCTGAGAAAGCGATGGTGAGATGCGTCTATGGAAACATGAAGATACGCATCCGCTAGATCGATGGAAACCATCCAGTCTCCTGAGTCCACAACCCGAAATTATCGTTTCCGAACGGAACCGAACATAGACTGTGCTTAGAAGCCTTGTCGGCTGACCAATGCTTCAGCCATAAGGCTCTGCTGGCTGTGACGGAATGAGCCATTATCTTTGGTGTCATCTTGACCTGGTCGACACCCACTTCAGCCACAAACTCTACAGCAGTCTTGAGAACTGCAAAGGAGAAGAACTGCCACTTCCCAGACTTTCATCTGAACATTCATCCACCAGCTCCGCTACCCACAGTCTAAGGCTGGATTCACACCCATGCACTCCCTGCATTCCGCAGACCCGCACCACAGAACACATCCCATAGGAGACCATGGTAAATGAACGATAGTGCAAATCTGCAAAAAGCACCAAAAAATGCACAGGTGCGAATCCAACCCAAGTGCTGCTGCCACAGAAGTAAGTACTACCGCCGGTCTGCAGGCTGCTCCAGCCGAACTATACAACCTTTTTAGGTCTGCGTTTATTCTGCGATCCATAGGATCCCTAAAAGAGACCGAATCCTCCAGCGGAAGGTGGCAGGCGAATCTACATAATGAAGCATCCATCTTAGGCATAGTGTCCCAAGGGGTACAGCTTCGATACTCGATTATGCAAATTGACCTTCTCAGGCCCTGCCCACTCATCGTAAAATACTTCTTTAATTTCAGAAATGAATGGGAAGGAAGGTAACGATTTCTTTAAATTCGGGCAGTATCTCTGCTGTTTCTTTGGAGGCGACATTTCTTCCTGCCACTTCATCGCATCCTTAACAGCCTTCACCAAGGGGGGAACCAGTGCAAAAATCAAACGTATGCGATTCCGAGACCATCTCAGCCTCAGATGAATCCGAATCGCTATCGACTTCAGAGTTAAAACGCACTGAAAACACATGATCTAAATCTGCAGATGCTGAAGATACAGCAGGATTCCTTGAAACACTGTTTAACCCTTCCTTGACTGCGTGCTTAATGTGGGTTTTAACCTGGTGTGCTTTCGCAGCATTGTCCTAAGCCGCCTCCTTGAAGCAAGATGCACATACCCGCTTTCCGCTTTTACAGTTGAGCAGGCCCAACAGGATCCTTCTTCTGCCTGGGCTGACGATGAAGACCTAACCGAAGAAGAGGATCTTCTTCTTCTCTGTCTGCGCCCGCATTTGCTCTTTCTAGAGGCTTTCTGATGTCTTGACCACTCTTGGCTCGGGTCCAAGTGACTAAAGTGAGGTAAGGGCGAGGGAGATCTGGAATGTTGTGACAACAGGCATCTATCCAGCTGCATGCGACTCTGCAATTTGTCATGTCTAGTCCCTTTTTTTACTCCTTTGAGGCTGGAATGCTGATTTGGAACCTCTTTGCGGGCGTTTAGCTCACACTGGGCCATTCTCTCTGTAAAACACAGGGGCTGTGCTCTCTTTTAAAAAATTTAAAAAAAAGTTTTTTATTTAAAAAAATTTAATAAAAAAAAAAACTTCTCCATCCAAATCTTCAGTGCTAAGGCAGCTAGGCAGGCAGGCAAAACTCCCCGGACCTATAAAGGCACAGGATAATAAAAACACTCTGACAGACAAGTAACACAGCATTAAGTAATGAGAGTCCTGGACAGAGGCTTACCAGAGCAGAGTAGCAGATTGATCAGCTGGAGGCTGAGATTAGCCTAGAGGACAGAGCCTGCTGCAAATCAGCAGTGAGCACTCTGGTGTTTGCTAGGCAATCCAAGAGGAAGCTACCTCAACTCTAAGATTCCTGAAAGTATATATACATGTGAAGGTGGTGAACTACAAGTCCCAGCGAGCCAAACTACTGCCTGAACACACAAAAACATGGAAGGAGAGAGTGCCAGCACCTGCCTAACGAAGGTGTATACAGTCATTTATACTGCCAGTAACTTTAGCCAGTAATACACAGTCATTTATACTGTACAATACAATCCCAGCACCACAGGAAGCCACCTCCTCAGGATATTTACATCCTATATGGGGGGGTCTGCAGAGGCTGAACCCGAACAGGATGGATGGTGGATGGAGAATGGAGAAAAATAAATAAAAATAAAAAACTTTAAAAAGCGTCTTCAGCAAGGACTAAAAAAGAACACTGGTGTGGGCAGACAGCCGCCCTTTATGGGCTAAGAAAAAGGTGGTCCTGGAGGGGGTCAGAGGGGGCGGACTGACCCATAGTAGGCTGACATGGGGAGGTCCAGGAAAGACATTTATAGACATCTTTTTCACAGCACGACATATATTTAGTCATAGAAGTTTTTTGGACTTTACTTATTTGATTTGTCACAGTATTGGATATTATATATATATATATATATATATATATATATATATATATATATATATATATATATATACACACACACACACACACACATTTATTTTGTGGAATAATACATTTTCAATAATTATTTTTTAGATTGGCTTGCACTATGAGACACACGTTCATTTTGTTTTAGCACTGTATAAGTTTGAGAATGGCCTGAATGTATTAACCCCTTCAATAACAGGCACTTTCACCCCCTCCCTTCCTGCCCAGGCATATTTTTACCTTTCAGCACTGTCACACTTTGAATGACAATTACTCAGTCATTCAACACTGTACCCAAAGGACATTTTTATCATTGGATATAAAGCGATATTGAATCTGCAGTTCTGCATTATTGTCACCAAATGGAGCTAATGATCATTGGAAATCACTGTAGGAAATAAAAAAGAACACAAAAATCCATCATGGCTGTGTGAATGCTTGTCATATTTGTTTAACATTTTTTTCAAAAATAGACCTTTAAATCTCTACACATAGTTACATAGTTAGCTAGGCCTAAAAAAGACACAAGTCCATCCAGTTCAACCATAAAAAAAAGAAATAATAAATAAAAATAAAAAATATCATACAATCCAATATACCCAATGCTATACCCACAATTGATCCAGAGGAAGGCAAAAAAAAAAAAACCCAGAAGAGCATGCTCCAATCTGCTACAGCAGGGGAAAAAAAATCCCTTCCTGATCCCCCAAGAGGCAATCAGATTTTCCCTGGATCAACTTTACCTATAAATGTCAGTACCCAGTTATATTATGTACATTCAGGAAAGTATCCAGGCCTTTCTTAAAGCAATCTACTGAGTTAGCCAGAACCACCTCTGAGGGAGTCTATTCCACATTTTCACAGCTCTTACTGTGAAGAAACCTTTACGTATTTGGAGATGAAATCTCTTTTCCTCTAGACGTAAAGAGTGCCCCCTTGTCCTCTGTGTTGACCGTAAAGTGAATAACTCAACACCAAGTTCACTATATGGACCCCTTATATATTTATACATGTTGATCATATCCCCCCCTTAATCTCCTCTTATCAAGGGTGAATAAATTCAGTTCCTCTAATCTTTCCTCATAGCGGAGCTCCTCCATGCCTCTTATCAGTTTGGTTGCCCTTCTCTGCACTTTCTCCAGTTCCCCGATATCCTTTTTGAGAACTGGTGCCCAAAACTGAACTGCATATTCCAGATGAGGTCTTACTAATGATTTGAACAGGGGCAAAATGATATCTCTCTCTCTGGAGTCCATACCTCTCTTAATACAAGAAAGGACTTTGCTTGCTTTGGAAACCGCAGCTTGACATTGCATGCTATTATTGAGCCTATCTACCAAAACCCCCAGATCCTTCTCCACTACGGATTCCCCCCAGTAGTACTCCCCCCTAGTATGTATGATGCATATTCTTAGCCCCCAAGTGCATAACTTTACATTTATCAACATTAAACCTCATCTGCCACAGTCGCCCAATTAGACAGAGCATTGAGGTCGGCTTGTAAATTGGAGACATCCTGTAAGGACGTTATTCCACTGCATAGCTTGGTGTCATCTGCAAAGACAGAAATGTTACTTTTGATCCCAGACCAAATATCATTTATAAAGATATTAAAAAGTAAGGGTCCCAGCACTGAACCTTGGGGTACACCACTGATAACCTTAGACCATTCAGAGTAAGAATCATTAACCACGACTCTCTGAATTCTGTCATTTAGCCAGTTTTCCATCCATTTACAAACTGATATTGCCAAACTTGTAGACCTTACCTTACACATGAGCCGTGTGTGGGGAACTGTATCGAACGCTTTTGCAAAATCCAAGTATACCACGTCCACAGCCACCCCTCTGTCCAAGGTTTTACTTACCTCTTCATAAAAAGAAATCAGGTTTGTCTGACAACTTCTGTCTTTCATGAATCCATGCTGTCTGTTGCTTAAAATGTTTTTTTCCAGCAAGAACTCGTCTATGTGGTCTTTTATTAAATGCTCCAGTATCTTCCCGACTATAGAAGTTAAACTAACAGGTCTATAGTTACTTGGTAAAGACTTTGTTCTCTTATTTAATATAGGCACCACGCTCGCCCTGCACCAATTCAGTGGTACTATTCCCGTCATTAATGAGTCCCTAAAAATTAAATACAATGGCTTTGAAATTACAAAGCTCAATTCTTTTAGGATCTGTGGGTGGATGCCATCTGGTCCAGGTGCTTTATCCACCTTTATTCTGTCTAAATATTTCTGAACCATATCACTTTTGAGCCATTGTGGATCATTCGGGGCTGTGTCAATACCACCCCCATTATGGACATAAGCTCCCCCATGCTCCTTTGTATACACAGAGCTGAAGAAAAACGAAGTTACTTACGGTAACGTTCTTTCCGGGAGTTTTTCAGGACAGCCACCTGAGAGACCTTGGCTCCTCCCCTCTGTAGGAAACACCTGCGCCAGCTTGCTATAAATTTCCTCCTCCCCTGCTGCTCCTCAGTTTTTTGAAGAGCACCTCCAGTTTGCTGGGGAGACACAAGAACATATGATACACATATAATCATTTATATCACATTTCCTGTAAGGAATCCTGTATGCTTTGATATACATCTGGGTGGGTACCCGGCTGTCCTGAAAGACTCCCGGAAAGAACGTTACCGTAAGTAACTTTGTTTTTCCCTTATCGTCTTTCAGGACAGCCACCTGAGAGGATAACCGAGCACTTACCCTTAGGGCGGGACCACAGCTTGTAAGACCTTACGTCCAAAGGTCTGATCTTTAGCTGACCATAGGTCCACTCTATAGTGTCTTACAAAAGTGGCAAAGCTGGACCATGTTGCCGCTTTACAAATCTGTTCCGGCGTTGCTCCAGCTCGCTCTGCCTGTGACGCTGCCATTGCCCTCGTGGAGTGTGCACGATTCCTTCTGGGATCTGCATACCCCCTAGTTTGTAAGCCTGTTCTATGGCTTCCCTTAGCCATCTGGCTATTGTACTCCTTGAAGCCTTGTGCCCTTGCCTGGCTCCCGTGTATAAAATAAATAAAGACTCCGTCTTTCTAATTGTCTTTGTTGCCTCTAAATAATGCAAGATGCATCTCCTGACATCTAAATTGTGAAATTTCACTTCTTTCTCATGAGAAGGATTTGGGCAAAATGATGGTAATACAATTTCTTGACCCCTGTGAAACTTTGAGGCCACTTTAGGTAGAAACCCCGGATCCATTTTGAAGATTATACGGTCCGGGAAGATTTGGCAAAAGGGGGGTCTGATAGATAGGGCTTCCATCTCACAGACCCTTTTGGCTGTAGTAATTGCTACCAAGAAGATTGCTTTAAGCGTCAGCATCTTTAGGCTGCAATCCTTTAATGGTTCAAAGGGGTCTGCTGTCATAGTCTGCAACACTAATGACAGATCCCACTTTGGAAAGGCTGTACTCTGTAGCGGCCTTTGTCTGCTCACAGATCTAAAGAGTCTGATTATCCAGAGGTTTGAGGCTAAACTCCTCTCCTGGTAAACTGACAGTGCTGACACTTGACTCTTTAGCGTGCTGAGGCTTAGCCCTTTGTCTACACCACTCTGTAGAAACTCTAGGACTGCTACTGAGCTTTGCGTTTTAAAGTTGTTCTCTGTACACCATTGATTAAAACATTTCCATACCCTCTGGTAGATATTACGTGTCTCAACCTTCCTGCTTTTCAGCAGTGTGTCTATCAGACGACTTGAGAACCCTTTCGCTTTTAGTAGCTGTTCCTCAGATACCAGGCGGCTAGTTTCCACCTTTCCACCTGTGGACAGTACACTGGGCCCTGGGCTAGCAGATCCTCCTGGATTGGTAGCAACCAAGGGGGCTCTATGGCTAGTTCTTTGAGCATAGAGAACCACGGTCTCCTGGGCCAGTGAGGTGCTATGAGGATCAATGACGTGTTTTCTGTACGTAATTTCCTTATCACTGCGGGTAGTAGCACTGGTGGGGGGAATGCATAACATCTGCTGAACTCCCACTTCTGCGCTAATGCGTCTACTCCGAGTGCTCCCTCCTCCCTTTTTAGGGAGAAGAAGGCTTGGACTTTCCTGCTTTCTCTGGAAGCAAATAAGTCTACCTGAGGTATTCCCCATTTTTTTGTAATCTGGTCGAATACCTCCTGTTTCAGCACCCAGTCTCCTTCTCTTACTTTCTTTCTGCTGAGAAAGTCTGCCACTTTGTTTAAGTCTCCTTTTAGATGTACTGCTGAAAAGGAGAGTATGTTTTTCTCTCCCCACTTCAGGATCTCTTCTGCTAGGGCCCACAGAACTCTGCTTCTGGTTCCCCCTTGTTTGCTTATGTAAGCTATAACTGACGAGTTGTCTGATCTGATCTGAACATGATGTCCTTTCAACTCTTTCTGGAAGGACTGGAGTGCAAACCATACTGCTTTCAACTCCTTCCAGTTGGACGATCTCATCCACTCTTCCCTCCCCCAAGCACCTTGTGCTATCTAGGAGTCTAAGTGTGCTCCCCACCCTACACCGCTTGCGTCTGTGGTTAGGATTCGGGAGATAGGTAGGATCCACAGCCGTCCTACGGCTATATTTTCTGTCCTTCTCCACCACCATAAGGACTTCTTTACTTTTGCTGGTCATAAGGACTTCTTTACTTTTGCTGGTATAGATACCTGCAAATCCAGAGACTCCTGCTTGTGGTCCCACACTTTTAGTAGGAACATTTGCAGTGGTCGGAAATGCAGGTTTGCCCACTGAACTGCTGGGATTGCAGATGTTAGCAACCCTAATGTTGACATTATTTTCCTTATAGAACAGGGTACATTGGTCTGTATTGTTCTTATTTCTTTTTGCATTTTTTCTATCTTCTCTTTGGGTAGAAAAACTTTTTGCTGGACTGAGTCTATTATATACCCCAGGTATTTTATCTGTTGTGTGGGTTGTAGACTTGACTTCTCCACATTCACCAACCAACCTAGACTCTCTAGGAATGCCCGAGTATACTTGAGGTTCTCTAATAACCTTTCGGGTGTCTTTACAAAAAGGAGAAGGTCATCTAATAATGGATATGCCTTTTAGTTGCAGTGGTGCCAGAGCTTCTGCCAGAACATTGGTAAAGATTCTTGGCGAAGATGATAGGCCAAAGGGTAGAGCCTGAAACTGAAGGTGTACGGTTCCTTTTCCTGTTTCTATTGCTAGCCTTAGAAACTTCTGGTGATTTAGGTGTATGGGTATGTGCAGGTACGCATCCTTTAAATCTAGCGACGCCATATAACAGTTTGGGGGCAACAGGGCCTTCACTGAGTATATGGAGTCCATCCTGAACCTTTTGAGGTTATGGATAGATTTAGGGGTTTGAGGTTGAGGATTGGTCTGACCTTTCCTGAGGGTTTCTGTACTCCGAATATATGGGAGTAGAAGCCCTGTCCTCTTTCTGCCCTTGGTACCGTGATGATTACACCTTGTTTCCTGAGGTCCTTTATGGATCTCATTAACCCTCTGGCTTTTTCCTTGCTGTTTGGCAGCTTGGTGATGTACAGTCTGTTTGGAGGGAATTTTGAGAATTCTAGGGAATACCCATCTCTTATCGTCCTTAAAATGAATTGACTGGAGGATATTTCTTCCCATTGTGAAATGAAGGCCCCCAGTCTTCCTCCCACTGGGAGTACTTCATTCTTTATTGCAGGTCTGCTCTGGAGGGCGAAAAATTGCTCCTCCTTTGCTATTTCCTCGCTGACCCCAAGGTTTCTTTTGATTAGTTGCCTTGGGTATTGAAAAACGGGACTTAGCGTCCCTCTTTTGCCTCTTTCTGTTTTGTTGAGGCTGGGACCAAGGTGCTTTCCGTTTCAGCGGAAACGCCTTCTTTTTGTCCGCTGTACGGTCTAACACTTTCTCTAATCCTGGCCCAAACAGCAGGTCCCCCGTAAACGGGATCCCGCATAACTTGGCTTTGGACGCAGCATCCCCTTGCCAAGTCTTTAGCCATAGGGCCCGTCTGGTAGAATTGGCTAGAGCCGAGGATCTGGCTGCCATGCGTACCAGTTCTGCTGATGCATCTGCAATATATGCGATGCCTTTGAGCAGAGTGGGAAAAGAGGACAAAATTTGCTCCTTTGCAGTTCCTTCCTCAATATGTGCCTGTATACGGTTGAGCCAGAACTCTACATTTCTGGCTACCACCGTGACCGCCATGGCTGGCTTTAGGCTTCCCACTGTGGAGTCCCATGACTTTTTTAATAGGGCATCCATTCTTTTGTCCATTGCTTCAGAAAGGACCCCCATATCCTCAAAAGCTAGATCGGTGTGCCTGGAGACTTGTGAGAAGGCAGCGTCTAGTTTTGGGATTTTGTTCCACACTGATGACTCATCATCTGAAAATGGGAACCGTCTCTTTAAGGCTTTAGAAAAGAATGGTTTCCTTTCAGGTTCCTGCCATTCTTTCTTGATTGCCTCTATTAAGACCTCATGAACAGGAAAATTCTTCTTTTCCTGTTCTCCTAAACCCTCATACATCTGATCATGCAGGGATAAAGGTTTCTTTTCCGTTTGTATACCCAGCGTGGTATGAATGGCTCCCAACAGCTGGTCTACCTCTTCTAATGAGAGTTTGTATCTAGAGGGTCTTCTGGAATCCCCTTCCAGTGTTTCACCCTCAGATTCTTGGGAGCCGGACGCTGCGCTGTCAGGCTCGTCCTCTGCCTCCTCTCTAGGAGTTACTAAAGGACCGGCACTAGTGGAGGGTAGTGCCTGTGCTTTTGCTAGCACCGGTAGTACTGGTGGGGGAGCAGTCTGCAGTTGAGGGATCTGAAATCCTTCAAAAAAGGTTTTGAAAGATACAAAGGTACTAGATAGTTCCTTGACAGATGCCGCTAAATCACTGCCCTGCTCTGTGGAATGTTCTTGCACTAACTTGTGAATACATTCCTTACATAATGCTTTCCCCCAGGAATCTTTAAGTGTGTTTTTACAAGAAGGGCACCTCCTTTTTGAGTTATGAGAGGGCTTAGACTTGTCAGGTTTCTGAAAAGACATAAAGAAAAAACCCCACACACATTAATACTGACATAAGCTTCCTGCGTCTTGCAGGTGCACAGCGTCTTCCATATGGGCTTGCCACACTAGGGGCCCAATGAAAATAACCCTCTGACACAGGAGGGACCTGCCCACCCCCCCTTTGCTGAACCCTTGAGGGGGAGGGGAATGGGTGGTGGTTATAGGCCAGGGGAGGTCCACCCCAGGTTCCCCTTACCTTTACATGGCTGGAGCTGGTCTCTGTCGGAGCAGTCTGGTCCCTTCTGCATCCGACATGCTTGTGTCACCACTGGAGCTTTTGCTGTCTCCACAGCATTTGTAGCTCCTCTCCTAGCCCATGCCTGGTCCCTTTTCATGATTCGCGGCCGGAACAGGAAGTCGCGAACCTGGAAGTACACGCCCCCTCATGCCGGACGTGACGTCACCCGTCACCGACATCGCCGGTCCCTATACCCAGCGTGTTCCGCTCTGCGAGCGCTACACGCCGCTGGAGGTATGGGACGGCAGGACCTGCATCCGTGCTCCGCACTCGGAGCTGAGAAGGAACCCCCCTGACCTCCGCTGCGCTCAGGGATGCAGGGGTGGCAGTCTCTCCCAGGTTAGTTACCTGGTCTGTTGTCCAAAAAAGGAGCCTCTGCTGCTTTGTTTGTGGACCTTTTCCTTTGCCTGAGCCTTACATACCCCCTGGTAATCCTGACTCTCCTGGCTGGTTCCAAAAAGGCGTCTCCCCTCCTGGAGGAAACACAAATAACTGAGGAGCAGCAGGGGAGGAGGAAATTTATAGCAAGCTGGCGCAGGTGTTTCCTACAGAGGGGAGGAGCCAAGGTCTCTCAGGTGGCTGTCCTGAAAGACGATAAGGGAAAGTATTTAATAAATTAGCCTTCTCTTTGTCCCCAGTCACCCACTCTAGATTATTTTGTAAAGGGCCTACATGCTCAGACCTGACCTTTTTACTATTAATATATTTGAAGAAATATTTAGTTCGTTTTGAATTTTTGCATCCTTTATTTCCTTTTTACATATTCTGTTAAATTCTTTGTAACATTTTAACAACACTAGTGTTCCTTCATTTTTATATTTTTTAAAAGCTCTTTTCTTATTGTTTATAGCTTTTTTAACTTTGACCGTGAGCCACATAGGGTTTATTTTAAGCCTTTTAAACTTATTTCCCATGGGAATATACTTTGCAGTGAGGTCCCAAACAGTCTTTTTGAAAAATTTCCATTTCTGTTCTGTGCTCATTGATGCCAATATTCCCTCACAGTTTAAGTCCTGGAGAGCAGCCCTCATCCTTGGAAAATTTGCTCTCTTGAAGTTGAGCGTTTTTATCTTTCCTGTATGTATTTCTTGCTTACAGCTAACATCAAATGAAATCATGTTATGATCACTGTTACCCAGGTGTTCCTTTATCTGAACATTAGTAATAAGCTCTGCATGGTTTGAGATTACCAGATCCAGCAGACCATCATTCCTAGTTGGGGCCTCAATAAACTGGACCATAAAATTGTCCTGTAATAGGTTTATAAATGTTTGCCCTTTAACTGTCCCAGCAGTGCCATTACTCCAGTCAATTTTTGGGTAGTTAAAATCCCCCATTATTATCACCGTCCCAGCCCTTGTAGCCCTTTCCATCTGTGCAAGGAGCTGAGTCTCCACCTCCTCGTGAACATTGGGTGGTCTATAACAAACTCCAATGATTAACTTTGAACTACGCACATCTATATGCAGTTCCACCCATAATGCTTCACCACAAAATGTACTCAGCCAATGAAAGGAAATGACTCGATTTTTATTTTTCTACTGCCATCAATGGCCAACACGGTACAACACTTCATCCATGTCTTTGGTAATCTCTGATCTCCTTTTGAACCGTTTCTTACATGATGAAGATCAGCCATGGAGTATATCTGAGGTGTATATCAGGATGTGCTTCTTCCCCACATGAGAGCTGTGATGTCCAGCAACATTCATATAGAAGACATTTCCCACACTCAAGGCACTAATACACCTCGAGGGTTGTGTGGGATCCCTGATGTACAGGAAGACAGGACTTCAGTGAGGAACATTTCCCTCATTCAGGACAGGAAAGTGGCTTCTCCCCCATGTGAGATCTCTGATGTGTGTCAAGACTGGACTTCTGTGAAAAACATTTTCCGCACTCAGGACAGCAATGTGGCTTCTCCCCCGTGTGAGATCTCTGATGTCTGTAAAGATGGGGCATCTGTGAAAAACATTTCCCGCACTCAGGACAGGAATACGGCTTTTCCCCTGTGTGAGATCTCTGATGTGTGTAAAAATTGGACTTGTCTGAAAAACATTTCCCGCACTCAGAACAGGAATATGGCTTTTCCCCCGTGTGTAGTTTCTTATGTATGGAAAGACTGGACTTTTGAGAAAAACATTTACTGCACTCAGGACAGGAATATGGTTTTTCCCCTGTATGGAATCTCTTATGACTATTAAGACTGGATTTTGCATTGAAACATTTCCCACACTCAGGACAGAAATAAGGCTTCTCCCCCGTGTGAGATCTCTGATGTGCTGAAAGATAGGACTTCTTAAAAAAACATTTCCCGCATTCAGGACAGGAATGTGGCTTTTCTCCGGTGTGAGATCTCAAATGTATTAAAAGATAGGGCTTCTTCAAAAAAAACTTCCCACACTCAGTACAGGAGAACCTCTTCTCTGTTGGAAGGACTGCCCTGTCCCTCACAGTCTGAGGTTCCTCAGGATAAGAGGAATACGATGGTCCATCTACACTGTGTGGTGCCGGATGGACATTTGAGGTAGTCGGGTTTTCTCCTGGACTATACTGTGTGATGTCCTCATCTTCTACTTTACAGTCTGGAGACAAAGTGAGACAATCCTCTGAGGTTTTCCTCATCTCCCGTCCATCTACTAAAATAGAAATAAAAAAATTATTATTAGACATGAGCTTATTGGTTCCCCTAAACTAGGACTTCGCCCACATCAGGCAGCTTTGTCTCTGAGGATCTTACAATTCCATCCTCAAGGTAACTAGTAAATGGGTCCTCTGATCTCCTACCAGTTCATTTCTTTATTCATGGACCTTAGTCAGAGAGTGAGGAAACAACGAGAACTGTCTTTTATAGGAGTGACAGTGATGAGGGGATTATAGGACGAGTGTCCCCACCCCCTCTATCACTCATTGCCATCTTCCCAACAAAAGAAGACCTGCACTTCCTTATTTAGTCCATGATTTAGTCATGAATAACAGCGGGGCTGAGCCCCACCAGAGGTCTGAGAGTGAGGATGGGGGGAGAACAACCAAGATGAAGACTGGACTGATCCTGAAGACCACCATCATAGGGTTATTGACTCCTCCCTCATTATCACTTTCTGTTTGAGGATATTATCACGTTATTATCAACATGTAAAAGTCTGTGCTCCAATCAAATCATCAGATATAAAAATGTATAGCTGGGAGAAGATGGGTGTAACAAAAGAGAATACATATTATGATTATATATAGCAGTGGGTAAAGGGGAGAGAGCAGAAGTCAGGACTATGTAATGTACAACATATTGTATAAGATACAACAGATAGGACTATATAGTATCAGAATAATGTAATGTACAACATAGAGTATATAGTGCAGGGGTCAGGAGTATGTAAAGTGCAATATAAATTATACAGTGTAATGGTCAGGACTCATAATATTGGTATTCAGTAATCAGTGGAAGATTAAATGTTTACATGAGACAAGTTGCAGAGGTCCCACACCGCTGCCTCCCATCTCCTGAGACTGCACTCAGTGACTTGTGTCTGAGACTATACAGACATATCCCTCCACCCGACACAGCCAACAGACAACAGAACAAGTAATCCTGGAAGAATTGCTCTGTTAGAGATCTTACTAGACCTGGGCATGAGGCAGAAGACACAAAGCATATGCCCAAGGTGCCTAGGTAAAGCAACAGCTATGGCGAAAAACAAAATTTTACTGCCAGCTGAACCCCAGAATCTCCATAAAATCCAGTCTAGATACATAAATTGTGTCTGCAGCACAGAGAAGGAAGATAATCCGAGAGAAATACAGGACGGGGAACACAGCTCAGGAAAGTGACCAGGGGATTACAGGCTGATATCACCCAGTCCTTGCCCTACTCTGGACCAATCAATGAGCACTATGGGTGGAGGAATGTATTTAGTGTTAATGACCCACCTGTACTGATCTCTGTAGGAGTGTCCTCCTCTATAAATGTCCCCGTTATTCCATCCTCCTTCATAGACTGCTGATCATCCCTCACATACCTCTCTTCTTCTTCTTCTGCTTTAACCTCAAATTCTATATCGATTGGATCTCCACTCTAAATCAAGAAAATTAAAGTGAATATATCTGTAAAATAAAGGCTTTATTATTGTGACATCACCTAAAAAATCCACACATCATCTCCACAAGTCCATGTTCTAGATGCTCCATCCCACCAACCTTGTAACAGTGGGGGATGGTGTGATCTTCCTGTGTGGAATCCCGGGAATTCAGAGGACGGGGACATCTCTCTGGTGGGTTCCTGGTATTTGGTGGCTCCATCATATCCTTGTGTCCTTCTGAAAACTCCTCCATCACTCCATACTCCTCATCCTCCTCTTTATACTCTTCTTTAACATCAATATTATCATCCCCGAGGTTTCCACTCTGAATATATAATAAAACATTCATTGTAACAAACATGCTGTGTATAAATCAGAACTACCAATAATTGTCAATCATCTACCTGATGATGGTGGAGGATGGTGTGACCTTCCTGTGTGGAATCCCGGGAATACAGAGGACGGGGACATCTCTCTGGTGGGTTTCTGTAGCTGGATGACTCCACCATGGTGTCCTGGAACAGATCTTTTTGTTCTTTTAGAGACTCCTCCATCACCCCATCCTCATCATCCTCCTCTTTTATCTCTTCTTTAACCTCAACTTTAGAATCTCTCATGTTTCCAGTCTGAATATATAATAAAAATGACATCAATGGTAACAATGCAGATAATGTACAGATCCTAATGATACTATCAGTGATTGTTCCTCATCTACCTGATGATGGTGGGGGATGGTGTGACCTTCCTGTGTGGAATCCCGGGAATACAGAGGACGGGGACATCTCTCTGGTGGGTTCCCATTACTGGATCCATCTGTAGGAAACACACACACTGACTGAATACATTGTTTCTATGTGTTTATCAGATGATGGGGGATCTAGGTGGAGCCTCCGTACTGCTCTCTCCTTTACAATAAAGTCTCCTCTTACCCGGTGATGTGAGGGGCGGCTGATTGTCCATCATGACGTCCTTGTAGAGATCCTTGTGTCCTTCTAAATACTCCCACTCCTCCATGGAGAAATAGACAGTGACATCCTGACACCTTATAGGAACCTGACACACACAATGATACAGTCACCATCCAGACACATCCCTTGTCTGTTACTGGATAATGTCCCAGAATTCCCAGCACCGCTCACCTCTCCTCCATCATCTCTCTGGTGACTTCTAGAATCTTCTTTGTATTTCTCTATTCTATCAGGGAGGGAGGTGGAGGCAATGTGATGGTCATATGATCCCCAGACTTCACAGGAGGAAAACTCTACATCTGAACACAAAGAGCAAAATCAAATGATGTTCCCAGAATCCTCCTCACCTCTCCGGTCAGATCTTTTATTAAAGCCCCATTTCAGACTGAAGCATAACATAAGCAGGTTCAAAGCTTGTAACAGGCATTCTGACATCATTACATACAACACACGACCAACAGTCTCACTTTGCTAGTGGGGATGCCAAGGGTCCACCCACATCATAAGAGCATCAGAAAACAAAGAGATGGTGGAACATTGGGAGGCGGAACTGTGAGGTCAGTGTGATGTCATAGGACATATAGACTCTGGATGGAGCGACATTTGGATGGGGAGATTTGAGGGGTCCTCTATATGAGACTCCCATGTAAACTAAATCATTGTTCCTGGGTGTGTCCTTCCTCTCCTAAACTGAAGAGTGAACTTTGACCTTTACCATACAGAAATCTGTCAGGAATCTGTGTAGTAAGCTCTCATGTGATCAGGTGACGAACGGAGTGTAAATAGCAGACAATTTTCTCCAGAGCTCCTAATGGTGGGGATGGATTTAGCTGAGTGCTGGTGCCAAGTTTCCACCCCCCAGGGTCACTGCAGGTGTGGAGAAAAGCTGTCTAAGAGGATATGGAGGAGAGATGAGGAGGAGATCCAGGAATCAGGATAAAGGTCAGGACAAGCAACAGACGAGCGCATCCAAGAGATGAAGCCGGGGTCACTACACAGAAAATCAATCCAAGGAAACAACAGGCAGGACGAGGAATAGCAAGAAGGAGCTCAGAGACAAATGAGAATATTGCTCAGCCAATGGGAGATTATCTCAGCATGACTTACATAATGAAGGAGATGAGGGGGAGGAAGTCACTTAACCAGTTCCGGACCGCCGCACGCTGATATACGTCCTTGCTGCCATAACCCAGATATCCTCTTGTTCGGCCGATGGTTCGGTTTATATAATAGTGGTCTCTTTTGCGGATTCGCTGCGAGATCACTTTTATCGCCGGCGGGATCGGATCTTCACCCTTGCTGGGCATGGAGACGAGTGAAGGGGAAGATGGCCCCCACCCGTCTCCATAATAATGCAGGGCGGACGCAACGTCAAAATGTCACTTCCGCCCATAGCTCTTAACCACTTCCCGACCGGCGCACGACGATGTACGTCGGCAGAATGGCACGGACAGGCAAAAGGGTGTACAGGTACGTCCCTTTAAGATTGCTGCCATGCCATCGCATGTGGCGCCGGTCGGGAGTCCGGTCGCGGGTCACGCGTACTCGATCGTACCCCACGGCGATCGTCTCACGGGAAGGCTGAACAGGGAGATGCAGAAGTAAACAGCATCTCCCCGTTCTGCCTAGCAACAAGTGACACTGATCTCTGCTCCCTGTGATTGGAGCAGAGATCAGTGTTCACTAAAACACAGCCACGCCCCCCCCACAGTAAGTAACACGCCCCTGGGAACACCTAACCCCTACACTGCCACCCCCTGGTTAACCCCTTCACTGCCAGTGTCATTTACACAGGAATCAGTGCATTTAAATAGCATTGATTGCTGTATAAATGACAATGGTCCCAAAAATGTGTCAAAAATGTCCGATGTGTCCGCCATAATGTCGCAGTCACAATAAAAAAAAAAAAAAATCGATGATCGCCGCCATTACTAGTAAAAAAAAAAAAAATTCTTAATAAAAATGCTATAAAACTATCCCCTATTTTGTAAACGCTATAACTTTTGCGCAAACTAATCAATAATCGCTTATTGCGTTTTTTTTTACCAAAAATATGTGTGAGAATACGTATCGGCCTAACCTGAGAAAAAAAAGTTTTTTTTATATATTTTTTGGGGATATTTATTATAGCAAAAAGTAAAAAAAATAATGCGTTTTTTTTTTTTAAATTGTCGCTCTTTTTTTGTTTATAGCGCAAAAAAAAAAAAGGTGGAGGTGATCAAATACCACCAAAAGAAAGCCACGTTGCACGACCGCGCAATTGTCAGTTAAAATGACGCAGTGCCGAATCGCAAAAAGTGGTCTGGTCTTAAGCCATCAAAATGGTCCGGTCTGAAAGTGGTTAAAGGGCCATTTTTTTAAAATAAAGTACACCTTTTTTTTATTATTATTATTGCATTTTAGTGTAAATATGAGATGTGAGGTCTTTTTGACCCCCCAGATCTCATATTTAACCACCTGAGTTCCAGGCCAATTCTGACATTTCTCTCCTACATGTAAAATTCCAAATTTTTTTGCTAGAAAATTACATAGAACCCCCAAACATTATATATGTTTTTTTAGCAAAGACCCTAGAGAATACAATGGCGGTCATTGCACGGTATTTGCGCAGCAATTTTTCGAACGCATTTTTTTGAGAAAAAAAAACAGTTTCCTGCTTTTAAAAAAAAAAAAAAAAACAGTAAAGTTAGCCCAATTTTTTTGCATAATGTGAAAGATGAAGATACGCCGAGTAAATAGATACCCAACATGTCACGCTTCAAAATTGCATGCGCTTGTGGAATGGCGCCAAACTTTGGTATTTAAAAATCCCCATAGTCGACGCTTTAACATTTTTTACTGGTTACATATTTTGAGTTACAGAGGAGGTCTAGGGCTAGAATTATTGCTCTCGCTCTAACGTTTGCGGCGATACCTCACATGTGTGGTTTGAACAGCGTTTTCATATGTGGGCGGGACTTACGTTTGCGTTCGCTTCTGCGTACGAGCTCGCGGGGACAGGGGCGCTTTAAAAATTTTTTTTTTTTCTTTTTATTGTTAATTTTACTTTATTTTTTTAGTTCAACACCTTTAAAAAAAAAAAATAATAATATTTGATTACTTTTATTCCTATTACAAGGAATGTAAACATCCCTTGTAATAGGAATATGACACGATCGGACCTATTTACAGTGAGATATGGGGATCAATAAGACCCCACATCTCACCTCTAGGCTGGGAAGCCTAAAATCAAAAAAAAAAAAAAAAAAAAACGATCACCGCTTCCCAGCCGCGGTGCCACCGTTTTTTAAATGCAGAGGCCGGGCGTGACGTCATAACATCGCGCCCGGCCTCCGAACGATCATAGAGACTCCGGCGACCATCTGGTCCGCCGGAAATCTCTATGTTCACCATCCGGGGGGCCGGCGGATCCTGTGTCCGACTCACCGATGGAAGCGGTGAGTCGGTAGAAGCACCGGAGGGCTTCCCCTCCCGCCGCCCGTAAGAACGATCAAGCGGCGGAACAGCCGCTATGATTGTTCTTTTGGTGTAGGGAATCGCCGGCTGAAAACAGCAATATCTGAATGATATCTGTAGCTGCACCCATCATTCAGATATACCCCGGAGAACAAAAAGACATCATATGACGTACACTGGGTCTCAGGTGGTTAAGAGGTCCTGTCATGCTTTGTTTTCTATTACAAGGGACGTTTACATTCCTTGTAATAGGAATAAAAGTGACATAATTTTTTTTTTTTTTTTTTTTAAATAGTGTAAAAATAAAAAGTAAAATAAATAAGAAAAAATAAAAAAAATTAAATGCGCCCCGTCCCGACGAGCTCATTTAGAAGCGAACGAATACGTGAGTAGCGCCCGCATATGAAAACGGTGTTCAAACCACACATGTGAGGTATCACCGAGATCGGTAGAGCGAGAGCAATAATTCTAGCCCTAGATCTCCTCTGTAACTAAAAACATGCAACCTGTAGAATTTTTTTAATCATCGCCTATGGAGATTTTTAAGGGTAAAAGTTTGTCGCCATTCCACGAGCGGCCGCAAATTTTGATGCGTGACATGTTGGGTTTCAATTTACTCGGCGTAACATTATCTTTCACAACATAAAAAAAAAATTGGGCTAACTTTACTGTTGTCTTATTTTTTTATTCAAAAAAGTGTATATTTTCCAAAAAAAGTGCCACTGCGCAAATACGGTGTGACAGAAAGTATTGCAACGACCGCCATTTTATTCTCTAGGGTGTTAGAAAAAAAAATGTAAAGTATTTGGGGGTTCTAAGTAATTTTCTAGCAAAAAAATTTTTTTAACTTGTAAACAACAAATCTTAGAAACAGCCTCGGTCCTTTAGTGGTTAAGGTGACCATAGAGACATGGAAATTCAGCTGGTTCAGCAGGGATCGGTCACATCTCCATCCATGTGTGGTCACTGCCAGATAAAAGTCACTCGATCAGCGGCTGCAGCCAATAGCTTCATCACTGATCTGTGTATTCTGAGAGCGGAGGAGCGCCCCCCATTGTCACAATACAATAGTGCAGTGGGGGGGATTCCCCCATCCCCCTCCAATGTGTGGATGGAGGAATCAGATCAGATTTTTCTTCTCATCCTGCTGGATGAACGATAAAACTGAACCATGTATGGCCAGATTTGGAAGGAAGATATATTAATCATCCACTGATCCCCCTGAAGGGGTTAAACTACATATTACCTCCTCTGCCACCAGATCCTGCAGTGTCTTCTCTCTACGTCTTACCACACAGAATGTCCTCATTTTCGACTATGTATCTGACATCACTTCCTGTCTGTATTCCATAGAGACTTCCTGTCTGGGTAGAGGTGAGATCACCACCTTGTGGAGCTCAGAGGAACTGCAGCTCAAGACACGTCTTGTGGTGTGTGGTGTGTGCTGTGTGTGTATGTACTGTATACATACCTCCCAACATTTTGAGATGGAAATGAGGGACACCTACTAACAAACCCCTGTCACACCCCCTTAAAGGAGAATTAACCAAAAAAAAAATAAGTTAATTAAATCCACAAGAACTTTTTTTTTTACCACTACTATTCTTTTATATCGGCTTCTAAAATGTACAAATGCAGCAGTTTTGAAATCGGATGAAAGGTTTAGCACTGGGAAACACTTTTTGAAAGACAAAAAGTCCATTTTATATACAGCTACATAGATCAGAACAAAATGAGGGACAAATGAGGAGGAATGAGGGACAGAGGGACATTGCTCCAAGTCAGGGACAGTCCCTCGAAATCAGGGACAGTTGGGAGCTATGCTGTATATTCGTCCCCTTTCTCTCCTCCCTGAGTGTGTATGAAGAGGCGGAGCTCCTGAGTGTGTATGAAGAGGCGGAGCCCTGAGTGTGTATGAAGAGGCGGAGCTCCTGAGCGTGTATGAAGAGGCGGAGCCCTGAGTGTGTATGAAGAGGCGGAGCCCTGAGTGTGTATGAAGAGGCGGAGCTCCTGAGTGTGTATGAAGAGGCGGAGCCCTGAGTGTGTATGAAGAGGCGGAGCCCTGAGTGTGTATGAAGTGGCGGAGCTCCTGAGTGTGTAAGAAGAGGCGGAGCTCTGAGTGCGTATGAAGAGGCGGAGCCGTGAGTGTGTATTAAGAGGCGGAACCGTAAGTGTGTATGAAGAGGCGGAGCCGTGAGTGTCTATGAAGAGGCAGAGCTCTGAGTGTGTCTGAAGGGGCGGAGCTCTGAGTGTTTATGAAGAGGCAAGGCTCTGTGTATGAAGAGGCGGAGCTCTGAGTGTGTATGAAGAGGCGGAGCTCTGGGTGTGTATGAAAAGGCGGAGCCGTGAGTGTCTATGAAGAGGCGGAGCTCTGAGTGTGTCTGAAGGGGCTGGCTCTGAGTGTGTATGAAGAGGCGGGGCTCTGTGTATGAAGAGGCAGAGCCTGAGTGTGTATTAAGAGGCGGAGCTCTGAGTGTGTATGAAGAGGCAGAGCCCTGAGTGTGTATGAAGAGGCGGAGCTCTGAGTGTGTATGAAGAGGCAGAGCTCTGAGTATGTATGAAGAGGCGGAGCTCTGAGTGTGTATAAAGAGGTGGACCTCTGAGTGTATGAAGAGGCGGAGCTCTGAGTGCGTATGAAGAGGCGGAGCCCTGAGTGTGTATGAAGAGGCGGAGCTCTGAGTGCGTATGAAGAGGCGGAGCCCTGAGTGTGTATGAAGAGGCGGAGCTCTGAGTGCGTATGAAGAGGCGGAGCCCTGAGTGCGTATGAAGAGGCGGAGCTCCTGAGTGTGTATGAAGAGGCGGAGCTCTGAGTGTGTATGAAGAGGCGGAGCTCTGAGTGTGTATGAAGAGGCAGAGCACTGAGTGTGTATAAAGAGGCGGAGCTCCTGAGTGTGTATGAAGAGGCGGAGCTCTGAGTGTGTATAAAGAGGTGGAGCTCTGAGTGTATGAAGAGGCGGAGCTCTGAGTGCGTATGAAGAGGCGGAGCTCTGAGTGTGTGTGAAGAGGCGGAGCCCTAAGTGTGTATGAAGAGGCGGGGCTCTGAGTGTGTTTGAAGAGACAGAGCCCTGAGTGTCTATGAAGAGGCGGAGCTCTGAGTGTGTATGAAGAGGCGGAGCTCCTGCTGGAACAGTGGTAGGAGGAGGAGTCTAGGAGGGAGACTGACAGAAAGCACAGCAGACTTGCAGGAGTGAGCGAGGAGGATCCAGTTCCTTTGCCATCGGAGGTGAGGAGAGTGTGAAGGATGTTGGTGACTCTGGTAGATGAAAAGCTGGGAGTCATATTGCTCTGGTGAGTGGGGAAGCACCACTAAGGGGGCGCCCTCACCATCACGTGTGGAAGAGGTGGAAGAAGGCGTGGCTACACTACAGCTGGCACAGTTTGGGGCACCGAGAACTTTACACCTTATCAACTTTTCATTGATTGGTGGATTTTTTTTTTTTTTTTTTAAGTAGATGCAAAGTGGAAGCAGTGGACTTGCAGAGAACACTATATTGAGCACAAAATATTGTATGATTACATGAATTTGCACAGATTTTTTATTTATTTAATATACCAGCAAATATTATAAGATGAAAGAAGTAGGTGCAAAGTGGAAGCAGTGGATCTGCAGGGAACAGCATCTTGAGCACAAAGCACTTTATGTTGTATATGAATTTGCACATGGATCAGTTTACTTGTTTTATTGATAAACACCATAAGATCAGTGAAGTAGGTGTAAAGTGGAAGCAGTAGATCTGCAGAGAATATTATTTTGAGCACCTAGCACTTTATATATGAATGTCTCCACATATTTTTAGTTTTTTTTTTTTTCAAATGTTATTTATTAAAAGGTTTGTGATTTTTCATAAACAAAACAGACAAGCGAAACAAACAAAAACCTGAAATATTCATGTCACACGAGGGCAACAACTCAAAAAGCAGAACATTTGTCCTTACATAGTACGATCTTTTTCCTCATACAGTATCAAAATAACCAGCTCAGTAGTAAGTATCGTAAAGTCTGTATTTGGAACATGAATGTTGCTACGAATCTTGAAAACAATCCAAACTGTGGCCCGGGGGCCGAATGTGGCCCTTTGCTTGTTTTTATCTGGCCCTTGGGGCAGTATTTTATTCACTAACACCAATGAAAGGGGCACAGCTCCTCCCAGTGACACCAACAATGTGGCCCAATAATACCAATGACGAGGGACCATTCCTTCCAATGACACCAACAATGAGGCCCAATTACACCAATGATGGAGCACAGTTCCTCTCAATGACACCAATGATGGGGCACAGTTCCTCCCAATGACACCAAACATAGGGCACTATTCCTCCCAATGACACTAACGATGGGGCACAGTTACCCCCCAATGACCTCAACAATAGGGCACAATTGCTCTCACTGACCAAAAATTTGGCATTGTTTACTCCAACTGATGCTGGGCCAATTTCTACTCGGCCCTTTGTTTAGAAAGTTTGGAGACCTCTGAGATAGACATAAATACTTCTCACTAGTTATATAGTAAGATATGACCAATACACGCCCAAAGAGCCGGCAAACAGATAGCAGATTATGAAAATATTGAGTTGCAGTACGAGAGGTCCATATGTGTCCACACACTATTGTTCTGAAGGTAACCCATTCTAGAGCATCCCAACAAAAATAAAATTTTTATCAGAGTATAACACGCACCACAATTTTAAGAGGGAATTTTAAACAATTTTCACAGCCCCCATTACAGTACACAGTGCCACTCCCCAGTACACAGCCCCCCATCCAGTACACAGCCCCCCATCCAGTGTACAGCCCCCCTCCCCAGTACACAGACCCCCATCCAGTACACAGCCCCCATCCAGTACACAGCTCCCCACCCAGTACACAGCTCCCCACCCAGTACACAGCCCCCCATCCAGTACACAGCCCCCCATCCAGTACACAGCTCCCCACCCAGTACACAGCCCCCCATCCAGTACACAGCCCCCATCCAGTACACAGCTCCCTATCCAGTACACAGCCCCATATCCAGTACACAGCTCCCCATCCAGTACACAGTTCCCTATCCAGTACACAGCCCCCCCCCCCCCATCCAGTGTACAGCCCCCCTCTCCAGTACACAGACCCCTATCCAGTACACAGCCCCCATACAGTACACAGCCCGCCATCCAATGTACAGCCCCCCTCCCCAGTACACAGCCCCCATCCAGTGTACAGCTCCCCATCCAGTACACATCCCCAATCCAGTACACAGCCCCCCCAATCCAGTGTACAGACCCCCTCCCCAGTACACAGACCCCCATCCAGTACAGCCCCTCTCCCCAGTACACAGCCCCCCCCCATCCAGTGTACAGCCCCCCATCCAGTACACAGCCCCCATCCAGTGTACAGCCCCCCATCCAGTGTACAGCCCCCCTCCCCAGTACACAGACCCCCATCCAGTACACAGCCCCCATCCAGTATACAGCCCCCATCCAGTGTACAGCCCCCCACCCCAGTACACAGACCCCCATCCAGTACACAGCCCCCATCCATTGTACAGCCCCCCCATCCAGTGTACAGCCCCCCATCCATTGTACAGCCCCCCCATCCAGTGTACAGCCCCCCATCCAGTACACAGCCCCCTTCTCCAGTACACAGCCCCCCCATCCAGTACACAGCCCCCCATCCAGTGTACAGCCCCCCTCCCCAGTACACAGCCCCCCATCCAGTACACTGCCCCCCATTCAGTGTACAGCCCCCCATCCAGTACACAGACTCCTATCCAGCACACAGCCCCCCATCCATTGTACAGCCCCCCATCCAGTGTACAGCCCCCCTCTCCAGTACATAGACCCCCATCCAGTACACTGCCCCCCATCCAGTGTACAGCCCCCTATCCAGTATACAGCTCCCCACCCAGCACACAGCCCCCCATCCATTGTACAGCCCCTCATCCAGTGTACAGCCCCCCTCTCCAGTACATAGACCCCCATCCAGTACACAGCCCCCCATCCAGTGTACAACCCCTATCCAGTACACAGCTCCCCACCCAGCACATAGCCCCCCATCTAGTGTACAGCCCCCTTTCCAGTACACAGACCCCCATCCAGTACACAGCCCCCCATCCAGTACACAGCCCCCTATCCAGTACACAACCCCCCATCCAGTACACAGCCCCCCATCCAGACCAGTACACAGCCCCCCATCCAGTGTACAGCCCCCATCCAGTACACAGCCCCCATCCAGTACAGTCCCTCTCCCCAGTACACAGACCCCATCCAGTACAGCCCCCCATCAAGTACACAGCCCCCCATCCAGTGTACAGCCCCCCATACAGTACACATCCCCCCATCCAGACCAGTACACAGCCCCCCTATCGAGTGTACAGCCCCCCATCTAGTACACAGCCCCCCATCTAGTACACAGCCCCCATCCAGTACAGCCCCTCTCCCCGGTACACAGCCCCCATCCAGTGTACAGCCCCTCATCCAGTACACAGCCCCAAATCCAGTGTACAGCCCACCATCTAGTACACAGCCCCACATCCAGTACACAGCCCCCCATCCAGTGTACAGCCCCCCATCCAGTACATAGCATCCATACAGCAAACAGCCCCCTAATTACGGTATTTAGCACTGTAGGAATTGTAAAGAAACAAGAGCCAAGCCAGGTACCTGTAACCACGGGTCCCATAATTTATTGAACTTAAGCAATGTGGAGTTAAATTGAGTTTGCCAGTCGTCATTAGTACAGTGGCAGTGGCAGTGCATTTTCTTTTAGCAGTGATCACTGTATTGGTGTCACTGGTCTCCAGAAAGTGTCACTTAGTGTCAGATTTGTCCGCCGCAATGTAGCAGTCCCGTTAAAAATCGCAGATCGCTGCCATTACTCGAAAAAAAATTAAAAAAATTCCATAAATCTATCCCATAGTTTGTAGATGCTATAACTTTTGCGCAAACCAATCAATATTTCTGACTGTCCTTATGTATTTTTGGAAGAAAATAAATTATAGGGGTTCGACAGGAAATGGGGTTTAAATATTCAGCTTCTTTTTTATTTAGAATATTTTCTTAGTCCCTTTCTTTATTAATTGCGATAGCTCATCCTTAAATTTTCTAACTGGGTTTAATACCCTTATTGATAAATTCTGGATCTTTTCCTTTTCTAATCTTGAATGAATGAATGAATAAATGATTTCTATAGC
Organism: Lithobates sylvaticus; assembly: GCA_028564925.1. NCBI lineage: Eukaryota > Metazoa > Chordata > Amphibia > Anura > Ranidae > Lithobates > Lithobates sylvaticus. The sequence goes on along the minus strand of CM053028.1, from coordinate 577,552,291 downwards.
GCTGCAAATGCGAACTGAATCGCCTCAAGACGAAATCTTAAATTTCTCTAGATCGTTGACCACCATATTTTTAAAAACTTCTGTAAATTTGTTATCAGATGCAGGAGGATTAAATGTAGATCTATTTGGTAAGCCTATATTAACCACTTAAAGTGGTGTTTTCACCAAAAAATTCATTAAAAAAACATAGAAAAAAAATAATTGGAAAAAAAAAAAAATGTTTTACTCACCTCTAAATGCCTGTTGCTAGGGGGTCCCTCGTAGTCTGCCTCCTTCAGTGCCCGGGCACTGATGTCACTTCACCTCAGCGCAGTCAGTCATCTGGGACACGTGACAGGTCCCAGATGACTGCACGGCGTATCACGGCACGCAGCGCCGCTCGTGCATGCGCAGTGGGTGCCCGGCTGTGAAGCCACAGCTGGGTTCCCACAGTAAGAATGCCGGCGCCGCGAGCGGAGCGGGGAACGAGGGGGGCTTCGTTCCCCTGCTTAGCTGGGCCCTGGGACAGGTAAGTGTCCAATTATTAAAAGTCAGCAGCTGCAGTATTTGTAGCTGCTGACTTTAAAAACAATTTTTTTTTAAGGGGCACCCCACTTTAACCACTTGCCGACCGGTGCACGACGATATACGTCGGCAGAATGGCACGTACAGGCAGGAGGGCGTATATATAAGTCCCTCCTTTAGCCTGTCCGTGCTATCGGGAGCGCGCCGGGAGCGGCGCGCTCCCGCGCCGGTCGGGACCCCAGTGAATCCGGTCGCGGTCCCCACGGGCTCGATCGCCGCGGGGACACCCGCGATCGTCTCACGGGAAGGCTGAACGGGGAGATGCCGAGATAAACAGCATCTCCCCGTTCTGCCTAGCAACTAGTGACGCCGATCTCTGCTCCCTGTGATTGGAGCAGAGATCAGCATTCACTAGCTGACAGCCACGCCCCCCCCACAGTAAGAAACACCCCCCTAGGCATACTTAACCCTTACACTGCCCCCTTGTGGTTGACCCCTTCACTGCCAGTGTCATTTATACAGGAATCAATGCATTTAAATAGCATTGATTGCTGTATAAATGACAATGGTCCCAAAAATGTGTCAAAAATGTCTGATGTGTCCGCCATAATGTCGCAGTCACACAAAAAAAAAAATCGCTGATCGCCGCCATTACTAATAAAAAAAAAAATTATTAATAAAAATGCTATAAAAACTATCCCCTATCTTGTAAACGCTATAACTTCTGCGCAAACCGATCAATAATCGCTTATTGCGATTTTTTTTACCAAGAATATTTAGAAGAATACGTATGAGCCTAAACTGAGGAAAAAAAATGTTTTTTTATATATTTTTTGGGGATATTTATTATAGCAAAAAGTAAAAAATAATGCATTTTTTTCAAAATTGTCGCTCTATTTTTGTTTATAGCGCAAAAAATAAAAACTGCAGGGGCGATCAAATACCACCAAAAGAAAGCTCTATTTGTGGGAAAAAAAGGACGCCAATTTTGTTTGGGAGCCACGTCGCACGACCGCGCAATTGTCAGTTAAAGCGACGAAGTGCCGAATCGCAAAAAGGGGCCTGGTCCTTTGGCTGCAAATTGGTCCGGTCTGAAAGTGGTTAAGGACCGAGCCTCTTTCTGAGATTTGTTGTTTACAAGTTAAAAACATTTTTTTTTGCTAGAAAATTACTTAGAATCCCCAATATATATATATTTTTTTCTAACACCCTGGGGGCCATCATATTCAGTATAGGGTCTATCATAAGTCTGCTGCCGTCTCCCTGATCTTTATGGGGATCTATATTGCTGATGTGGGTAATGGGGACCTGGGTTATGGTATCCCTGAGGGCCTGATGTTGGGTATCTATTTACTCGGTGCAACCTCGGCTTTTATATTTTACCTGAATTGGGTAATAGCTTGCATTTCTTTGCCCTAGAATTCACTTTAGTTTATTTATTTTTTTGCGGTAACATCGTGTGACATAAAATATTGGAACTACCACTATTTCATTCTCTAGGTGTCTGCTTTCAGAAAATATATCATGTTTTGGGTTTTTTTTAGGTGTAATCTTCAGGCCTACAGTGATTTTTTTTTTTAAACGTGTGCAGAAAATGCAAAAATGCCTCTGGCAGCGAAAGGGTTAAAGTTGATTTAAAAAAAAATGTGGAGGTCACATGACCCTTGTGCAGAGCGGAGCTCCAGTCTGCAGCCAGATACCATCAGGAAATGCAGATGTGACAGGAAACATTATTTCTAATGTCTATTGATTGTTTGTTACATTAAACTTCATTAAAAAAAATAAATAAATAAGTGGTGTGGAGGCCACATGTTTCCTGTTGAATGTGGAGCTCCACTTTCCAAAGACAGGAAGTGATGTCAGGTACAGACAGGAAGTTCCGGGTGAGAGGTGAGTCGGGAGGAAGTAGAGAGGAGACATTGCTGGAAGTGGCAGCAGAGGAGGTAATAAGATCTTATTTTCTATTTACACCCAGTAACCCCCCGTCATGTCCGTCCTCTTCCTCCATAGTCACTGTGATGTCTTTTATCTCCAGCAGATGATGATACACACATATATATAGTGTGGGAATGTAGAATAACCCCTTCAGGGGGATCAGTTGATGAATAGTGATTGGCTCAGGTGTGTTTGAATCCCCACATTCCCGATCCCACCAGGAAGCCGACACTGCACAGCGCTAATCACAGGCAGTGAGACCTTTCCTGGTCACCAGTTGCACAGATCGGGAAATGTCCCGAGCCCATCACTAATGATGAATATATCTTCTTCCAAAGCTGGCCATACATGGTTCAGTTTTATCGTTCAGCCAGTGAAACAATTCTGAACTGATTCCCCCATCCACACATTGGAGGGGGATGGGGGAATCCTCCCCGCTGTACTATTGTATTCTGACAATGGGGGGCGCTCCTCCGCTCTCAGAATACACAGATCAGTGATGAAGCTATTGGCTGCAGCCGCTGATCGAGTGACTTTTATCCGGCAGTGACCACACATGGATGGAAATGTGACCGATCCCTGCTGAACCAGCTGAATTTCCATGTATCTATGGTCAAATCTCAGGTCACCATGGTGACTAGAAATGGCTTCCTGGCCCCTGGGCTCTTGTCAGCCCATTCTCACTGTTGGTCTGAATAATGTTTCTACCTGAAACCCGGACACATTATTCAGACAGGAATGTGTCTCGGAGCGGGGCCAGGCGGGAGGGTGAGGGGAGAAGGATGAGGGGAGGAGATGATGGCACCCGACCTGTGAAGTCAGGGGTGGACTGGGCAGGACAGCGGCATGAGAGGACTCATCTCACTGAGCTCCCGCTGCCAATCTTTCTCCTTTCCGCGGCCGCATTACTGTCACCATCGGCTCCTGCTTCCACCCACAGCTGCCTGTGTCCCTGCAGAGACCTCCAGCAGAACAGAGAGGAAGGAGCGGGACCAAATCTCCAACATGGCACCACCTCGGCACTGCCACAAAGATCCCCACAAGGTGCTGAGAAACAGGACTACAGAGTCCTTACAGGAGTAACCAGGACAAGCCTGCAAAGCAGCCAGCTAAGAGACCAGCCAGGGAGGGACATGCTGCTTTATGTACACAAGATGTCCTCTCCATCCACTCTGCTCTCACATACTGCTGGGGAGATGTACAGGACATGCAGGAGGACACAGGGGAGGGGGGTTTGTATTACTGCCCTGCATTCTAAACCCCATGTCCTGTGTTCTGCACCCAATATCCTGTGTTCTGCATCCTGAAACCCCATGTTCTACACCCCAAGTCCTGCAGTGACATGCACCCCATGTTTTGCACCCAGCACATCATGTCCTGTGTTCTGTACCCCATGTCAAGCGTACATATTCGCCAGCACACCATGGATCAGCAATTCTCATCCAAAAAGTTTTAATGAAAAAAAGATCACATCACAAAGGAAGGTGCAACGTTTCAGGGGCCGCGCAGGACCCCTTCGTCATGCCAGACGAAGGGGTCCTGCCTGGCTCTGAAACGTTGCACCTTCCTTTGAAATGTGATTTTTTTTTTTTCATTAAAACTTTTTGGCCGAAAATTGACGATCCATGGTGTGCTGGCGAATATGTACCCTTGTTTGATGTTTTCAGGACCCAACTGGTAATCGCTGCAGCACCCACCATTTTATGAGCCATATCTACCAGGAACGTGTGCGATAGGAATATTGATCAGACTGTACCCCATGTCCTCTGTTCTGTGCCCCATGTCCTGCATTCTGCACCCCATGTCCTGCAAACGCCACTCTTCTCCTGTACCCCATGTCCTGCTGTGACCTCCACGCTTCCCCCCATGTCTTGTGTTCTACACCGTGCACCCCATGTCCCGTGTTCTACACCGTGCACCCCATGTCCCGTGTTCTACACCGTGCACCCCATGTCCCGTGTTCTACACCGTGCACCCCATGTCCTGCTTTCTTTTTTTTTTTTTTTTTTAAAGAACAGTTTATTTATATTTTTAAAAACAAACCTACATTATCAGGTGTCTAACCATCTTACAGACAAGTATCCACGTTCCATTACATGGCTAATACAATTATTTTCTTAGCAGCAAATATATACGTTCATCTAAATATTTGTTGTGTTGAACTTAGCTTAAATTCCCTTGTGCTAGGGCATGGCCATACGGGCCTACATAGAGGGGAGAGCAGAACTGACAGTTCCACTGGGGATCAATCAATGGTCAAGTGTTTCGCCTCCATCCAAGCTGCCCAGATTTTCCTCAAATTTCTTGGGACAGTTTCTACCCAGATACGCCAGCTTGTACAGCGGTAGTGCTGTGTTTACCAAGGACTGCCACATTTGTTTAGTAGGGGAAAGGGGTTGGTTCCATTGCATCAGAATTGCTTTCCTCGCATATAATGTGGTATAGAAAACAAACAGTTTCTTTCCCAAAGAGATCTCCAGGAAATCGCAAACACCCAGCAGGAGAGGTATCGGACTAAATGGGACCGTCAGTTTCCCTATAGCATTAATGTCTGCTAAAACCTCCCTCCGGAAGTCCACTATCTGATTTCTGGCACCGTCTGATTTACATCTAGGGCATGTGGTCGGTCGGTCTGGGTAAATTCTTGCCAGGCATGCCGGGGAGTAGTATGCCCGGTGGAGAAATTTCAGTTGTATGAACCTGTCTCTTGCCGAAACCGCAAGGGGCAGGTATTGCTGGATACCCTTCTCCCAATCCTCATCGGTAAGTTCCGTAATATCTTTTTGCCAGAGTTGAAACAGTTGGGAGACCTTAGATGTGTTGTGTGTGGCCAGCATAGTATATAGTGTGGAGAGTGTGCGCACCTCCTCCGGAGATCGGAGTGCGCCCTCTATAGCCGACACCCCCAAATTCGCCCGGGTGGGGAACTGGGACCGAAAAGCGTGTCGCAGCTGGAGAAACCTGAAGAACATATGATTCGGTAGATCTCGATCTCTTTTTAGGTCATCGAAGGGGATCAGCCGTTCTTGCGATAATATGTCCCCTAGTGTTGTGACCCCATGCCTGGTCCATACAATTGGATCAGGGATGGAGTGGAAGTGAGGTTGAAGGGGATTCCCCCAGAGGGGGGTTGCCGGGGACCAGACATCTGGATTTACCATTTGCCTGTTAACTATTTCCCACACATTCAGAGTCGTGCGCATCGGGATGGTTATCCCAGGGTTAGAGCGGGGGGCCCCTATGGATCGGGTTTCTCAGTTCCGCATATGAGCCCAACAATGCCGCCTCCAATGAGGATGCAGGATTGGCTGGGCTCTCTGAGAGTCACCATTTAATCGTCACTAGGACCGCTGCCTAATAATACTTCAGGAAGCATGGCAGCGCCAGACCCCCGAGTGTAAGGGGTAGTTGAAGGGTTGCTCTGGCTATTCTGGGGGCTTTCCCATTCCAAACAAAGGACGTGATGGTGCTATTTAATTGTCTAAAAAATCTGTTAGGTATAGGCACGGGAGTCTGGCGGAAGAGGTAAGTAAACTTGGGCAGAACCGACATTTTAACCAGATTTACACGTCCCACTGGCGATAAGGGCAGGGATCTCCACATGTTACATTTCTGGGTTAGCAGGGTGATCACCGGGTTCAGATTGAGGTTGATATATTGCCCCAGATCTCGGTGTATCTCTACTCCCAGGTACTTAAATTGAGTGACCCTCTTCAACTGCCAATCCGCCAGTGGAAGGGCAACTCCAGAGTGTAGTGGGAATAAAACAGACTTCCCCCAGTTTATGCAGATACCTGAGTACTGACCAAATCTGTCAATTATTGATAAAGCTGCTTGTTGAGGTCCCGTCATCCCTGAGATACAACAAGGTATCATCAGCGTACAACGACACCTTTTCCTGCAGTGGCCCTCTTTTAATCCCCCGAACTCCAGGAGAGGATCGGAGGAGAACTGCCATAGGTTCAATAGCCAGCGCAAAGAGCCCCGGAGAAAGGGGGCATCCTTGTCTGGTCCCCCTATGCAGCAGGAAAGGTGGGGAGAGAACCGTACCCATATGTACTCTAGCAGTGGGTATACACTGCCTTGACCCAGGAGACAAAGACTGGACCAAATCCAAATTTGCGGAGGACCTCCCAGAGATAGCTCCACTCCATGGAGTCAAAGGCCTTCTCCGCATCTAGGGCAGCAACCATCTCTTTCTCTCTGTCCTCGTCTCCAGAGGCCAAGACGGTATACAATCTACGGATGTTAATGTCGGTCCCCTTTCCTGGCATGAAGCCCGACTGGTCCTCATGTATCAGGGTATAACGTCATTTAGTCGCCTGGCAAGAACTTTAGTCAGTACCTTTGCGTCAAAATTGAGCAGGGAGATGGGTCGGTATGAAGGACACTGTTGGGGATCCTTCCCAGGTTTGGGTATCACCACTATAATGGCTTGAGCCATAGATGGGGGGAGTTCACCCTCCTGTAGGGTCACTGTAAACATGTCATGCTTTCTACCAGCCACCTCCTCCATATATTGTTTTAAAATTCCGGTGGTATCCCGTCCTCCCCATGGGTCTTCCCCGTCTGCATGGAGCCCAGAGCCAATCGGACCTCATCTAATGTGATAGGGTAGCTCCCTGGCAGCTGCTGAGAGTGTAGGAAGCGTTACCCCTTCTAAAAAGATACTGAGTTCTTCTTGGGAGTACCTCGCCCTAGAAGAATAGAGGGTAGTGTAAAAATCAGCAAAGAAAGCATTTATGCCAACAGGGTCCGTTACCAAAGTCCCATTGTTTTTATGGATACAGGGTATAGTGAAGATTGGGGCCTGTTCTCTAGAAATCCAGGCTAACGGTTTGCCTGTCTTATCTCCCTGCTCGAAGATCCGCTGTGTTTGGGCAAGTTGACGTTTATTCGCCTTGGCTACTCTGAGCAGTACCACCTCTCTGTAGGCTACTTTCATATCTTGGGCTGTGATAGGGTTAGCAGTGAGGGCGAACCGGGTTTCCAAGTCTTGGGCTCTAGCTTCTGCCTCCTCTATTGTAATCTTATCATTTCTACGCTCCCAGCCAATGGAGGATATATAGCAACCTCTCATGTAGGACTTGAAGGCATCCCAGACCATCCCCTTCAAAGTGGTATTGGCGCTAGAAAACCAGTACCCGTTTATTTCTTTGGCCATCTCTATGACTATGGTAGGATGCTCAATCCAGTACCTAGAGAGGCACCATAGCCTATCTGCCTGAGGGGTAGAGGTTTGCAATGTGCACATTAAGGGGGAATGGTCGGGGATACCCCGAGGGAGCATTTCTATTCCCAGGATGGCAGGGAGCATATTTGTGCTGGCGTAGAAGAGGTCAATACAGGAAAGAGTGTTCTGGGAGGAGGAGTGGCACGAGTACATTCGGTCTGACGGGTGTTTCCACCTCCACACATCCTCCAGCCCAAACACCCGAGCCCACCGAGAAAGCGCAGGGTCAGAGGTTAGCCTATCCAAAGATGGGTTAGGAGGAATATTGAAGTCCCCCGCTTTGACCACATTGTCAGTGTGGAACTGGGCAATTAGAGTAGTCAGTTTGTGTAGCAGGGATAGGCTAGCCGGAGGAGGCATGTATAGACCCACCAACACCATCTCTATCATATCTATTCTTGCATATACCAACACATATCTCCCTTCTTGATCCGTAACAATATTTTAAGGCTCAAAATTTAGGGACCTATGGACCAGGACACTGACCCCTTGTGCATAGCTGAAATGGGTGGCATGATAGTGGCGACCTACCCATGGCCTTTTCAGGCCCATTATAACCTCCCCCCCCCCCCCCCACCAAATGTGTCTCCTGGAAGATGCAAATGTGGGGCGCATATTTTCTCAAATAATCAAAAACTAGGGAACGTTTATTCTTTTTGGTTGAACCCCCTGACAATCCAGGAGAGGATCTTTATCGAAACCATAGTCTGGAAGGGCAGAGGGAACCAACGGAGACCACCGCCAAACCAAGCTCAGGGTGAGAGGGCCTCAATTCAGGGCCCATCCAAGGCCCACCCAGAGTTCCGTACACCGACGGCGAACCCCATATGTTCATGCTATATATTTTACATTTGCTGTAGTAGGACTGACGGCAATAAGAGTCAAATAAACAGATAATGAAAAAACAAACGCAAATTAAAATCAAACATAACTCCCCTCCCCATACCCCAAAAAAGGAACCACGGGGTGTTTGAGTACCCAAAACAAACTTATTGAAACACATAGAGTAGGAGTAAACTCCTATGGGGGCGGTGTGTACAATTAGCACACCAAGGACAGAGTCACTTGCGTCAGAGTACAAGGGCTCTGGCACAGCTGCTTCCCGGGGGCAAAAAAAAAGAAAAAATAACTAAGGGGACAAATAAAGTGTAAGTGAAGCCTCAAACTAAAGGTTCAGTGTTCGCTTAGATTACTCTAAGGGCTCATTCTTAGTTGCAAAACATCCCATTTAGGGGGAGAAAGCCATAAAAAAAAAACTTAACTTGTAAAAGGTCAACATTAGGTATCTAAACATTCCAGTTTCGGCATCCCATAAGGACCATATCATTGCTCATAGTGTCACTGTCAGCAAAGGATCATACACGGCAGTCCCTCTTCTTAGGATCCTGCCCGGAAGGTGAGCAGGACTGTAGTTTAACCCCCACCACCCCAAGTCAGCAGTTCACAGCCACAGGTCCCCCGTTACCCCCTCTTCCTCCCAAAAGGTGCATCCATCTCTGAATTTAGTATGTGGGTTCACAGGTGGATATCGCTCAGAGAGGGGGGGGGGCATGAGGGGGCAGCACAGGGCCGCCGGGCATCTCTATAGTGGGGGAGGAATGTCTATCCTCACCCCCTGGCATGCAACCCAGCTGTGTCATGGGTAAGAAACTCGGTTGTCACCTCCTTAGTTTAAGGATCTCACTGTAGAGGGTAACAGGTTGTCAGGAAACCATGCAGAGGTGGCCATGTCAGCAGGATTCCCGGGGTATGGCAAGGGGGGGCAGTAATGAAGGGGGATAGTCATGCTTACCGCTGGGCGTAGCTGTTGATATGGAGGGGCCTCCGCTGGAAGTTTATCATGTGGGTTCAACCATGCTGGGGAGGTAGTCTATCCATTTCGATGTCTCACTTGGGGAAGCAAAGAATCTAACGGACTCACCATCCACCACTCTGAGTTTCGCTGGGAACATCAGATTATACTTGAGACCTTTGGTTGGCAACTGGGCCTTGATTTGGTCGAATGTCCTGCATTGCCTCTGGGTCTCCACCGAGTAATCAGGGAACAGCATTATTTTGGTATTTTCAAAGCGTAGTTCACCTGTCTTCCTTGCCTCCCTTAGAACGAGGTCTCTAAAGTTCAGGAGGCAAAAAATAAATGTGCGTGGCGGAGCGCCTTGCGGGCCCCGGACTGAATGCTTTCTGTGTGCCCGCTCCACCGCGAAATGGGAAGAAAATGGTGCCTGCGGGAGGAGTGAGCGCAAGAGGTGTTCCGTGAAGGCCTCTGTGTCCTGTCCCTCAGCATCCTCTGGCAGGCCAACCAGGCACAGGTTGTTCCTGCGATTTCTGTTCTCCTGGTCCTCAGCTCTGGACTCCAGGGCCTTCATCTTAACCTGCAATGTGTGGAGGGAGGTAGTGTGGTCCCGGACGGTGTCCTCCGTTTCACTCACCCACCGCTCCGCCTCTGTCAGCCGCTCTCGGCGCTTTTCCCTATCTTGTCTTCTAAGTCCCACATCGAGCTGTATCTCTTCAAACTTGGTGGTCAGTGTAGTTTGGCAGCCAGTGATGGCTTGCATGAGCGCCTGGAACTTATCATCTCCCAGCCGCGGAGTGTCTTAAAACCGGATAAAGTGCCTACTAGGTGCGGATCTCTCTTCCCTTGCGTCCTATCTGGTCGCCATCTTGACCACGCCCCCCTTGTCCTGCTTTCTGCACCCCATGTTTTGCACCCCAAACCCCATATCCTGCACCACATGTCCTGCACTCTTCTCCGGTACCTTGTACCCCATGTTCTGCATTCTGCAACCTACACCCCATGTCCTGCATTGTGCACCCTGCTCCCTTCTCCTGCACCCCATGTCCTGCATTCTGTACACTGTACCCCTGTGGTGACCTACACCCTTCTCCATTACCCTGCACCCCATGTCCTATGTTCTGCACCTCACAGATTACTCACAAATTACTTGCCCGGCCCGTGGGCGCTGACAACCCACACTGCCCTAAAAAAAACTGTCTCCTAACTTTTTTAGCTGGCTCCTAGATTCAAAGCAAATTTGTCAAGCCCTGCCTTAAGTGACTTCCTCCCCTCCCCCTCATCTCCTTCTTTATGTAAGTCATGCTGAGATAATCTCCCATTGGCTGAGCAATATTCTCATTTGTCTCTGAGCACCTTCTTGCTATTCCTCGTCCTGCCTGTTGTTTCCTTGGATTGATTTTCTGTGTAGTGACCCCGACTTCATCTCTTGGATGCGCTCGTCTGTTGCTTGTCCTGACCTTTATCCTGATTCCTGGATCTCCTCCTCATCTCTCCTCCATATCCTCTTACACAGCTTTTCTCCACACCTGCAGTGATCCTGGGGGGTGGAAACTTGGCAGCAGCACTCAGCAAAATCCATCCCCACCATTAGGAGCTCTGGAGAAAATTGTCTATTTACACTCTGTTCCTCCGCACGTCACCTGATCACATGAGAGCTTACTACACAGATTCCTGACAGATTTCTGTATGGCGAAGGTCAAAGTTCACTTTTCAGTTTAGGAGAGGAAGGACACACCCAGGAACAATGATTTGGTTTGCACAGACTAGAGGACCCCTCAAATCTCCCCATCCAAATGTCCCTCCATCCAGAGTCTATATGTCCTATGACATCACACTGACATCACAGCTCCTCCTCCCAATGTCCATCCATCTGGCTTTTTTTTAATGATTCTCTTAGGGTGTGGGCGGACCCTTGGCATCCTCACTAGCAAAATAGGACTGTTGGTCCTGCATCGTATGTAATGAATCCATAATGCCTGCAACAAGCTTCTAACCTGCATAGTGTGGGGGTCCTTAGTGGGTAATTGTATTTCAGTCTGAAGTGGGGCTTTAATAAAATGAAGACCTGAATGGTGAGGTGAGGAGGATTCTGGGAATATCATTTTGATTTTACTATTTGTGTTCAGATCTAGAGTTTTTCCCTCCTGTGAAGTCTGGAGATCATATGACCATCACATTGCCTCCACCTCCCTCCCTGATAGAATAGTGAAATACAAAGAAGATTCTAGAAGTCACCAGAGAGATGATGGAGGAGAGGTGAGCGGTGCTGGGAATTCTGGGACATTATCCAGTAACAGACAAGGGATGTGTCTGGATGGTGACTGTATCATTGTGTGTGTCAGGTTCCTATAAGGTGTCAGGATGTCACTGTCTATTTCTCCATGGAGGAGTGGGAGTATTTAGAAGGACACAAGGATCTCTACAAGGACGTCATGATGGACAATCAGCCGCCCCTCACATCACCGGGTAAGAGGAGACTTTATTGTAAAGGAGAGAGCAGTACGGAGGCTCCACCTAGATCCCCCATCATCTGATAAACAAATAGAAACAATGTATTCAGTCAGTGTGTGTGTTTCCTACAGATGGATCCAGTAATGGGAACCCACCAGAGAGATGTCCCCGTCCTCTGTATTCCCGGGATTCCACACAGGAAGGTCACACCATCCCCCACCATCTTCAGGTAGATGAGGAACACTTATTGGTAGTTCTGTTTTATTTTATACACAGCATGTTTGTTACACTGGTGTTGGGGATAGAGGTTCACCATCTGTCCGTGGAACCTAGAAGATGCTATCAGTGCTGAGCAGAGGTTGGCAGAGCTCTGGCCGGTTGTCAGCACTTCAGTTTCTGGGGTGGCAATTTCCAGATTTTCCACTGCCGATTCCCTGGCATGCTGCTGGACAGGCACATTCCTCCATCCAAGATCATCCCATGCAGAAACAGGATCATCAAGGTCAGTCAGCACTTGCTGCATCTGCCATAAGACCTCCGCATCCATAGCTGCGGGGGCAGGTTGGCAAAGCACACTGTTACTCTGCCACATTGCTGACTTTTCAGCCAGGATTTCCAAGTTGTCCATTGGTATTTCCTTATAGTCCCAGGCAAAGGGGGTGATGGAGGAGTATTCAGGACACAAATATTGGAAAGAACCACCTAATAACAGAAACCCACCAGAGAGATGTCCCCGTCCTCTGTATTCCCGGGATTCTACACCGGAAGATCACACCATCCCCCACCATCATCAGGTAGACGATTGAGAATTATTGGTAGTTCTGATTTATACACAGCATGTTTGTTACAATGAATGTTTTATTATATATTCAGAGTGGAAACCTTGGTGATGATAATATTGATGTTAAAAAAGAGTATAAAGAGGAGGATGAGGAGTATGGAGTAATGGAGGAGATTTCAGGACACAAGGATATGATGGAGCCACCAAATACTAGGAACCCACCAGAGAGATGTCCCCGTCCTCTGTATTCCCGGGATTCCACACAGGAAGATCACACCATCCCTCACTGTTACAAGGTTGGTGGGACAGAGCATCTAGAACATTGACTTTTTTTTCACGTGAGCTTATATTTTACAGATTATATTAACTTTAATTTTCTTGATTCAGAGTGGAGATCCAATCGATATAGAATTTGAGGTTAAAGGAGAAAAAGAAGAGACATTTGTGAGGGATGATCAGCAGTCTATGGAGGAGGATGGAATAACGGGGACATTTATAGAGGAGGACACTCCTACAGAGATCAGCACAGGTGGGTCATTAACACTAAATACATTCCTCCACCCATACTGCTCACTGATTGGTCCAGAGTAGGGCGGGGACTTGGTGATATCAGCCTGTAATCCCCTGGTCACTTTCCTGAGCTGTGATCCCTGTCCTGTATTCCTGTATTTCTCTCGGATAATGTCACGTACCTTACAGTGGAGCCCGAGGTGATAAGGGTGGCCCCTTGCATGGTTCCTGTCCGAGCGCCCCTGGTAGTAGAGACAGGGACTGCTAGGGCAACAGAAGGGTGCAGAGGTCTGCCGGCAGTAGGCTGAAGCTTGAAGACAGGAACTCCTGTCGTGGTGACGTGGAAGCTGGTCACAAGACTTGTTCAGTGGAAGCCAGATAAGTAGGTGCAAGTTCAGGAACAATTGCAGAGTCAGAAACAGGCAGAGGTCGGTAATGGGCTGGCAGTGGGGTATTCAATCAGGAGGCAGAGCTGTAGTCATAAGTCCAAGCCGAGGTCAGTATTATAAGCAGAGGCAGATAAACGGGCAGGGATGAGCCAGGAGAATAGTCAGAGGAAAGCCGGGTTTTCAGGAATAAGGTCAGCAAATAAGAATAGCAATCAGAAACACAGGAACGAGCTGAAGACAATCCAGCACTCAAGCTAGACAGACTCTTAGTTTAAATAGGGTGACGTGTGCTAGGATTCGTGGGTGTGTGCGTGAGCACACTAATGTACACACGCTCGTATGGATGCGCCATTGCACATGCCCGTTCCGATTCCTACACGTCTCTGTCTGTGGCTCTGCACATGTGCATTAACATTAGAGGAACGGGAATTTTCAGCTGCTGCCTTGGAATGAGCAATTGTACGGGTTCTCTGACAGATAATCTTCCTTCTCTGTGCTGCAGACACCATTTATGAATCTAAACTAGATTTATGGAAATTCTGCGGTTCAGCTGGCGACAAAATGTAGGTTTTCACCATAGGCATGAATGGAAGTCTAGTAAGATCTCTGACAGAGCAATTCTCCCAGGCTCACATGCTCTGTTGTCTGCTGGCTGTGCTGGGTGGAGGGATATGTCTATCATCTCAGACCCAAGTCACTGAGTGCAGTCTCAGAAGATGGGAGGCAGCGGTGTGGGATCTCTGCAACTTGTCTCATGTAAACATTTAATCTTCCACTGATTACTGAATACCAATCTTATGAGTCCTGACCCTTACACTATATACTCTATAATATCAGAATGATGTAATGTACAACATATAGTCCTATCTGTTGTATATTTTATATAATTTGTAATCGGAGTCTTCAAGTGGGAAATGCGATATTCCTAAGAACCAAGGCCTGAGGTGTGCCATGGCCTAGCTGGTCGGTATGCCTGAAAAGAGGGCAAAAAGACACAAGATTTAAGTGAAGAAGGGAAGGTAATGATTCAACACGTAGACTAACGCGCGCCCGGATGGCAACAGTGAGTAACCGTTAAGTATCCACTGTGACAGGAGAACCCACTGACTCCTGACTTGGTGATGAAAAGGAACCCCCTGTAGAACCTGCGAAGCTACGCAGAACCCACCTGAACGTCATGTGAAGGATGGAATAAGCCTGATGCCCAAGACAACCCAGACATGCAAATGAACTGCTTGTGCATGAGAGGATATGTAGGGGAAAGGAAGCAAGGGCTGGTCCGAGGAACCCCTGCAAATGATGGCCGAGAAGATTGAAATACTTCCACGGACACCAGCAAAGTAGCTCAGTAAAATGCCCCCCCACCAACCCCTGGCCTACCCCTACTATGGTATGAGGACGTGAGAGGGCAAAAATACCACTGACAGGAGTGCAAAACCCGGATGACTGATGGATGTGATGGAGTAAGCGCTATGGCAATGAGCATCGTCAACATGGAAAAACCATGCCAGACACAGAACACTGGTCCCACCTAATATGAACAGGTCGTGTTTCAGCCTGAGACCTAACAACCGAGTCTGAATCCTAAACCGGGGAAGGAGGTATGGATGCCAAGACGGCCCAACCTGAGAACACAAACTGGAGAAATGACAGACAACCAAACATGAGAACAACAACGCCCCTCTGTGCCTACCTACGAATGAGAAACATGAGAAGAAATGTTGAGACCACTGCGCGTGATGAACCTGACGATAGACCCCCCTCCTCGTGTGAGTGGTGAGTGAGCCCAAGTAACCTGCAGCACAGAGACAGGTAATTGACTGAAAAACTCAGGGCTAGTGTACCCACGGACCATGGTGGGTAGTCGTATGAGTGTGGTGAATGAACATGCATCGTATGACATGTGGTATACGGGCGAGAAGATTGAGGACAACAATCAATTTAACAAATGAAACCTCAGCCCCTATGGATCTGTAGACGTGACAGATCCTGACGTGTGAGCCCTAGCGAACTGACCCAGGTACAAACATGAAACACAGATACGATGAGACATGACAACCAACAAACAAAAACAGCTATCGGAGTATGCCCTGAGTGAACAACGCCCCTCTGAGAAACGCTGTGGCTGAACATCGAGGGTGAAAACACAATGATAGAAATGCTGTGGCCGAAACGTAATGACAGAAATGCTGCGGCGAAACGTAATGACAGAAATGCTGCGGCGAAACGTAATGACAGAAATGCTGCGGCAGAACGGAATGACAGAAATGCTGCGGCAGAACGGAATGACAGAAATGCTGCGGCAGAACGTAATGACAGAAATGCTGCGGCAGAACGGAATGACAGAAATGCTGAGGCCGAAATTAAATGACAGAAATGCTGAGGCCGAAATTAAATGACAGAAATGCTGAGGCCGAAATTAAATGACAGAAATGCTGAGGCCGAAACGAAATGACAGAAATCCAGGGGCAGAAACGCAATGCCAGAAATCCAGGGGCAGAAACGCAATGCCAGAAATCCAGGGGCAGAAACGCAATGACAAAAATCCAGGGGCAGAAACGCAATGACAGAAATCCAGGGGCAGAAACGCAATGACAATCAATTTAACAAATGAAACCTCAGCCCCTATGGATCTGTAGACGTGACAGATCCTGACGTGTGAGCCCTAGCGAACTGACCCAGGTACAAACATGAAACACAGATACGATGAGACATGACAACCAACAAACAAAAACAGCTATCGGAGTATGCCCTGAGTGAACAACGCCCCTCTGAGAAACGCTGTGGCTGAACATCGAGGGTGAAAACACAATGATAGAAATGCTGCGGCCGAAACGTAATGACAGAAATGCTGCGGCCGAAACGTAATGACAGAAATGCTGCGGCAGAACGTAATGACAGAAATGCTGCGGCAGAACGTAATGACAGAAATGCTGCGGCAGAACGGAATGACAGAAATGCTGCAGCAGAACGGAATGACAGAAATGCTGCGGCAGAACAGAATGACAGAAATGCTGAGGCCGAAATTAAATGACAGAAATGCTGAGGCCGAAATTAAATGACAGAAATGCTGAGGCCGAAACGAAATGACAGAAAACACTGAAGCTGAATGCTGAGGCAGAAACGCAATGCCAGAAATCCAGGGGCAGAAACGCAATGCCAGAAATCCAGGGGCAGAAACGCAATGCCAGAAATCCAGGGGCAGAAACGCAATGACAAAAATCCAGGGGCAGAAACGCAATGACAGAAATCCAGGGGCAGAAACGCAATGACAGAAATCCTGGGCAAAAGCTATAACAGAACGTTGAGGCAGAAATGCCATGACAGAAAACCTGGGGCAGGAACGCAATGACAAATGCTGAGGCAGAAATGCAACGACAGCAATCCTGGGTCAGACTGCTATGACAGAATGCTGAGGCAGACATGCCATGACAGAAATCCTGGGCCGAACGCTAAGACAGAAATGCAAGGACAGAAACCCTGGGCAGAAACGCTGGGACTGCAATGCTGAGGCAGAAATGCAATGACAGAAACCCTGGGAAGAACACTTTGACAGAACGCTGAGGCAGAAAGCCATGACAGAAAACCTGGGCAGAAACGCAAACGACGGAAACACGCTGAGACTGAACGCTGAGGCAGCAAAGTCATGACAGAAAACCTGGGGCAGAAACGCAATGACTGAACGCTGAGCCAGGAATGCTGGGCAGAACACCACAACAGAAATGCTGGGGCAGGAAGGGTATGACAAACGCAGAGACTGTACGCCGAGACAAAATGCTGGGGCATGACGTAAATGATAGAAATGCTGGGGCAGAACGCTATGACAACAACGCAGGGGCAGAACGCTATGACAGAAATACCGGGGAAGAATGCTATGACAGAAATGCCGGGCAGAAAACGCTATGACAGAAATGCCGGGCAGAAAGCGTTATGACAGAAAGGCCGGGCAGAAAACGTTATGACAGAAATAACAGGCAGAAAACGCTAGGTAGAAAAATTCTATGACAGACATGCCGAATAGAACACTATGACAGACATTCCAGACAGAAACGCTATGACAGAAAATGCTGAACGCCGACGACACTGGCCCTAGCAGAGGAGGAGGCTTAAATAGTCTCTCCGACTCCTCCCACAAATACAGCCAGCCTTTAACACATGTTGTACATTACATAGTCCTGATTTCTGCTCTCCCCCTCTACCTACTGCTATATATACACATAATATATATTCTCTTGTGTTACACCCATTTTCTACCAGCTGGACATTTTATATCTAATGATTTGATTGGAGCACAGACTTTTACATGTTGGTAATAATGTGATAACATCCTCAAACTTTGGAATCTTAAACAGAAAGTGATAATGAGGGAGGAGTCAATAACCCAATGATGGTGGTCTTCAGGATGAGTCCAGTCTTCATCTTGGTTGTTCTCCCCATCCTCACTCTCTGACCTCTGGTGGGGCTCAGCCCCGCTGTTATTCATGACTAAATCATGGACTAAATAAGGAAGTGCAGGACTTCTTGTGTTGGGAAGATGGCAATGAGTGATAGAGGGGGAGGGGACACTCGTCCTATAATCCCCTCATCACTGTCACTCCCATAAAAGACAGTTCTCGTTGTTTCCTCACTCTCTGATTAAGGTCCATGAATAAAGAAATTAACTGGTAGGAGATCAGAGGACCCATTTACTAGTTACCTTGAGGGTCCTCAGAGACAAAGCTGCCTGATGTGGGCGGAGTCCTGGTTTAGGGGAACCAACCTGCTCATGTCTAGTAATAATCATTTTATTTCTATTTTAGTAGATGGACGGGAGATGAGGAAAACCTCAGAGGATTGTCTCACTTTGTCTCCAGACTGTAAAGTAGAAGATGAGGACATCACACAGTATAGTCCAGGAGAAAACCCGACTACCTCAAATGTCCATCCGGCACCACACAGTGTAGATGGACCATCCTATTCCTCTTATCCTGAGGAACCTCAGACTGTGAGGGACGGTGCCGTCCTTCCAACAGATCAGAGATTTTCCTGTACTGAGTGCGGGAAGGGTTTCCGTACTAAATACAAACTTACAGTGCATAAAAGATCTCACACAGGGGAGAAGCCGTATTCCTGTCCTGAGTGTGGAAAATGTTTTTCACAGACATCCAATCTTTACAAACATCAGAGATCTCACACGGGGGAGAAGTATTACTGTCCTGAGTGCGGGAAATGTTTTTCACAGAAGTCCAGTCTTTACACACATCAGAAATCTCACACGGGGCAGCAGCCATATTGCTGTCCTGAGTGTGGGAAATTTTTTTCACAGAAGTCCCATCTTTACAAACATCAGAGATCTCACACGGGGGAGAAGCCGTATGCCTGTCCTGAGTGTGGAAAATGTTTTTCACAGAAGTCCAGTCTTTACACACATCAGAGATCTCACACGGGGCAGCAGCCATATTGCTGTCCTGAGTGCGGGAAAGGTTTTTCACAGAAGTCCCATCTTTACACACATCAGAGATCTCACACGGGGGAGAAGCCATATGCCTGTCCTGAGTGCGGGAAAAGTTTTTCACAGAAGCATCATCTTTACACCCATCAGAGATTGCACACAGGGGAGAAGCCATATTCCTGTCCTGAGTGTGGGAAATGTTTTTCACAGAAGTCCAAACTTTCCACACATCAGCGATCTCACACAGGGGAAAAGCCGTATTCCTGTCCTGAATGTGGGAAATGTTTTTCAGACAAGTCCATTCTTTACACACATCAGAGATCTCACACTGGGAAGAAGCTGTATTCCTGTGCTGAGTGTGAAAAATGTTTTTCACAGAAGTCCCATCTTTACAGACATCAGAGTTCTCACACGGGGGAAAAGCCGTATTCCTGTCCTGAGTGTGAAAAATCTTTTTCACAGAAGTCAAATCTTTACATACATCAGAGATCCCACACTGGGCAGAAGCAATATTCCTGTCTTGAGTGCGGGAAAAGTTTTTCAGTTAAGACCAGTCTTTACAAACATCAGGGATCTCATGGAGGAGAAGCCGTATTCCAGTCCTGAGTGCGGGAATTGTTCCTCACTGAAGTCCTGTCTTCCTGTACATCAGGGATCCCACACAACCCTCGAGGTGTATTAGTGCCTTGAGTGCGGGAAATGTCTTCTATATGAATGTTGCTGGACATCAGAGCTCTCATGTGGGGAAGAAGCACACCCTGATATACACCTCAGATATACTCCATGGCTGATCTTCATCATGTAAGAAACAGTTTTTAAGGAGATCAGAGATCACCAAAGACATGAATGAAGTGTTGGCCATTGATAGCAGTATAAAAATAAAAATGAAGTCATTACCTTTCATTGGCTGAGTACATTTTGTAGTGTAAGATTTCACAAACACTTAGAGGTCTGTTTTTAATAAAATAGTTGAACGAATATGATTTAATGTATTTTATTTCATACACTGATTTCCTTGGCTCCATCTAGTGGCCATAATAAAGTATTGTGACATGATATGACAGAAGAAATATCTCATTATGGCCACTAGATGGAGCTGATGATCATAGGAAATCAGTGTTGCATTATGGCCAGAATGTGTAATGGCTGGATGAATGATTGTCATATTTGCCCAATGAATTTTCTTTGAGTAGACCCCTTAGTTTCCTCTGTCAGACATGGTTTCATAATCTTGCACTTGTGAGTACAGTAGACACTAAAGGATATAAGTTAATTAAGTAATATTAACTGGTTTCTGACTCGCCAAAGTAAAAATACAATGGACGGGCGGCTCATACATTACTTTTATGTCATGGCTTTCTTCCAGGTCTGCACCCATGCACGTGCACACCCAGCAACCTCCACTGTCATTGGATGTAGGACAAGTTTGTCAGCAGGTCCCAGCCAATGATTTTACCCAGTACCCCGCTGATCACCTGCAGCCAATGACAAATCTCTCCTGTGTTTTAGTCTGTAAACACAGGGAGCTACTCTATCTAGCGGTTTCTTCTATTCTTGAGTCCTTTTCAGTTCAGGAAGAGAAGAGAACACCACATATAAGCATCAGTACACTTTACACCCACACACCTTAGATTGGGTCCTTAATGAGGGCAAAGGACCCAATGGTCCTCGGTTGCCCTCATTAACCCTTTGATCACCCCTGTCACCCAACCAGTGCCATTAGTACAGCGTCAGTGTACAGTATTTTTTTGATCACTATATTAGGGTTACTTGTTACATCAGATAGCGACAGGGTCACCTAGCATTAGATTATCCGCACACTATTGCACTTACGCTATAGGTTCCTGATCACCACCATTGTTAGTATAGTGTTTGTATGGATCAATATCCTGATCACGAACAGAACTATATTAGTGTCCCCCTTGGTAAAGTGTCACTGAAAATGCAGCATTAGCACGATGAGCCCCGATACCTGCCAGCACCTGCATTTAGCCCCCCCCCCCACAAGTGCAGTGTTAGATCACCGGCACCTCTGATACATTGCACACAAAACCGCAGTGTTAGTAGAATCAGGCCTGATCTCTTCTAGCACTAGCAGGTAGGTTTTATTTGTAGCGTTTCAAGCAGTCCCTGACAGCCAGGGGCTCTTTTTCCCATGAGTCGCACTAGGTACCTGTAAATTTAGTGGCCAAAATGTCTCAACAAAGGTACTCTAGTGAAGAGGCCTCCAGGATTCTAATTATGACAGCTGAGGGCGAAGGGGAAGCCTCACTGACAGAATCAGGCTCTGAATACGAACCTGTAGAGAGCAGCGGCACCCTGACAGGGAGCTTAGAGGATGGAGGAGAGGTCCCTGCTAAGGTCAGATGTACTCGATCCTGGATAGCTAAAGAGCTAGGAACACTTCATTTGTACTCAGAGTCTTGACGAGAGATTAAGTACGTAACAAAGGAGCACATGAAACAGACCTGGGGTGTGCCAAAGGTCTCGTGGTCAGTATGCCTAAAAGGGGGCATACCCAAGTATAAAAGTAAGCAAAAAGGTGAGAAAGAGAGGGTCGGGAGGGTGGGGAACAACACCAGACCGACAGGCGTAAGGAGGAGGAGGGCGGGTTTAAATACCCCCCGACTCCTCCTACAAATTCAGGCCGGCCTACGGCCCGCCTTCCTATTTGTACTCAGAGTCTTGACGAGAGATTGAGTAAGTACGTAACAAAGGAGCACATGAAACAGACCTGGGGTGTGCCAAAGGTCTCGTGGTCAGTGCCTAAAAGGGGGCAAAAAAGACAACCATAGGGTGATAGAAAACAACCTTTATTGGCAATAACCCAACATCAATCAGTCAAATGCGTGAAGGCCTGAGCCATCTCCACATGCGGATCCGGGATATATCTGGTGAAACATGCAGACTTCCACCTCCCCAGCTTGTTGATGACGTGAGCCGGGATCCCCAGGCGAGAAGCTGCAGAAGCCGCCCCTATCCTAAATGAGTGCCCTGTGAGTCGTGACGGGTTCAAACCTAAGTTGGACCACAACGTGCGGCAATGCCTCGTGAACTGCGCCATAGTGAGGGGAGCATGGGGGAAGGGTAACAAGGGACTGTCCCTAGGCTTGCTTGAGACCAGCAACATAAGCTGGTCCAAAACTGCCACGGGGCACCACGCACTGCCAGATTTGAAAAACCTGACCTCAGTCCCTGCCCCGAATTGCTGAGTCTTGCAGGCAGACAGGTGTAACCCGAAGTGATCTGGATATCTGACCAACTGATTGACCATGAGCACCCGAGAACCCGAGCCGGTACGAGTTAACTCGCCCGGCCTGAGGAACCCAAAAAAAGCCAAGTAAATAGCCGCTTTCAGGACCAAACTGAGGAGTCTCCCAAAAGGCAGCCTGTCCAGCAACTCAGACATGCCCCGGAAGATGGGCCCGAGACCGGCAGTCTACCTACTGAGGAAGGGGGGCGGCTCCTCAGGATGCCCCTCAGAGCGGCTTTGACAGCATGGGCAGTGAAGATAGAAGGCCTGTTTGGATCCTGCAGGGACAGATGGTGCTGAACCCCTGCAAGATACGTCCTGATGGTGCCATGAGATAACTTCAACTGCGAGTAACAAAATGCCACAAAAGCCAATAAATAACGGACGTCAAGTCCATCAAAACCTGGGTACCGAGACTGAAAACCCTGGAATGTCTTCCAGGCCGAGGCGTATGCCTTCGTTGTATTAGGGGACAATGAAACACTGATTAAGGCTGCTGCATCAATCAAATGAGTATCTAGTCCAACATCAGAAGTGAAGGATCCGGGGATGGCGTGGCGTGAGCGTCTGCATCCGGGACCTGTTGAAAAAATAACGGAAAGTTGAGCCGCGAAAGCGCATCTGCGGCCACATTCTCCACTCCACTGATGAATTTGCAGTGCATATGAAATCTAAACCGTAGGGACAACCAGATTAACCTGCGCACATAGGACATGATGACCAGGGACCTGGATCTGCCCTTGTTAATGATCTCCATGGCCGCTAAGTTGTCCGTGGAGAAAACCACCGTCTGCCCCGACCATGACCTACCCCACACCTGTGCTGCTGACACAATGGGGAATAGCTCAAACAACGCGGAAGACTCCGTGAAGCCTGGGATAGCCAAAACCTCCTCCGGCCATGGCCCGGCCAACCAGTGAGTGCCAAAAATGGCTGCATAACCCACCGAGGCTGCCGCATCCGTCCCCACCTGGGGAGAGGACATGGACTCTGCCGGGATGAACATGGCAATCCCGTTCCAATGCCGGAGGAAATCTCCCACATGCGCAAGTCAGCTAGAGCAGCAACATCTAACTTGACCTGAGAATCTGCATCCGGAGCTGACGGCAATAATGCCAACAACCTGGAAATGAAAGATCTACCCTGCGGAATGATCCTCATCGCAAAATTTAACATGCCCAATAAAGATAACAACTCCACTCTAGAACATACCTGAGAGATTGTAAAGGTATGGATACACTCTCTGATTCTAAGGAGTTTGTCAGCCGGGAGGCCTGCATGGCCTCAGCGTCCAAGATAATCCCCAAAAAAGTGACAGCCGTCGCTGGCCCTTCCACCTTCTTGACAGCCAGTGGGATGTTAAGAGCTGCAAAGACTGTCACCAACTTCTGTAAATCCCCAGGGACTTGTCCAGGACTCTCAATGAGAAGGAAGTCATCAAGGTAGTGGATAACGTCATGACAACCCACCACATGCACGAGAATCCATCTGAGCGCTTGCGCGAACGCATCAAACAGCCAAGGGCTACTTTTGGAGCCAAAGGTGAGCTTGGTGGCAAAGTAGTACAACCCCCTCCACTTCACCCCATGCCACCTCCAAAGTGATGGCATGATCGGAAGGAGCTTGAAAGCGTCGGCTATGTCCGCCTTAGACAGCCAAGCCCCCCTACCCACCCCGATGATCCGCTGAATGGCCTGGTCTACTGAAGAATTTTTTTTTTTTTTTGAAAAACTTTTTATTTTTCTTAACAAACAGAACAATACAGACGTACAACAGCACAGCCAACATCTGGCTGTCGACAGGGAAGGGACCCACGCAGGGGTCACAAAGTATTGTCATAGTATCAAAAAGCATTAAAGTAACAATGACTACCGTAGTATAATGACAGCAATGAATTTATCAAGGCTCTTGCTCCATGGGGGGGGCCAACAATGAGTTAGGTCACCTAGATTATCCCACGAACCCGGTATGTACTATAAGGAGGCTAAGAAGGACCAGAGAAGTCATTTAATCTATTGCAGCAGTGGAGGGTTCCGCTAACCACTTACTCCAGACTCTGTCATGTTTTTTCGGACAACCTCTGTGTGTATAGGTGTCCCTGTAAAGGGGTATCACCTTGTTAACAAGTGATTTCCATGAGCCTATAGAGGGAGGAGTCTTTCGCTTCCAGCATAGAACAATGGATTTCCTGGCATAGAACAGCAGGAGACCCAATAGGGTTCTCTCAGCCACTCTGGGTACCAGGTCCTCCACCAGCCCCAGCAGGCATATTTTTGGGGAAGGAGCAATCGAGATACTTAGCAGATCATTCACCTCTGAAAGGATTTGTGACCAGAAACCTGCAATTACCGGGCAGGACCAAAATATATGGATATAGTCCCCGGGAGCATGGTCACAGCGCCAGCATTCCGGGGATAGAGAAGACCTCATCTTATGCACCCGAGCGGGAGTAAGGTACGCCCTATGAACAATCTTATATTGAATGAGGCGGTCTCTTAAGGAAACCAGTATTTTAAATGGGAAGTCCCACACGTCCTCCCAATCCTCCGAGTCCATCTCCGGAACATCCCGGCCCCATTGCTGGTGGAGCCCGGACAGCCCAGGAGAAGAGACCCGGAGGAGGTGTGCATATAGCACTGAAGTGGGTTTTTCAGAACAATCAAATCGCAAAATCCGCTCAAGGTCGGACTGCACCATCTGCCCTTCACCCGGCGGGAACTGAGCTCTGAAAGCATGGGACAACTGTAGATATCTGAACTTGTGTGAGAGCGGGACATTGTGATGAGACATCAGGTGGTCAAAGGAGAGTATCGTAAGGTCCGCAGTGATGTCAGAGAGAGCCTTGATATGGTACCTAGCCCATACCATCGGGTCTGGGATCTCAAGAAAGTGCTGTAGGTTGGGATTGTTCCAGAGCAGGGCGTTCGGGGACACAGCGGTCTGGGGATACTTTTCACAGGTCAGACCTTCCCTCCAGGCCCTAAGGGTGGTGCGCATGGAGGGGGTTAGGTCGTATGGAGCCTTGGGACCCCGCAAAAGAAGATTTGACAGTGCCTCCGCAGATCTCAACACCGCAGCCTCAGTGGCCCAAGCCGAGTTGGATCTATCTGGAACAAGCCACCAGAATGCAGTGACTAATTGGGCCGCAATGAAGTATTTATGACAGTCCGGGAATGCTAAGCCCCCCTGTGAACAAGGGCGCATTAGGGTAGTTAGCCTAAAGCGGGGGGGACGTGGACCCCAAAGAAAGGAGGAAAAAATTTGGTTTAGTTGGGAGAAGAATGACTTAGGGATCCATTGAGGGGAATTACGAAACAAGTACGTAAATTTGGGAAGGACTTTCATCTTAATGAGATTAACACGTCCCAATAGGGACAGAGGGAGGTTCTCCCATGCTTTCAGTTTGGCTTTTACAGAGTCAATGACAGGTGACAAGTTCATTGGAATGAAGTCAGTCACGTTCCCTGAAATATACACCCCCAAGTAGGTGAACTTGTCCACCCATTGCAACTGCAAAGATGCCGAGGCCTCTTTTTTAGCGTCGGCATCGATAGCCAACAGCTGCGACTTTGCCCAATTAACCTTAAGCCCAGTCATCACCGAGAATTCCTCCAGGACTGACAAAGCCCCCTGTAGGGAGGGGCCAGCATCGTTCAGGAAGAGGAGGAGGTCGTCTGCATACAAGGCCACCCTCTCCTCCAGCCAGCTCAGCCGTAGACCTTTAATGTGTGGCGAGACACGTAGCGCCTCCGCCACTGGTTCCATGGCAATGGCAAAAAGTGCCGGCGAGAGAGGGCAGCCCTGTCGTGTACCCCTGGAAAGCTCAAAATCAGGAGACAGACGACCCCCCAGGCGAATGGCAGCCGTAGGCGAACGATAAATAGTCTGTAGCCAGCGAATGAATACCAAAGGAAATCCCATTCTCCGAAGAATCTCCCACAGGAAAGGCCACTCAATCGAGTCGAAAGCCTTCTCAATATCGAGAGAGGCAACCACTCTAGTTCCCTGATTGTCATGTCGTGCATGGAGGTTAGTAAACAATCTACGGAGGTTGATGTCTGTAGACTTGCGGGACATGAACCCGGTCTGATCCGAGTCAATGAGAGAGGGGAGTAATGGGTTAAGTCTAGTGGTGAGGAGTTTAGTTAGGATTTTGAGGTCCGTATTAAGGAGTGCTATAGGTCTATAAGAGGCACATAATTTGGGGTCTTTGCCCTCCTTAGGGATGAGGATAACATGTGCGTGTGCCATGGAGGGTGGGAGAGAGCCCTGTTCCAAGCAGTGTGTAAATAGGGCGGCCAGCCGGGGGGCCAGCACGTTGCCGTGTGCTACATAGAAGTCGGTCGGGAGACCATCTGGGCCCGGTGCTTTGCCCGTAGATAGGGAGTTAATTACATCTTGAACCTCTTCCGGGGTAATTGGGGCAACCAATTGAGATCTCTCGGAATCCGAAAGCCAGCCAAGGGCTATCGGATCCAGGAGAGATGCCAACCTCTCCGGATCTAAACCAGAGGGCAGTGTAGTGGTATATAAAGACTCATAAAAGCCATGGAAGGCTTGTAGAATAGCCTCCGGGGAGGAGATGGCCTCACCTGTGGGAGAGGTAAGCTCAGGGATCACGGTATGAGGGGCGTCATTGCCCCTCATTGCCAACAGTCTGCCATTCCTGTCCCCCTGTTCAAAAAACTTTTGCTTTGCGTTATACATTTCCAATCTAGTAACCTCTGTCAGGTGTAGATGGAGACTGCGTTTAGATGCAAACATCAAAGTTTGAGGCGGAAGGGACCTTTCCATATTCGTCAGAAGCCAACCCCACCTCGCCCTCCAATGCTGCTGTGGTAGCAGCTTGTTGTACCCTGACCGCTTTAATGGTCGAGATGTAATGGCCCCTTGTATATGCCTTGAAGGTGTCCCACACTATCTCAGGAGAGGATGACCCTTCATTAGAGTCCCAGTAATTGTGTAGGGCCAGTGGGGTTTGATCGGCTATATCAGGTTGGGAAATCCATTGAGCACCAAGGCGCCACATAGAGCCACTACGAGAGGCAGAAGTGCGTAGGGTGATCTCAAGGGGGCTGTGGTCGGATAAACCGCTGGGCAAATAAGTAGCAGCTATAACGTCTGACAGCAAGGAGGGGTTGGCAAACGCATAGTCAATTCTGGAGGCGGTTTTGTAGGAGGTTGAAAAACATGAATAGGATCTGGTGGATGGGAATTTCCACCTCCAGACTTCCGTGACTCCTGCATTTATCGCCCAGTTTGACAACTCCCCGCTGAAAGACTTAGGTGGTATGGGCCTATCTAGATCTGGGGAGAGGATGGCATTAAAATCCCCCAGCAATAAAATTTTTGCAGGACAATAAGGGGCGATCCTCTCCAGTATAGCATGTAGAACCCCAGCCTTAAAGGGCGGAGGCACATATATGCCAGCAAAGACATACCTGTGTTGCCATAGCGTGAGTACCAGTATCACATACCTACCCAGCGGATCTGTGTGAACTGCATCTATGACACATGGGAGAGATCTATGTACTAAAATGGAAACCCCCCTCGCGTATGTCGAGTAAGAGGCATGAAAAGCCTTTTGTACCCAGGGCCTGTTCAGAGCCCTTAGCTTACTGCCCACCAGGTGTGTCTCTTGCAGAACCAGAACAGCTGGAGTATATTGTTTGATATATCGAAAAAGAAGCGCCCTCTTAAATTTGGAGTTGAGGCCACGCACGTTCCAAGACACCACTGAGAAGGTATCCTGATCACGTGATGCCATATTCACTGTGGTCATCATAATTAAAGGAGGTTAGTACAGGGCTTGACAAATTTGCTTGGAATCTAGGAGCCAGCTAAAAAAGTTAGGAGCCAGGTTTTCTTTTTTTTTTTTAACGACATGGAGACGAGTGAGGGGAAGATGGCCCCCGCCTGTCTCCAAGTCATTGCAGGGCAGAAGCGACTTCAAATCGTCACTTCTGCCCATAGCTCTTAAAAAGGGACATTTTTTATTTTTATTTTTCAAATGGCAATTATTTTTTTTTGCATTTTAGTGTAAATATGAGATGTGAGGTCTTTTTGACCCCAGATCTCATATTTAAGAGGTCCTGTCATGCTTTTTTCTACTACAAGGGGTGTTTACATTCCTTGTAATAGGAATAAAAGTGACACCATTTTTTTTTCAAAAGAACAGTGAAAAAATTAAAAGTTAAAATAAATAAGAAAAAAAAAATAATTTTAAACGTGCCTGTCCCGCCGAGCTTGTTTGCAGAAGAGTAGCGCCCGCATATGAAAGCTGTGATCAAACCACACATGTGAGGTATTGCCGTGATCGGTAGAGCGAGAGCAATAATTCTAGCCCTAGACATCCTCTGTAACTCAAAACATGCAACCTGTAGAATTTTTTTTTAAATGTCACCTATGGAGATTTTAAAGGGTAAACGTTTGTCGCATTCCACGAGCGGGCAAAATTTTGAAGCGAGACATGTTTGGTATCAATTTACTCACCGTAACATTATCTTTCACAATATAAAAAAAAAAATTGAGCAAACTTTACTGTTGTGTTATTTTTTTAATTAACAAAAAGTATTTTTTCCCAAAAAAGTGCGCTTGTAAGTCCGCTGCGCAAATACGGTGTGACAGAAAGTATTGCAACGACCGCCATTTTATTCTCTAGGGTGTTAGAAAAATAAATATATATAATGTTTGGGGGTTCTAAGTGAAGGAGATAAGGCTGTTTTGTTTTCACTGCCTGCCTATTAGTATTGCTGGGTGTCATACCAACGGCCACCACAAGAGGGCGCCAGATTATAGAAGGTACCATAGGACTGCACAAGGCCGCAAAGCCGGGGCCTCAATTACCGGCCGGCGCGGCCCATCGCGATCGCGCGATCGCGCTCGCGGCGGGGGGGTGCACTAAAGACAGGATACCACCAGCTGTGCTGCCCCAGTCGCCAGGTCGCTAATTCTAGTCGCCAATGCGACCTGGCGCCTGGTATTCGTCGAGCACTGGGTTAGTA
Source organism: Lithobates sylvaticus (assembly GCA_028564925.1). Taxonomy (NCBI): domain Eukaryota; kingdom Metazoa; phylum Chordata; class Amphibia; order Anura; family Ranidae; genus Lithobates; species Lithobates sylvaticus. Next base: position 577,523,005 of record CM053028.1, on the reverse strand, counting down.
GTAGTCGAGCAAGTGACACCTGGTGAGCAGCAGTGGAGCAAGAGCCATTGTACGTCAGACACAACAGAAACAGAAATAAACATTCAACCAACTTAAACTTCCCAAAACATCTGGTGCCAACCCGACCAGTTCCCAACGCCTCCCAGATCCTCATGGGGGGGGGTCGGGAAGTGGTCAGTGCCCAGAAAAAAAAAAAAAAACATTGCCTGAGTTGGCAGTATTAACTGTTTTGAGTGACACCCTACTACATTGCCGATACCTCAACATAACTGGGCTTGTAGTTTTCAATCCCTTAACTTTTATAGCAATAACAAATCGCCTGCTTGAGGCTCAAGGTTTCAGGGAGGGTCCCTGTCAGTATCCGGCCTTTAACAGTAGGCGAGTGCGGGGGGACGTAGATCTCGTCCCGTCTGGTGGAGGACCGGATAGTCCACCGATACCCTACGTGGGCCTTATGTCTACGGGAAGGTGTGTTGGGATTGTCACGCTATAGCTCCGGTTAACAAGGATCAGGTGAGGTTAGGGGAGAACATTGCAAGTGAGGGGTGGGTCACCCGCAGCCCGCCATGGAAGGGGCCCACAGCGAGACCCCAAGATAAACATGAACAACAGCCATGGTTGGAGGTTGGAGAGTATGGATAAGGGTCAGTGCAAAGACATTAGCCAGGTATCAGCCTCTTCGGGGGATTCAAAGAACTTCACCGATCCACCATGTTGAACTCTCAGGCGACTTGGGTAGAGCATGGAGTATTTGATGTCTCGGTCCCGGAGTCGTCTTCTGACATCAGTGAAGGTTTTGCGGCGTCTCTGTAGATCTGCGGAGAAGTCAGGGTAGAGATGCACTGTTGTATGCTCATAGGGAAGGGTGGGATGTGTGCGGGCCTCTCTGAGGATGCGGTCTCTGTCTCTGTAGTTGAGAAACCTGACCAGGAAGGGTCTTGGCGGGGCCCCAGGAGTGCGCCGGCCAGTTGGGACTCTGTGGGCCCTCTCCACCACATATGTCGGGAGGACTTCCGTCAGATTCAGAAGTGATTTAAAGAAGGCCTCTGCAAACTCGGCTGGCTGATCCCCCTCCGCCCCCTCCGGGAGACCCAGGACCCTGACATTATTCCTCCGAAGGCGATTTTCGGCGTCATCAGATTTGGCCACCAGGGATTGGACGGTGCGCTGAAGTGATTGGAGGGCATCATCATGTCGGGCAGTAAGATCCTCCGTGGTAGAGATCCGCGATTCAGTCTCAGAGAGTCTGCCCCGGAATTTATCCAAGTCCGCCCTGATGAGGTTACATTCCTCAGCCAGATGGTCGATGCGGACCAGCAAGGAGGTTCTACTCTGCTCTATAGCTGCGAGGATGACATTGGTATCGTTTGGTTGCTGGGACCCCTGAGGGGGTGGAGCGGACGCTGGGCCCGCCGCCTGTTCCATGTCTGCAATTAACACTCTAAGCTGGTCCAGAATGATGCTGGGACACTGGGGCGGTTGATTTGGTGCCTTCTTGGTCACAGATTTGCCCTTTGAGGGCATGAGTGAGTGTTCTGGGGGAGCTCTCGTGAATAAAAAAAAAAAAAAAAAAAAAAAAAAAAACAGGGAGGCGTATATGCCCCTTTAAGAGCCTGTGATTTGCAGTGTGTGAGATTCTCAGACAGGGACGGCAGGCATCTGAGGCTGGGGTAGTGGAAGTATCTGCACTGAATGTGTGCCCCCTCCAGATACAGAGACCCAGGGCCAGGGGTACTGAATGGCCTCTATCCCCACAGTTCAGCAAGGCACAGGGGTAGGGAGGATGCTGCCTCAAAATGGCGGCGGATCGCGGGAGTGTGGAGCCAGTGTGCAGGGCCTTCTGGCAGCCCCCCGGGTCCGTACAGCGAGCCTAGTCCTCTCAGGAGCCCGGATAGATGTGGGAGCGGGTGACCGCTCAGTCCGTGGATCGTGGGGGCCGAGGATATCTGAGATTCAGCAGGCCTCAAAATGGCCGCGGATCGCGGGTGTCCGGGACCTCTTGAGCACCTCCCGGATTAAAGCCCCCCAGCTGTGCCCCCCGGAGGTAGTATTGGCCGTGGATGTTGAAGGGCGACGGACGCTCGTTCCGCGGATCACGGGCCCCGGGCACTCAGGATGCTGGCTGCTCCGTAGGCCGCAAGATGGCGGCGGCTTGAGTGAAGGGAGCAGGCCACGGACCGATGATGACTCAATCGGCCCACCAGGTGCCACAATTCTTGCTGGGATGGAGGCAGGGGGTGACCAGGAGCAGGTAGGGTTGTTTTAGGGCTCACCGGCTGGCGATGTGGTACAGGATGGCAACGGATTCCTCCAGGATCTGCGGAGCTCTCTATCAGCACGTCTTTCCCGGTCTACATCCGGACACGCCCCCTACTGAAGAATATTTTAATGAAAATTCCTCCGATGGGATCAAGGAATTCAAGCTGGGTACCGCAGAGCAATGAGGTGCAGACAAATCGTAAATTAACCGATGTTTATTGGAAAACTTCCCTTTGACCAAACCCAGAGGGTTGACCCTCCAAAGCCGGAAAGGGGGTGCGGAAAAGGGACCCATGATGAACCCCTTGTCCAGCTCGGACTGGAGAAGTGCGTCCACCGCCCCCACATCTACCCCAGAGGACCTGAGATTCGGACTCTCGAACGTGTTGGAAGGTAAACAAACAAAACCCGTGTGGAAACCTTGCGTGAACCCATCCACCAGAAAGGCACAAGACTCAGGAGATGGATGAGAGACCAGACACTCCTGCAGGAAAACCACATTGATGCGGCTCAGTCAGCTGTTTTTGCCATGTCTGAGTGAGCAAGCGGACTTCGGGTGGGCCCTAAAACAGCCAGAGCAGATGTGCAACAAACGGCACTGGCTGTAATTACAGACCCCGTGATTGAAATTGTTGCAAATAGGCGATTTCCCCAGGTACTGGATAGGTCGACCCAACTTGTCAACAGAGGCAGCCTGGGTCGGAGCTGACAGAGAACCGGAAAAGGCCCTGGAAGTGCCCGGGAGAACAGGAAACTCTGTGTTGGGACACCAGTAAGCCGTGTGTGAAGATGATTGGCAAGTGGCGCACACTGGGGACCTCAATCCTGCAAAATGGCGGCAAAAGAGCTCAGTGTCCACACTGCTCCAGACTGTGACCAGCTGATGCTGCGAAAACATGGCCGCAGCTCCACCACCGCATACAGATAGTGGTCAAGCTCTTCCCTTCTTAAAGGATTAACCGAGCACACGATATCCCTAAACATGCTAAACGCCAGCACAAACTCAGGGATAGAGAGCTTGCGGTTCAGCCTATGGTCCCTGGACTTTATGATGACCGACACGTCACCACAAGCGTAGGACTTGTTGTCAGCTACGTCATGAGCGGCAATCAACAGGGATGCCAGGTTGACGTTGTTGCCCTCCAGAATATCTTTCCTAAGATTTGCCGGGATGAAATGGGCAGGGGTGACAGAGGGGACACTGGAGCAAGTACCTGCCGCCAACTGCGATGGCCTAGAAACCACGGGGACCTCCGACCCTGCCGTAACCCCCGACACAGCCAGATCCAAGGGGGCCGGACTGGGATTGGTTTCCAGAACCTCCACCCTAGCCCGCAGATCTTGAAATGAACCCACCAGAGAGCTAAGGGTAGCCTGGATCTGGGAAAGAGACGTAGAAACTGTTCGCAGGGTGGCCTGCTCAACACCCAAACTTGGAGAGGTAGGGAACAGCAGTCTGAAAAGTTCCGCCTTGCGGGCCGACGCCACAAATGCGACACCCCTGCGCCGTAACTCTGCCATCAATCTTGGAACCGTCCAGGTCCTCATGGAAGGCGTGCTGCCCTGATCCGATCCTCTAGCCGGGGAAGGGGAAACGAAGGAAAAATCATTGATATCTCCCGCCTGAGACATGCCCTAAATTGATATCTCCCGCCTGAGACATGCCCTAAATGATCAAACGGAGGAAGAGAGACCCAGGGAAGCAGGAAGAGGGAGGAAACAGGGGGAAGAGGGAAGGCAAACAGGAGAGGCAGAAGGAAAGGCAAGCAGAAGGCAACAAGAAGAAGAGGAAAAAAGGAGAAGAGATCAGAGCAGGAAAGAGAGACGGAGAGGAGGAGAGAAGGAGTACAGGAAGGGAAGAGAAGTACAGAGAGAGGAAGAGAGGAAGGAGTGAAGCAGAGAGAGGAGGGGGGGTAGAAAGAGAGACAGAGAGAAGGAGCGTAGAAGGAGAGCAGGAGCCAGGAGAGGGAAAGAGGAAGGGAAAAAGGAGAGGGAAAAGCAGGAAGCAAGAAGATAGAGAAAGAAAAGAGATGAGAAGAGGAGGAAGAGGAGAAGGAAGGGGCAGAAGTTACCAGAGAGACAAGAGAAGGAGCAGAAGGAAGAGAGAGAGAGAGGAGTACCCAAGTACAGAGAGCAAGCCAGGAGAGAGCAGAAGGAAGAAACATGGAAAGGAGGAGGAGCCCAAGAACAGCAGGAGAAAAAAAAGGGGACCGAGCAGGAGGCAAAGGAGCCAAAGGGCAGATCCATGTAGAGGAGGGGCCAGGAAGAGGGAGAGAAAGCAGAGGAGGGAGGGGAGAGAAAGAGAAAGCTAGGGAGCAAAAAAGCCAGGCAGCCAGGGCCATCCAGCCACAGCCAGAAGAAGGAGGAAACATAAGAGAAGGGAAGAAGGACCAAGGAGGGAGAGGGCAAGAAAGCGGACAAAAGAGAGGAGAGGAGAAGGGGAGGGAGGAGGGAAGAGAGGAGGCAGAAAGGGAGAGGAACAGTCCAAAAGAGGGTAGGAAGAGGAGACAGAGGAACAGTCCTAATAAGGAGAGGGAGGAGGAGGGGAGAGGGCCAGATGAGAGGAGGACATGAGAGCAGAGAGGGCAGAGAAGTCCAGAGAGAATAGGAGAAGAGAGAAAGGGAGGAGGAGACAAGAGGAGATGAGAAAGAAGAGGTCAAGAGAGAGAAGAGGAAGGGAAGAGAGAGCAGAGGAGAGGTAAGAGAGGAAAAAAAGAAAAGAGAGAGTGAGCAGAAAGAGAGGAGGAGACCAGAGAGAGCTGATGGAGAACAGAAACCGGACGAGTAGAGAGACGCAAAGGAGAGAAGGGGGGAGAGAGGAAGAGGGAAGAGACGTAGGAAAACAATGGGAGGGGCAGGAGGAGAGGAACACGCCTGGAGGAGTAGGCAGACGAACAGAGAATAAGAAGACGTACGAGAGAGAGAACTAGCATAGAAGGCACGAAAGCAGAGAGAGGAGGGAGACGAGAAGAGACGTAGAGAAGGAAAAAGAAGGAGCAGAGAAAAAGAAGGAAAAAGGAGCCAGGAGCAGTTCAGAGAATAGGGAGAGAAAGAGCGGAAGAGGAGAGAAAAGCAGGCGGAAGAACAGCAAAAAAGGCGCACAAAAGAGGGAGAGAACGAAGACAGACAAGCAACCAGCGAGAGAAGAAGCAGAGCCCAGCGATACAGGAGGGAGGCAGGGACAGCAGAGAGAAAGCAGAGAAGGGGTCCAGAGGAGGAGAAGAAGAGTAGAGGATTGGAGAAGTAGAACAAGACAAAGGCAGAAGGGGCAAAGAGGAGAGGAAGCAGGACAGAGAGGCGGAGAGAAAAGACCGAAGGAACAATGGAAAGGAGGGAGCGGAGGAAAAAAGAGGCAGGGAGCGCCAGGACGAGGAGAGGAGCAAAGAGGCAGGGAGATCATGAAGGAGCGAGGAGAGAGGCGCAGAGAGGAGCAGCGGAAAGGTCAAAGAGGGGCAAAGGGGCGAGGGAGAGCAGAAGAGGAAAGGAAAAGAAAAAAGCGACGGGGAAGGGACCGAACAGGAAGGAAGAGAGAGGGAGCAGAACAAGGAGTGGAGAGATAGATAACGAACAGGAGAAAAGAGCAGGGGAGGGTAAGGAAAAGAGGAGATAGAGAAGTCCCAAGAGCAGAGGAAGAACAACAAGCAGGAGGATAAGAGAGGGAGAGAAAAGGCCAAAAAAAAAGGCAAAGAGGAGGAAAGAATAGAGGGGGAAGCAGAGGGCAAGGAGGGAAAGCAGGTGGAACAAAAAGGAAGAGAAGGAGGGAGGCAGTGGAGAGAGGGACAGGAAGAGGGAGAGAAGAGAAGTAAAGCCAAGGGGAGTAGATAAGGCAGCCAGCAGCAGGGAGGAGAGAGAAGAAGAGAGGAGAAAAGGCAGAACAGGACAGAGGGAGTGGGAAGGGAGAAGGGGGCAGAGGGAGAGAAAGAGAGCCAGAGGAAGCGAGGCACGATGAGAGAGAGGAGAGAGAGGGAGTCCAAAGAGGAGAAGGGGCCAGAGGGAGAGAGTCCAGTCCAGGTGAGAGAGAGAGAGGCAGTGAGGGCAGAAATAGCATAGGGCCAGCAGGAGCAAGAGGCAGAGGAGGAGAAGGAGCATAGGAGGAGAGATCCAGCGCATGGAGCAGAGACACAATAGATGGGGAAGCTCCAGTTCCAACAGGGAAGGAGAGAGGGAGATGCAGGAGGCAGAAAAAGAAAAACGAAAAAACATGACAACAGCAACCACGTACCGATGAACAACCCAACCCCCTCTACCACCCCCCCCCTCTCCTGCGCCTGAGGAACACCCCTGAACCGTGACCCAAGAGAGCATGCGTCCCCCCACCCTGAAGGAGGCCGAGACAACCTGAACCACAGGTCAATTAAAAACGAACACTCAGGCCTCCTGAACCTGAAAACGTGACAGGTTCCTAGACCGACCGTGCTGACCCCTGACGAATGAAACCAGCTTGATATGAGGGGAATTTCCCAAACGGGGGAGGAGACTTGCCACCATCCAAGTCAATTAAAAACGAATTCCTCAACCCGCAGACCTAAACCGAGATAGGTAACCATGGTGGCGACTGACCCTTGACATGGCGAGGAAAACGATGACGGGAATGCCCCAGCAACCTGACTTACCTTCGAAAAGCCTTAACCTCGACCGTACTAGGTCTGCGTCTGGCACCCGATGCCCGCCCTGCAAATAAACGTACGAACGGGACTGAATGAGACAGACCCTAGAAACCACGAGCATCTGAAGCAAGCAGATGAACCTACGTAAACCCCCTACGAGACCTGAAATGTGTCAGGTAAGTGACGAGAGCTGCGACGTGGAGCAGGATCATGACATGACGTGACTAAACGGCTGAGGAGACTTGCCACTGAACAAGACAATTAAAAACGAAACATCTCAAACCGTGTGACACCCACAGACGTGGTGGGTGAACCCCCAGTGGTGTGACTACCCCCTTACCCATGGGCCATGCCCTGACGTTACCTGTGCGGGCCCGCCCTACCCCCCTCAACCCGACCCCCGTGTGCACCTTTGACACCGATAACCTGTGAGCCCCCGGGAGTGGACACCTGCGCCGCAGTCGTGGGTGACCGCCACCTGCCACTTACTGAAATGGAACGACAGATTAAGCAGACGTAATTTTGACAATCGACCTGCAAGGAAGGAAAACAACAGATGTACAACTACCCGCAGAGAAATGACACAAAATCACACAAATGCCGACTGTGCAAAATAAAAAACCCCGCCATCCCCCCAGCATGCCCATGCGCCCACCTGTCTGCAGGAAAAAAAGCCCCAGCGGACCGCACCTCCTTTTACCATGTGTACCCCGTACTTGCTGGTATGAAACAACACACATATATGGAATGACCTTTGACCCCCACCTGCAGCAAGAAGACCTGCGTGTCCGGAGCCCCCGCCCCTGCAGACCTGAGCATCAGGAGCACCCCCCCTTGCGGACCCGTGCGTCAGGAGCCCCCCCCCCCCCAGCACCGACATGCCCCTGGTGATGCTGCGATATGAGCCATCCTGCATATTGAGACTACAGCCAGTACAGACCCCCCCCCCCCCCAGCACCGACATGCCCCTGGTGATGCTGCGATATGAGCCATCCTGCATATTGAGATTACAGCCAGTACAGACCCCCCCCCCTCCTACTGAATGACCCCTGAGAGATACCTGAATACCAGGGCAGAAGTGTTTTGTGGTGACCTGGCGAGTCCCAAAAATGCAGTCCAAGCTGTTGAGGTGGTTAGCACTAGTAGCATCCCTCAGCCACCAAGAGTTTGACCACAGACCCATAGAGCCCATAGTGTTCTTTCTGATGTGCTTGCTGAAAGGAAATAAATCAAGATTAGGGGTATTGTCTGCTTTGGTGTACCGTTAAATCCGATACCAGATCTGGGAGATTTGCCCTTTGAGATAAAGAAACATATACACAGCAGGTTTCTCTCCGAGCAAATCTAATCTTTATTCTTGGGTGTCGATATAAGAGGGCTTTTCAGAAAGTACCGCCCTTTAACAGATTATCCAATCATATACAGAGACGCACAAGTACAGTCTGACGCCCACAGTGAAACTAATTATTTCTAAAATATCACGTGCTTTACGAGAAATGAAACTCAACAAGAAGATTACAGTATTATGGAAAAACGAAACTAGAATAGCAGGACTTGAGCATATTTCACAAAATGGATGTTAGAGACACACAAAATGGAAGCTGACTATAATACAAAGAAGTAGTTAAACTAAATATCCCTTCAATCCCCTCTTAGATCATATAAGATGATCTCTACATTCTATGTTGTGCTTTAATACCTCTTTGGGGCTGTGGCATAGATTGCCTGATGACTCTTCATGTATGTCATGTGAGATAGAACCTTATCATCAGGAGATCGAAGGTGCGCAATTATGTAAGTGCAACATTTAAAACAGAGGTAAAGAATCAGAGCAAGGATAAATACCATAACAAGGACAATGTCTTTTAACCATAAAATATACCTCCAAGCTCAAATCCTACATTGGCAAATGGGCTCCATGTTTTAGCAATGTCCCTAGCTTCCTGCTGGAGCTGGCCTCTAGTGGATGTCCCCTTTTATAATCCCCTACCACTCCCATGACAGATAACAAGGATGCAAGGTAACACCATACCTTAACATGGAGGGGCACCCAGGGATAACACACTTTCCTACAACATACATGGATACTTTGTCCCAGTGCAAAAGGTCTCTTAGCAACAAACTCATGAGTGTACTTGTCCTGTGTTGCGATTTATAAATTAGTCTAATATTTCACCTACATTTTTAGAGAAAAAGAAAAAGTTATGCAAAGTACAGTATAACCCTGGGTCAGTTACTTGAAACAGTGAGCAGGCAGGGGCAGAGACTCCGGATTCGCACATGGAGATATTAAATATTGACCTGCTGCAGAAAGAAGGGTTAGTCTGTGTCTCATTCCCTAAATTAAAACACCAAACAGGGGAATGACTTCTACCTGCTATTAGAAAGGTAACAATGTGGTTGATAAGTTGGCACAGATGTACGAGGGCAAGGTATTGAAGACATTTACAGCACTGCGAGCGGAATATGATATACCCAAACATTCCTTCTATAAATATCTACAAATTAGACACGCTTTAAATAGTCAATTTAAGAATCAAGATCCAATTTGGAACAACTCTCCAGTGTATCAAAGAATAGGCTCCCAAAACAAGAGTAGAGGATTTATAGCAGAAACTTATTCACACATATGCGAAGGTAGCCTAGAAAATCCAGAACAGCTTAAGTGTAGGGGGAAATGGGAGAAAGAATTTGGAACGTTCTCAGATGAACAGTGGTTGAGGATATTGGAGAAAGGACACGTGGTATCGGTCTCGCCTGCTCAGAAGGTCTCATATTTGATGCTGCTACACAGGACATACTATACACCTAAGAGACTATATGAGTTCGGATTGAGAACAGATGCCAGGTGCCCTAGGTGCCAGGATACTGGGGATTTAGCACATATGGTATGGAAGTGCCCAAAACTGCACCGTTACTGGACTGAAATCCTTAACATCCTGGACACCGTATTAAAAGTTAGACTGGAAATGAACCCCAGACTGTGTATAATGGGATTGGATGAGGGGATAAATGGTGGTCCCTCTGTAATCAACGCTGTGATGAGAGGTTTGTTCCAGGCGAGAAAATTAATAGCGCAGAGGTGGCAGGCTGAGAAACCCCCAACGGTAGGAGAATGGAAAAGGTTAACAACAGAAACAGTATGGAAAGAAAGAACAGTGTATATAAGGAGAGGAAATCTGAGAGAGTTTGAAGCTATGTGGAGACCATGGTTGGATAAATTGGAAAATCCACTATGGGGTGGGGGGAGAGAGGGGGAGAGGGAATAAGTCGGGTGTCAAGAGGGAGGGTTGGGAAGGATAAAGGGGACTAAAGGTTGAAGGGTACTCCTTGCAAAGTGTGAGAAGTGGAATTTTTTTCTTTTTTTTTCTTTTTAAATGTATGTACTATGTAAGTAAAGAATGTATTTTGTATAATAATGAAGAAAATAAATAAAGATTATATAATTTAAAAAAGAAAGGTAACAATGTTGTTTATGTACAGAGTGGATATGTTAGTCAAGAATACAGGAGGAGTCTCATTGAGAAAGGAGGAAACATTTAAAGGTACAGCCAAAAGGGCAATTCGGGCAGGGCTAGGATGTAATATTATTATTATTATTATACAGGATTTATATAACAGTCCGCGCAGCGCTTAATATGCTACATATTCAACATTCTTCATACCCTGATTTTTTTTAGCATAAGCATACTTAAATTTTAGCAGAAGCATCTTATCAGTAAAACTATCTCCAATCTCTCTCTTGGTTCTAGCTTGTGTCAATATAATGTTCTTGTGTGTGTGTGTGTGTTTGTGTTCCCACAGATACTTTTAATTGCACCCAAATCTTCAGGGTGGTAGATACAGTTAGTGGTGATCCAGGTGGGTAGGAACACTGTCAGAGAGATCAGGATTAGTGGGCAGAATGCCTTGTCAGAAGTCTGTGGTGAAGTAAGCGAGGTCATCTTCTCTGGCCGGACCTGCTTTCCCAGGAACTCCTTCATCTGCTTGGACTTCTGCTTGAGGGCCTCCTGTATCCAAGATCTCCTTCTTGCTCTTGGGGCTTTGGGCAACCTTTTTCACTCTGTTGGCATGGATCCAGGACTGGCAATTTTTTCACTAGGATGGCTGTTCTGGTCACTGCAACCACTGTGGTAGGAGGTCCAAAGGGATACTCTTGCTTCTTATTTCTGTTCAGCTGTTGGACCACCACGGTGTCTCCCAATTTGAAGGGGCGAGTAGTTTCCTGTGAAGAAAAAGAAAAGGTGCGAGCAACATTTCTCTCAATTGTTTACAATGTTTCAACCAATTACCTTACATATTCTTCCTGTAATAAGTCAAATGCCGCGTACACACGAAGGGACTATCCCGTGGGATTATCCGCTGGACCGAAGTCCAACGGATAATCCCCTCGTGTGTGGGCGCCGGCGGACTTTTTGGCGCCAAAGTCCGGCGGACTTTTTGGGGCCGAAGTTTTAAGTTTTGTTTTAAAATTATCCGCTGGACTTGGCAGTCCGGCGGACAATCCGGCCGTGTGTGGTATGGTCCGGCGTACCAAAAAGGACGCATGCTCAGTAGCAAGTATGTCACGGAATCGCTCGGTCTGGTAAAACTAGCCTTCGTTTTGAAGCTAGCACAATCGTCACGCTGCTGATTCTTTTTTGATATTTTCTGACAGCGGAATTTGTAGCTTATCGTGCTTGAAGAATGATTTCGCCTTGCTGCTTGTATATTCACGCAGAGTCCTCCCGAACGTTTTTTCTTCATCATTCTTTAGCTGTGGCACTACAACAGCCTGTGTCTTCTGTGAGACCAGACTGAAGCCAGGCAATCACTTCCGACTCTTCCCACCACGCTGCCCTGCAGTCTTCCCTGCACGCTTCCTTGGAGGCTGACTTGTGGTAGGAGGAGGAGGAGGAGAAAGAAAAGGAGGAGGAGGAGGAGGAGGAGGAGGAGTAGTAGTTGCTGTTGGGCCTTCATGTGTCAGGCGGGTGGATTCAGTTAATTGACCCCTCAAACCCCCCTTAAGAGCTTCAAAAAATAGGCCCTCGCACAGGTGCCGTTGGCCCTTCTCCATTTCCAGCAACCTGCTGGCCAAGTAGGTGGCATAGGCCTCTTCTGGAATGGGGGGTCTTTGGAGAATCTCACTCGCCTGCCGAATAAGGTTGAGTGATTCCTCCTCAACCATGCTCATCCTCCTGGGCCTTCTTGTGGGTAAGCGCAGGGGTGGAGGTAGACTTCTTACAGTCTGGCTGACAGTCTGGCTCGTGCTGGGCCCAGCCACCTCCTGGCTCTCGCTGGTCATGGCCTCCTCCTCCATACCACTTGTCCCGGCATCATCCTGGGTCAGCTCATCCTGTGTGCAAAGAAAATCCCAAATCAAACCCATGTTTTTTGGTTTATGGCCTCCTCAATCCTACAATTGTAAATTTATGAACGTGCAGATAAATTTAAACAAATATCCAAAAGGCTATCATTTGGACCCCTGCATTTTCAAAGCAGATCACCAATCTTTTCTAACGCATTTTTGGCCACTACTGGATGTATGTATACACTATATATGTATCGATATGTAGCACCAACACTTTTTAGAAGTGGGCGCATTTTTTTTGTGATTTTTTCCCAATTCTGAGTTCAGGGTGTTAATTGTTTCACATTTTTTACGTTGACATCAGTTTGTCTGGCCTGTGCTAGAGTTCTGTCTGGTTCTAGGTGAGGTGAGGCACCTGTGACAGGCTCATAACACAGTCTGCTTGTACACATGATGAGGTTACATTTGCTCGGACACAATTAGTGGGAGCGTCTGGCCACACTGTGTATTTTGGGAAGCGGGATTTGAGATGCTGAGGTCATGTGTTCAGGCTTGAGCTTCACTTTAGATTCCTGGTTCTGTTCCGCAACAACACCACAAGTGTTCCTGGGCCCAGGAGTGTCTGCTGGCCCTGGAAGCCTGGTCACCCTGACCAGCCCCAGAGGCCCTTGTTGTCTGTGGTGGGGATCCATCCGTTCCCGAGCCTCAGAACTGGCTAGTTTGAGCCCCAGCAATTAAAGGAGGATTCTCAAGGGGGAGGGGGCTCTTCGGAGGAGGGCAGTGGGTGTGGCTGCTTGTTATGAGCTAAGATGTATGGACACTAGTGAATTGCCATGCCCTACTGTTTTGCTGCAACGGCTGAAAGGTAAACATAACCTCGGAACTGTTGCAAAAAACAACCTTTACTTACAACATAGTGTGTGGCGGACACTTTGCTGGTTCCAAGTCACTTGTTGTTTGCTACATCTGCGGACAAGGGTATATCCAACAGTGAAGTGTCCAGTTGTGAGGGGCTATTCTCTGGCCTTTCTTACTTACCTTTCTTGGTCTGCCAGCAGTTCGGAAGTGTCTGAGCTTTTTCACCCATGCCCTCAATTTCAAACCGAGACACTGTGTAATGTTTAAACGTTGTTAACCAATTATCCTAAATATGTCCAAATGAAAGGTGCTTGGAGTATGGGTCTCCGCAATTGATGGTTACTAACCTGGGGAACCCCTAGACCAGGGGTCTCAAACTGGTGGCCCTCCAGCTGTTGCAGAACTACAATTCCCATGAGGCATTGCAAGGCTGACAGTTACAGGCATGGCAGAGGCATGATGGGACTTGTAGTTCCGCAACATCTGGAGGGCCGGTAGTTTGAGACCCCTGCCCTAGACAATGAATGACAAGCTACAAGAAGCGTGTAATCGGTAAGCCATGAAAAGACATAGAGGCCTGTTTATAGAGTGGGAGTGGAGGTGGTTCGGCATAATGGAATTGCTGCTTAAAAACATACATTTCTAAGCAATTCTAATCTTTACATTGACATCATTAATATTCACCCAATCACTATTTAGGCTCCAAAATATATACCTGGCTCCAGCTGGGCGCATCAGCCTGCTCCAAGGTGGAGGGGTCTTCTCCTTCCGTGGAAGCCTCAGCTGGGGTGGAGGGAAGAGTGGAGGGAAGGGTGGAGGGAAGAGTGGAGGGAAGGGTGGAGGGAAGAGTGGACAGTGATTGCCTGGGTTCCATCTGGTCACCTAGAAAACACAGTTGGTTGTAGTACCACAGCTTGGGTACATAAACATCCTCTGCTGCTGCTCCTGATCTGACTGATTCCTCAATCTTCTTGCGCTCCCGCTTGTACATGTGCCTCAAACTAGAAATTCTGGCTTCAACAAACTTGATGTCTGCGTTGGGGACTTGAGTCTTCACAAAATCCAAAAGTGGCCCCAGTGTTACCTTCCGGACATCCCTATTTCCATATAAGGGGTGTGACATTGGGGGATGTCTAGCTCAGTGGTAGATGCCTTTTCAGTAACTTCACAGCGAACAGGAACTTTAGTTTAAGGGCATGGCAGCCCACTTTTATTAAAAGGGAACAAAACAAAAGGAAAGTTCATGCACTTGGATGCCCACACAGGGGTTCTTCTCCCAAAAAAAAACAACAACACATGGAAAATGCCAAGCCACCTGGCTCTCTTCAGAAGTATTGCCACCTAGGCTTTTACACTTCAGCCCTCTTGGCCATATAACTGTACAACCACTGTACCTCTTTTCAGCTTCCTTGCTGCTCAGGCCTTCCACTTCAGGCTCTCATCTGTCTCCTTAGATGCACAGCTTCAACGCACACAGCGTCTATCTGGAAAGCAGCCCCTCACTGCTCTGATCCTCAAACTTGGGTCTTTGGCTTTCACTAGTGCACACCTGCACTCTCTGGGTGGAGCCCAGAACACTAATCCTGACTCTGCTATAAGCCCAGGATCCACCTGTTCAATCAACCAGCCAGACTCCTGGCTGTTCCCAAAACCCGGTCCCAGGATTGGAGATTCCGTCCCACCCATAACGCTATGGAATCTCCGGGCTCCAGGTCCCCAACTGGATTGTACAAACTTTGGAGGAAACTGATAAAACAGATTCCTCCACATTAAATACCCCTGGAGCCCCTCAACCTGCATATTTGAGAACCCTGGGCGACATTTACCAGGACAGGGAACTGTACTGTCACAGGGGTTCTTGACCTGCCACAGGTTGGCATTTTTCCGGTACAGCGCAATAAATTCGGACATGAACTCCTGATCCTTAAATGGGTTTAACTGTGCTGCTGACATGTTTGTTTCTGTTTTGTTAGTAATGGCAATACAAAAGACCAAAAACACAAATGTTACTAAAAACGCACATCCAGTTTTTACAACAAAACATTACACAACACACCCACACACAGGCAGCAACACCCACACACAGGCAGCAACACACCCACACACAGGCAGCAACACCCACACACAGGCAGCAACCCCTACACACAGGCAGCAACACACCCACACACAGGCAGCAACACCCACACACAGGCAGCAACCCCTACACACAGGCAGCAACACACCCACACACAGGCAGCAACACACCCACACACAGGCAGCAACACCCACACACAGGCAGCAACCCCTACACACAGGCAGCAACACACCCACACACAGGCAGCAACACCCACACACAGGCAGCAACCCCTACACACAGGCAGCAACACACCCACACACAGGCAGCAACACACCCACACACGGGCAGCAACACACCCACACACAGGCAGCAACACACCCACACACAGGCAGCAACCCCTACACACAGGCAGCAACACACCCACACACAGGCAGCAACACACACACACACAGGCAGCAACCCCTACACACAGGCAGCAACCCCTACACACAGGCACCAACACACACACACACAGGCAGCAACACACACATATCCTTAAAAAATGCAGGCCCAAAACCCAATAAACCACAGTAATGCATCCTAGAAAACACTTACCTTCGTACAGAGCGCTCGCTACTTCCGTTCGGGAACACGTGGGGGCCCTCAAACAGCCTTATATACACTGCGCACGCGTCGAAGTCCGCCTGCGTCCTCCGCGTCGCCCGCCCATGACGTTCCTCCTGACGAGTATTCCCCGCCCCGCTTCCCCTCGTTGCATTGTGGGTGAATAAATACATGAAGATGGCGGACACATTCTCAGCCAGTAGCGCGGAGGAAAGCCCAGAAGCCCAGACATCTGCATCCAGCAGCAGATACAAGGCCACCAATATGGCCTTTGAAGAGATGGTGGAGATGGTGGACATCCTCCAAAGGGAAGATTACGACGGGGAAAATGGCCCCTACCCTCGACCCAACTTGCGCAAGGACAATATTCTCACTACAGTCGTCAGCACCCTGGAGCATAAGTTCGGCGTACGAAGGGGCAAGGATGAACTGCGCAAGCGATGGTCCGACATTAAATCCAGGGAGCCCGATCAGTACAGGAGAATTCGAAAAGCCATCAAAAAAAGTAAGTCAAGCACGTGCGCTATTATGGTTATACTTGATATGTGTAATCTTGCGAATATTTTATTCGCACTCGTACGTGAATCTTGCGAAGATGTTATTAGCACTCGTACGTGAAACTTGCGAAGATGTTATTAGCACTCGTACGTGAATCTTGCTAAGATGTTATTAGCACTCGTACGTGAAACTTGCGAAGATGTTATTAGCACTCGTACGTGAATCTTGCGAAGATGTTATTAGCACTCGTACGTGAATCTTGCGAAGACTTGATGAAAGTTCGTTTGTCATGATAAAGTTGATTCAGTTTACCTGGCTGTGGGTTGTTGGAGTTGTAAGGTTGTTTATTATTGTCACCATCTATACTATTACTACTGTAGTAAGGGTTTTATGGGTAACTTACACAGGGACTCCAGAAGATGTTTTTGGGGGGGGGGATAAATCTGTTAAGCAGGGTGTCAAGCTACAAATTCCAAAAAAATGCCCAGCATCTACAAATACTGTAGGTGATGACTTTTCAAAGAAGTACACTCACCTGTCCCTTGGATGCTGCAGCTACAATCTTTGATATTGTAATCATGAAATTAATCTTTGCGGCTTCACTTCCCGGGTCACTATTGGGCATGCGCCAGTTGCGCAATGCAATAGGACTGGTCCGCGCTAGCTCTGGGACCCCTGTGTGTCCCAGCAGACAGCACGGTGGGACGGGATGTGGCGTATACTTCTGTGGGAGTCTATGGCCGGATGTGTGTGCAAATACCTGCCTTACACAGGTATCTGCAACCCCTCCCCCCTAAAAGGTTCCAAATAAGACACCAGAGGGGTGCAGGGATCCAATGAGCGGAAGTTCAACTTTAGGGTTGAAGGCCGGTTTAAGTATTGGAGTTTCATTAGATAGAGATTTAAATTCTGTATTCAAGTAGGATCTTGTAACAAACTGCTAATAATTGGACAACACTTTTAAACAATGTTTAATATTCATATTTCGGCACTCAAATATCAGTGTGATTAAAAGTGTACCTTTGTGTTCCATTACCATAGGGGGCAAAAGACTCAGACGTCACTCAGGACATCCCAGGACCTCCCGGCCTCACCAGACTAATTGGGCAGTTAGCCCAAGCCCACGCGTGGATGTGGAGGAAGAGGTGGTTGAAGTGGAGCACATCTGCACCCCACCAAGTGAGTGTCTGAGAACACAGATTGAGCTACTAAATTAAGGTCTGCATGTTTTTGACACTATTTTTCTTGTGTTTTATCTACCCAACTTTTAGGTGATGATGATCTGGTTGTGGAAGGACAAGCCATTTTCCACAGACAGTGCCCACAGGCTTATTGGCCAGATCATGGCCTGGAATCTGCAGCTGGAAAACATGCAGAAGGAGATGCCCACCATGCAGCAGGGAATGAAGGACATGATTGATGTTTTGGGGAGAATCTAAAGACCCCTTTTCCATTTCCAAACATCAATCATGTCCTTCATTCCCCTTTTGATCCGCTATTTTTTTACAATTTTCGAGGCCAAATTTTTAATATGCACATGGTGTGTCAACATGTGCTATGTGCCATCAGGGGATCTCAATGTACGCATTTTGTGTTTGCAACCCCTAATGCTAGTAGGTGAGAGGGAAGGGGTTTCACACACAAAACACGTCCATTGATTCCCCATGATGGAACATAGCACATGTTGACATTACCCATTTTGATGTTAAATTTGTGTGCATATTCAAAATTTGGCTTCTACTGTACATCGGTTACCTGTTGAACTTTGTAAGTTCCCTACTTTTACATTGGGTAAATATTTTATAATGAAAAAAAAAATGTTTTTAAGATTTGTAACCATGTTTTTATTTTTGCTAAAAAAAAAAAAAAAAAAAAAATGTTGTGAGAAAAATACCAAAAAAAGATTATATTACCAAAAAAAAAAAAAAAAAAAAAAAAAAAAAAAAAAAAACTTGTGAAAAAAATAAAAGATATATATTACCAAAAATTTAAAAACAAAAAAGAGAAGAAATCAACAAAAAAACCAAAAAAAAAAAAAGGTTTGGATGTGCACTATAATAAAAAAAAAATGTTTGCACAAATTAAACAATGTGTGGCTTCTTCTTTTTAAATACTACCAGTTTGACCAAAAAATGTTGTGGTTCATTGACAAAGGGGCTTATTTACTAAACGCAAAACAAGTTTGCCACTATTAATAAGTGCACTAGGACAACATATAAAACAGCCAAAAATAAAAGCAAAACAATACGAAAAAAACAATCTTTGAAACAGAAATAAATGGATTTATTATTTAAAAATAAATGATGTTTTAAGGGTCTGCTGCCATTGCAATGGCCCCCCTACCATTAAAATAATTTAAATATCGGTCCCGCACTTGCTGTGCTGATTGTGGGGCCAAACCAAGACGGCGATTATCCAGCCCTGTCATCTCGCCTTCCACTCCGGCCTCAGGCCCTATAGGTAGTGTGTAGCTGCCAGAATGTTTCCGTAGATAATTGTGCATTATACAGCATGCAAGAATAATTGTATTCAGTTTGTACTCTGCCAGATGTATTGACGTTAAGAGCAATCTGAAACGGTTGGCCATAATTCCAAAGGCATTTTCCACAACCCTTCTTGCTCTGGCCAACCTAAAATTAAAAATCCTCCTCTCAGGGGTGAGGGATCTTTGGGGAAATGGCCTCATCAGGTGGTCACCCAGACCAAACGCCTCGTCGGCTATGAAAACAAAGGGGAGTCCCTCCACATTCTCTTCATCTGGTGGCAGCTCCAGGCCACCAGTCTGGAGACGATGGCAGAACTCCGTCTGGTTGAAGACTCCTCCATCCGACATCCGGACGTTTTTCCCCACATCCACATAAAGAAACTCATATTGTGCAGACACCACCGCCATCAACACTATACTATGGAACCCCTTATAATTCCAATAGTAAGACCCCGAATGGGGTGGGGGCACAATTCGGACATGTTTCCCGTCAATCGCCCCTCCGCAGTTGGGAAAGTCCCAACGGGCAGCAAACTGGGAAGCCACAGTCTGCCATTCCTGTGGCGTGGAAGGACACTGTGAAGTCAAACAGAAAGATACAATTCTAATTAAAAACAAGGCAAAACACCAAACTAAATCCAAGAAATTAACAAACCATTTTGAACAACATATGTATTTATTTTCTTAGTCCTTGAAATCAAGCAAAAAGATTAAGGATAAGGGACAATTCTCTGATTGATGACCCCTCTGATGGCCCAGAGAAGATAATAATGGGGATGTGGGTGGGGAGTAATTAATTGGAAGGTCACACAATACACATGCAATCAATTAAACAGTGTGTGTGGGGGGGGGGGGGGGGGGTTAGTTAAAAGCTGACCAAAAACCACATGCAATCAATTAAACAGTGTGTGTGGGGGGGGGGGGTTAATTAAAAGCTGACCACAAACCACATGCAATCAATTAAACAGTGTGTGGGGGGGGGGTTAATTAGAAGCTGACCAAAAAGCACATGCAATCAATTAAACAGTGTGTGTGTGGGGGGGGGGGGTTAATTAGAAGCTGACCAAAAAGCACATGCAATCAATTAAACAGTGTGTGTGGGGGGGGGGGGTTAATAAAAGCTGACCAAAAACCACATGCAATCAATTAAACAGTGTGTGTGGGGGGGGGGGGGTTAATTAAAAGCTGACCACAAACCACATGCAATCAATTAAACAGTGTGTGTGGGGGGGGGGGGTTAATTAGAAGCTGACCAAAAACCACATGCAATCAATTAAACAGTGTGTGTGTGTGGGGGGGGGTTAATTAGAAGCTGACCAAAAAGCACATGCAATCAATTAAACAGTGTGTGTGTGGGGGGGGGGGTTAATTAAAAGCTGACCAAAAACCACATGCAATCAATTAAACAGTGTGTGTGTGTGGGGGGGGGGGGTTAATTAAAAGCTGACCACAAACCACATGCAATCAATTAAACAGTGTGTGTGTGGGGGGGTTAATTAGAAGCTGACCAAAAACCACATGCAATCAATTAAACAGTGTGTGTGTGTGTGGGGGGGGGGGGTTAATTAGAAGCTGACCAATAAGCACATGCAATCAATTAAACAGTGTGTGTGGGGGGGGGGTTAATTAAAAGCTGACCAAAAACCACATGCAATCAATTAAACAGTGTGTGTGTGGGGGGGGGGGGTTAATTAGAAGCTGACCAAAAAGCACATGCAATCAATTAAACAGTGTGTGTGGGGGGGGGGTTAATTAAAAGCTGACCACAAACCACATGCAATCAATTAAACAGTGTGTGTGGGGGGGGGGGGGGTTAATTAAAAGCTGACCAAAAAGCACATGCAATCAATTAAACAGTGTGTGTGTGTGTGGGGGGGGGGGGTTAATTAAAAGCTGACCACAAACCACATGCAATCAATTTAAAAATGAGGGGCAAGGGGGTGTGAAAGGGGGGTGAGTAAAGCAGTACAATGGAGCTGTTAAGATACATTTTTAAACAAATAAAGTGACTAGGCTAGGGGTGTTTAGGGGGCCAAGATTCCATGCTGGGGAGGTTGGTGCAAGCAAATATGCATGTGACCCACTAAATAATACATTCTTAAAGCAATTTCGATAAGTGAACCATAAAATACTATACAAAAAAAAATATACAAAAAGTAAAAAATGGCATGAATAGGGGACATTCATAGAATAGTCCTATCATGGTAATTAGCTAATGATGAAATTGATGCACTACATTAGCAAACATACAAGACATAGGTAATTTGAAAAGAGAAAACTTACCTTAATGTATTCCTCCTGCAGGACGTGGATAATGGCAGAACAGGTCTCTGGAATAATGAGCCCCAGAGCCTGGGGGGAGATGCCTGTCGTGAACTTGAGGTCCTGCAAGCTTCTCCCCGTCGCCAAGTAACGCAACGTGGCGACTAGCCTCTGCTCCGCAGTGATGGCTTGCCGCATGCAGGTATTCTGCCTGCTAATATAAGGGGACAGCGAAGCCAACAGACGATGAAAAATGGGGTCCGTCATCCTGAGATAATTCCTGAAATCATCAGGATTATTCTCACGGATCTCACGGAGCAAAGGCATGTGCGAGAATTGGTCACGCTGGCGCAACCAATTCTTGGTCCATGAACTCCTCCTCACCCTGTTCATGGACTGGGCTCGGGCCAAGGTGTTAACCGCAACACCGAGCCCCTGCACAGCACGAACTCGTTCCCGAGTACGTCCACACTCCATGGCTTCAAAACGGTCGGCTGATCAAACAAACAACTTAACCGAACGCACTGAAGAACAGCAAGGCCTATGAAGAACGACCTGAAAAACAGGAACGAGCGGACCAGAACGGCCTGAGAACAGGTAGGAACTGATCCACACGCACTGAAAGACAGATACAAACCTCACAAGCACAAACTGAACGGCAGAAACGAGCGAATTAAGCAGAAGTCTGAGAAGCGCGAATCGTCTCTAACCAAACGTCAACTAACACGCGATACACACAAGATTAGCTGACGGTGCCCAAAGGGTGTCGTTTGGGATCTTGAGCTTCCTTTTTCTAGTCCCGTCGTACGTGCTGTACGTCATCGCGTGAACCGCCGGACTTTTTGCGTGATCGTGTGTGGTCAAGTCCGTTCGCTTTTTAGTCCAGCGGACCCAGCTGCAAAGTCCAGCGGATTGACCGCTGGACTTAGGTCCGCCGGCAAAAGTCCGCACGTGTGTACGCGGCATAAATCTCCCTTTTCTATCATTAAATGTGCTCTGGCCCATGGGGTGGGGAAAAATCGACCCATCAAGACATCAAAAGGTGAATACACTGTTGTCTTGGAAGGGTCATTCTTATTTCTGCCAGGACTGCTGGGAGGACCTTCTTCCTGTGGCCTTTCTTATTTTGTCTTTTTTTTTTATTGTTCTGTTTATTCTTTCTACTATCCCTGAGCTTTGAGGGTGTTAGGGAATGTGAAACTTCCGTTCTATCTTGAGAGT
Organism: Lithobates sylvaticus; assembly: GCA_028564925.1. Taxonomy (NCBI): domain Eukaryota; kingdom Metazoa; phylum Chordata; class Amphibia; order Anura; family Ranidae; genus Lithobates; species Lithobates sylvaticus. The sequence continues at coordinate 577,500,866 of CM053028.1, read as the reverse complement.
TTTTACCCAGTCCTGGCAGACCCTTGATACAAATGTAGGTCCATTGTCTGTCTGAGTGTATAAGAAGTGGGCATCCCCATCGAGGAATGATTTCCTGAACGAGGATCCTCACTACTGTTTGTGCATCTTCTTTTGTGGTGACAAAAAGTTCAACTCAACTTGAGAACTTGTCCACAATTTCCAAAAAATATTCCTGTCTTTTGCCTAGTTTGGGCATGTGTGTGAAGTCAATCTGCAAATGTGTAAAAGGAATTGTTGGATATATCAGGTGTTCATGTTCGGCCTTGTGTGGGTTGTTTCTGATACATGTGAAGCATCTTGCTACATAAAATTGGCCAGGAAAGTTCTGTAATGTAAAAGTCTTTCTACAATAGTTCACACGTGGCTTTCCAGCCTATGTGACCTATTCCATGGAAATGGGAAATAAAAATGATGCATAAAAAGTGATGCACTAGCTACAAAAAGTGATGCACTAGCTACTGGTATACACGGCTTCCCCTCTTTGCAGAGAAGTCCAGTCTTTGGATCTTTCTGCACACCTATTTTGTCCCAACCTCTGAGATCAGCTTCGTTTGCCATACCTGCAAATCTGAAAGAACCTGATCAAAAAACAAAAAGCAAAAAAACAACAATTCTGGTGCTAGCATGGGCATTTGGATCTGTGCATTTTGTGAAGTAGCAGCTTGTTTAGCAGCTAATCAGCCAGAGCATTTCCCTTGGCTATCTGTTTGTTGGCCTGTGTATGCTCTGCAGTGTTGTGGGTGATGTGTGTTAGTGAATGAGGTCTATGCAATCATGTTGTGGCACAACCTCATTCTGCTCTCCTTTTAATCCTAAAAGGGCATTTGTATTTGGTGCTGGTCCTGAAGTGGGAGAAGCATATTTGATGTGCAATTTTTGATTGGACATCAAGATCAACTCATAGCCGCTCAACCTTTTATGCAGACATGTGCTGCGTATGTACATTTTTCATACATTGTGGGTGGTGTGAAGTGTAGTGTCGTGCCCCAGAGTGAAAGAAGTGGCCATCTCAAAACCATCATCGAATAGGATGCCTCTGAGACACACAGGCATACCTTGAACCTGCACCGGAACCATCTTTGAAAAAAAATAGGGCGCAACTTGTCTCCATGCTCCTGAGCGAGGACACCTGACACGTCCTTACAATTTTCCCTTGCAAACAAATGAAACATTTTTCCTGCAAACAAATTAAACATTTTTCCTAGTTAGGGAGGCCGAGCCTTGGAGCCATTACCATAGCATTTCTCAAATACACAAAAGCATTGCACATTTCATTTGACCATTTTATACAATCTGGCATGTGTAAACCTGTGGCTTGTCTCAGGAGATTGTAGTAGGAACAGTCAGGTACTCATTGGCGGCAGTAACCAATCATAATTACCAAGAAAGGTGAACATGTCTTTCTTAGCAAGTGGGCGGGGCAGACCCACAAGAGCCATATCTGTGATTGACTTTCCTTTCTCCTTTTGAGTGTACAAAACCAAAATATTCAACCTTTTCTGACACCATTGCAATTTTTCTTTGACACTTTGTGACCACTTTCAAAAATACATTTCAAAAGATCCCTCCCATCCTCCAGGGCGGCCACCCGAGTAGAACTGCAGACGAGGAATTCATCCACATACTGCAGCAGGGATGAACAATATCCTGGTATCCAAGCTCTGAGAGTAGTTTGGAATAGGCTACAAGGGAGTCTATATAGCCCTGGGGCATTTTGCACCATGTTAGTTGGCGGTTTTAAAACAAAAAAACATAAAGCAAAGATTGGTTGTGCCTCCTCATCCACAGGGACGGAAATAAAAATGCGTTCAATAAATCAATCACAGTAAAATACTCTGCATCGTAATGTATGGCGGTAAATATTGATGGCACATCAGGCACTTTTGGGGCAATCGGTACCACTAGGCTATTGATGGCCCTTAGGTCTTGTACAAACCTATAGTCACAATTGCCTTCTTTACTTTTCTTACCTTCTCTTTTGTTAATATAGAACAAGGTAATTTCCCTTTAAGATCCCTTTTGTTTTGTTTTTTTTTCAAACTCAAACTCATTCTGCTATTCTCTGTGTCCTTGTGTCTGTGCTGCTCTGTTCTGCTCCTATCTGGTTATGGAATGTAAGGGGGGGAGGAAGCGGGCGCCTGATAAAGGCATGGAGAAAGTTAATTTAACCTCTAAATTCACCATCCCATGGCTCTGCTAACCTATCTTGGGCAGCTTTTGGGCTAGGATGCCATAGGGAGCCCCGGGCCAGCCAGAGATCTCCCACAGCATCTTCTTTATAGACAAGCTTCATACATTATTACTTTCTTATTATTTACAACCAAACAAATTTTTTTTTTTGAACCATGTTGGCAAAAAGCCAAACATCCAAATCTTCACTTTCCCTGCATAGCAGCAAAAGGAATCATTACCTTAAGAAAATATTATTAACACTATTATTTTCTGCTAACTCTCTAGTCAAAACATTCATACATAAATCATTAAGAATAAACATCAATACATCACCGGATACTGTAGCATTACTCTGTGTTTCGATCGGGAACTTCCATCAATCACAAAAGAACCCGGAATTCATAGGAAGGCACGTCTGTCGCTCTTAAATCTAAGTCCTATGATAACACGGAGCAGTGGAAGGCGTTGTCTTACCTTACAAACGCTGACAAATTCCACACAAACAGTTTACAAGTTAACTTATCATCTACGCAAAAGATAAGAAAAGCAAAGAGATCGGTTTTGTCCAGCACACCTTAGCAGACTTCTTGTTTTGTTTTGTAATTACAGTACTGTATTATCATTGACCTATGGTCAATCCTGGGACCCACCCGGGGTCCACATTAACGACTGTTCACCCCCGAACATACGGCTGCCGCAGACTTATAAAGAGGACTACACAGAATCCTCCCTGTTCACACCGAACAGATGCTTTCTTCTAAAGCATATGCTATCACACAGAATAGCTATCCCGTTCAGCCTTCAAGGCTGCGGGTGCTGTTATCTCAACAGCGCTTGACTTTCTTCAAAGTCTAAAAACTATTTCTACATAAATCACAGGTCCCGTTAAAGGAACGATTTCTAAATAGAGGTCACGGTGAGAGAAGATATATATCAAGTCTACTCACCCGACATATAATAATCGATACCGGGACGAGCTCCCAAATTGAAAGGAAATAAATCAAGATTAGGGGTATTGTCTGCTTTGGTGTACCGTTAAATCCGATACCAGATCTGGGAGATTTGCCCTTTGAGATAAAGAAACATATACACAGCAGGTTTCTCTCCGAGCAAATCTAATCTTTATTCTTGGGTGTCGATATAAGAGGGCTTTTCAGAAAGTACCGCCCTTTAACAGATTATCCAATCATATACAGAGACGCACAAGTACAGTCTGACGCCCACAGTGAAACTAATTATTTCTAAAATATCACGTGCTTTACGAGAAATGAAACTCAACAAGAAGATTACAGTATTATGGAAAAACGAAACTAGAATAGCAGGACTTGAGCATATTTCACAAAATGGATGTTAGAGACACACAAAATGGAAGCTGACTATAATACAAAGAAGTAGTTAAACTAAATATCCCTTCACTTGCAAGTCTTGATTGGCAGCCCACAAATTCTGCAGTGTCCGTACTTCCCCCATTCACTGCCCAACCCGGAATTCAGGTGGAAACAGAAAATTTAACTCCCCTTGATTTATTTTTTTTGCTGTTTTTCATGCAAAGATCTGTATTAATCGATTGTGAACCAAAGCATTTTATACACACAACAGTACATCGCCACCGACCCAAATTCAACTCTTGCAAGAAAATTAGCATGAAAACAAACGACCACCGCTCCAAGACTCTCCCTACAAGCGAATGCTCCTGCTCCTGTGTGGGAGCCCCAGGTGCTGGCTAATAGCACAACAATTAGAAATCAAAAGGAAGAACTCCGGACAGCCGCACACCGGGAAAATAAAATCCAAAGGGTTTATCTAAAAGCAAAAAGACACCACAATCCAAACACAGCAAAAAGGGGGGTACAGAGCTGACGTGTTTCGCACTGTATTTCAGTGCTTACTCATAGTGCTTACTCAGCTATGAGTAAGCACTGAAATACAGTGCGAAACGCGTCAGCTCTGTACCCCCCTTTTTGCCGTGTTTGGATTGTGGTGTCTTTTTGCTTTTAGATAAACCCTTTGGATTTTATTTTCCCGGTGTGCGGCTGTCCGGAGTTCTTCCTTTTGATTTCTAAAAGAAAATTAGCATGGCTACCTATGAAGGTTTTTAAATGTAAAACTTTTTTGGACCTAACCCTCAACATGGGCATTACTAAAAGAATGAATTATGGTCATATTGGTCCACAGACCCAATTCATCATATACCTGTGTTCTCTGTATTAATGGCCAGGCATAGATATGAGACGATAATGCGTTTTATGCATTTTAGTGCTCACACACTCTGTTGTTCTCGGGGTGACCCTGAATATGATCAGCTTTACAAAATTCCACCCCTCATAAAATACCTCTCCCAGAAATTCACAGATGTGTATACACCCCAACCATACATATGCGTAGATTAGTAACTCTTACATTTCATTGGCCAACTTGCAATCAAACGGTATCTTCCCAGCAAGCGCACCAGATCTGGGGTCAAAATGTATAAGCTCTGTGATAGGGCCACAGACTATACATGTCATTTTAGAAGTTACGAGGGAAATAATAGTCATGTGCCCCCCCCCCCCCCCCCATATGCTCAGACTACATGGAGAGACGTGGCAAGTTAGTGTGGGACTTGGTGTCACCCTTTTTCTTTATGGGGTACCTTTTGTACTTGGCCAACCAAAATGCAAGCGTAACACTTTTTAGACTCTTATTTATGTTTTTGTCCTGTCTTGCTTTCATGCAGACCCAATGGTCCAAATTTGCACAGCATCTGATGTCATTGAAAAGACCCTCTGTGTCCATGATTATAACCTTAAGGGGTGGACTTCAATGATCAGACGATGGGGCCGTACTTAATTTCCCATAAGGACAGATCCTGGTGCCAGAAAGTGTCTGTATATTTATTCCTATTGGCCGTGTTCAATGCTTATGTACTATACAAAGCATCAGGAAGAAGATCATCATGGCTCTTTTGTATCCAGAAGGTGCTGTGGCCCAAACTCCCAATCCAGATGCAGTGAGCTGGATGCCCTTCCTGGTACCCCGACCCATAGAGCACCCCAAAAAAGATGGTGTGTCTGTAGCAGAAAATAGAATAAGAAGAAACACCTGCTTTTTTCTGTCCCTTCCATCCTGGCCAACCTGGTCTCTGCCTCAAGGACTGTTCTGTCGTTACCACACACTAGTGGAGTATTAGTATAGGGTACAGCATGGCACAGTCTAGGGCACACATTCACAGAGGGTCTCCAAAGATGTTAGTCAGGAAACTGGCTATTGCATTTTGAGAGACACTAATATCACAACGTAGAAAGTTTACAGTTACAGTTTTTATAAGTTACAAAAAAGTAAAAAAAAACACATAAAAATGTAAAAAGTAAATAGAAAAGTCACAAAAATAGTTGTGGTTTTATTGAGTTAATGTTCTGTTGTTACTGATGTTTGATTGTTGACAGTTGTTGTTTGCTTTGCAGCAATGCTATTCAGCTGCAGCCCTGATCTGTGTATTCTGACAGCAGCAGGGTGTGCTTTCAGAATACATACATCAGTGGTGCCACATTTTTGGGGGAAATTACTAAAAAATAATGTTTACACAAAGTTGTCACTTAAATTATATATTGCTCACACATGCTATGGGTATATGTGGAATTACAGCCCAAAATACATTCCGCTGCTTCTCCTGAGTATGGGGAAACCACATGTGAGAGACTTTTTGGCAGTCTAAGCACGTACAGGACCCCAAAATCCAATAAGCACCTTCAGGCTTTTAAATATTTCCTCATTACACTTCCTGAATACTTATCACCCTGAAATGCCAAGATAGTTCAAAGCACCCCCAAATTACCCCTTTTTGGAAAGTAGACACCCCAAGGAATTTTATAAGGAGTGTGGTGAGGATTCTGCAGATCTCATTTGTTGCCACAAGATTTGGAAAATGAAGAAAGAAAACGAAAGTGTATATTTTCTTCTTTTTTTTTTTTTCTGGAACCTTGTGACAAAAAAATGAGATCTGCAAAATACTCACCATTTCTCTTATCAAATTCCTTGGGGTGTCTACTTTGCAAAAGAGGTAATTTTGTCTATTTTGTGCTATCCTGGCATTTCAGAGCCTCTGTAGTGAGGAAGTGAAATGAGAAATTATGTACCTTAAGGCTTTCAAAGGGGTCATTGTATTTCAGGCTCCTGGATGTGGCTAGGCTCCCAAAAAGTGACTCACATGTGGTATCCCCGTACTCAGAAGTATCCAAATGTATATTGGGGTGTCATTTCACATATATCCATGGCATGCAGGTGGCGCTCAAACACAGCAGCATTGCAGAGGGAAAAGAAGAGAAAGTCAGGAGAAACTTACTCCTCTATAGTTTTTTGGGTCCCTGGGAAGCCGTCCCATGTGACTCTGGTGGCCATCTTGGATCAGGCAGAGTGTATTTAAGACCCTGGCTCCTGGGCTTGCCATGCATTTTGCGAGTAGTTAGAGTAGGGGCAGGTTACCCACCTGCTAGGGACAGTGAATAGCAGTAGGGAAAGGTTCAGGATGAGTAGGGATAAGTCAGGGACATGCTATGCACTATAGAAATACTCCCAAGTTGGGCACAGACTCAGGCTGCATTCCACCCTCTGCGGCAGACATTGCCAGTGCATCAAAACCTGCTCCTCTTACATTGCCTCACAGAACTGTAAGTGTCCCAGTCAAGTGTGTCTGCCGCTGCACTGTTTGTACCCTTGAGCGATTACTTCAATACAAGTTGTATTATCTGAACTGGTCTAAGAGTGATTACTGCCACCATACCACGCTGCACCCATCCACACCCATATCACATATCCCAGGAGGCTGTAGGAGCAGAGATACAAAGTTACTGATGGGCAGAGGTTGGGTACATCATCAGGGGTTGCCTGAACTCAGAAGAGGCAGATGGGCCCCTGATGACGTCAGAGAAGAAGATGGCTGCATGGGACCTGGGCTGTGGCACCTAAGCAGCAGAACAACACTGGTTTTGCTTGGTGGATGAGTATGTACATCATGGCATTCCTATATTACAGATAAAGCAGGATTTAACAAAATCAGGAGGAAAGATATTCCATTTTAAGTTAATCCTTGCATCCCTCCCAAGGACACAATTGTCATTAGCACTTCATTGTCTCCCTCCATTGGCCTTACTCAAATTTTTCCATCAATTTGCCCTCTACATTGTACATACCACCCATGTGCACAGCTGGAGCTCATCTTTCCAGAATCATTCCACTGACGAAATGCACGCGCCAGATTAATACAACACATGTACTGGTGGTCCAATCAGAAAGCTCCAAGCCCCAGCAATGCACACCCCCAGATTAATATAGCATGTACCGGTGGTCCAATCAGAATGCTCCAGCCCCAACAGTGCACACCACCAGATTAATATGACACGTGTACCAGTGGTCCAATCAGAATGCTCCAGGCACCAGCAGTGCACAGCCCCAAATTAATATGACACGTGTACTGGTGGTCCAATCAGAACACACCAGGCCCCAGCAGTGCACACCCCAGATTAATATGATGTGTACTGGGGGTCCAATCAGAACACTACAGGCCCCAGCAGTGCACACCAGCCCTGAATTCTCTTCAGTGGAACTCTCCAGTGAATTCTGGGAGAGGGTACTTAAGGTACTGAGATCACGTGCTTCTGGGTTCCGGTTCAGAAGATCTTTCTGTCTGTTTGGTCCTGACCAGCCCCCAGGGCCCTCATGGCCTGGGGTACGGATCCATCCAATTCCGAGTCTCTGGGCTGGCTAGCCCGAGGCAAAGTAACTGGAAGGAGGATTCCAAGGTGGTCCGGTGCTGTCTCGTCTGTGGAGAGGCCCAGCAACTGAGAAAGCGACCAGGGGAGGACTCTTCAGGAGAGGGCTGGTTCCTCAGCAAGAGCCTGGAAGCTAAGTTAAAAGACACCAAGTGAATCTACACTTGTACGGTTACGCCGGACCGGCTGTAAGATACTGGTACCGTATGAGGGTTCTCTAAGTTTGTCTACATCCTTCAGTTACAACAAGTCTGTGGCAGAGACTTTATTCACAGGTTCTACAACCAAGTCTGTGGCAGAGACTTTATTCACAGGTTCTACAACCAAGTCTGTGGCAGAGACTTTATTCACAAGTTCTACAACCAAGTCTGTGGCAGAGACTTTGCTTTATTTGAACACTCTATCGGTTGCTAGGCCTAGTGAGAGGAGGTTTATCCAATAGCTGTGAAAATCCAGTTGTGAATGGCTATTCTCTGGATTCTATAGTGAGAGACATTCAGTTTTGAGCAGTTCCAAGAGTACCTGAACTTTCTACCTAAACCCTCTATCCCATACTGAGAGACTGTGTTTGTCTACCCTTTTTGCAAATAAAAATCCCAAAGCGGATCCAGTGTCAGTTTCTGCAGTTCTTTGGGCCATCTACCTCCGGAAACCCCTAGATGCATAAGAGGTTAAGAAGGTAACGGTAAGCCCGAATTAAACCAGCAGCTCCTTTGGGGGGTTAGTGTTACAATTGCATGAATTTTCACAGATTTTTTGTTTATTTAATATAGCAGCAAATATTATAAGATTAAAGAAATAGGTGCAAAGTGGAAGCAATGGATCTGCAGAGAACAGCATCTTGAGCACAAAGCACTTTATGTTGTATATGAATTTGCACATGGATCAGTTTACTTATGTAGAAAACATAAAAAACTGCAGATTTTAAAACTTTTTTTTTGTATTGATACATGTCCCCAGGGGCAGGACCCGGGTCCCCAAACACCTTTTATGACAATAACTTGCATATAAGTCTTTAAAATTAGCACTTTAGATTTATCCCATAGACTTTTACAGGGTGTTCCGCTGCTTTTCGAATTTGCTGTGAACACCCCAAATTGTTCGCTGTTCGGCGAATGGGCGAATAGGCAATGTTCGAGTCGAACATGAGTTTGACTCGAACTCGAAGTTCATCCCTAATCAAGATACCTTTATTTAATGCATGTAGCAGATAAATTAATAGACCTTATTACCAGGCTGCAGCTAGGGGGAGCTCTAATGTTTAGAGTGTGACCACAGTAGTGTGATCCCATCTAGCTCACATTAACCTTTTCACTGCCAGAGTTGGTTTTGCATTATTTTTGCACACATGTTAAGATTAGGGATGAGCTCGAACACCGGGTGTTCGCTGAACAGTGAACAATATGCGGTGTTCGCAGGAAATTCGAAAGCCGCCGCAACACCGTTAAAGTCTATGGGACACTAACATGAAAAACCAAAAGTGCTAATTTTAAAGGCTTATACAGGGGGTCCCCGACTTACGAACGCCCGACCTACGAACAACCCCTATTTACAAATGGGGCGCTGCCGGGACCCTCTGCCATTTTTTGCTGTTTTTCGCCGTCTTTCGGCCGTTCTGCGCATGCGCGGCCATACGGAGCCTCGGAAAATGACGGAAATGTCCGTAATTTGCCGCGCATGCGCAGAACGGCATTAGACGGGACATCGGAAATGTCCGGAAATCTCCGTATTTGTCGGTCTGCGCATGCGCGGCCGACTTACGAACATTTCCGACTTCCGTACAGGCGGGCAGTCCCTAACGAGTTCGTAACTCGGGGACCCCCTGTATGCAAGTTATGGTCATAAAAAGTGTTTGGGGACCCACGTCCTGCCCCAGGGGACATGTATCAATGCAAAAAAAATGTTTTAATGTTTTTTCAGCAGCAGTGATTTTTTTTTAATGCTTAAAGTGAAACAATAAAAATGAAATATTCCTTTAAATATCGTACCTGGGGGTGGCTATAGTATGCCTGTAAAGTGGCACATTTTTCCCGTTTTGAGAACAGTACCACAGCAAAAATTACATTTCTAAAGGAAAAATTGTCATTTAAAACTGATCGCGACTGTAATGAAGTGTTGGGTCTTGGCAATATAGATAAAACTCATTGAAATAAAAAGAGCATGGGTTCCCTCCCAGTCCATTACCAGGCCCTTTGGGTCTGGTAAGAATATTAAGGGGAACCCCGAACCAAAATTAAAAAAAAGTGTAGGGGTCCCCCCAAAATCCATTACCAGATCCTTATCCGAGCAGGCCAACTGGCAGGCCGCAGGAAAAGTGGGGGGACGAGAGATCGCCCCACCTCCTGAACCGTACAAGGCCGCATGCACTCAACATGGGGAGGGTTCTTTGGGGTCTGTGACCCCACAAAGCACCATGTCCCTTATGATGGGGAAAAGGGCCTCATCCCCACAACCCTTGCCGGTGGTTGTGGGGGTCTGCGGGCAGGGGGCTTATGAGAATCTGAAAGCCCCCTTTAACAAGGGGACCCCCAGATCCCGGCCCCCCCCCCCTGTTTGAAATGATAACGGGTACATTGTACCCCTACCATTTCACAAAGAAAGTGTAAAAAATTGTTTAAAAACACACTGACACCGTTGGGAAAAGTCCGGGGTCACCATTACATCACTGGGGAAGCCTGGGTTTCCCTTGCGTCAGAGGGGGGCGGGGTCAGGTGACGAGTGGCCCCGTCATCCTCAGCTAAAAACTGTCAAGTGCCAGGATTCCTGCAGTGTCTCTGTGGAGACAGGATGCGCAGCGCTGGACCACCGGGAGAGATCACCCATCGTTGGACCCCAGAGAAGAGATAACCCATCCCTGGATAGCAAGAGTGGATTACCACCGCTGGAATCTTTTTTTTATTTTTTTTAATTTTTTCCCCAACGGTGTCAGTGTGTTTTAAACAATTTTTTACACTTTCTTTGTGAAATGGTAGGGAGTACCCCCTTACCATTTCAAACAGGGGGGCGGGAACTGGGAGTCCCCTTGTTAAAGCAGGCTTACAGAATCTGATAAGCCCCCCGCCCGCAGACCCCCACAACCACCGGCCAGGGTTGTGGGGATGAGGCCCTTGTCCCCATCAACATGGGGACATGGTGCTTTGAGGGGTCCCAGACCCCCAAATCATCCTCCCAATGTTGAGGGCATGTGGCCTGGTACGGTTCAGGAGGGGGGGGCGCACTTTTCCTTCGGCCTGCCAGGTTGCGTGCTCGGATAAAGGGTCTGGTATGGATTTTTGGGGGGAACTCCACGTCATATTTTTTTTTTAAATTTGACCTGGGTTCCCCTTAATATCCATACCAGACCTGAAGGTCCTGGTAATTGAATTTGGGGGGAACCCCACGCATTTTTTTTTTTTTCAATGACTTTTAATGACTGTTCTCTGTATTTCCTGCAGAAATGACACTTTGTGCAAGCACGGGAAACACGCGCCCCTTTACAGGCATACTATACACACACCCCAGGTAAGAAATTTAAAGGAATATTACACTTTAAGCAGATTAAAATCACTGCTCCTAAAAAAACGTCAGTTTTTAAAAGTTTTTTTTGCATTGATACATGTCTTCTGGGGCAGGACCTAGGTCCCCAAACACTTTTTAGGACAATAACTTGCATATTAGCCTTTTAAAATTAGCACTTTTGATTTTGAATGTTCGAGTCCCATAGACTTTAATAGGGTTCTAAAGTTCACGCGAAGTTTAGGTCTGTTTGCAGGTTCTGGTGCGAACCGAACCGGGGGGGGGTGTTCGGCTCATCCCTACTTCGAACTGCAGAAATGAATAACTCTCTGCCAGGGATTCAAAATCTTTACAGAGATCTGTATGCGCAAGGGCCAGCTTATCGTGTTTTTAGCAGATCTGTGCGGGTGCCCAGTGTTGTGATTTCCTGTGTCAGCGTGCTCGTGGTTTTATGTAGCTCAGATTGGAATTTTTCTGCCAGTTTATCATACAAAACTGATAAGCTGTCTTCCAAGTCAGCATTGGTGAGCTGGGTAGGGTACTTGCGGTTCTCTGAACGCTGGCTGGAGGCTGTAGGAGAGGTTGCAGGAGAAGGAGCCAGTGCTGTGGAGCCACGCTGGGTCTGGGCGCCATCTTTGGTCATCCTGGCCTGTTCCAAGGCACGCAGGAGATAGGTGCTGAGGGACCCTTGAGGCTTGTCCTTCCGCTTGTTTTTTTTACCGGACGACATGCACCTTGTAGTCCCACAAGGGTGCGAGAGAAAAAGGGTTAGAATTATAGGCTAAATAGCCCTGTGGGAGTCGTTTTCGTCTCGCTGTCTGCCGGAGCCCTCACAGAAAGTGTCCGTCTCTCATCGCGCCGCACATGCGCCCCCCATATTCTTAACTTATCAGGTTTCTATACAATCACCATGTTACTTATCCAATCAGTTGGTTCAGTCACTGGTGCTGAATGTCCATCAGCCTCATACTGGTCAAACTATGACTTGACTGCCTGTTTAAAGGCCACTGGTACGGCGAGGCTCTACATGGCGGACGTATCCCACTAGAGCTCCGCACTTCCCGCCGCAACATCGGGACCATACAGCGCGCCTGAGCCACCCTGCAACCCCGCTCTTCTTGGATACAGCCTCCGGAACGGCCACACCGTCATCCGGGATGGTTTTAACCGGCCACCGCGGTAAAGCTAAACCGAAGCCCATCAAAGAAGCCCTGGCCCGCGCCTCATCCAAGATGGCGGCGAAGGCCCTGGCCAAACAACACGCTGCTTCACCTGACAGACCGGCACAAACCACTGCTGAGAGTGACGATGAGGACAATACCGATTACACAGTCAGCGGATCTCCCTTCCTACCCCCCTCAGGTATGTCTCAGGGCGATTTCCTACAATTAATGGAAACAATGCTACATAAAGCCCTGAAAACTACATCTGACCAGATAACTGGCAGGCTATCACGTGAAATTAGGGAACTAGGCCAGCGCACAGCAGACCTGGAAACCAGGGTTGATGATATGGAGATCACCCTGCAAGAACAGGCCCAAGATCAGGCAGCCCTCCGAGATGAGAACGCCATGCTGCTCTCTCGCCTCGAGGACGCTGAAAATCGCTCCCGTAGGTCCAACATACGCCTGAGGGGTATCCCAGAAAACGTGGACGACCTACAGTCATTTTCCACAGCCCTATTCCAAGAACTGTCACCCTCCATTCCCATAGAGCGCCTGGAATTTGACAGAATACACAGGGCCCTGACCCGTCGCCAGCAAGATGGGCCGCCACGAGACATAATCATTAAATTACACTTCTTCCGCACGAAGGAACAGCTCCTGGCTGCTGCTCGCAACAAGGACGCTCTCCTGTTCCAAGGCCACACATACCAGCTTTTCTCTGACCTAGCCCCATCCACAATTGCTAAACGTCGGGCCATGAAGCCGCAGCTCCAGATCCTTTTACAGCACCAACTAAAGTACACCTGGCGTTTCCCCTTTGCCCTGCAATTCTCCTACCAGGGCCAACAACACTCCTGTACATCGCCAGAATCTCTCCAGCGCCTTCTTGAATCCCTACGCCTAACCTCCCCGGAACAACCTGCGGAGACATCTCTACCTCGCACCCCTGCCCGTGCGACAGCGCACCCCTATACGGCCACTCCAAGGAGGCCCAACCCGGGCCCTCCATCTATCCGTAAAGGCACTCCAGCTCGCTCACCCAGGGACAACTTGCCGGATCGACAAGGGTTCTCACCACGCTGACCTTGAACCTGCTGTCTACTTTGTCCACCAAATGATTGCCACCGGAGGCCTCTTGACTGAACCTACTTTAATTTCTACCACCTGATGTTTTTGCCAACTATTCAGTCAAGATAAAGGAGGACTGTCCTGCCATGAGCTACCCCCTACTGGTAAAAGGGGAGCTTATGCAGTCCACCTAATCCCTCCGGGGTTGCAGGGGCTCAGACCCCACATTACTGTTCTATCCCCTTTCTCACCAGCAAACACAAAGAAACATTTTTTTTTTTTTTTTTTTTTTGCGTTTTCTTCATCCTGTTTTATTTTCTTTTTTTTTTTTTTCCCCCTTTTTTTTCTCCCCCCTATTTTTTCCCTTTTTTAGGGAAAGCAACGTTTTGTTTTTTATTTTTTTTCCCCTAAAGGTTATCCTCCTTTTTTATTTTTTTTTTTTTTTTTTTCCCTTCCCCTTTTCTTTTTATTTCTTCCCCCCCTTTTTATTTTTTTTTATTTTATTTTTTTTTTTCTCTCCTCTCAGGAAGAGATACTATGTTATATATGCACAAAATCTTACCATGTTACACATTACTTGGCGCAGGTTGTCTGGCTCGCCGCACGCGCCCTGGTTTACCCCTGGGCGTCTGTGGCGACCCGGACACTGCTGCCTACTTACTGCCCGCTAACATATGACTTGGGTATTTTGAAATGTTATATATGATTGTGCTCTGTCTTTGCATTTTTCCCTGTGTGCTCCCCACCTTAAACCTATGTAACGGAGCACATATACATGGATACGCTACTCATGAGTACCTGAGTATCCCTGGCTATGTTCCCTTAATGTCACCCTGGAGGTCGGTACGACCCCAGGTAGGTATGGGTTATATCTAAATATTAATACACCCAGAGAATTTACTTCTTACGTTTTACACCCTGTTGCCTACGTTTGCTTAAGACCTAATACAGCTATTACAATCCCCCTCTTGCGGCGGGAGGCTGTCACTGCCCCCCCCCACACATGGCGGACACACTCGCAAGTCGGCTGGCCGGCTGGCGAGTCTGCCCGTTACTTGGTCGGGCGACCAACTTTAACTTCCACCTACACTATCTATCCACTCACTTGCCTTACAACCACTACCCACCCCATCTCTCCCTGTTCCTCTCCTTCCCTTCTCACCCCCTCTCTCCCCTTGATCCTTGTCGGCGGGGCTGCGGGGTCCTCGGGACCCCCCGCTCTAATATATTATCCCTCTCCCCATGGCCCCCCTGAATATTCTTTCCCTTAATGTAAAGGGACTTAACTCACCACATAAAAGAGTGAAGGCCTTCCACTCGTTCATAGCATTGAAAGCTAGCATTGTAGCTCTCCAAGAAACCCACTATACGGCACAGTCAACCCCAAAATTTTTTAGCCACCGCTACCCCCAAGTGTACGCTGCCTCAGCCAATGTTAAAAAACGTGGGGTACTAATAGCTCTCCACCAATCCCTTCCCTTCGTATTAACCAACGAAATCAAAGACCCGGAAGGACGTTACATAATTCTTGTAGGCACACTCCAAGAAGTAGAAACCACATTAGTCTCCTACTATGCTCCAAACGACAACCCTAACCCCTTCTTCTCTCACCTACTACAAACTGTACGAACACACTGTAAGGGCACGGTGATCCTCTGTGGCGACTCCAACTCAGTGCTACAGCCACATATGGATAAATCCCCATACGCTCCAGACCAGTATACTCCCTCCACACGCTTTAGGAAGCTATTGCAGCAAGCTGCACTACTTGATACTTGGCGAGAATGCAACCCAACAAAGAGGAACTACACATTCTACTCATATCCTCATAAATCCTTCTCTAGGATTGATCACATACTCCTCTCGGTTGCATCCTCCCCAACACTTGTCAAATCTTACATTCAACCCATACCATGGTCGGACCACTGTGCAGTAATCACTACAA
The DNA here is from genome assembly GCA_028564925.1 of Lithobates sylvaticus. Taxonomy (NCBI): domain Eukaryota; kingdom Metazoa; phylum Chordata; class Amphibia; order Anura; family Ranidae; genus Lithobates; species Lithobates sylvaticus. The sequence goes on along the minus strand of CM053028.1, from coordinate 577,485,252 downwards.
TCTCCTCCCTGATTCCCCAAACCAGTGACCGCTCCTGGTGCATGAACGAAGCTCATCTCACCAACCCATCTTACTGCCTGGATATCCAAGTAGCCCTCACAGACTACCTACGACACAATAACACTCCTGATATCTCCCCTGTTCTCCTTTGGGAGGCGCACAAACCGGTAATACGGGGCACATGCATTTCGGTATCCACACACCTAAAGAGAGACAAGAAGCTTCAACTAGCTAACCTGGAAAGAGAATACCAACAAAACTTCCTCCAATTCCAGGCGGCCCCATCCGAACCCCATAGGATAGCAATGGAAAAATCCAGAACCGAACTGGATCTGCTGCTGGCTGAATCCGCCGATAAGGCCATCCGCAGATCTAGTCACACTATTTACACCAAAGCTAACAAGCCCGATACCTTCCTAGCCATGCGTCTACGACGACCTGACAGAAACCATGTCCCTATTAGACTAAGGACTGGTAAAAACACCTACACTAGTAACCCCACCAAAATTTTAAGTGAATTCCGTAAACGATTGGAAGACCTCTACAAAGCTAAGACTACATTCTCCCACCCTACTGCTGACTCACTCCTGCAAGACACCCCTCTCCCCAAATTATCGGACTCAGACCGTGAGACCCTAGAAGCACCTGTCACCACAGAGGAAGTGCTCGCAGCGATAAAAACCCTTAAACCCCACAAAAGACCTGGCCCAGACGGACTCACCGCCACATACTTTAAAAAATTTGCCCCAACTCTCGCCCCCCTTTTATGCAAGTCATTTAACTCCCTACTGCAGAATCATGCCTTTGGCCGAGACACACTGACAGCCACCATAACGATGATACCCAAGCCAAACACTGACAACTCCCTTTGGTCCAACTTTAGGCCCATCTCCCTACTCAATCTGGATATCAAAATCCTGGCTAAAATATTGGCACTCCGCCTTAACCCGCTTATTGGCAAATTAATAGACAGAGACCAGGTTGGCTTTATCCCCCAAAGACAAGCTAGCGACAATATCAGGCGAGTGATACTCCTCCAACATATTGCAAAAACCCGCAACATCCCAATGCACTTGCTATCCCTTGATATACGGAAGGCATTTGACACAGTGTCCTGGCCTTACTTAGATTACATCCTTAAACGCTGGGGCTTCGGCCCACATTTTTTACAATGGGTAAACTCCCTTTACAATCAACCACAAGCATATATCAGGTACTCAGGATTCCGTTCGGACTCTTTCCCTATAGCAAGAGGTACTAGACAGGGATGCCCCCTCTCCCCTCTAATTTTTGCACTGGCTATTGAACCACTGGCAGCCTTGATCCGTTCAAACGCTGACATCAAAGGACTAGAAGTAGCCTCCACCTCACATAAAATTTGCCTGTTCGCGGACGATGCACTCCTCTTCGTAACATCGCCCCACATCACCCTCCCCAACCTTATCCACACTCTAGATAAATTTGCCTCCATCTCAGGCCTAGAAGTCAACCAAGCAAAATCTAAAGCCCTCAACGTGTCTCTCTCACCCCAAGAAATCTCTCATCTCCAACTAAATTTTCCCTTCACTTGGTCTACCACTTCACTCCCATACCTAGGTATAAAACTAACGGGAAACCCAACTTCGCTATACCAGGCCAACTATCTTCCCATGTTGACACAACTGTCGTCCCTGCTAGACACCTGGAAACCCCTTTGTGTCTCTTGGTTAGGCCGGGTAGCAGCTGTTAAGATGTCTCTGCTCCCTAAGCTCTTATACCTGTACAGAGTCCTTCCGGTTAGCGTTCCCCCTCACTACCACAGAATTATACAATCCAGAGTCTTCAAATATATTTGGGGCGCCATCAAGCCCAGAGTCCCGAAAACCATCCTTCTCCGACACAAACTGCACGGAGGCCTGGGTATCCCAAATTTCTCTAAATACTACCAAGCAGCCCAACTAGCCCAGCTTACACTACTACACGCTCTCACAGAAGTCCCAAAATGGGTCTCCCTCGAAGCTATAGATCTTTACCCACTGACAGTTGACTATGTACTATGGTTACCCCCCCCCTGTCCGAGGCACTATAGTCAACCCCATTACCAGTCACTCCTTAAAAATCTGGGACAAACTAAGTAAACGCTTTAAACTGATCTCTCCACATAGCCCACTCCTATCCTTCTTACACCACCCCTCTTTCTACCCAGCCTACTCTGAACCTGGCACTTTTTTCAACTGGCAGCAGGCGGGTATAACTAGGATGTGTGACCTTACCACTAACTCCACTTTTAAGACATTCAAGGACCTCCAGACCAGCGCCAAACTCCCGCCCTCGGAATATTTCCGATACCTCCAAGTGACCCACTTCGCCAAAACTATAGTCGGTCCCAGAACGAACTTTAATTCTCGATCTCTATATGAAAAAATCTGCACGACCGACCCACATGCTCCTGGCATTATATCCGAACTATATAACCACTTTTCCACACCACCCGCTGGCCTTCCTCTCTACGCTACACAGTGGTCCAAAGACCTACACATATCCCTTACCCCCGAAGAGTGGTCCGACATATGGGCCACTACCAAATCCTCCTCCCAAAATGTGGTAGCACTTGAAACAAACTATAAAGTTTTAATGCGCTGGTACCTGGTTCCAGCGAGAATATCTAAATTCATCCCGAACTACCCATCACACTGTTTCCGAGGTTGCAATGAACATGGCACCCACCTACATATCTGGTGGTCCTGTCAGATAGCCCAACAATTTTGGGCGATTGTCTTCCAAATGATCTCCACAATACTCCATGAGACAGTGCTCCCAGACCCTGCCCTGGCCCTACTCAACCATGTTCAAGGAGAATACACTAGAAATCAGATCAACCTCCTCCTCCAGCTGACCACCGCGGCCAAGCAAACCATCGCCAAAGCATGGAAAACCCCAAAACTCCACATTGCAGAAATGAAGAATAGAGTAACCCAAGCCATGATCCACAGTAAAATTGAGGCCACAATACTAGACCGGGTCCCCCGGCACACTAAAATATGGACCCCCTGGGTGGACAATTTCCTGCCCCCAGATTTTGATCCCAATCTTCTTATCCCATGATCTCTGACCCACCCTTACCACTTTATACAGCGGTCCCCTGGGCCTCACCGTGGCCTCGCCGACACTGATCCTCTCCCACCCTCTATGCCCCAGCCCCTCCTTCTCTACTCTATTCCTTTCCCCCCCTCTTCCCTCCTTCCCTCCCCCACAAACTCTACTTGACCCTATGTTCCCTTACTTTGCCAACAAGAACAAGCCCTCATGGCTAAGTTTTCAAGAAGCAGATACCCTAGGAACTAATACCAAGACTGGTACACCATGTTGACATAATCCTAGGAACCCCTCCTGCTGATACAAGTCGACCTCTTTGTTATAACCTACCCCCCTATGCTTATCAGCAACCAACGATAGCACTTACCTTACTTGTTTTCTGATGTTTTTGTAATGATTACATTTTGTATGCAACGTGAATAATGTTTATTCACCGTTCCTAAATAAAAATCTTTTTGTCTACTTCTTGTTGTACCCTGTATTCTGTTCTAAATGACAAACCATTTCTTCCCCTCTGGATTGCACAGCTCCGATCAATTCACTTCTGTATATCACTTCAGTGTGATGTGGCTCTTCCTCACATGCAGATGAGTCCTCCATGGTGTGTCATTTTCCTATTGACGGCTGTTTCTTACTTAACAAACAAACTTTAGCAAAATGATTTGCTCTTCCACAAGACCTACAAGACTTCCCATAAGCCGGGCACTGCTCTTTAGTTCTTTGATGCACAGTCCCACAATATTTGCATGCTGTAGGGTTGGCAGCATTTGTTCTGGATGGGCGGCATTGTTGCTGCTGTTTGCTCATGTGATGTCACTGCATTGCAATGTTTATGCTGTCGGTCTGCTGTCTGTCCTGTTCCATAACTTTCAGGTGTCTGTCAGTGAGCTCTTCTGTACGGCACATTTCAATGGCTGTGTTTAACCCCTTCAATAATGGGCACTTTCACCCCCTTCCCGCCCAGGACAATTTTCAGCTTTCAGCGCTGTCACACTTTGAATTACAATTGCGTGATCATGCAACACTGTACCCATATGAAATTTTTATAATTTTGTTCACACAAATAAAGCAGCATTTGGTGGTATTTAACCGCTTGCCGCCCGCCCACCGTCAAATGACAGAGGGGCGGTGCGGCTCTCGTTCTAGGATGATGTCATATGACGTCGTCCCATTCAAACAGGGAATGTGGTGGCGTATCACTGAGACACAGCTCGTCACTGACAGGGGCAAACAGTCATTGGGCATGGCTGTTTACCAAGTGATCGGCTGTTATCAAGTCACGGCTGATCACAGATGGTACTTCCCCATTGCACACGGCGCATGCGCACAGTCGTGAGCGTGTATGTCGGTGGCGGCAGATCCATTCATAGCCGATCACAAATGTAAACAAAGTTCGGTAACTAGCTGTTACCGGCTCTTCCCTCCTCACACACCATTTCCAGTGTGAGAGAAGAGGCAGGAGCAGTGAGTTACCGATCGGTCTGCACCAACACCACACCTGTCATATTGCCCTACCCCCCCCATTGTCACCTGTCACCCAACAGTCACCACAGTCACCCCATAAAGTGCACCTGTCACATCAGAGACTGTCAGGGGTGCACCCGTCACCCATCAGTGACCATGGCCTGTCACCCATCACCCATCAGTGACTATCACCCATTAGTGACCATCGGCCATCACCCATCAGTGACCACCACCTGTCTCCCATCAGTAACTGTGGCCAGTCACCCATCAGAGCCCATCACCAATTATCCGCCACCCATCAGTGACCATCACCAGTCACCCATCAGTGACCATTGCCAGTCACCCGTCAGTGACTGTAATCAGTCACACCATCATCACCTATCAGTAAATGTCACCTGCCACCCATCGCACAGCCAATCAGTGAACATCACCTGCCACCCATCGCACAGCCAATCAGTGAACATCACCTGCCACCCATCGCACAGCCCATCAGTGACCATCACCTGCCACTCGTCACACAGCCCATCAGTGACCGTCACCTGCCACTCGTCGCACAGCCCATCAGTGACCGCCACCTGCCACTCGTCGCACAGCCCATCAGTGACCGTCACCTGCCACCCGTCGCACAGCCAACAGCATGTAATAAAAAAGTATATAGCAGTGAGGAGGCATTCCAGATACTCTCCATGACTGTTCTCATCAGATTCCAATGCCAATTCTGATTCCAAATAAAATACAGCATTTGAACTAATTGATAGCAGCGGATCTGCAAAAGATTCAGGGGAAGAATGGATCTCTCCTAAAAGGGCACGCCACCCTGAAAACCAGGCAGCCGTCAACAACCAGGATCAGGCCCGGACTGGGACCAAAAATAGGCCCGGGCATTTTAGGCTGAGTGGCCAACTTTTCCAGGGACCGGGGGGGGGGGGGGGGGGGAGATGTCCGTAGGCATTCGCGGGGGTGGCAAAAAATGTAAGGGGATGGGGTGAGGGAAAAGGGAGGTGGGAGGGGTGGATTGGCAGGATACTGTCAATTGCAGCCGATTTGTGATTAAATCGGCTATCGATCAGAACTAAAGTATAATAGAAAAGTCACCGTAGCCAAATATAAATGCAAAATGAGAGAAAGGTTCTGGAGCAAGAGAACTTTGTTCCAGGGAAAGAAAAGCGGCTACTATGTGGAGACAATTACTGATCGAGTCAAATAAATAGCTTGAATAAAGGCATTTTATTAAACACACTTGTGTACTTCCCATAAAAAACACGATTGAATAAATTTCAAATGACTAGATCACAATTACTAACAATTACTGACAACACAAAACAAGACATGGACAAACACCATATAACAACAAATGCACCATATGAAACAGCAGCAGTGGGCTAAATCCTATTTAAATAAAGTGTCTGAATTAAATGCAGGTAGTGTTATGATAAAATTCATATAGATCATGTAAATAAATTCAAGCACCGATGTTAACCTCTTCGCGCCCGCGCTATAGCCGAAAGACGGCTGCAGCGCGGACGCTCCCTGCAGGGAGGACGTCCCTGGACGTCCTGTTGTTTACTTCCCTAATGCGCGCTCCTGAGAGCGCGCATCGGGGAAGTTCTGTGCTGGCCGTGTCCGTCGGACACGGCCGGTCACAGATCGCTGTAAACGGCCAATTACAGCGGCCGTTTACAGTGAGATCGGCGTGTCCAATGAGAGATGATCTCATATGGAAACATATGAGATCATCTGTCAGCGCCGCTCTCTCTCCTCACACAGACAGCGTGTGGGGAGAGAGAGAACAACGGCTGCAGCGCCGTAAGTAAGAAAAAAAAAAAAAAAAACTAAATGTGCGATCTGTGTCCCCATTCACCTGCCGCCATCCACCTGTCCCCATCCACCTGTCACCATCCACCTGTCACCATCCACCTGTCACCATCCACCTGTCACCATCCACCTGTCCCCATCCACCTGTCACCATCCACCTGTCACCATCCACCTGTCACCATCCACCTGTCCCCATCCACCTGTCACCATCCGCCTGTCACCATCCGCCTGTCACCATCCGCCTGTCACCATCCACCTGTCACCATCCACTTGTCACCATCCACTTGTATCCACCTGTCACCATCCACCTGTCACCATCCACCTGTCACCATCCACTTGTCTCCACCTGTCCCCATCCACCTGTCACCATCCACCTGTCCCCATCCACCTGTCCCCATCCACCCGTCACCATCCACCTGTCCCCATCCACCCGTCACCATCCACCTGTCACCATCCACCTGTCACCATCCACCTGTCCCCATCCACCTGTCACCATCCACCTGTCACCATCCACCTGTCACCATCCACCTGTCACCATCCACCTGTCCCCATCCACCTGTCACCATCCGCCTGTCACCATCCGCCTGTCACCATCCGCCTGTCACCATCCACCTGTCACCATCCACTTGTCACCATCCACTTGTCTCCACCTGTCACCATCCACCTGTCACCATCCACCTGTCACCATCCACCTGTCACCATCCACTTGTCACCACCTGTCCCCATCCACCTGTCACCATCCACCTGTCCCCATCCACCTGTCCCCATCCACCCGTCACCATCCACCTGTCCCCATCCACCCGTCACCATCCACCTGTCACCATCCACCTGTCACCATCCACCTGTCCCCATCCACCCGTCACCATCCACCTGTCACCATCCACCCGTCACCATCCACCCCATCCACCTGTCCCCATCCACCCCATCCACCTGTCCCCATCCACCTGTACCCATCCACCTGTACCCATCCACCTGTACCCATCCACCTGTCACCATCCACCTGTCACCATCCACCTGGCCCCATCCACCCGTCACCATCCACCCGTCACCATCCACCTGTCACCATCCACCTGTCCCCATCCACCTGTCCCCATCCACCCGTCCCCATCCACCCGTCCCCATCCAACTGTCACCATCCACCCGTCACCATCCACCCGTCACCATCCACCCGTCACCATCCACCCCATCCACCTGTCCCCATCCACCTGTCCCCATCCACCTGTCCCCATCCACCTGTCCCCATCCGTGTCCCCAGTGCACCTGTCCCCAGTGCCACGTGTCATCAGTGCCACGTCAGTGCCATCTGTCATCAGTGCCATATTAGTGTCACGTGTCATCAGTGCCACATATTAGTGCCATCTGTCATCAGTGCCGCATATTAGTGCCATCTCTCATCAGTGCCACGTATTAGTGCCACATGATAGTGCCACGTATTAGTGCCATCTGTCATCAGTGCCATCTGTCAGTGTCACATGTCATCAGTGCCCCGTATTAGTGCCATCTGTCATCAGTGTCACGTGTCATCAGTGCCCCATACTAGTGCCATCTGTCACCAGTGCCACATCAGTGTCACATGTCATCAGTGCCACGTATCAGTGCCACCTGTCATCAGTGCCACGTCAGTGTCACGTGTCATTGTCCTGGTGCTCCAGGGCCTTCAAAAGTGTAATAGGTAGTCAACAAGTTAGATGTGTAATTTATGCTCCTAGAACACGTGATGGCGCTCCCTGCATGTTGGGCCTCTCTATGTGGCCAGGCTGTGTAAAAGTCCCACACATGTGGTATCATAATACTCAGGAGGAGTAGCAGAATTTATTTTGGGGTGTCATTTGTGGTATACACATTCCATGTGAGAGAAATAACCTATTACAATGACAATTTTGTGAAAAAAAATAAAAAATAAAAAAATAATTAATTTTGCAAAGAATTGTGGGAAAAAAATGACAACATCAAAAAGCTCACCATGCCTCTTACTAAATACCTTGGAATGTCTACTTTCAAAAAAGGGGTCATTTGGGGGGTATTTGTACTTTCCTGGCAAGTTCGGGTCACAAGAAATGAGATCGGCCACCAGTACATCAGATGTGATCAATTTTGTATAATTCGCACCACAGTTTGTAGAGTCTGTAACTTTCACAAAGACCAAATAATATCCACTAATTTGGGTTATTTTTACCAAAGATATGTGGCAGTATAAATTGCGGCCAAAATTTATGAAGAAAAATTAATAATTTGCCAAATTTTATCACAGAAACAAAGAAAATGCGTTTTTTTTTCTAAATTTTCGGTCTTTTTTCATTTATAGCGCAAAAAATAAAAAACCCAGAGGTGATCAAATACCACCAAAAGAAAGCTCTATTTGTGGGAAAAAAAGGACAAAAAATTCATTTGGGTTCAGTATTGCATGGCTGAGTAATTGTCATTCAAAGTGTGAGAGCACCGAAAGCTGAAAATTGGTCTGGGCAGGAAGGGTGTTTAAGTGCCCAGTAAGCAAGTGGTTAAAGCATTGCATACTAAAGCGTGGTTGGGAGACAAAGATAATTGTGACAACAGAACTTGATGAAATCACTTATAGAATTATGCTTGCAGTAAACCAGGTTGACTTATTGATTTATCAGATAGATGTCCTGAGAAAGTGTTCTATTAGGAGAGAAGAAAGCGTTTTTCCAATGTAGCAATTATAGCATTTAGCTGTATGAATTCGAAACAGTAACACTTCATATTATGTAAATGTTCACGGCTGTTCACAATGGTGTAGGCACCATGGCAGCATGAAAAAATGAAAATAATAAGGACCTGGTAAATAAGACAAGTCTGTGAAAAACAGCACGGCTTGGGTAACTGCTTACAATTAGCCACATAGGGGTCAGCTGTATCAAGAATCTCGTCGGCCTTTGTGTTATAACAATGTTGACCCGCACGTTCCAAGAAGTAAAGATCACAAAGCTGATATTAGGTCAAAGTTAAAAGACACTTATTGGCGGCGATATGCCATTACTGCAGACAATCAAATATATGGACTATTAGGTAACGTTACCGCTTCGTCGACCTCTCTTGTGTGGAGGTATGTCTATGACTTTCAGGTCGGCCGCCAAGGATGTCCTGTGTCCATAGCAATTTAGCATACACCACTTGTTGAAGTTGATGCGCGTTGGAAGGCGCTTGGAAGGCGTTGAATGGTGGGACGCCAAGTGATCAAAAAGAGGGCCAAGTGATAGCCGAATGTTCCCAAGTGTGGACCAAATACGGCTCCCCGGGGTCAAGACTGACAGTGCTGTACTGAGCTCCGTGCTCCGTGCTCCGCTCTCGGAGCCTCCGCTCAATGCAATGCTGGTCCGCTGCTCGTCACACGGTGCATCACGTGACGCGTTTCGCAAAGGGCGTAATTGCAGTTGCTTCTTCCGACGTGTGCTGGGAAGGTGTCTGGGCTACCTTCTTATGCTGTAAATTAACAAACGTCAACAGATGTTGGCAGAAGGATTGATTGCATTGAAAGTGTTGTGGCCATTTTGACCGATTCCTCAATAACTTAGAAGATTCACACAAAATTATAGGAACCAGAGGATTATTTTAAAATTGTAACCGTTGTGTTACTCCAATTATGGTATTGGTCAAAGATGGTTTACTGTGGTTTGGGCAAGGAAAGTAATGACAACAAATTAACAATTAAACAATTAAACAAATACCGCTGCAACTGGTGAAAAATAACAAGACAATTCACCAGATGAAGCGCACATTTAGGTCAAGGTGAGGAGTCAATAAAAGAGAGGAAACCAAAGATGGGTACGATGGCTTCATTTTGGCAGATTCAAAGAGCACAATTAAGGAAGAGGGTGGCCTATTAATCTACATGACCGTAAGGAGATCTATAAAGTAAATTCGCGGGGGTGGCACTGTAATGTGCAGGGACACTGTGATATAAAGGGGACTGCACTGTAAAGGGGCACTGTAATGATTACAGTGCCCCTTTACAGTGCAGTCCCCTTTATATAACGGTGTCCCTGTCCGATTGTGGCCACACAATGCTAGTACTGTCTGTCTCCTATTGTGCCCACACTGCCCAGTGACACTGACCTGCTCTCTCTGGTGGTCCTGGATAGCATGGCGCTCTCTTTCTGGTGGTGCGGGTACAGCGTGGCTCTCTCTGGTGGTGCGGGTACAGCGTGGCTCTCTCTGGTGGTGCGGGTACAGCGTGGCTCTCTCTGGTGGTGGTGCGGGTACAGCGTGGCTCTCTGGTGGTGTGGGTAAAGCATGGCTCTCTGGGGGTGCGGGTACAGCGTGACTCTCATGGCTCTCTGGTGGTGCGGGTACAATGTGGCGCTCTCTTTCTCTCTCTCTCTCTCTGGTGGTGCGGGTAAAGCGTGGCTCTCTCTGGTGGTGCGGGTACAGCGTGGCTCTCTCTGGGGGTGCGGGTACAGCATGGCTCTCTCTGGTGGTGCGGGTACAGCGTGGCTTTCATGGCTCTCTGGTGGTGCGGGTACAGCGTGGCTCTCTGGTGGTGCGGGTACAGCGTGGCTCTCTGGTGGTACAGGTACAGCGTGTCTCTCATGGCTCTCTGGTGGTGCGGGTACAGTGTGGCGCTCTCTCTCTGGTGGTGCGGATACAGCGAGGCTCTCTCTGGTGGTGCGGGTAAAGCATGGCTCTCTCTGGTGGTGCGGGTACAGCGTGGCTCTCTCTGGTGGTGCGGGTACAGCGTGGCTCTCTCTGGTGGTGCGGTTACAGCGTAGCTCTCATGGCTCTCTGGTGGTGCGGGTACAGCGTGGCTCTCTGGTGATGCAGGTACAGCGTGTCTCTCATGGCTCTCTGGTGGTGCGGGTACAGTGTGGCGGGTACAGTGTGGCGGGTACAGTGTGGCGCTCTCTCTCTGGTGGTGCGGACACATTTCAATGGCTGTGTTTAACCCCTTCAATAATGGGCACTTTCACCCCCTTCCCGCCCAGGACAATTTTCAGCTTTCAGCGCTGTCACACTTTGAATTACAATTGCGTGATCATGCAACACTGTACCCATATGACATTTTTATAATTTTGTTCACACAAATAAAGCAGCATTTGGTGGTATTTAACCGCTTGCCGCCCGCCCACCGTCAAATGACAGAGGGGCGGTGCGGCTCTCGTTCTGGGATGATGTCATATGACGTCGTCCCATTCAAACAGGGAATGTGGTGGCGTATCACTGAGACACAGCTCGTCACTGACAGGGGCAAACAGTCATTGGGCATGGCTGTTTACCAAGTGATCGGCCAGTATCAAGTCACGGCCAATCACAGATGGTACTGCCCCATTGCACACGGCGAATGCGCACAGTCGCGAGCGTGTATGTCGGTAGCGGCAGATCCATTCACAGCTGATCACAAATGTAAACAAAGACTAGCTGTTACCGACTCTTCCCTCCTCACACACCATTTCCAGTGTGAGAGAAGAGGCAGGAGCAGTGAGTTACCGATCGGTCTGCACCAACACCACACCTGTCATATTGCCCCTACCCCCCCCCCCCCCCCACTGTCACCTGTCACCCAACAGTCACCACAGTCACCCCATAAAGTGCACCTGTTACATCAGAGACTGCCATCAGTGACTGTCAGGGGTGCACCCGTCACCCATCAGTGACCATGGCCTGTCACCCATCACCCATCAGTGACTATCACCCATTAGTGACCATCACCCATCACCCATCAGTGACCACCACCCGTCTCCCATCAGTAACCGTGGCCAGTCACCCATCAGGGCCCATCACCAATTATCCGCCACCCATCAGTGACCATCACCAGTCACCCATCAGTGACCATTGCCAGTCACCCGTCAGTGACCGTAATCAGTCACACCATCATCACCTATCAGTAAATGTCACCTGCCACCCATCGCACAGCCAATCAGTGAACATCACCTGCCACCCATCGCACAGCCAATCAGTGAACATCACCTGCCACCCATCGCACAGCCCATCAGTGACCATCACCTGCCACTCGTCACACAGCCCATCAGTGACCGTCACCTGCCACTCGTCGCACAGCCCATCAGTGACCGCCACCTGCCACTCGTCGCACAGCCCATCAGTGACCGTCACCTGCCACCCGTCGCACAGCCAACAGCATGTAATAAAAAAGTATATAGCAGTGAGGAGGCATTCCAGATACTCTCCATGACTGTTCTCATCAGATTCCAATGCCAATTCTGATTCCAAATAAAATACAGCATTTGAACTAATTGATAGCAGCTGATCTGCAAAAGATTCAGGGGAAGAATGGATCTCTCCTAAAAGGGCACGCCTCCCTGAAAACCAGGCAGCCGTCAACAACCAGGATCAGGCCCGGACTGGGACAAAAAATAGGCCCGGGCATTTTAGGCTGAGTGGCCAACTTTTCCAGGGACCGGGGGGGGGGGGGGGGGGGGGGGGGGGGAGATGTCCGTAGGCATTCGCGGGGGTGGCAAAAAATGTAAGGGGATGGGGTGAGGGAAAAGGGAGGTGGGAGGGGTGGATTGGCAGGATACTGTCAATTGCAGCCGATTTGTGATTAAATCGGCTATCGATCAGAACTAAAGTATAATAGAAAAGTCACCGTAGCCAAATATGAATGCAAAACGAGAAAAAGGTTCTGGAGCAAGAGAGCTTTGTTCCAGGGAAAGAAAAGCGGCTACTATATGGAGACAATTACTGATCGAGTCAAATAAATAACTTGAATAAAGGCATTTTATTAAACACACTTGTGTACTTCCCATAAAAAACACGATTGAATAAATTTCAAATGACTAGATCACAATTACTAACAATTACTGACAACACAAAACAAGACATGGACAAACACCATATAACAACAAATGCACCATATGAAACAGCAGCAGCGGACTAAATCCTGTTTAAATAAAGTGCCTGAATTAAATGCAGGTAGTGTTATGATAAAATTCATATAGATCATGTAAATAAATTCAAGCACCGATGTTAACCTCTTCGCGCCCGCGCTATAGCCGAAAGACGGCTGCAGCGCGGACGCTCCCTGCAGGGAGGACGTCCCTGGACGTCCTGTTGTTTACTTCCCTAATGCGCGCTCCTGAGAGCGCGCATCGGGGAAGTTCTGTGCTGGCCGTGTCCGTCGGACACGGCCGGTCACAGATCGCTGTAAACGGCCAATTACAGCGGCCGTTTACAGTGAGATCGGCGTGTCCAATGAGAGATGATCTCATATGGAAACATATGAGATCATCTGTCAGCGCCGCTCTCTCTCCTCACACAGACAGCGTGTGGGGAGAGAGAGAACAACGGCTGCAGCGCCGTAAGTAAGAAAAAAAAAAAAAAAAACTAAATGTGCGATCTGTGTCCCCATTCACCTGCCGCCATCCACCTGTCCCCATCCACCTGTCACCATCCACCTGTCACCATCCACCTGTCACCATCCACCTGTCACCATCCACCTGTCCCCATCCACCTGTCACCATCCACCTGTCACCATCCACCTGTCACCATCCACCTGTCCCCATCCACCTGTCACCATCCGCCTGTCACCATCCGCCTGTCACCATCCGCCTGTCACCATCCACCTGTCACCATCCACTTGTCACCATCCACTTGTCTCCACCTGTCACCATCCACCTGTCACCATCCACCTGTCACCATCCACTTGTCTCCACCTGTCCCCATCCACCTGTCACCCTCCACCTGTCCCCATCCACCGGTCCCCATCCACCCGTCACCATCCACCTGTCCCCATCCACCCGTCACCATCCACCTGTCACCATCCACCTGTCACCATCCACCTGTCCCCATCCACCTGTCACCATCCACCTGTCACCATCCACCTGTCACCATCCACCTGTCCCCATCCACCTGTCACCATCCGCCTGTCACCATCCGCCTGTCACCATCCGCCTGTCACCATCCACCTGTCACCATCCACTTGTCACCATCCACTTGTCTCCACCTGTCACCATCCACCTGTCACCATCCACCTGTCACCATCCACCTGTCACCATCCACTTGTCTCCACCTGTCCCCATCCACCTGTCACCATCCACCTGTCCCCATCCACCTGTCCCCATCCACCCGTCACCATCCACCTGTCCCCATCCACCCGTCACCATCCACCTGTCACCATCCACCTGTCACCATCCACCTGTCCCCATCCACCCGTCACCATCCACCTGTCACCATCCACCCGTCACCATCCACCCCATCCACCTGTCCCCATCCACCCCATCCACCTGTCCCCATCCACCTGTACCCATCCACCTGTACCCATCCACCTGTACCCATCCACCTGTCACCATCCACCTGTCACCATCCACCTGTCCCCATCCACCCGTCACCATCCACCCGTCACCATCCACCTGTCACCATCCACCTGTCCCCATCCACCTGTCCCCAACCACCCGTCCCCATCCACCCGTCCCCATCCAACTGTCACCATCCACCCGTCACCATCCACCCCTCACCAACCACCCGTCACCAACCACCCCAACCACCCGTCACCATCCACCAGTCCCCATCCACCTGTCCCCATCCACCTGTCCCCATCCGTGTCCCCAGTGCACCTGTCCCCAGTGCCACGTGTCATCAGTGCCACGTCAGTGCCATCTGTCATCAGTGCCATATTAGTGTCACGTGTCATCAGTGCCACATATTAGTGCCATCTGTCATCAGTGCCGCATATTAGTGCCATCTCTCATCAGTGCCACGTATTAGTGCCACATGATAGTGCCACGTATTAGTGCCATCTGTCATCAGTGCCATCTGTCAGTGTCACATGTCATCAGTGCCCCGTATTAGTGCCATCTGTCATCAGTGTCACGTGTCATCAGTGCCCCATACTAGTGCCATCTGTCACCAGTGCCACATCAGTGTCACATGTCATCAGTGCCACGTATCAGTGCCACCTGTCATCAGTGCCACGTCAGTGTCACGTGTCATTGTCCTGGTGCTCCAGGGCCTTCAAAAGTGTAATAGGTAGTCAACAAGTTAGATGTGTAATTTATGCTCCTAGAACACGTGATGGCGCTCCCTGCATGTTGGGCCTCTCTATGTGGCCAGGCTGTGTAAAAGTCCCACACATGTGGTATCATAATACTCAGGAGGAGTAGCAGAATTTATTTTGGGGTGTCATTTGTGGTATACACATTCCATGTGAGAGAAATAACCTATTACAATGACAATTTTGTGAAAAAAAATAAAAAATAAAAAAATAATTAATTTTGCAAAGAATTGTGGGAAAAAAATGACAACATCAAAAAGCTCACCATGCCTCTTACTAAATACCTTGGAATGTCTACTTTCAAAAAAGGGGTCATTTGGGGGGTATTTGTACTTTCCTGGCAAGTTCGGGTCACAAGAAATGAGATCGGCCACCAGTACATCAGATGTGATCAATTTTGTATAATTCGCACCACAGTTTGTAGAGTCTGTAACTTTCACAAAGACCAAATAATATCCACTAATTTGGGTTATTTTTACCAAAGATATGTGGCAGTATAAATTGCGGCCAAAATTTATGAAGAAAAATTAATAATTTGCCAAATTTTATCACAGAAACAAAGAAAATGCGTTTTTTTTTCTAAATTTTCGGTCTTTTTTCATTTATAGCGCAAAAAATAAAAAACCCAGAGGTGATCAAATACCACCAAAAGAAAGCTCTATTTGTGGGAAAAAAAGGACAAAAAATTCATTTGGGTTCAGTATTGCATGGCTGAGTAATTGTCATTCAAAGTGTGAGAGCACCGAAAGCTGAAAATTGGTCTGGGCAGGAAGGGTGTTTAAGTGCCCAGTAAGCAAGTGGTTAAAGCATTGCATACTAAAGCGTGGTTGGGAGACAAAGATAATTGTGACAACAGAACTTGATGAAATCACTTATAGAATTATGCTTGCAGTAAACCAGGTTGACTTATTGATTTATCAGATAGATGTCCTGAGAAAGTGTTCTATTAGGAGAGAAGAAAGCGTTTTTCCAATGTAGCAATTATAGCATTTAGCTGTATGAATTCGAAACAGTAACACTTCATATTATGTAAATGTTCACGGCTGTTCACAATGGTGTAGGCACCATGGCAGCATGAAAAAATGAAAATAATAAGGACCTGGTAAATAAGACAAGTCTGTGAAAAACAGCACGGCTTGGGTAACTGCTTACAATTAGCCACATAGGGGTCAGCTGTATCAAGAATCTCGTCGGCCTTTGTGTTATAACAATGTTGACCCGCACGTTCCAAGAAGTAAAGATCACAAAGCTGATATTAGGTCAAAGTTAAAAGACACTTATTGGCGGCGATATGCCATTACTGCAGACAATCAAATATATGGACTATTAGGTAACGTTACCGCTTCGTCGACCTCTCTTGTGTGGAGGTATGTCTATGACTTTCAGGTCGGCCGCCAAGGATGTCCTGTGTCCATAGCAATTTAGCATACACCACTTGTTGAAGTTGATGCGCGTTGGAAGGCGCTTGGAAGGCGTTGAATGGTGGGACGCCAAGTGATCAAAAAGAGGGCCAAGTGATAGCCGAATGTTCCCAAGTGTGGACCAAATACGGCTCCCCGGGGTCAAGACTGACAGTGCTGTACTGAGCTCCGTGCTCCGTGCTCCGCTCTCGGAGCCTCCGCTCAATGCAATGCTGGTCCGCTGCTCGTCACACGGTGCATCACGTGACGCGTTTCGCAAAGGGCGTAATTGCAGTTGCTTCTTCCGACGTGTGCTGGGAAGGTGTCTGGGCTACCTTCTTATGCTGTAAATTAACAAACGTCAACAGATGTTGGCAGAAGGATTGATTGCATTGAAAGTGTTGTGGCCATTTTGACCGATTCCTCAATAACTTAGAAGATTCACACAAAATTATAGGAACCAGAGGATTATTTTAAAATTGTAACCGTTGTGTTACTCCAATTATGGTATTGGTCAAAGATGGTTTACTGTGGTTTGGGCAAGGAAAGTAATGACAACAAATTAACAATTAAACAATTAAACAAATACCGCTGCAACTGGTGAAAAATAACAAGACAATTCACCAGATGAAGCGCACATTTAGGTCAAGGTGAGGAGTCAATAAAAGAGAGGAAACCAAAGATGGGTACGATGGCTTCATTTTGGCAGATTCAAAGAGCACAATTAAGGAAGAGGGTGGCCTATTAATCTACATGACCGTAAGGAGATCTATAAAGTAAATTCGCGGGGGTGGCACTGTAATGTGCAGGGACACTGTGATATAAAGGGGACTGCACTGTAAAGGGGCACTGTAATGATTACAGTGCCCCTTTACAGTGCAGTCCCCTTTATATAACGGTGTCCCTGTCCGATTGTGGCCACACAATGCTAGTACTGTCTGTCTCCTATTGTGCCCACACTGCCCAGTGACACTGACCTGCTCTCTCTGGTGGTCCTGGATAGCATGGCGCTCTCTTTCTGGTGGTGCGGGTACAGCGTGGCTCTCTCTGGTGGTGCGGGTACAGCGTGGCTCTCTCTGGTGGTGCGGGTACAGCGTGGCTCTCTCTGGTGGTGCGGGTACAGCGTGGCTCTCTGGTGGTGTGGGTAAAGCATGGCTCTCTGGGGGTGCGGGTACAGCGTGACTCTCATGGCTCTCTGGTGGTGCGGGTACAATGTGGCGCTCTCTTTCTCTCTCTCTCTCTCTGGTGGTGCGGGTAAAGCGTGGCTCTCTCTGGTGGTGCGGGTACAGCGTGGCTCTCTCTGGTGGTGCGGGTACAGCATGGCTCTCTCTGGTGGTGCGGGTACAGCGTGGCTTTCATGGCTCTCTGGTGGTGCGGGTACAGCGTGGCTCTCTGGTGGTGCGGGTACAGCGTGGCTCTCTGGTGTTGCAGGTACAGCGTGTCTCTCATGGCTCTCTGGTGGTGCGGGTACAGTGTGGCGCTCTCTCTCTGGGGGTGCGGATACAGCGTGGCTCTCTCTGGTGGTGCGGGTAAAGCATGGCTCTCTCTGGTGGTGCGGGTACAGCGTGGCTCTCTCTGGTGGTGCGGGTACAGCGTGGCTCTCTCTGGTGGTGCGGTTACAGCGTAGCTCTCATGGCTCTCTGGTGGTGCGGGTACAGCGTGGCTCTCTGGTGATGCAGGTACAGCGTGTCTCTCATGGCTCTCTGGTGGTGCGGGTACAGTGTGGCGGGTACAGTGTGGCGGGTACAGTGTGGCGCTCTCTCTCTGGTGGTGCGGACACAGGGTGGCTCTCTCTGGTGGTGCGGGTACAGCAAGGCTCTCTCTGGTGGTGCGGGTACAGCAAGGCTCTCTCTGGTGGTGCGGGTACAGCAAGGCTCTCTCTGGTGGTGCGGGTACAGCAAGGCTCTCTCTGGTGGTGCGGGTACAGCGTGGCTCTCATGGCTCTCTGGTGGTGCAGGTACAGCGTGGCTCTCTGGTGGTGCTCATGGCTCTCTCTCTCTGGTGGTGTGGGTACAGCATGGCTCTATCTGGTTGTGCTGGGGCTATTAGTTCCCCAGCACAGTCCTCTTTCTTTTTCCATGTCTCCTGTAGTGCCTGCTTGTTTCCAGGTTTTCTCCCCCCCCCCCCCCCCCCAGCGTGGGGTGCCTATGGCTGGAGGAGGAGGAGCAGTAGTCCGTAGGGGCCGAGAGCGGAACTGTCAGCGCGGCTCTGAGGCTGAGCTGTGTGTGAGAGACACACAGCTCAGCCCATGCAGTCGCTAGTTCCGCCGCAGAAAGTTCAACTGTAAAGTGTTAATGATGTAATGTTGTTTATTCATCAAATGCTTTGTTTGTTGCTGATGGTCAGATACATTTGCAAAGTTGGGAGGCTGACTTCTGAGTCAGAATATGTGTTTGGGTAAACCCTCGGGTCCACTTGGGTCCCAGGGATAGAGGGAACTAAAGGTGTTTATGTTTTCTTGAAATTCTGCTATAATACTGGATTTGGGAAAAATGGTTACCGTATTTAATCGGCGTATAACACGCATTTTTTCCCCCTTAAAATCGGGGGAAAGTCGTGGGTGCGTGTTATACACCGATCCCCCAAAAAAAGTGACCAAAAAAATCAAACGGCGCAGAAAAATAGCGACCGCCGTAAAAAAAAAAACGAGCGCCGGCGAAAAAAACGAGTGCCGCCGAAAAAGACCGATCTGACTGTTCGGCTCCGCTCGCAGTCCCGCCTCCCTGCTCTCGCTTCCGAAACAGCAGGGAGGCGGGACTGCGAGTGGAGCCGAACAGGCGGCTCGGACTTTTCCGGCGGCGCTCGTTTTTTTCCGGCGGCGCTCGTTTTTTTCCGGCGGCGCGGTCTTTCTAGGCGCCAAATTTAAACATGGCAAGCTGCAAATAAAGCTGGCAAGCTGCAAATCACACTGGGCAAGCTGCAAATGACGCTGGCAAGGCTGCAAATCACACTGGGCAAGGCTGCAAATGACGCTGGGCAAGGCTGCAAATCACACTGGGCAAGGCTGCAAATCACACTGGGCAAAGCTGCAAATGACACTGGGCAAGGCTGCAAATGACACTGGGCAAGGCTGCAAATCACACTGGGCAAGGCTGAAAATGACGCTGGCAAGGCTGCAAATCACACTGGGCAAGGCTGCAAATCACACTGGGCAAGGCTGCAAATCACACTGGGCAAAGCTGCAAATGACACTGGGCAAGGCTGCAAATGACACTGGGCAAGGCTGCAAATGGCGCTGGGCAAGCTGCAAATGGCGCTGGGCAAGCTGCAAATGACGCTGGGCAAGCTGCAAATGATGCTGGGCAAGGCTGCAAATGACGCTTAAATGTAAGTTTTTTTTTTTCCCTAAACTTCCCTCCTAAAACTTTTTTTCCTTAAAATGCTCTCCTAAACTTGAGGTGCGTGTTATACGCCGGTGCGTGTTATACGCCGATAAATACGGTAGTTAAATATTGAATCTATATAATGAAAACTGTTGCTGAGAAACATTTAATTTGTTAAGGCCTGAATTGATCAGGTAGATTCTGTGGTTAGTCATGTTGGATGCGGAGTATCCATCCTAGACAGTATTCACCCCCAGCCCCATGCACATGAAGAAATGCCCCCCCCCCCCCCCCCCATTCATACCATACCCTACCCTATACCCTATCCAGATGTCAAGTTACTTGAAGAAATTACTACATCTTTTACATTTGTAGCGGGTATTGCAGCCAAAGATTTATGCCGCGTACACACGATCAGATTTTCCGACAAGAAATGTTGGATGTGAGCTTGTTGGCGGTAATTCCGACCGCGTGTATGCTCCATCGGACATTTGTTGTCGGACTTTCCACCAACAAATGTTGGCTAGCATGCTCTCAAATTTTCAGCCAACGAATGTGTGAGCTATGAGTAAGCACTCCTGGTAGTGTGAAACGCGTTAGCGATTTTTGCTTTGCTGTGACCCACATTTGGAGTGCGGCCGTCCAGAGTCTTTCAATCTATCGTCACAACGAATGTGTGTTGTCGGACTTTCCGATCGTGTGTACACAAGTCCGTCGGACGAAAGTCCAAAGTACAAATACGCATGCTCGGAATCAAGGACGAGTCGGAAGCGCTCGGTCTTGTAAAACTAGCGTTCGTAATGGAG
Organism: Lithobates sylvaticus; assembly: GCA_028564925.1. Taxonomy (NCBI): domain Eukaryota; kingdom Metazoa; phylum Chordata; class Amphibia; order Anura; family Ranidae; genus Lithobates; species Lithobates sylvaticus. The sequence continues at coordinate 577,464,407 of CM053028.1, read as the reverse complement.
ATATCACATGACTAATGAACTTTTTATTGGCTCGCCTTACGTCTTGTATGTCACTACATTCTTAATTGTTTAACCACTTGCCTACCAGGCACCAACACCCCCCTCCCATCCAGACCAATTTTCAGCTTTCGGTGCTCTCACGCTTTGACTGACAATTACTCAGTCATGCAACACTGTACCCAAATGAATTTTTTGTCCTTTTTTTCCCACAAATAGAGCTTTCTTTTGGTGGTATTTTATCACCTCTGGGTTTTTTATTTTTTGCGCTATAATTGAAAAAAGACCGAAAATTTTGAAAAAAAAAAAACACATTTTTTTCTTTGTTTCTGTGATACAATTTAGGAAATTATTAATTTTTCTTCATAAATTTTGGCCACAATTTATACTGCCACATATCTTTGGTAAAAATAACCCAAATTAGTGGAAATTATTTGGTCTTTGTGAAAGTTACAGACTCTACAAGCTGTGGTGCGAATCATACAAAATTGATCACATCTGATGTACTGGTGGCCTATCTCATTTCTTGTGACCCGAACAAGCCAGGAAAGTACAAATACCCCCCAAATGACCCCTTTTTTGAAAGTAGACATTCCAAGGTATTTAGTAAGAGGCATGGTGAGCTTTTTGATGTTGTCATTTTTTCCCACAATTCTTTGCAAAATGAATTATTTTTTTATTTTTTATTTTTTTTCTACAAAATTGTCATTGTAATAGGTTATTTCTCTCACATGGCATGTGTATACCACAAATGACACCCCAAAATAAATTCTGCTACTCCTCCTGATTATTACGATACCACATGTGTGGGACTTTTCCACAGCCTGGCCACATAGAGAGGCCCAACATGCAGGGAGCGCCATCACGTGTTCTAGGAGCATAAATTACACATCTAAATTGTTGACTACCTATTACACTTTTGAAGGCCCTGGAGCACCAGGACAATGACACGTGACACTGACGTGGCACGGATGACACGTGACACTGACGTGGCACTGATGACACGTGACACTGACGTGGCACTGATGACACGTGACACTGACGTGGCACTGATGACAGATGGTACTAATACGGGGCACTGATGACAGATGGTACTAATACGGGGCACTGATGACGCGTGACACTGATGAGAGATGGCACTAATATGTGGCACTGATGAGAGATGGCACTCATACATGGCACTGATATCACGTGGCACTAATATGTGGCACTGATGCGAGATGGCACTAATACGTGGCACTGATGACAGACGGCACTAATACGTGGCACTGATGACACATGACACTGATGACAGATGGCACTGATACGTGGCATTGATGACAGGTGACACTGATAACAGATGGCACGTGACACTGACAGGTGGCACTGATGACAGATGGCACTAATATGTGGCACTGATGACAGATGGCACTGACTACAGATGGCACTGGCAAATGGCACTGGGGATGGCACTGGCAGATGGCACTGGGGATGGCACTGGGGATGGCACTGGCAGATGGCACTGGCAGATGGCACTGGGGATGGCACTGGGGATGGCACTGGCAGATGGCACTGGGGATGGCACTGGCAGATGGCACTGGGGATGGCACTGGCAGATGGCACTGGCAGATGGCACTGGGGATGTCATTGGGCACAGATGGCATTGGGGACAGATTGCAGTGGTGGCAGTGGGCACAGATGGCATTTTATTTATTTTATTTTTTTTTAAAAAACTTACGGCGCTGCAGCCGTTCATCTCCCCCTCCTCACACGCTGTCTCTGTGTGAGGAGGAGGAGCGGCGCTGAGAGATGATCTCATATGTTTACATATGAGATCATCTCTCATTGGCCAGGGCGATCGCGCTGTAAACGGCCGCTGTTATTGGCCGTTTACAGCGATCTGTGATTGGCCATGTCCGAGGGACACGGCCAACACAGAATTTCCCTGCTGCGCGCTCGTGAGCGCGCACAGGGAACGAGGAAAGGGGAGGCCGTCATATGACGGCCTCCCGGGATTTGGCATCCGCGCTGTGGCCGTCATTCGGCTACGGCCGGATGCGAAGTGGTTAACCTTTAAACAAAATTCCACGGTTTTGGATTCCGATCGCGGTTTTGGTTTCCGATCGCGCATACGGGGCATTACATTAGCACAGATGGGCTGGATGTACACAGGCTTTCCAGCCTGAAAGAGGGGAGAGAGGGGAGAGAGCTGGCTGTCAGTTCCTGAATGGGCTCCCCTCTCCTCTCACATACAGGCTATTCTGCCCCCCCCCCCCATGTTCCTATTGTCAGGAGGAAGAAAGCCAATTAAAGTAGCAGTTACAGAAACCAATCAATGGGATTTTAACAAGAAGCAACAGAAAGAGAGGAGAATGATGGGAGAGACTATAAAATAATCTGCAGCCCAGGCCCAAGGCCTCGTTTCCTGGGTCCCATCTTGAGAGCACCATTCTGTTGCTGTATGAGGGGATTGCAGCCTAACAAGGGGCACACAGCCTGCAGCTCCAACTCCAGAAGGTCAGGACACCACCTGCTTGAAGGACACTCTGCAGAAATGATGTACGCCACTTAATCTGTGATTAACTAGGTCAGCAGACTGAACGCCATCGCATCCCAGCTGCGATTAGGAGAATCATTTGATCATGAACCCTGAACGTGTACAGGATTGGTGAGGGGGCTCTTGCCCAGGAATCTCATTGCCTTTCAGAAATTCCACATTTGAACACTGTGCACAGACATCTGTAACCTGGATCGCATAGAGGAGTGTTATATCACAAGACGGATATCTTACCCTGTTCCTTATCAGTCTGTTATATCAAGAGACCCCTGTTCTTAGAGCTCCAACCTGCCGGTGAAGATAGTGTGAGGCCTCATTTTTAAGACAATGTTACTTACTGCTCTTAACCACTTTGCGCCCGCGCTATAGCCGAAAGACGGCTGCAGCGCGGACACCAATTGCTGGGAGGGCGTCCCTGGATATCCTCCTGTTTACTTCCGCAATGCGCGCTCCCACAAGCGCGCATCGGGGAAGTTCTGTGCTGGCTGTGTCCCTTGGACACAGCCAGTCACAGATCGCTGTAAATGGCCAATCACAGCGGCCGTTTACAGCGCGATCGGCGTGTCCAATGAGAGATGATCTCATATGTAAACATATGAGATCATCTCTCATCGCCGACTCTCCCTCCTCACACAGAGACAGCATGTGAGGAGGGAGAGATGAACGGCTGCAGCGGCCGTGAGTAAAAAAAAACAGGAAATAAAGTGCCCAAAGTAAATGTCAGTGCCATCTGTCCCCACTGCCATCTGTCCCCAGTACCACCTGTCAGTGCCATCTGTCCCCAGTGCCACCTATTGTCAGTGCCACCTGTCCCCAGTGCCATCTGTCATCAGTGCCACGTAAAAGGGCCATCTGTCCCCAGTGCCACCTGTTTTCAGTGCCACCTGTCCCCAGTGCCATCTGTCATCAGTGCCACGTAAAAGGGCCATCTGTCATCAGTGCCACGTGTCATCAGTGCCACATAGTGCCATCTGTCATCAGTGCCATATCAGTGTAACGTGTCATCAGTGCCACATATTAGTGCCATCTGTTATCAGTGCCATCTGTCATCAGTGCCACCTGTCATCAGTGCCACCTGTCAGTGTCACGTGCCAACTGTTATCAGTGTCACGTGTCAATGCCACGTATCAGTGCCATCTGTCATCAGTGTCACGTGTCATCAGTGCCACCTATTACTGCCATCTGTCATTAGTGCCACGTGTCATCAGTGCCACGTATAAGTGCCATCTGTCATCAGTGCCACATATTAGTGCCATCTGTCATCAGTGTCACGTGTCATCAGTGCCACATATTAGTGGCATCTGTCATCAGTGCCACATCAGTGTCACGTGTCATCAGTGCCATCTGTCATCAGTGCCACGTCAGTGTCACTTGTCATTGTCCTGGTGCTCCAGGGCCTTCAAACGTATAATAGGTAGTCAACAAGTTAGATGTGTAATTTATGCTCCTAGAACACCTGATGGCGCTCCCTGCATGTTGGGCCTCTCTAAGTGGGCTGTGGAAAAGTCCCACACATGTGGTATCGTAATACTCAGAAGGAGTAGCAGAATGTATTTTGGGGTGTCATTTGTGGTATAAACATGCCATGTGAGAGAAATAACCTATTACAATGACAATTTTGTGGAAAAATAAATAAAATCTTCATTTTGCAAAGAAAAAACCTCACCATGCCTCTTACTAAATACCTTGGAATGTCTACTTTCAAAAAAGGGTAATTTGGGGATATGTTGTACTTTCCTGGCTTGTTCGGGTCTCAAGAAATGAAATGAGATTTCTTCCACACAAATGAAATGAGATTTCTTCCACACAATAGCTAGCAGAAGACAGAAGACTAAATATTACATCTTTATCGCGAGGCCCTTCATTCAATTAATATAAAAAGGGACTGCATTATAAAGCAGGGGGAGCTCCCAATACAAATTGTGTTGAATTGTATAAGATTGATGGTTTTGCTTAGCTGTGTTTAACCACTTCCCGTCTGGCGCACGACGATGTACGTCGGCAGAATGGCACAGACAGGCAAATGGGTGTACAGGTACGTCCCTTTAAGATTGCCGCCATGCCATCGCGTGCGCGCCGGTCGGGACCCCCGTGAGTCCGGTCGCGGCTCCCGCGGACTCGATCGCCGTGGGGATACCCGAGATCGTCTCACGGGAAGGCTGAACGGGAAGATGCAGAAGTAAACAGCATTTCCCCGTTCTGCCTGGCAACTAGTGACACTGATCTCTGCTCCCTGTGATTGGAGCAGAGATCAGTGTTCACTAAAACACAGCCACACACCCCCCACAGTTAGTAACACACCCCTAGGAACACTTAACCCCTACACTGCCACCCCCTGGTTAACCCCTTCACTGCCAGTGTCATTTACACAGGAATCAGTGCATTTGTATAGCACTGATTGCTGTATAAGTGACAATGGTCCCAAAAATGTGTCAAAAATGTCCGATGTGTCCGCCATAATGTCGCATTTACAATAAAAATCGCTGATCGCCGCCATTACTAGTAAAAAAAAAAATGATTAATAAAAATGCTATAAAACTATCCCCTATTTTGTAAACGCTATAACTTTTGCGCAAACCAATCAATAATCGCTTATTGCGATTTTTTATTTTATTACCAAAAATATGTAGGAGAATACGTATCGGCCTAAACTGAGGGAAAAAAAATTATTTTATATAATTTTGGGGGATATTTATTATAGCAAAAAGTAAAAAATAATGCGTTTTTTTTTCAAAAAATTGTTGCTTTTTTTGTTTATAGCGCAAAAAAAATAAAAACCGCAGATGTGAAAAAAAGGACGTCAATTTTGTTTGGGAGCCATGTCGCACGACCACGCAATTGTCAGTTAAAGCGACGCAGCGCTGAATCACAAAATGTTGTCTGGTCTTAAGTCAACAAAATGGTCCGGGGCTGAAAGTGGTTAATACGGCGTGCTGGAAGCGGGAAGGTGCCCAGAGTCAGAGGCGTTGCCACTCTGAGCATTAGTCCCACTTGGAGAAACGTTCTCAAGGGTTATCCAAGAAGTCTTTAAACATTGTAATTGTTGTGAACACCCACTGAACTATCGCATTACGTTTGTGCGACAGTGCAGCTATTGTGATTATTGTTTTATACCAGTTCCCAGTGGAAATACATCTGGTTAATTACAATTGGTGTGCAGTGTTGTTCCTTCTCCTACAGGTGGAGTATCAGATACCCAGGTACAGGTAAAAGGTACACTGTTGTTGTATTGTACATTGTGGGGTCATCCTCTGTTGTTAGCTTCACACCAACACTGCTCCACAGCTGTGTCAAGGGGATTGAGCCAAGTTATTGGGGTGTAATAGCAGAGTGCATTTTTTATTGATTTGTTGATTTTTTACACAAAATAATTTCATTGAAGTAGATGCAAAATGGAAGCAGTGGACTTGCAGAGAACACTATATTGAGCACAAAATATTGTATGATTACATGAATTTGCACAGATTTTTAATTTATGTGAGATGAATGAAGTAGGTGTAAAGTGGAAGCAGTGGATCTGCAGGGAAAAGCATCTTGAGCACAAAGCACTTTATGTTGTATATGAATTTGCTCATGGATCAGATTACTTCATTTATTGATAAACACCATAAGATCAGTGAAGTAGGTGTAAAGTGGAAGCAGTAGATCTGCAGAGAATATTATTTGAGCCCCTAGCACTTTATATATGAATGTCTCCACATATTTTAGTGTATTTGTGATGATTTATGTGCACACACAATAGGACAGCGCTGTGACACATAATGCTCTTCTAGGTGATAAAGGGAATACTTACCTTTGTTACAGCAGCAGTCCGGTATAAGTTATTTCTGTAGGTATTTGAGTTGTTACACATAGCGCAGGTTTTATTCTATTTATATTGGTGACATAATTGCCCAAATCTGGGGATCAGGAGCCATTTCCACCCTTTACTCTCGGCTGGGGATCTTTGTATCCATATAACAGATGTTCTACATGACTAAATCTGACATCAATTTTACTGCAAAATCAAAGGGGCCAAAATGTCCCCCCCCCCCCCAGCAGTAATATATTTCTATCCCTCTTGGTGGGAGTGGAGATGACCCCATCTATAAGGATATACAGTATATACACACACAGCACAAGGCCGGGTTCACACTGTGAGACGTTTCTCAGAGCTGCAGTTCCTCTGAGCTCCACAAGATGGTGATCTCACTTCTACCCAGACAGAAACACTCTATGGAATACAGACAGGAAGTGAGGTCAGACGCAAACAGGAACTTACATTTGGAAGGACGCAGAGAGAAGATATTGCTGGATCTGGCGGCAGAGGAGGTAATATATAGATTAACCCCTTCAGGGGGGATCAGTTGATGATTAATATATTTTGCTTCCAAAGCTGGCCATACATGGTTCAGTTTTATCGTTCAGCCAACGGGATGAGAGGAAAAAACTGAAGCGATTCCCCCATCCACACATTGGAAAAATGGGTGAGGGTTAAACGAAACAGTGGGCGTGGCTTTAAGGAGCGTGGCTCAAAGGGGGTGTGGTTCGAGTCCCAGATGAATGAGGGATGGAGGAAGAAAGAAAAATAGGGGGGATGGAAGGAGAGTGAAGGAAGGAAAGAAGGAGGGACAGCAGACCCAGATCCTACACCGTAATAGAAATATGTGTATTCCAGAAAGTTTAACAATCAGCAATAGGGGCGTAACTAGAAATCACAGGGCCACGTCACCTGCCACCAGATGCAGATTGTCACCTGTCACATGTTGCGGATTGTCCACTTGCCACGTCCCGGATTGTCACTTGCCACCTAACCTGCCACACATTACGGATTGTCACTTGCCACACATTACGGATTGTCACTTGCCACACATTACAGATTGCCACTTGCCACACATTATGGATTGTCACTTGCCACACATTACTGATTGTCACTTGCCACACATTACGGATTGTCACTTGCCACACGTTACGGATTGTCACTTGCCACACGTTACGGATTGTCACTTGCCACACGTTACGGATTGTCACTTGCCACACATTATGGATTGTCACTTGCCACATCACCTGCCACACGTTACGGATTGTCACTTGCCACGTCCCGGTTTGTCACTTGCCACATCACCTGCCACACATTACGGATTGTCACTTGCCAAGTCCCAGATTGTCACTTGCCATGTCACCTGCCACACATTACAGATTGTCACTTGCCACACATTACGGATTGTCACTTGCCACATCCTGGATTGTCACTTGCCACACATTACGGATTGTCACTTGCCACGTCCCGGATTGTCACTTGCCACACATTACGGATTGTCACTTGCCACATCACCTGCCACACGTTGCGGATTGTCCATTTGCCACGTCGCCTGCCACCAGATGCAGATTGTCACTTGTCACGTTGTGGAATGTCACCTGCTACATGTTGCGGATTGTACACTTGCCGCGTCTCGGATTGTCACTTGCCACGTCACCTACCACACATTACAGATTGTCACTTGCCACGTCCCGGATTGTCACTTGACACACATTACAGATTGTCACTTGCCACGTCCTGGATTGTCGCTTATCACACAGCAGAGTCCCTCCTTACATCAGGTGCCCCCAGCAGAGTCCCTCCTTACATCAGGTGCCTTTAGCAGGGTCCCTCCTTACATCAGGTGCCCCCAGCAGAGTCCCTCCTTACATCAGGTGCCCCCAGCAGAGTCCCTCCTTACATCAGGTGCCTTTAGCAGGGTCCTCCTTACATCAGGTGCCCCCCAGTAGAGTCCCTCCTTACATCAGGTGCCCCCAGTAGAGTCCCTCCTTACATCAGGTGCCCCAGCAGAGTCCCTCCTTACATAAGCAGTCCCCAGTAGAGTCCCTCCTTACATCAGGTGCCCCCAGTAGAGTCCCTCCTTACATCAGGTGCCCCCAGTGGAGTCCCTCCTTACATCAGGTGCCCCCAGTGGAGTCCCTCTTTACATCAGGTGCTCCCAGTGGAGTCCCTCCTTACATCAGGTGCCCCCAGTAGAGTCCCTCCTTACATCAGGTGCCCCCAGTAGAGTCCCTCCTTACATCAGGTGCCCCCAGTAGAGTCCCTCCTTACATCAGGTGCCCCCAGTAGAGTCCCTCCTTACATCAGGTGCCCCCAGTAGAGTCCCTCCTTACACCAGGCATTCCCAGCAGAGTCCCTTCTTACACCAGGCATTCCCAGCAGAGTCCCTTCTTACATCAGCTGTCCCCAGTAGAGTCCCTCTTTACACCAGGTGTTACCAGTGACGTCAATAGGGTTGGTGTCACCCAATGCATGGGGGTGACACCAAAAACATGGTGTCACCCCCAACTCACTATAGTCCTCCCTGAGCACAGACCCCCTCTCCCTCAGCACAGACCCCCTCTCCCTCAGCATATGATTTCTCAGTATATGATTTCCCAGGACATTTCACAGAAATTATTAAGGCCGGGACAAAGGTCTAAGACAAAGGTCTAAATCCTGGTTATGTCCCAGGAAATTCGGGACAGTTGGCAAGTATGACCAACATCCTTCAAACTCTCCTCACCTCCGATGCCAAAGGAAGTGGATCTTCCTTGCACACTCCTACAAGTCCTTGAAAAAGTCACGAGGAGCGTAGCGTGACGTAACGCGTAGGTACGCACAGGCCGGATGTAAACAAACTTGAACCGGAAGTCAACGCCGTGAACCGGAAGTAAGCTAAGAAGGGCGCAAAAAACGCTGCTGTAATGCAGATAGCCCTCTGAAATACTCACTACTGGGCCAAAGTTATTTTTACTTTAATGTAAGCAGCTGAATTTTAATATTAAAGCGGAAGTAAACCCATCGATTTAACAGTCTAAAAAAAAAAAAGGCATGCCGTGAATGCTAACTGCACATTGGCTGTGCTCTCAACCAAACAGTCAAACCATCCAATGGCTGGTGTCATAACGGATCACATGTGCAGCACTGTGGCAGTTGAAGAGTAAACAGAGGCAAAGATGGCAGCTTCCTTGGCTGAAAACGATAGGGGGGTTTACTTCCACTTTAAAGCATTTTTATTAAGTTAATACACTATTTGGAGCATCCTTTCTTTCTATGATTACCAACATGGAGCCAAGAGGTCTTTCACCATAACAGCACCACCAGAGGGAGACAAAGAACCAATTGGCAACAAAAGCGTAATGTATGCAACAAGAAGGTAAGGGCTCTGTGAGCACAATATTGGATTCTTCACTTATTGTTCACCGATAAAGTTTACAAGCATCAAGTCACTTATTGATGGGATCTTATCACCACGTTTGAAAGAACTGAGCACATTCAAGCACTTTATTGGAGTGAACTACAGCAATTGTGTACTGGCACACCATATCGGACATTGGACACACAGTTTTATCTGTATGGAACTGTCCCATTGGATACATTTATTTATTATTTATTAACACTTCATGTATTTTTGTAAACACACATATATTGTCACTGTTTATTGTCACTGTGTATTTATACACCACTGTATGTATAACATTAATTATTTATATGAGATATGCACTTTATTCTAATTTTATTCGTATGAGTACTGTATGATATTATTAGCACTATTTATTTAAGATATGCACTTTATCTAATAAGAGTACTGTAGATTATTAGCACTTTATTACCTCATTCAATAGTTATACACCAACACGTTCATAGTGTCCTAAGAAGCATTTTAAACCCATTTATTTATGCGCAGAGTCATGTACATTCCAGTACATTGTTTCACTCCTACAAGTCTGCTGTGGATTCTGTCAGTCTCCCTCCTAAACTCGGCTTCCTCTTTCAACCGCTGTTCCAGCAGGAGCTCCGCCTCTTCATACACACTCAGAGCTCTGCCTCTTCATACACACTCAGGGAGGAGAGAAAGGGGAAGGATATACAGCCCTTCAGTACAGAGCCCCCCAGGACAGCCCATCTCCATTGGTACCCAGGACAACCTACCCCCTCCATCTCTACAGCCCCCCAGGACAACTCACCCCCCAGGACAACCCACCCCCCCCTCAGTACAAACCCCCTTCAGAACAACACCCCATCAGTACAACCCCCCCAGGACAACCCACCCCCCATCAGTACAGACCCCCTAGCACAACTCACCCCCCAACAGTACAAACCCCCCAGGACAATTCACCTCCCCCCATCAGTACAAATCCTCCCAGGACAACTGACCTTTTATGAGTACAAACCCACCCTAGGACAACTCACCCATCCATCAGTACAAACCCCCCCAGGACAACTCAGCCCCCATCAGTACAAACCCCACCATGACAACTCAGCCCCCATCAGTACAAACCCCACCATGACACTCCCCCCCATCAGTACAAACTCCCCAAGGACAACTCACCCCCTACCAGTACAGACCCCCCCTATCAGTACACCCCCCCCAGGACAACTTCCCCCCTCCCTATCAGTACAAACCCCCCAGGACAACTCGGCTCCCCCTATCAGTACAGACCCGCCGAGGACAACTCACCCTCCTCCCCTCATGCCCCTGGACAGGGAGGGGAGGAGGATTCAGCATGCAGCCACCTGGAGAGTTGTTTGCTCAGACTGTTATTGACTCTCCGGGCTGCGTGCTTGTGACAGGAGGCCGCCAGTGAGACAGAGCAGTCAAGGATAGAGCGGTGCCGGGAGCCAGGACTCTCGATCGGGCCTCGGTTGCCTGGTTGGCAAGAAAGCGGCTGCCAATAGAAATGCTACATTTCTATTGGCAGCCGCTTTCATTGCCACCAGGACTCCACTTCTTGTTTCCTCCTCACGCTGGTCTTCTGTAAAATGGCGTTGGAGACAGATTTGAGCAGTGACGGCCACGGATCTCTAGCGGCGGCGGGGAAGGAAAAAATGTAACTGGGAAAAAAATATGATTTCCCGGGACATTTCACAGAAATTAGTAAGGCTGGGACAAAGGCTTAAAGGCAAAGGCAAAAGACTAAATCCTGGGAATGTCCCGGGAAATTCGGGACAGTTGGCAAGTATGACAAACATCCTTCACACTCTCCTCACCTCCGATGCCAAAGGAAGTGGATCTTCCTCACTCACTCCTGCAAGTCTGCTGCGGATTCTGTCAATCTCCCTCCTAGACTCGGCTTCCTGCTCCGACCGCTGTTCCAGCAGGAGCTCCGCCTCTTCATACACACTCAGAGCTCCGCCTCTTCATACACACTCAGGGAGGAGAGAAAGGGGAAGGATATACAGTACATACACACACAGCACAAGGCCGTGTTCACACTATGAGACGTTTCTTGAGGCTGCAATTCCTCTGAGCTTCACAAGGTGGTGATCTCACCTCTACCCAAAGAGGAAGTCTCTATGGAATAAAGACAGGAAGTGATGTCAGATACAGATAGGACATTCCATTTGAAAGGACGTAGATAGAAGACATTGCTGGATCTGGCGGCAGAGGAGGTAATATGTAGATTAACCCCTTCAGGGGATCAGTTGATGATTAATATATCTTGCTTCCAAAGCTGGTCATACATGGTTCAGTTTTATCTTTCAGCCAGCGGGATGAGCAAAAAAGCTGAAGCGATTCCCCCATCCACACATTGGAGGGGGGTGGGGGAATCCTCCCCGCTGCACTATTGTACTCTGACAATGGGGGGCGCTCCTCCACTCTCAGAATACACAGATCAGTTATGAAGTTATTGGCTGCAGCCGCTGATCGAGTGACTTTTATCCGGCAGTGACCACACATGGATGGAAATGTGACCGATCCCTGCTGAACCAGCTGAATTTCCATGTCTCTATGGTCACCTTAAGTGACTTCCTCCCCTCCCCCTCATCTCCTTCATTATGTAAGTCATGCTGAGATAATCTCCCATTGGCTGAGCAATATTCTCATTTGTCTCTGAGCTCCTTCTTGCTATTCCTCGTCCTGCCTGTTGTTTCCTTGGATTGATTTTCTGTGTAGTGACCCCGGCTTCATCTCTTGGATGCGCTCGTCTGTTGCTTGTCCTGACCTTTATCCTGATTCCTGGATCTCCTCCTCATCTCTCCTCCATATCCTCTTACACAGCTTTTCTCCACACCTGCAGTGATCCTGGGGGGTGGAAACTTGGCACCAGCACTCAGCAAAATCCATCCTCACCATTAGGAGCTCTGGAGAAAATTGTCTGCTATTTACACTCTGTTCCTCCGCACATCACCTGATCACATGAGAGCTTACTTTCACAGATTCCTGACAGATTTCTGTATGGTAAAGGTCAAAGTTCACTCTTCAGTTTAGGAGAGGAAGGACACACCCAGGAATAAAGATTTAGTTTGCATGGGAGCCTCATATAGAGGACCCCTCAAATCTCCCCATCCCAATGTTCCTCCATCCAGTGTCTATATGTCCTATGACATCACACTGACCTCACAGCTCCTCCTCACAATGTCCCTCCATCTGCCTTTTTTTTCCCTGAAGCTTTTAGAATGTGGACGGACCCTTGGTATCCTCACTTACAAAGTGGGACTGTTGGTCCTGTGTTGTATGTAATGACATCAGAATACCCACAACAAGCTTTTAACCTGCGTATTATCGGGGTCAGGTGTTGGATAAATTATAACTCAGGCTAGTAGGGCTTTAATAAAATGGAAAATTGAATGGTGAGGTGAGGAGGATTCTGGGAATATTGTTTAATTCTACTATTTGTGTTCAGATTTAGTTTTACACCTGTGAAGTCTGGAGATCATATGACCATCACATTGCCTCCACCTCCCTCCCTGATAGAATAGAGAAATAAAAAGAAGATTCTAGAAGTCACCAGAGAGATCATCGAGGAGAGGTGAGATGGTGCTGGGAATTCTGGGACATTATCCAGTAACAGACAAGGGATGTGTCTGAATGGTGACTGTATCATTGTGTGTGTCAGGTTCCTATAAGGTGTCAGGATGTCACTGTATATTTCGCCATGGAGGAGTGGGAGGATTTAGAAGGACACAAGGATCTCTACAAGGACGTTATGATGGACAATCAGCCGCCCCTCACATCACCGGGTAAGAGGAGACTTTATTGTAAAGGAGAGAACAGTACGGAGGGTCCACCTAGATCCCCCATCATCTGATAAACACATAGAAACAATGTATTCAGTCAGTGTGTGTGTTTCCTACAGATGGATCTAGTAATGGGAACCCACCAGAGAGATGTCCCTGTCCTCTGTATTCCCAGGATTCCACACAGGAAGGTCACACCATCCCTCACCTTTATCAGGTAGACGAGGAACAATCACTGATAGTATCATTAGGATCTGTACATTATCTGCATTGTTACCATTGATGTGATTTTTATTATATATTCAGAGTGGAAACATGAGAGGGTCTAAAATTGAGGTTAAAGAAGAGCTAAACGAGGAGGATGATGAGGATGGAGTGATGGAGGAGTCAGAGTTTCTAAAAGAACGCAAAGATCTGTGCCAGGACATCATAGTGGAGACCTCCAGATACAGAAACCCACCAGAGAGATGTCCCCGTCCTCTGTATTCCCAGAATTTAACACATGAAGATCACACCATCCCTCACCATCATCAGGTAGATGATTGACAATTATTGGTAGTTCTGATTTATACACAGCATGTTTGTTACAATGAATGTTTTATTATATATTCAGAGTGGAAATCTCGGAAATGATAATATTGACGTTAAAGAAGAGTATAAAGAGGAGGATGAGGAAAATGGAGTGATGGAGGACTTTTTAGAAGGACACAAGGATATGATGGAGCCACTCAATACCAGGAACCCACCAGAGAGATGTCCCCGTTCTCTGTATTCCCGGGATTCCACACAGGAAACTCACACCATCCCTCACTGTTACAAGGTTGGTGGAACAGAGATTATAAAACACACTTATAGAGACAATGTGGATTTTATATGTGATGTCACAATAATAAATCTTATATCTTACAGATGATATTCACTCTCATTTTCTTGATTTAGAGTGGAGATCCAATCGATATAGAATTTGAGGTTAAAGCAGAAGAAGAAGAGACATATGTGAGGGATGATCAGCAGTCTATGGAGGAGGATGGAATAACGGGGACATTTATAGAGGAGGACACTCCTACAGAGATTAGCACCGGTGGGTCATTAACCCTTAATACATTCCTCCACCCATACTTCTCACTGATTGATTGGTCCAGAGTAGGGTGGGGACTGGGTGATATCAGCCTGTAATCCCCTGGTCACTTTCCTGAGCTGTGTTCCCCATCCTGTATTTCTCTCGGATAATTGTCCATAGATGTTACTAGATCTAATCACCTGGGGTATGTGTTTTGGGTGTTCTGCCCCATACCCGGGTATGGCAAGATGTCTTGACCGAACAATCCTCCCAGAGTTACTTGCTCTGTTGTTTGCTGGCTGTGCCGAGTGGAGGGATATGTCTGTATAGTCTCAGACCCAAGTCACTGAGTGCAGTCTCAGGAGATGGGAGGCAGTGGTGTGGGACCTCTGCAACTTCTCTCAAGTGAAAATTTAGGCTTCCACTGAATACCAATATTATGAGTCCTGACCCTTACACCAGGGCTCAAAATGTAAAGTCTTGAGCTACTAGCCTTATGGGTTAATTGCCACCAGTTGCCCCACCCAACCCAACCAGTCCCTGCCCCTAAACACACTTTGATAAAAAAAACTGTCAATACAGCGTGACCAGTGCCACTCAATACAGCGTGATCAGTGCCCGTCAGTACAGTCTCACCTATGCCCTTCTGTACAGTCCGACATGTGCCCATCAGTACAGCCTCATCTGTGCACATCAGTACAGCCTCACCTGTGCCCATCAATACAATCTCACCTGTGCCCATCAATACAGCCTCACCTGTGCCCATCAATACAGCCTCACCTGTGCACATCAATACAGCCTCACCTGTGCCCATCAATACAGCCTCACCTGTGCAGAGGAAGAGTCAAGCTGGTTGATCATCAGAGAGTGTGGATTAAAATAAACTGGTATGAAAATCGCTCGCCCTCCTACTATTCCACACCACCACTGCGCACAAAGAAAAATTAATTAAACACCTATGTGTATAAAAATAAACTAAGCAGCTACTTAAATAGATAAATAATGTAAAGTGATTTTAAATGAATAAAAACAGTAGCGCTAATAATCACAGTGTCTGTGAATAAACTAAATATTTAACCTGTGTAAACAATACTGAAAAATATGTATAAACAGTGCTAAAAAAAAAAAAAACAACAACACAATTAATCACCTATATACATAAAGTGAAAAATTAAAGTGAAGTGTGATTATATATTTTTGCAGGTGTCCAAAAAAGGGAAACAAATCCAAACAAAAGTCCATAAACTGTTACTTGTAGTGATAATGTTTCAAAAAGTGACAGAAAAGTGAATGAAAAATCCTGAAGCAAATAAAGTTTTGAAGTGTCTTTAACCACTTCAGCCCCGGACCAATTGTCAGCTTAAGGACCAGAGGTCTTTTTTCAATTTCGCACTGCACTACTTTAACTGGTAATTGCGCGGTCATGCAATTTTGTAACCAAACGAAATTTGCGTCCTTTTCTTCCCACAAATAGAGCTTTCTTTTGATGGTATTTGATTGCCTCTGTGATTTTTATTTTTTGCGATATAAACGGAAAAAAAAAAAAAAAAAAGAGCGAAAATTTTGAAAAAAAAAAGAGATTTTCTACTTTTTGTTATAAAAAAAATCTAATAAACTCAATTTTAGTCAAACATTTGGGCCAAAATGTATTCAGCCACATGTCTTTAGTAAAAAAAAATGCCAATAAGCGTATATTTATTGGTTTGCGCAAAAGTTATAGCGTCTACAAACTAGAGTACATTTTCTGGAATTTACACCGCTTTTAATTTATGACTGCCTATTTCATTTCTTGAGGTGCTAAAATGGCAGAGAAGTACAAAACCCCCCCAAATGACCCCATTTTGGAAAGTAGACACCCCAAGCTATTTGCTGAGAGGCATGTTGAGCCCATTGAATATTTTTTTTTTTAGTCCCAAGTGATTGAATAAAGACAAAAATAAAAAAGATTTTTTTTTTTTTTTCAAAAAGTTGTCACTAAATGATATATTGCTCACACATGCCATGGTTATATGTGGAATTGCACCCCAAAATACATTTTGCTGCTTCTCCTGAGTATGGGGATACCACATGTGTGGGACTTTTTGGGAGCATAGCCGCGTACGGGGCCCCGAAACTCAAGCACCGCCTTCAGGATTTCTAAGGGTGCAAATTTTTGATTTCACTCCTCACTACCTATCACAGTTTCGAAGGCCATAAAATGCCAAAATAGCACAAAACCCCCCCAAATGACCCCATTTTGGAAAGTAGACACCCCAAGCTATTTGTTGAGAGGCATGGTGAGTATTTTACAGCTCTCATTTGTTTTTGAAAATGAAGAAAGTAAAGAAAAAAAATTTTTTTTTTTCTTTTTTCAATTTTCAAAACTTTGTGACAAAAAGCGACATCTGCAAAATACTCACAATACCTCTCAGCAAATAGCTTGGGGTGTCTACTTTCCAAAATGGGGTCATTTTGGGGGGTTTTATGCCATCTGGGCATTCCATGGCCTCCGAAACTGTGATTGGCAGTGAGAAGTGAAATAAAAAAATTACACCCTTAGAAAGCCTGAAGGCGGTGATTGGTTTTTGGGGTTCCGTACGCAGCTAGGCTCCCAAAAAGTCCCACACATGTGGTATCCCCGTACTCAGGAGAAGCAACAGAATGTATTTTGGGGTGTATTTCTACATATGCCCATGACATGTTTGAGCAATATATCATTTAGTGACAACTTTTTGTAAAAAAAATATATATATTTTTTTTTTTTCATTATTCAATCTCTTGGGACAAAAAAAAAAAATATTTAATGGGCTCAACATTGCTCTCATCAAATAGCTTGGGGTGTCTACTTTCCAAAATGGGGTCATTTGGGGGGGGTTTGAACTGTCCTGGCATTTTATGCACAACATTTAGAAGCCTATGTCACACGTCACCCACTCTTCTAACCACTTGTAGACAAAGCCCTTTCTGACACTTTTTGTTTACATGAAAACATATTTTTTTTTTGCAAGAAAATTACGTTGAACCCCCAAACACTATATATAATGTTAAAGCAAAGGCCCTACAGATTAAAATGGTGGGTGTTGCATTTTTTTTTTTTCCACACAGTATTTGCGCAGCGATTTTTCAAACGCATTTTTTGTGGAAAAAATACACTTTTTTTTATTTTAATGCACTAAAACACACTATATTGCTCAAATTTTTGATGAAATAAAAAATATGATCTTAGGCCGAGTACATGGATACCAAACACGACATGCTTTAAAATTGCGCACAAACACGCAGTGGCGACAAACTACATACATTTTTTTTTAAAAGCCTTTAAAAGCCTTTACATGATACCACATTAGATTCACGGAGGAGGTCTACTGCTAAAATTACTGCCCTCGATCTGACCTTCGCGGTGATACCTCACATGCATGGTGCAATTGCTGTTTACATATGACGCCAGACCAACGCTTGTGTACGCCTTTGCGCAAGAGAAGGGGGGGCAGGGGTGCTTTTTTTTTTTGTTTTGTTTTTTTTTTTATTTATTTAGCTTTTTTATTTTATTTTTAAACTGTTCCTTCCATTTTTTTTCTTTGTTATGATTTTTATTGTTATCTCAGGGAATGTAAATATCCCCTATGATAGCAATAGGCAGTGACAGGTACTCTTTTTTTGAAAAAATTGGGGTCTATTAGACCCTAGATCTTTCCTCTGCCCTCAAAGCATCTGACCACACCAAGATTGGTGTGATAAAATGCTTTCCCAATTTCCCAATGGCGCGGTTTATATCCGGGAGGGGGGACATTCCCTCCCACTGCTTGTAAAAGCAGTCTAGAGGCTAATTACCCGCTAGAATTGCTTTTACATGAAAGCCGATCACTGGCTGAAAAGAATGATACCAAGATGATACCTAAACCTGCAGGCATCATTCTGGTATAACCATTCAAAGTCCAGCAACATACTGGACATATATTGTAATCTTTTTTTTTTTCATGCAGCCTCTTGGCTGAACGAAAAAAAGAGATTGATTGGTGGGTATGCCCACCATTAGAATACCTCCCTTCATCCACCCACTTCTAATGATGGGCATACATGCACCATTTATATATGCCGATGCATGGGGGCATCCTCCCGCAAAAGTTATGCCGTGTACACACGGTCGGAATTTCGACCGTATGTACGTGGCATTAGGAGCCAATCGCTCCTCCCCCCCCCCCCTGCTGCCCCCATGCTTCGGCACATATGCTCTTTTTTTTAACTGTGGTGGTGAAATCACCTCCTACAGCGTTGGAGTCGCGGCTTTATGTATCGTGGGAGCAAACGCTGTTGCTGTCAAGATAAATAAATCCGCGTTGCAACTGAATGGCGCACCTGAAAACAAAAAAATGCTTAACACTAAAACACAGTAAACAAAATTACATACCTGAAAAGCAAGCATGATAAAACATGATAAAACATAATAAAACATTGCAGAATAGAATGGAGTAAAAAAAGAGCAACAATAGAGAGAGAATAGAGTGAGAGAGAGAACAATAAAACGACAACTATTTTATTTTTTTTTATTTTTTTGAGATTCACAGGTAAAAAAGCTCCTGACTGAAGCGACTGAATCAAAACGCTACCACAAAAAAACTGTTAGCGATCGCAGGGATCAGGCCTGACTCTGCGAACGCTGCAGTTATGTGTGCTTAGTGTTTTGTAAGTGACAGTGATCGATCGATACTGCACTTGGGTGGGCTGGGCTGGGCGGAGGGGGAAAACGCAGGTGCTAGCAGGTATCTGGGCTGATCCCGCTAACAATGCGGTTTTTTTTGGAACCCTAAACTGCTGGGACGCTAGTATAGATCTGATCAGATCAGATATTGATCTGTTCAGATACTGTGCCACTAAGGGAGGTGTATGCTTTGCGCGTGGGTGTTTGCGGTACTGGCACTAACCTGGGGCGACGCAGACCTTATTTGACCCTAAAACCTAATTGATATCACCCGCCGGGCGATCAGGGGGTTAAACCGTTATTGGGTAATAAATGGCGGGTGCCCTGACAGTATAAAAAACAAGCTAACTAACCAGCGTCACCCGTAACAGTAATACAAAAAAAAACTGGTTACCTAGCGACACTAATGCAGCGATCAGAAAAACGATCGCTTAGTGACACTGGCAAAAGGGGGTGAAAGGGTTAACTAGGGGCAATCAGGGGGTTAAACCTTTATTAGGTAATATATGGGGGTACCTGACGCTATATAAAAACCTGACGGGGAACCTAAATAACGAAATAACTAACTGGCTAACCAGCGTCACCAGTGACAGTTATACAGTGATCACTGGTGAAAGGGTTAACTCTAGGGGCAATCAGGGGGTTAAAACCTTTATTTAGGTTGTAATATGGGGGTACCTGACCTATAAACCTATTTATGAACCTATATAAACATGGCGGTTACCTAAAAAAAAAAAATGGTTACCTAGCGACACTAATGCAGCGATCAGAAAAACGATCGCTTAGTGACACTGGCAAAAGGGGGTGAAAGGGTTAACTAGGGGCAATCAGGGGGTTAAAACCTTTATTAGGTAATATATGGGGGTACCTGACGCTATATAAAAACCTGACGGGGAACCTAAATAACGAAATAACTAACTGGCTAACCAGCGTCACCAGTGACAGTTATACGGTGATTACTGGTGAAAGGGTTAACTCTAGGGGCAATCAGGGGGTTAAAACCTTTATTTAGGTTGTAATATGGGGGTACCTGACCTATAAAACTATTTATGAACCTATATAAAACATGGCGGTTAAAATAAAAAAAAAATGGTTACCTAGCGACACAATGCAGCGATCAGAAAAACGATCGCTTAGTGACACTGGCAAAAGGGGGTGAAGGGTTAACTAGGGGCAATCAAGGGGTTAAAACATTATTAGGGGGGGGTAGGGGGCTACCTAGGACCTAAAACTAACTGCCCTGACAGTTATTACAGTCACACTGACACTAAATGCAGTGATCAGTAAAAAAATGATCACTGCAATTAGTGACACTGTGACTGGGGGGGGGAGGGGGTGATCTGGGGGGTGATCAGGGGGTGACAGGGGGGTGTTTTGTGTGCCTAACTGTACTGGTGTCAGTGTAGTGTTGTGCACTGACCTTAACATGTTCGCCGCTCGGCGTCTCCGGTCACATAGACCGGCGCACCGAGCGTGACATCACTTCCGCCTTCCTGTCTATACAATAGACAGGAAGGGGAAGCTTTTCATTGGCCAGGAGCGATCGCGAGGGGGTGGCCAGAAACCACTGGCCGTCCCCTCGTCCCGGATCGCTCCTGAAGCGATCCCGACCGTCCCCGCCGGCGGAGGGGGGTCCGATCGGACCCCCCACCCGCCGGAAGAATGTCACGTACAGGTACGTGATTCTGCCTGTACGTGCCATTCTGCCGACGTATATATACAGGGGGCGGTCGGCAAGTGGTTAAACAAAATTCTTGAAGTGACTTGAAAAAAATATCTTCCACCACACCACCTGTGTTCAGTGCTACCGCACCCTAAGGAATCGCACTCACCAGCAGTATATGCCTTGCACTCTCATGCTCGGCCAACTCGCTTAATAGCTCCACATGGGTCACAGATGGATCCAGACAGAATGTTAGATAATTGCACTCCACATATAAGGAAAAAAGAGATGCTTCCAATAGTGAAGTAGAGTAAACCATTTATTTCAACAGCACACAAAATTCCTCAACCATTGTACTCACATCCTTCATATAAAAATAAGGCACTTCAGCATAACTTTTCAACAGGAAACAAGGACCCAGCAGTGGTGACCCGATATATTATGGTCTCGGCGGACCCGGCGTTAATACCAATATGTCTCACCCTCCACGCTGTCTCCTTTCTCTTTCACTTCACACGGCACAGCACACCCAGTAACTGGAACGTTGAATGTTAAATGCTCCTCACAGTTGCCATGTAACCATACCCAGACATGTTTCACCGAAGTGGCTTAATCCCAATGATTATGCCACTTCGGTGAAACATGTCTGGGTATGGTTACATGGCAACTGTGAGGAGCATTTAACATTCAACGTTCCAGTTACTGGGTGTGCTGTGCCGTGTGAAGTGAAAGAGAAAGGAGACAGCGTGGAGGGTGAGACATATTGGTATTAACGCCGGGTCCGCCGAGACCATAATATATCGGGTCACCACTGCTGGGTCCTTGTTTCCTGTTGAAAAGTTATGCTGAAGTGCCTTATTTTTATATGAAGGATGTGAGTACAATGGTTGAGGAATTTTGTGTGCTGTTGAAATAAATGGTTTACTCTACTTCACTATTGGAAGCATCTCTTTTTTCCTTATATGTGGAGTGCAATTATCTAACATTCTGTCTGGATCCATCTGTGACCCATGTGGAGCTATTAAGCGAGTTGGCCGAGCATGAGAGTGCAAGGCATATACTGCTGGTGAGTGCGATTCCTTAGGGTGCGGTAGCACTGAACACAGGTGGTGTGGTGGAAGATATTTTTTTCAAGTCACTTCAAGAATTTTGTTTAAAGACACTTCAAAACTTTATTTGCTTCAGGATTTTTCATTCACTTTTCTGTCACTTTTTGAAACATTATCACTACAAGTAACAGTTTATGGACTTTTGTTTGGATTTGTTTCCCTTTTTTGGACACCTGCAAAAATATATAATCACACTTCACTTTAATTTTTCACTTTATGTATATAGGTGATTAATTGTGTTGTTGTTTTTTTTTTTAGCACTGTTTATACATATTTTTCAGTATTGTTTACACAGGTTAAATATTTAGTTTATTCACAGACACTGTGATTATTAGCGCTACTGTTTTTATTCATTTAAAATCACTTTACAGAGAGTGTGGATTGCCAGCTGTAACAGCTTTCATTTAAATTGCTGGGTTCCCGGTGCCACTCACCATCACACAGTCCTGTCTCCTCACCGCTCACATTACACACTCCCGCCTCCTTGCATTGGACCGGTCTATTAAATGCAACAAGCGAGGAGGCAGAACTGTGTGACGTGAGTGGTGCTGGGTGAGGAGGCGGGGCTGTGTGATGGTGAGTGACACAGAGAACCCAGCAATTCAAATGAAAGCTGTTACAGTGGGCAATCCCCGCTCTCTAAAGATCGGCCAACTTATTAATTATAATCGATTATAAAATAGTTGTCAAATATTTTCATAATTGATTAGTTGGTCAGTTGGTTAATTGGCCTGCATACATAATGCATTATTTCTTTACATGTCAGAAAATACAGCTCTGTACACCATCCATACATGTCAGTAAATGCCTGAGAACTTGAATGTGTGAGGAGCAATTCCTCATGGGACATGTAGTCCTGGGCAAGAGAAGCAAGCAAGTTATTCTAAAGGCAGAAGTTTTTGTTGCTTCCAATAGGGAAACTCTATACTATACTTTGTGGCTTCCTATAGGGGAACTCTATACTATACTTTGCAGATTCCTTTAGGGGCGCTCTGAAGTCAGGAGGAGCCAGAAGGGTGGGGTAGGGGGGGTTCAGAAGAGGAGAATCAGGGCTGCTCTATGCAAAACCATTACCCAGAGCAGGTAAGTATGACAATTTTGTTTAAAAAAAAGAAATCCAACATTTACAATGACTTTAAGGGCTCTGTGCAGGGAAGATCAGCATCTGACCCCAGAGAGGGTGGAGGCTGATAGACAGAAAAAAAAATCATGCTGCTGCTACTAAATCTTCTATGCTGGCCATACACAGGTCGGTTTTTGGACAAGAATATTTGCAAAATTATTTGTACATTCAATGAATGGACGAGTGTAGTTTGAAAATTTCCACTTGCTTTTAACATAAAATTTTAAAACGAATGTAACTTCTGAGCAAAAACCACATATACTATTTGAAAATTTGTTCGATGCAGAAAAGTTTTCTATTCTGCTCCTTCGAATTTTCCCATCACTGTGGTGGAAAATTAACGCCGATTGTACCCCACTAATGGTTAGAAAATTGGATGAATGTTTTTTTGAAAAATAAAAATGAGTTTGTGTACGGCCAGCATAAGTGACATCAGGTGCAGGGAGCTTGTACCCACCTACCTGTCTATGGCAAGGGAGTCTGTCATCCATCATATTATATTTCACTCCTGTCTGATCATCTGCAAAACAGCATTTTATGTCTTTTTTTTTTAAATATTTTAATGAATGTAGCAGATTCACCCTCTAATAATACATCTATCAGTCTGTTATTCTCAGAGTGGATTAATTATCCAACTATATATCTGGATATTTATATTTACTGCTGTATATAGAGTTTCAAGAATATTAACTAAATTATACCCTAAAGTTTTTTACAAGGTTTTTATCCAATTAGTCGCTTAATCGAAAACAATAATCGGCCAACTAATCAATTATGAAAATAATCATTAGTTGCCACCCTACAGAGGACCCATTTACTAGTTACTTTGAGGGGGGATTTAAGATCCTCAGAGACAAAGCTGCCTGATGAGGGTGGGGTCCTGGTTTAAGGGAACCAATCGGCTCATGTCTAGTAATAATCTTTTTATTTCTATTTTAGTAGATGGACGGGAGATGAGGAAAACCTCAGAGGATTGTCTCACTTTGTCTCCAGACTGTAAAGTAAAAGATGAGGACTTCACACAGTATAGTCCAGGAGAAAACCCGGCTACCTCAAATGTCCATCCGGCACCACACAGTGTAGATGGACCATCGTATTCCTCTTATCCTGAGGAACCTCAGACTGTGAGGGACGGTCCCGTCCTTCCAACAGAGAAGAGATTTTCCTGTACTGAGTGCGGGAAGGGTTACCATTTTAAATCCCATCTTAATGTTCATAAAAGATCTCACACAGGGGAGAAGCCGTATTCCTGTCCTGAATGTGGGAACTGTTTTATACGAAAATCAGACCTTGTCACACATCAGCGATCTCACACTGGGGAAAAGCCGTATTCCTGTTCTGAGTGCGGGAAGTGTTTCCATTATCAATCCCATCTTAATTATCACAAAAGATCTCACATAGGGGAGAAGCCTTATTCCTGTCCTGAATGTGGGAAATGTTTTATACGAAAATCAGACCTTGTCACACATCAGCGATCTCACACTGGGGAAAAGCCGTATTCCTGTCCTGAGTGCGGGAAATGTTTTTCAGTGAAGTCCAATCTCTTCACCCATCAGAGATCTCACACGGGGGAGAAGCCGTATTCCTGTCCTGAGTGTGGGAAATGTTTTTTAGTGAAGTCCAGTCTTTTCATACATCAGAGATCTCACACGGGGGAGAAGCCGTATTCCTGTCCTGAGTGTGGGAAATGTTTTTCAGTAAAGTCCAGTCTTTACACACATCAGAGATTTCACACGGGGGAGAAGCTGTATTCCTGTCCTGAGTGTGGGAGATGTTTTTCACAGAAGTCCAATCTTTACACACATCAGAGATCTCACACGGGGGAGAAGCCGCATTCCTGTCCTGAGTGCGGGAAATGTTTTGCAGATAAGTTTAATCTTTCCAGACATCAGAGATCTCATGTGGGGGTGAAGCCACTTTCCTCTCCTGAGTGAAGGAATTGCTCCTCACTGAAGTTCTGTCCGCCTGTACATCAGGGAACCCACACAACCCTTGAGGTGTATTAGTGCCTTAGTTCGGGAAATGTCTTCTATATGAATGTTGCTGGACATCACAGCTCTCATGTGGGGTAGAAGCACACCCTGATATACACCTCAGATATACTCCATGGCTGATCTCCATCATGTAAGAAACAGTTCATAAGGAGATCAGAAATCACCAAAGACATGGGTGAAGTGTTGTACAGTGTTGACCATTGATAGCCGTAGAAAAATAAAAATACCTTTCATTGGCTGAGTACATTTTGTGGTGTAAGATTTCAGAACACTTAAAGGTCTATTTAAAAAAAAAAAAATAGTTGAATGAATGTGACCAGCATTCGCCCAGCTGTGATGAGTTTTGGCCATATTTTATTTCCTATGATAATTGGCTTCATCTAGAAGCCATATTGTATTTTTTTTTACATATGGAGGTATTTCAGGAAAAATACCACATTTTTGGCAACTAGCTGGAGCTGATAATTGTAGGAAATCACTTTGTTAATTTTCCACTAGGTTTTACCCCCTTCATGACCAGGGCATTTATTGCTATTCAGCACTGCACATCTGTTAACTGACGAGGCATAGTTGGACGGATCTTTTTAATCAATCTTTTCTAACAGGAGAAGTTCCCCATGACAGCTGATATTGTACTGATCTACAAGAAGGGCAGCAATGTAGAAGCTGGCAATTACAGACCAGTGAGTTTAACTGGACTAAACAAGGGTTGGCCAGGAGGGGAGACTACACGGGGTGCATTTTTATGCTGCAGGGATGAGAGTGGCACCATTCTGACTGTGGCTGACAGGAGTAGTGACAGCGGCATCAACACTCCTGTCAGCCAAGTGCCGGGAGTAGCAGGGAGAGCAGTAGGGATATGGGAGGCTGTGCTTTCTCTTCCCCTCCTTTATTCAGAAGCGGTAATAACAGGAATACAGGAGCTGCACTGGAAGGAGTGAGGAGGGGTGAGCAGAACTGCCACAGTCCAGTGCTGAAGTATGGATGAGAGGAAAAGAGAGCCAAGAGGAAACGGGGTGGGTGGAGTTCTCTCTCACGCCAGCTCCTCCCTCATGTCAGTGTCTGTACACACAGCTGCCAGCTTCTATTTACATGATAGATTGGGACTGTGTGGTTGTTTGCTTTCTTCCCTCACCTGCATTCTTCTGTTGTTTTACCCCCTGCCCCGCCAACCAACTCCCACCAGCAGCAGAAATTGCAGCAAAGTACCAATCTATTATTATTGTACAGGATTTATATAGCATCAACAGTTTGCAATATAAAACAATATAAAGGGAGACAATACAGCAACGATACAATTCAATACAAGAGGGTTAGGAGGGCCCTGCTTCTGGGAGCTCACAATCTAATAGGGAGGGGCTGATGAAACAAAAGGTAATAACTGAGGGATTAACTGATGAGGGAAGTAGAAGATTTGGTTGTTAGCTGAAGGCTGGATAGGCCTCCCTGAAGATATAGGTTTTCAGGAAATGTCTAAAAGTGGACAGAGTAGGAGATAACCCGTCAGATTGGGGTAGTGAGTTCCAGCTAATGGGAGAGGCTCTGGAGAAGTCCTGGAAATGAGCAGGTGAGGAGGAGACAAGTAAGCTAGAGAGCAGAAGGTCTTGGGAGGAGAGGAGAGGATGGTTTGGGTGATATTTGGAGATAAAATTGGTGATGTAGCTCGGGGCAGAATTGTGAATGGCTTTGTATGTTATTGTTAGTGTTTTGAATTTAATTTGTTGAGCAATGGGAAGCCAGTATATGGATTGGCAGAGAGGGGTGGCGGACACTGAACGCTTGGTAAGGTGGATGAGTCTGGCAGCGGCATTCATGATAAATTGAAGAGGGGATAGCTTGCAGAGAGGTGGGCCAATGAGGAGGGAGTTACAATGGTCAAGGCGAGCGATTACAAGGGAGTGAATAAGTTCCTTAGTGGTGTCAACGGTTACAAAGGAGCATACTTTGTAGATGTTTTGGAGGTGAAGTCTGGACGATTTGGACAGTGATTGGATTTGGGGCTGAAAGGACAGGTCAGAGTCTAGGATTACACCTAGTACATTGGCAAGAGTGGAGGGACTGATGGTTGTATTATTTATCTTGATGGAGAAGTCAGTTGAGGGGGCACGGGCTGGAAGTCAGGGGAGGGGGGCACGGGCCAGAGGAAAAATTATGAGCTCAGTTTTAGAAAGATTGAGTTTGAAGAAGTGGTGTGACATCCTTTCTGATATGTCGGTAAGTAAGTTAGTAATGCAAGAGGAGACTGAAGGAGTGAGGTGAGGAGTAGAGAGAGAGAGATTTGTGTGTCGTCAGCATAGAGGTGGTACTGGAAGCCATGGTAGTTTATTAACTGATCAAGGGAGGAGGTGTAAATGGAGAAGAGAAGGGGTCTGAGGACAGAACCTTGAGGTACCCCTACAGAAAGAGGAAATGGAGAGGAGGAAACAGAGTTACAGGTAACACTGAAGGAGCGCTGTGATAGGTAGGAGGAGAGCCAGGAGAGAGCAGAGTCTTGAAGGCTGAGAGAGTGAAATTTGAGGAGGAGGGGATAGTCCACAGTATCAAAGGCTGCAGAGAGGTCGAGTAGTATGAGTATGAAGTAGTGCCATTGGTTTTAGCAGTTAGTAGATCATTTTTTTCAGTAGGGCAGTTTCAGTGGAGTGTAGTAAGCGAAAGCCGGACTGTAATGCCCCGTACACACGTAGGGACTTTTGCCGGCGGACCTAGTCCAGCGGACAATCCCGCGGGACTTTCCAGCTAGGTCCGCTGGACTTTCCGAGGGTGTGGACTTGCCCACACACGCACGGACTTCTCCAGCGGATAATCCGCCGGCCAAAAGTCCGCGGGACTTTTGAAAATGAACGGACTTGCCCACACACGGAGCAGTCCGTTCATTTCGAACGTAACTTCAGGTTACGTAGCTAGCGTAGGCAGTAAATGCCGCCGCGCTAGCTCCGCAAGCTGGCATGGATTTAAAGGGAATCCCCACGCCGAAAAAAACGGCGTGGGGGTTCCCCCCAAATCCAAGTCAGACCCTCATCCGAGCACGCAGCCTGGCAGGCCAGGAAAGTGGTGGGGACGAACGAGCGCCCCCCCCCCCCCCTCCTGAGCCGTACCAGGCCGCGTGCCCTCAACATGGGGGGGTGCCCTGGGGAAAGGGGGGCCGTGCGGCCCCCCCACCCCAAAGCACCTTGTCCCCATGTTGATGAGGACAAGGGCCTCTTCCCGACAACCCTGGCCGTTGGTTGTCGGGGTCTGCGGGCGGGGGCTTATCGGAATCTGGAAGCCCCCTTTAATAAGGGGGCCCCCAGATACCGGCCCCCCACCCTATGTGAATGAGTATGGGGTACGATGTACCCCTACCCATTCACCTAAGGTGTAAAATGTAAAGTACAAAAACACACACACTTTTGAAAAAATATTTTATTGCACTGCTCCGGGGGTCTTCTTCCGTCTTGGGGGTCTTCTCGCCGGACTCCTCCGCTCTCTTCTGCTCTTTTACCTAGCTCTTTCACGAGGGGAGGAGTCCGGCTACCTTCTTCGTCGTCGCCGCTGTCGTCTGGGGGTCTCGATCCGCCTTCGGGGGTCTTCCGGGGGTCTCTTCTGTTCTTGCGGCGGTCGTCGTCTTCCGCGCCGCCGGCGCCTTCTCCTTCTTGTCCTTCTTCTTGTCCTTCTTGTTCTTCTTCTTCTTCCGATGTTGACCCGACGCTCTCTCTGCCCGGAATGCCTGTGCCGCTCTGCGCTCGGACTTATATAGGGACATGGGGGACAGGGTCACATGCACATGTCACATGGTGACCCCGCCCCCTTGTGTTGTCACAGTCCCGGAGGATGCTGGGACTGTGACATCGCAAGGGGGCGGGGTCACCATGTGACATGAACATGTGACCCTGTCCCCCATTACCCTATATAAGTCCGAGCGCAGAGCGGCACAGGCATTCCGGGCAGAGAGAGCGTCGGGTCAACATCGGAAGAAGAAGAAGAACAAGAAGGACAAGAAGAAGGAGAAGGCGCCGGCGGCGCGGAAGACGACGACCGCCGCAAGAACAGAAGAGACCCCCGGAAGACCCCCGAAGGCGGATCGAGACCCCCAGACGACGGCGGCGACGACGAAGAAGGTAGCCGGACTCCCCTCGCTCGTGAAAGAGCTAGGTAAAAGAGCAGAAGAGAGCGGAGGAGTCCGGCGAGAAGACCCCCAAGACGGAAGAAGACCCCCGAAGGCGGATCGAGACCCCCAGACGGCGGCGACGACGAAGAAGGTAGCCGGACTTCCCCCGCTCGGTAAAAGAGCTTGGTAAATGGCGGGGGAGTCCGGCGAGAAGACCCCCAAGACGGAAGAAGACCCCCGGAGCAGTGCAATAAACAATTTTTTCAAAAGTGTGGGTGTTTTTTTTTACTTTACATTTTACACCTTAGGTGAATGGGTATGGGTACATCGTACCCCATACTCATTCACATAGGGTGGGGGGCCGGTATCTGGGGGGCCCCTTATTAAAGGGGGCTCCCAGATTCCGATAAGCCCCCGCCCGCAGACCCCGACAACCAACGGCCAGGGTTGTCGGGAAGAGGCCCTTGTCCTCATCAACATGGGGACAAGGTGCTTTGGGGTGGGGGGGCCGCACGGCCCCCCTTTCCCCAGGGCACCCCCCATGTTGAGGGCACGCGGCCTGGTACGGCTCAGGAGGGGGGGGCGCTCGTTCGTCCCCACCCCTTTCCTGGCCTGCCAGGCTGCGTGCTCGGATGAGGGTCTGACATGGATTTGGGGGGAACCCCCACGCCGTTTTTTCGGCGTGGGGAGTCCCTTTAAATCCATGCCAGGTCACGGAGCTAGTGCGGCGGCATTTACTGCCTACGCTAGCTACGTAACCTGAAGTCACGTGCTAAATGAACGGACTTGCCGATGAGCGGCAAGTCCGTTCATTTCAAAAGTCCCGCGGACTTGCCCACTAACGGCGGGATTATCCGCTGGACTGCCAAGTCCAGCGGATAATTTGAAAACAAAACTTCAAACTTTGGCGCCAAAAAGTCCGCCGTACTTTGGCGCCAAAAAGTCCGCCGGCGCCCACACACGAGGGGATTATCCGCTGGACTTCAGTCCAGAGGATAATCCCGCGGGATTGTCCCTTCGTGTGTACGCGGCATAAGGGGTCAAGAAGGTTGTTGTCAGTGAGGTAGGAGCTCAGACGGTTGTAGACTAAGCGTTCTAAATGTTTTGATGCAAACAGAAGCAAGGAGATGGGTCTTAAATTGTTCAGGCTGGTGAGGTCCAGTGAGGGCTTTTTAAGTACAGGGGTGATCGGGGCATGTTTTAGAGGGAAAGGTGCAAGTAGAGAGGGATAGATTGAAGATGTGAGTGAGGGAGCATAAGATAGAAGAAGAGAGTGACTGTAGTAGATGTAAGGGAACAGGATCCAGGGTACATGTGGTAAGGTGGGCTTCTGAGAAAACTTTAGGGACTTCTTCGGTAGTGGCAGGGTCAAAAGAGGAAAGTGTTAAGAGCGGATTTGTTCAGGGTATGTTAAGTGAGTTAGATGTCTGCGCAGTGGAGATGTCCCCACAAATTTTGCCAATCACTTCAAAAACAAGATTGATGCAATCTCATGAGTAGTGGGCAAGTTACTGGGTGGAGATGGTGGTGGAGAAAGTAGAGAGTTAAAAGTAGAGAAGAGACAATGAGGACTGGAGGAAAGAGTATTAATGAGGGTGACAAAGTAGGTTTGTTTGGCAGCATGGAGGGAGGAATTGTATTTTAAGAATGCAGATTTATATTGGGTAAATGCATGCTTGGATTTGGTTTTACGCCACACTCGCTCCAGTGCTCGACTATGTCAATTAAAGTTTCTGGTGTTGTCGGTTTGCCAAGGTTGTAATGGTCGGGGCCTGGAATTTTGTGTAGTGAGAGGAGCAAGAGGGGCCAGTGAGGATGAAAGTGAACTGTTGTAGACAGAAGTGGCCAGATTAGGACAGGACAGGGTGAGGTTTTGTTATGGAGGTGGTCAGTTGCAGAATATTAAAGAGAAGGATTAAAGTGGCAAAGGTTTCTGTGGGTAATAGTTTTCTGCTTGGTGGGACAGGTGGATGGAGACAAGCACATTGTGAAAGTGATGAGGTTGTGGTCAGAGAGAGGAAAGGGGGTGTTGGAGAGGTTGTAGAGGGTGCAAAGATGGGAGAAAACAAGGTCAAGGGTATTACCATCAGAGTGAGTGAGGGTCTGTGTCCATTGTGCTAGGTCAAAGGATGAGGTTGAAAAGTTGGAATGCAGCTGGGCTGTTAACATTAGCGGGATGTTAAAATCACCAAGGATAATAGTAGGTATTGCAGAGGAGAGAAAGTAGGGTAGCCAGGCAGAGAAGTCATCAAGGAAGCGTGACACTGGTCCAGGAGGCCGATAGATCACTGCAATCCTTAGAGAAATGGGAGAAAACAGACAAATACAGTGTGTCTCAAAAGAGGAGAAGGATAGAGAGGGAGGGGTAGACAGGACCCCATACTTACCAATGGGCTGGACCAGGCCATCAGTCGCTGATTCCACCAGCGGCAGCAGCAACAAACACCCAGCACGGGAGCTGAGGGAGCGGAGCAAAAGGTAACCCCAGTGGGGGAACAACCGGAGCACCGACGTGGCCTTGGTAGATACAAATCTAAGTGTCCCTAAAAGTCTCCCCTTGTCCATGATCATGAACTGTAAAGATGGTAAAACAGTATATGTATATATCATAAAGACCCTGCGAATAAGGTAAACTTCCTGCTGTGTTGGATATGCATATTTGCAAAAATAATAAGAATGTATGTAGATGCAGGTGATTTTCCTGCGTTGTTTTTATATACACATAAATATATAGGGACCAGCATAAAGTAAATGCTGGTATATGTTTGGAGACTAAAAGGGCATAAATAAAGGACATTGCAGAGTAATGCTGCATACAAACGGTCGGAATTTCCGACAACAAATGTTTGATGGGACCTTGTTGTCGGAAATTCCGACCGTGTGTATGCTCCATCGGACATTTTCCTTCGGAATTTCCGACACACAAAATTTGAGAATTGGATCTCAAATTTTCCGACAACAAAATCCGTTCTCGGAAATTCCGATCATGTGTACACAATTCCGACGCACAAAATTCCACACATGCTTAGAATCAAGCAGAAGAGCCGCACTGGCTATTGAACTTACATTTTCTCAGCTCGTTGTACTTGTTGTACGTCACCGCGTTCTTGAAGTTCTAAATTTCCGACAACATTTGTGTAACCGTGTGTATGCAAGACAAGTTTGAGCCAACATCTGTGGGGGAAAAAAACATGGATTTTGTTGTCGGAATGTGCAATCTTGTGTACGCGGCATTAGCAAATTTTTGTCAGTAAGTGTACATGTGCATATTGAGTGGAATAGAGTGGGGGTTGGAGGAATAGGCAAACAAATGTGCTAAAATGTCAACTAAGCTAACAGCAAAACAATTTACCTGGGTGTGATGTGAGACCATCCCATCGTAGAAGTGCAGCTTGCACTGTTTACATAGATTTTTTTTTTTTTGCTCTCCTCCACTATGTGTCTTTTGTGTTCTATCTTAGCCACCCTAATTGCACCTTTACATTTCTTGTTGCATTCTTTAATAAAGTCTGAATGCTGATGATGATCCCTCAACCTTGTATTTTTTGAAGGCCTTTTACTTTGCTTTTATATGCATTTTTACATTGGAGTTAAAGCAGAGTTCCACCCAAAAGTCATCTGATTCCTCCCCCCCTCTGGTGCCACAATTGGCACCTTTTAGGGTGGAGGGGGGACAGGATACCTGTCTTTGACAGGTATCATTTCCCACTTCCTGGAGCCTCAGCAGCAGCTATTGCCATCATGGCTGGGGCTCCCTCCTCCTCCTTCCCCTGTCGCCGGGCCAGTAGGAGAGAGGAGCGGGCCTCACGCATGCGCAGTAGGGTTCCCGGTGTGAAGCTGAAAGGCTACACTGCCGGTTACCCTTACCTGCAATGGCGGCGGCAGCACCCGGCAGCTGATGGAAACATCAGCTGCGGTGCTGACATCGCTGGACTCCAGGACAGGTAGGTGTCATATTATTAAAAGCCAGCAGCTGCAATATGTGTAGCTTCTGGTTTTTAATTTTTTGGGCGGACCTCTGCTTTAAGCCATTCAGGACTTTTGTTTGCGCTTTTAAATGTATTACCCAATGGGATGCATTGGCTAATGCCCTTAATTAATATGCTCTTAAAGCAAACCCATCTCTCCTCTGTGTTTTTTGTTCCTAAGATTTTATCCCAATTTATATCTTCTAGCAAGGTTTGTAGTTTAGGGAAGTTGGCTCTTTTGAAGTTCAGTGTCTTTATATTCCCCTTATGCTTCCTATTTGTGTGATTTATACTGAAGCCAATTGACCTGTGATCGCTGTTACCTAAATTGCCCCGTATTTCCACATCTGTGATCAGGTCTGTATTGTTGGTAATCAGTAGATCCAGTAACGCTTTATTTCTAGTTGGTGAAATTGTCCTGCAAAACATTTAGGAACTTAGACGAATGCGTGGTTTCCTCCGCCCAGTCTATGTCTGGATAATTAAAATCCCCCATTATGATAACACTTCCCATCCTTGCTGCTAGGGATGAGCCCGGTGTTCGATTCGATCCCATGTTCGAATCGAACATCGGCCGTTTGTCCGTTCGACGAAACCAGAACTTTGTTGGCTGTTCACATCAAATTCGTGTGATACAAATGGCCCACAATGCACTGCTCCAGTCGCAGTGCA
This sequence comes from Lithobates sylvaticus, assembly GCA_028564925.1. Classification (NCBI taxonomy): domain Eukaryota; kingdom Metazoa; phylum Chordata; class Amphibia; order Anura; family Ranidae; genus Lithobates; species Lithobates sylvaticus. Next base: position 577,430,557 of record CM053028.1, on the reverse strand, counting down.
TTGCTGGATGATGATTGGCCAAGCATGCACTGTGAACCGCATGCTTGGCCAATCACAGTGCCGGAAGCGAGGAGAGCCATAATTGTGGCCAATTATAGCTCAGGGGGTTTAGTACATGCCCCACACTATATAAGGCCGCCATCGCGGCGGCCTTGTGTAATGTGTTCTGGCGTGCAGGGAAATAGCTAGATAGGCAGGGACAGTGTGTTCTTTTCTCAGGCATCTGCAGGAGTTAGTGTGTGTTCTGTGCCTCCAGCACAGCATACACCTGTATCTACCCTTATTTGCTGGTGTTCTCTAAAACAGCCATCTGCAGGAGTTAGTGTGTGTTGTGTGCCTCCAGCACAGCACAGTATACACCTGTATCTACCCTTATTTGCTGGTGTTCTCTAATATAGCCATCTGCAGGAGTTAGTGTGTGTTGTGTGCCTCCAGCACAGTATACACCTGTATCTACCCTTATTTGCCGGTGTTCTGTAATACAGCCATCTGCAGGAGTTAGTGTGTGTTGTGTGCCTCCAGCACAGCACAGTATACACCTGTATCTACCCTTATTTGCTGGTGTTCTGTACACATGTGCACAACAAAAAAATTGTTTATTTTCGTTTCGTTTTTTTTTTCGTTTCCGTTGATTCGTAACGATTCGTAAATTCGTACGTCGTCGGTGTGCGTATTCGTAACGATTCGTAAATTCGTAAGTCGTCGGTGTTCGTATTCGTAACGATTCGTATTTTCGTTAGAGTTATTTTTTTCGTTGATTTGTTTTTCCGTTAGTTTAATTTTCGTTTATTCGTTTATTCGAAATTCGGACGCATTCGTATTTATTCGTACATTCGTAACATTCGTAGATTCGTAATTGGAGCATAATTCATCATTTTATGTAATGTTTATGCTATTATTACATTTTAAGAGACACAGAAAATTCTGAATCGAAAAAAAAAAGTTACGAAGTACGAATTTTTTCGTTCAATCCATTCGAAGCACGTTAAGCAGCGCCATTGTAAGAGACACGGAAAATTACCAATTCAACAAAAAAAAAAAAGTTACGAATGTACGAATTTCGTTGTTCTTGTTTTCGTTTTTCGGATTTTCTTCTTTCGTAGATTCGTTGTATCTAGTTTTTTTAGTTTTTTTCGGATTTTCGTTGTTTTCGGATTCGTTCGATTCGAACGATTCGTTAAAATTTTTAGTGAATCGCTCGTTCATTCGTATGATAACGGATGAACGAAAATAACGAAAAAAAACTAAACGAATTGCACATGTCTAGTGTTCTGTAATACAGCCATCTGCAGGAGTTAGTGTGTGTTGTGTGCATCCAACACAGCACAGTATACACCTGTATCTACCCTTATTTTCTGGTGTTCTGTAATACAGCCATCTGCAGGAGTTAGTGTGTGTTGTGTGCCTCCAGCACAGCATACACCTGTATCTACCCTTATTTGCTGGTGTTCTCTAATACAGCCATCTGCAGGAGTTAGTGTGTGTTGTGTGCCTCCAGCACAGCACAGTATACACCTGTATCTACCCTTATTTGCTGGTGTTCTCTAATACAGCCATCTGCAGGAGTTGGTGTGTGTTGTGTGCCTCCAGCACAGCACAGTATACACCTGTATCTACCCTTATTTGCTGGTGTTCTGTAATACAGCCATCTGCAGGAGTTAGTGGGTGTTGTGTGCCTCCAGCACAGCACAGTATACACCTGTATCTACCCTTTTTTGCTGGTGTTCTCTAATAAAGGCATCTGCAGGAGTTAGTGGGTGTTGTGTGCCTCCAGCACAATATACACCTGTATCTACCCTTTATTGCTGGTGTTCTCTAATACAGGCATCTGCAGCCTTTACAGTGGGTGTTGTGTGCCTCCAACACAATATACACTACCCAATTGCTGGTTTTCCCATCTCCCTGCAGGCCATTACAATGTCTGGAAGGCCAACAAGGAGAGGCAGACAGTCACAAGCCAATAAAAGAGGGCAAGCAGTCTCTGTGTCTAGAGACAACAGTGCTGGTCGTGGACGCGGTGCATCGTCACCAGCACATGGCCATGGGACACGCTTGTCCTTATTTTCGGCAGCTGGACGCGTTGAGCCGCATCATGCTGAAGACTTGGTAGAGTGGATGACCAAGCCCTGCTCATCCTCTCTCACCCAGGCTCAGGGTACTGGCAAAGCAGCTGCCAACGCGTCCTCTTCCCTCGTCTCAATGTCATCAGTCACTCCTTCCTAGGGATGAGCCGAACACCCCCGGGTTCGGTTCGCACCAGAACCTTCGAACGGACCGAAAGTTTGCGCGAATTTTCGAACCCTATTCGTTATAATGTACGCGAACGTTCGAAATCAAAATTGCTAATTACAACGGCCAATATGCATGTTAATGTCATAAAACAGGTTTGGGGACCCGGGTCCTGCCCCAGGGGACATATATCAATGCAAAAAGAACTTTTAAAAACTAACGTTTTTTCGGGAGAAGTCATTTTAATGATGCATAAAGTGAAAAAAAACCCTGTCCTGGTGCCGTAGTCGCAAAGGTACTCATTGATGGCCCTCTGCTGCGTGTGCAGTCGCTGCAGCATGGCCAACGTTGAGTTCCACCTGGTGGGCATGTCACATATTAGGCGGTTCTTGGGCAGGTTCAGCTCCTTTTGCAGCTCAGTCAGCCGAGCACTGGCATTATAAGATCGGTGGAAATGCACACAGACTTTCCTGGCCTGCCTCAGGACATTCTGTAAGCCTGGGAACCTGCCCAAGAACCGCTGCACCACCAGGTTGAGGACGTGAGCCATACAGGGCACATGGGTGAGCTGCCCCTGTCACAGGGCGGAGAGGAGGTTGGTGCCATTGTCAGAAACGACCATTCCTGGCTTAAGCTGGCGTGGCGTCAACCACCTCTCGGCCTGCCCTTGCAGAGCTGCCAGAACCTCTGGCCCAGTGTGGCTCCTGTCCCCCAAACACACCAGCGCAAGCATGGCATGGCATCTTTTTGCCTGCGTACTCGGGTAGCCCCTTGTATGCCTACGGAGCACCGCTGGTTCCGAGGACAGAGCACTGGAGGAAGAAGAGGAGGAGGGGGTGGAGGAGAGAGGTGTGTCACAACCAGTAGTAGCATTTTGGAGGCGTGGTGGCGGAACAACCTCCAACACTACTGCACCTTGTCCTGCATCCCTCCCAGCTGCCGATAGAGTGACCCAATGGGCCGTGAAAGAACGATAACGTCCCTGTCCATGCCTGCTGGACCATGAGTCAGCGGTAATATGCACCTTACCGCTGACCGCCCTGTCCAGCGAGGCATGGACATTGCCTTCCACATGCCAGTAGAGAGACGGAATCGCCTTCCGTGAGAAAAAGTGGCATTTGGGAACCTGCCACTGAGGAACCGCACATTGAACAAACTCACGGAAGGGGGCCGAGTCTACCAACTGAAAAGGCAGCAGTTGAAGTGCTAGCAATTTAGCCAAGCTAGCATTCAACCGCTGGGCATGTGTATGGCTGGGAGTATACTTCTTTCGACGGTCCAGCAGCTGGGGCAGGGAAATTTGCCTGCTACAATCGGACGTCGGTGTACTGCAAGTACTTGGTTGTGACACACCTAATTCTACACCTTCAGTCCTCTCAGAGCAGCTTTCAGAGAGGACTGAAGATATAGTGGGGATGGAGATCCCAGCTGATGAGGAGCAAGGAGAGGTCCGCTTTGTTCTTTGGTGTGGGTCTTTTATGTGTGCTTGCCAACGAGCTGCATGGCAGGTCGACATATGTCTGCTCATGCTTGTGGTGCCCAAGCGGCTGATGTTTTGGCCACGCGAGATACGCTTGAGACAAATATTGCAAATAGTGGTGCGATCTGATGCACTCGTCTCAAAAAAGGCCCACACCAAAGAACTTTTATGATAACGTGCAGAGGCAGCGCCCTGCACAGGCGGAGCTCTGCGGTGTGGTACAGTTGCTGTGCTGGCCTCTAGCTGGCCTCCAGGGGGCATCCTGCCTCGTTGGACATGTGACGCCGCATCCTCCTCCTCCTCCTCCTCCTCTCTCCCTTCAGGCACCCACGTGGAGTCAGTGACCTCATCATCCCCTCCCTCTTCACCACTAGAGCAAACCTAGCAGTAAGCTGCAGCTGGTGGAACAGTACTGCCAGATTGCTGTCCTTCAGCATCCCCTCTCTCTGCGCGCACACTACTGCCTTCCTCAAGATGGGTATCATCATCCGAGCCTTCGAATCGTTGGGCATCCTCCTGGAGCATGTACCCAACACTGTGCTCAAACAGTTCGGGGGACTCCTCAGGAGGACATGGTGGGTCTAGGGAAGGGGTGGCTGATGATGCCATTGAGTACGCGTTGGCAGCTGCTCTGCCAGTACCCTGAGCCTGGGTGAGAGAGGATGAGGAGGGCTTGGTCATCCATTCTACCAAGCCTTCGGCATGATGCGGCTCCACATGTCCAGCTGCCGAAAACAAAGACAAGCGTGTCCCATGGCCACGTGCTGATGACGATGCACGACCACGTCCACGGCCAGCACTGTTGTCTCTAGAAACAGAGCCTGCCTGCCCTGTGTTCTTGCCTCGGCACGCTCTGCCTCTCCTTGGCGGTCTTCCAGCCATTGTAGTCGGTAGTGTATATAGTATAAAAAATAGAGCTCCTATGTGTGCTCACAACACACTGTAGGTCCTATGGGTGCTGACACTAACACACTATAGGTACTATGTGTGCTGCTGACAAGAAAATATAGGAGCTCTGTGTGCTGCCACTAACACACTAGAAGTCCTATGGGTGCTGCTGACACAATAGTTAGTATATGTGTGCTGCTGTCAAGAAAATATAGGAGCTCTGTGTGCTGCCACTAACACACTAGAAGTCCTATGGGTGCTGCTGACACAATAAGTAAAATATGTGTGCTGCTGTCAAGAAAATATAGGAGCTCTGTGTGCTGCCACTAACACACTAGAAGTCCTATGGGTGCTGCTGAGAAGAAAATATAGGAGCTCTGTGTGCTGCCACTAACACACTAGAAGTCCTATGGGTGCTGCTGACACAATAGGTAAAATATGTGTGCTGCTGTCAAGAAAATATAGGAGCTCTGTGTGCTGCCTCTAACACACTAGAAGTCCTATGGGTGCTGCTGAGAAGAAAATATAGGAGCTCTGTGTGCTGCCACTAACACACTAGAAGTCCTATGGGTGCTGCTGACAAAATAGGTAGTATATGTGTGCTGCTGTTAAGAAAATATAGGAGCTCTGTGTGCTGCCACTAACACACTAGAAGTCCTATGGGTGCTGCTGACACAATCGGTAAAATATGTGTGCTGCTGTCAAGAAAATATAGGAGCTCTGTGTGCTGCCACTAACACACTAGAAGTCCTATGGGTGCTGCTGACACAATAGGTAGTATATGTGTGCTGCTGTCAAGAAAATATAGGAGCTCTGTGTGCTGCCACTAACACACTAGAAGTCCTATGGGTGCTGCTGACACAATAAGTAAAATATGTGTGCTGCTGTCAAGAAAATATAGGAGCTCTGTGTGCTGCCACTAACACACTAGAAGTCCTATGGGTGCTGCTGAGAAGAAAATATAGGAGCTCTGTGTGCTGCCACTAACACACTAGAAGTCCTATGGGTGCTGCTGACACAATAGGTAAAATATGTGTGCTGCTGTCAAGAAAATATAGGAGCTCTGTGTGCTGCCTCTAACACACTAGAAGTCCTATGGGTGCTGCTGAGAAGAAAATATAGGAGCTCTGTGTGCTGCCACTAACACACTAGAAGTCCTATGGGTGCTGCTGACACAATAGGTAGTATATGTGTGCTGCTGTTAAGAAAATATAGGAGCTCTGTGTGCTGCCACTAACACACTAGAAGTCCTATGGGTGCTGCTGACACAATCGGTAAAATATGTGTGCTGCTGTCAAGAAAATATAGGAGCTCTGTGTGCTGCCACTAACACACTAGAAGTCCTATGGGTGCTGCTGACACAATAGGTAGTATATGTGTGCTGCTGTCAAGAAAATATAGGAGCTCTGTGTGCTGCCACTAACACACTAGAAGTCCTATGGGTGCTGCTGACATAATAAGTAAAATATGTGTGCTGCTGTCAAGAAAATATAGGAGCTCTGTGTGCTGCCACTAACACACTAGAAGTCCTATGGGTGCTGCTGAGAAGAAAATATAGGAGCTCTGTGTGATGCCACTAACACACTAGAAGTCCTATGGGTGCTGCTGAGAAGAAAATATAGGAGCTCTGTGTGATGCCACTAACACACTAGAAGTCCTATGGGTGCTGCTGAGAAGAAAATATAGGAGCTCTGTTTGCTGCCACTAACACACTAGAAGTCCTATGGGTGCTGCTGAGAAGAAAATATAGGAGCTCGGTGTGATGCCACTAACACACTAGAAGTCCTATGGGTGCTGCTGAGAAGAAAATATAGGAGCTCTGTTTGATGCCACTAACACACTAGAAGTCCTATGGGTGCTGCTGAGAAGAAAATATAGGAGCTCTGTGTGCTGCCTGCCACTAACACACTAGAAGTCCTATGGGTGCTGCTGAGAAGAAAATATAGGAGCTCTGTGTGCTGCCTGCCACTAACACACTAGAAGTCCTATGGGTGCTGCTGAGAAGAAAATATAGCTCTGTTTGCTGCCACTAACACACTAGAAGTCCTATGGGTGCTTCTGAGAAGAAAATATAGGAGCTCTGTGTGATGCCACTAACACACTAGAAGTCCTATGGGTGCTGCTGAGAAGAAAATATAGCTCTGTTTGCTGCCACTAACACACTAGAAGTCCTAGGGGTGCTGCTGAGAAGAAAATATAGGAGCTCTGTTTGCTGCCATTAACACACTAGAAGTCCTATGGGTGCTGTTGGGGTGCAATGCTGTGCTAACAGCACTGCGGTTGGTACTACTGCAATACTGTACTAACAGTAAGCACGCACCAGACTAATCCCCAGCAGCAGCTAATAACACACTAACTGTGCAATCAGCAGCAATGAACGATCAATGATTTAGGTAGCAATGGTTTAGCAAAGAAATAGCCAATGGTTTAGCAAAGAAGAGCAAATCTTTCAGTAGCAATCAAGCAAAGACAGAATCAGCTGACTGATCTCTCCTAAAGCCGGAACTCATGTGACCGGGGCCGACGGCGTGGCGGCCTTTTAAATGGTGGGGCATGTACTAAAGCCCCTGAGCTTTAATTGGCTACAGGCGTCCTGAGGCGACCGAGCGAACGTGGGTTCGAATCGAGCACCGGGCCCATCCCTACTCCTTCCCTAGAGCCACCATGTCCTCCTGAGGAGTCCCCCGAACTGTTTGACCACAGTGTTGGGTACATGCTCCAGGAGGATGCCCAGCGTTTTGAAGGCTCTGATTATGATACCCAGCTAGAGGAAGGCAGTAGCGTGAGCGCAGAGAGAGGGGATGCTCAAGGACAGCAATCTGGCAGTCATGTTCCACCAGCTACAGCATACTGCCAGGTTTGCTCCAGTGGTAAAGAGGGAGGGGATGATGAGGTCTCTGATTCCCCGTGGGTGCCTGATAGGAGAGAGGAGGAGGAGGCACATCTCCAACGAGGCAGGATGCCCTCCGGGGGCCAGCTTAAGGGCAGCACACCAACTGAATCACACCGCAGAGCTCCGCCTGTGCAGGGCGCTGACTCTGCACGTTATTCCAAAAGTTCTTTGGTGTGGGCCTTTTTTGAGACGAGTGCATCAGATCGCACTGCTGCTATTTGCAACATATGTCTCAAGCATATCTCGCGTGGCCTAAACATCAGCCGCTTGGGCACCACAAGCATGACCAGACATATGTTGACCTGCCATGCAGCTCGTTGCCAAGCGTACCTTAAAGACCCACACCAAAGAACAAAGCGGACCTCTCCTTGCTCCTCATCAGCTGGGATCTCCAACCCCACTATACCTTCAGTTCTCTCCGAAAGCTGCACTGAGAGGAATGAAGGTGTAGAATTAGGTGTGTCACAGCCAAGTACTTGCGGGCACTCTGCTAGCAGTACACCGACGTCTGATTGTAGCAGGCAAATTTCCCTGCCCCAGCTGCTGAACTGTCGAAATAAGTTCACTCCCAGCCATCCACATGCCCAGCGGTTGAATGCTAGCTTGGCTAAATTGCTAGCACTTCAACTGCTGCCTTTTCAGTTGGTAGACTCTGCCCCCTTCCGTGAGTTTGTGCAATGTGCGGTTCCTCAGTGGCAGGTTCCCAAACGTCACCTTTTCTCACGGAAGGCGATTCCGGATCTCTACCGGCATGTAGAAGGCAATGTCTTTGCCTCGCTGGACAGGGCGGTCAGGTGCATATTACTGCTGACTCATGGTCCAGCAGGCATGGACAGGGACGTTACCTATCTTTCACGGCCCATTGGGTAACTCTTTTGGCAGCTGGGAAGGATGCAGGACAAGGTGCAGTAGTGTTGGAGGTTGTTCCACCACCACGCCTCGAAAATGCTACTACTGGTTGTGACACCTCTCTCCTCCACCCCCTCCTCTTTTTCTTCCTCCACGGCCTCTTCCTGTCCTTTGTCCTCGGAACCAGCGGTGCTCCGTAGGCGTTCAAGGGGCTACGCAAGTACGCAGGCAAAAAGATGCCATGCCGTGCTTGCACTGGTGTGTTTGGGGGACAGGAGCCACACTGGGGCAGAGGTTCTGTCAGCTCTGCAGGGGCAGGCCGAGAGGTGGTTGACGCCATGCCAGCTTAAGCCAGGAATGGTGGTTTGCAACAATGGCACCAACCTCCTCTCTGCCCTGCGACAGGGACAACTGACCCATGTGCCCTGTATGGCTCATGTCCTTAACCTGGTGGTGCAGCAGTTCTTGGGCAGGTACCCAGGCTTACAGGATGTCCTGAGGCAGGCCAGGAAAGTCTGTGTGCATTTCCACCAATCATATAATGCCAGTGCTCAGCTGGCTGAGCTGCAAAAGGAGTTGAACCTGCCCAAGAACTGCTTTATATGTGACATGCCCACCAGGTGGAACTCAACATTGGCCATGCTGCAGCGACTGCACATGCAGCAGAGGGCCATCAATGAGTACCTGTGCGACTACAGCACCAGGACAGGGTCAGGGGAGCTCGGATTTTTTTCACCACGCCAGTGGGGCATGATCAGGGATGCATGCACTGTCCTGTCACCATTTGAGGAGGCCACGAGAATGGTGAGCAGTGACAGTGCATGCATCAGTGACCTGTTGTCCACCTGTTGGAGCATACGCTGCGTGGAATAATGGACAGGGCACTTGAGGCAGAACAGAGGCAAGAAGAGGAGGACTTCCTTGCCTCTCAAGGCCCCCTCCATCCACACAGTGTTCCTTCTGTCCCGCCCATCACACAGGAAGAGGATGAGGAGGAGGAGGAGCCTGGCATTAGCATCAGCAGTCTTTTACGGATGATTTACAGCCCCAAGAAACCGGTGGACTTGTACGTGGCTGGGAGGAGGTGGCTGCGGATCATGTAGTCCTTAGTGACCCAGAGGATTCCGGACTGAATGCCTCAGCTAACCTATGCTGCATGACCTTCCTGATCCTGCAAAGCCTGCGGAAGGATCCTCGTATTCTTCGGATCAAGGAGAGGGACCATTACTGGCTGGCCAATCTCCTTGATCCACGGTACAAGGGTAAGGCTGCGGACCTTATCTTGCCGTCGCAGAGGGAGCAGAGGATGAGACATTTCCAGGAGGCCTTGCAGAAAGGTCTGTGCAACGCATGCCCAGAGACTGGGAGGTTACAAACTCCTGGTCCTGGACAACAAGTTGCTGAGGCTTCGGTCAGTAGGAGAAGAAGCGGTGGAGAAGGTGGCCGCCTGACCGATGCGTTCAGACAATTTTTTAGTCCGCAGCCCCAAGGTATGATCGGTTCCAGCAACCATCGCCAGCGTCTGATCTACATGGTGCAGGAATACCTAGGGGCAAGGTCAGACTTGGACACCTTTCCCGCCGAAAATCCTCTGGCTTACTGGGTCTTGAGGATGGATCACTGGCCAGAGCTTGCACAGTATGCAATTGAGCTACTGGCCTGTCCTGCATCCAGTGTTCCTTCGGAACGCACATTCAGTGCTGCTGGAGGCTTTGTCACCGATCACAGGGTGCGCCTGTCCACCGACTCGGTTGATCGACTGACCTTCATAAAGATGAATCAGTCTTGGATCACCACCAGCTACCAGGCACCTGAAGCTGATGTAACAGAATAATTTATTTTGAAATGTCACATCCCTTCAAGACTGCCTATGCTGATGCTGAGTGACTGCCCTGTTATGTTGACTGACTGTCCTCTTCCTCCTCAATGATCCTTTGTTTCTGTGTGCCACCACCAGTAGCTAAGGCCCAATTTTTCAGCCCCTGTTTGACAGGGGCATGTAATTACAATTTGTTATGCAATGCTTTGCAACAGGGCTCATTCCTGCACTCCAACTAGAGTATCTGGGAGAGGTTGCAGTGTCGTGGCACCAGCACCAGTGCCTAAGGCCCAATTTTTCAGCCCCTGTTTAACAGGGGCGTGTAATTACAATTTTTGATGCAATACTTTGCAACAGGGCTCATTGCTGTGCTCCAAGTACAGTATCTGTGAGGGGTTGCAGTGTTGTGGCACCAGCACCAGTGCCTAAGGCCCAAGTTTTCAGCCCCTGTTTAACAGGGGCGTGTAATTACAATTTTTGATGCAATACTTTGCAACAGGGCTCATTGCTGTGCTCCAAGTACAGTATTTGTGAGGGGTTGCAGTGTTGTGGCACCAGTGCCTAAGTCCCAATTTTTCAGCCCCTGTTTAACAGGGGCGTGTAATTACAATTCTTGATCTAATAATTTACAGCAGGGCCCATTCCTGCACCCACCAAGAGTAACTGTGAGGGCTTACAGTGTTGTGGCAACACCGTCCACCACCACCAAAGGCCCAATTTTTCTGCCCCTGTTCAACAGGGGCATGCAATTACAATTCTTGATCTAATAATTCACAGCAGGGTCCATACCTGCGCCCACCAAGAGTAACTGTGAGGGCTTACAGTGTTGTGGCAACACCGTCCACCACCACCACCAAAGGCCCAATTTTTCTGCCCCTGTTCAACAGGGGCATGCAATTACAATTCTTGATCTAATAATTCACAGCAGGGCCCATACCTGCGCCCACCAAGAGTAACTGTGAGGGCTTACAGTGTTGTGGCAACACCACCACCACCACCAAAGGCCCAATTTTTCTGCCCCTCTTCAACAGGGGCATGCAATTACAATTCTTGATCTAATAATTCACAGCAGGGCCCATTCATGCGCCCACCAAGAGTAACTGTGAGGGCTTACAGTGTTGTAGCACTAGCACCACCACCAAAGGCCCAATTTTTCCTACTACTGTTCAGCAATGGCATGCAATTACAATTCCTGATATAATAGTTCATAGCAGGGCGTTCCAGCGCCCAACAAGAGTAACTGTGAGGGCTTACAGTGTTGTGGCAACACCAACATCTAAGGGGCAAATTTCTGCAGAGTATATACGACAGGCCCCTACTTTTAAACATCCAACTTACAAACGACTCCTACTTGCAAACAGAAGGAGACAACAGGAAGTGAGAGGAAATCTACCCCTAGAAAGGGAAATTCTATCCTGTAACAATAATATGGGAAAAAGGTATCTCCTCTCTACTGATGCTTTATCACCAATCCTTGTTTCAATAAAACCCCCACTTTTCCAAAAACATTTGTCATTGGGACGGAAAGTGAGGTGAAATGTTCTGAACAGGTGCACAGACAGCAAAACAAATGTTACAGGGATGATAACCCTTCCCTATGTTCTCAAAAAAGCTTAAAAATAGATTTTTTTGGCTGCAGCTACACTTAAAAATGTACCTGTTCCAAATTACAAACAGATTCTACTTAAGAACAAACCTACAGTCCCTGTCTTGTTTGCACCGCCTGTATACTGCTGTTCAGAGTATATAGGGTTGTAGGTATAGGATTTTATTTTGGGTGCGGGGTTCCCCTTAATATCCATACAAGACCCAAAGGGGCTGGTAATGGGCTGGGGTGGGGGGTGATGGGGTAGCCATGCCATTTTTCCCAAGGATTTTCATCCATATTGCCAGGACAATACATTACATTAAAGCCGCAAGCAGTTTTAAATGGCTTTTTTTCCTTTACAAATGTCATTTTGTGCAGGGACAGTTCTAAACACGGGAAACACATGCCACTTCACAGGCATACTTTTGGTACGATATTTAAAGGAATATTTAATTTTTTTTTTACTTTATGCATCATTAAAATGACTGCTCCAGAAAAAACGGCAGTTTTTAAAACTTCTTTTTGCATTGAAACATGTCCCCTGGGGCAGGACCCGGGTCCCCAAACCCTTTTTAGGACAATAACATGCATATTAGCCGTTATAATTAGCACTTTAGGTTTCGAACGTTCGCGTCCATTGTAATTAATAGGGTTCTAACGTTCGTGCGAACTTTCGGTCCGTTCGCAGATTCTGGTGTGAACCGAACCGGGGGGTGTTTGGCTCATCCCTATTGGTAAAGAACTCCTGGAGCAGAGGGGCAGGTGAAGCTGTCGGAGCGTACGGTCCGGTCAAGTTCTCCATCAAGGACTCAAGGGCAGTGAAAGGTCGGTGAGTCTTACCACAGTGGAGGGCTGGATGTGCCAGGAAGTCTGTGAGGGAACTTTGCTTTTACACAGTCATCAGCAAAGTCTTCATCATTACACAGTGAATGATGAGGAGTCCTGGATCAGAGGAGAGACTGTGGGGATATGTGTCAAATTGATGTGGCCTGAGGGCACAGTATTTGCAAACTGGGCTGGCTGGGAACAGTAGTCCACCATACAACATGTGCTTTTAAACTACTAGGCCTCCGGGGAGAGGTGCTGCAGGCCTCAGGCCTAGTAGCAGCGAGCAATCAGAGCTGGCTTGGGGATTTATTCAGAGTGGGTCCTTCTTGCTTACAGAAGAAGATATGACATTACTTTATTTCAGAATAAGCTTTGTGCAGGAGGAGAAGAGTTCTGGGAACATCACCCTTACATGGTCAAGAGTGATGTCCTCATTCCTTACACGGTAATGGATGGGGAACACCTGGAATCAGGCTGGATAAGGCCATGCAATATAAACAGGGGTGGGGATTGGATCACTGGAAAGGGCAAAAGATCAAGTCCATAAACAAAGAGCAGGGCCGAACTGGCCGACCGGGATACCGGGGTATTTCCCGGTAGGCTGCCTGCCCTGGGGCCGCTTTGCGGCTGCACAGCTCCCCTCTCTCCTGCTCCTGTGACCTTGGAGCTCGCTGTGTCTGTGTTCTGCGGGAGCGCACCACGCTGTAACATGGTCCCGCCCCCCTAGACCGGCTCGTGTGATAGTAGATAGAATCAGTGTTCCACCTATCACACAGCCGGTCTAGGGGGGCGGGACCGTGTTACAGCGTGGTGCGCTCCCGCAGAACACAGACACAGCCAGCTCTGAGATCACAGGAGGAGATGCCTGTGAGTACAGCCCGCCCTGTGTGCCTGGATAGAGGGATCAGCAGGGGGGCAGCATATAGAGGAAATGAGCTTTCTATATTTCTCCATGCAGCCGCTGAATGCTTGGAGGAGGGAGAGGAGAAGAATCAAGCATTCAGCGGCTGCATGGAGGAATATAGAAAGCTCATTTCCTCTATATGCTGATCCCCCTGCTGATCCCTCTATCCAACTTCTTTTACTGCCCCCCCCCTTGCTCATTGTGCTCCCCCAGTGCTCTCCTCCCCCACCACACTCTCCAGCCCCCCCCCCCCCCCCCACAGTTCCCTCAACCCCTGTTTTTTCTGCCCCCCCCTGCTCTCCAGCTCTCCCCATCCTTCTCTAGCCCCCACCCAAGTGCTCTCCAGCCCCCCCCCCCCCCATGCTCCCCACCCCCCACAGTGCTGCCCAGCCCCCCTGCTCCCCACCCCTGTTCTTTCTGCCCTCGGTGCTCTCCAGCTCTCCCCATCAGTCTCCAGCTCCCACCCCAGTGCTCTCCACCCCCCACAGTGCTCTCCAGCCCCCCCCCCGTGCTCCCCACCTCCGACAGTGCTCTCCATCCCCTCCGTGCTCCCCACCCCTGTTCTTTCTGCCCCCGGTGCTCTCCAGCTCTCCCCATCAGTCTCCAGCCCCACCCCAGTGCTCTCCACCCCCCCCAGTGCTCTCCAGCCCCCCCCCCCTGTTCTCCCCACCTCCCACAGAGCTGTCCATCCCCACATGCTCTGCCAGTGCACCAGTGCACCGCTCCGGTGTGAAAGCCCTCGGGCATTAACACTGGAGTGCATAAAGCAGCTGTTTTAGGGCATTTTGCAGGTGCTATTTTTAACGCTATAGCGCCTGCAAAACGCCCTCAGTGTGAAAGGGGTATAAGTGTAGCAATAAGACATTTAAAGTGGATGTAAACCCAAAATGTTTTTTTTTTTTTTATGTCATAATGTAGAGAATAAGATTTCCTTTCATTTGAGCCCAGTCTTGCCACACAGATGATTTACTCGAGGCCTGACCAATCCTCTTTTATTGTTCAGTTAGAGAAATCTTGAAAAAGTCTTGAAAACTTTGTCAAAAACACCCCCTTGCTGTGAGTGACAGGTGATTTACATATCATGCACTAGGGGCTCAACTAATATTCTCTGCAGATCCACTGCTTCCACTTTACACCTACTTCATTGGTCGTATGGTGTTTATTAATAAATGAAGTAAACTGATCCATGTGCAAATTCATATACAACATAAAGTGCTTTGGGATCAGGATGCTGTTCCCTGCAGATCCCCTGCTTCCACTTTGCACCTACTTCATTAATGTTATCATATTTGTTGCTATAATAAATAAATAAAAAATCTGTGTAAATTCATGTAATCATAAAATATTTTGTGCTCAATATAGTGTTCTCTGCAAGTCCACTGCTTCCACTTTGCATCTACTTCAATTAACTTATTTTGCTAAAAAAAATCCCCCAATCAATGAAAAGTTGATAAGGTGTAAAGTTCTCGGTGCTCCAAACTGTGCCAGCTGTAGTGTAGCCACGCCTTCTTCCACCTCTTACACACGTGATGGTGAGGGCGCCCCCTTAGTAGTGCTTCCCCACTCACCAGAGCAATATGACTCCCAGCTTTTCATCTACCAGAGTCACCAACATCCTTCACACTCTCCTCACCTCCGATGGCAAAGGAACCGGATCCTCCTTGCTCACTCCTGCAAGTCTGCTGCGCTTTCTGTCAGTCTCCCTCCTAGACTCCTCCTCCGATCGCTGTTCCAGCAGGAGCTCCGCCTCTTCATACACACTCAGAGCTCCGCCCCTTCATACACATTTAGAGCTCCGCCTCTTCATACACACTCAGAGCTCCGCCCCTTCATACACATTTAGAGCTCCGCCTCTTCATACACACTCAGAGCTCCGCCTCTTCATACACACTCGGAGCTCTGCCCCTTCAGACACACTCAGAGCTCCGCCTCTTCATACACACTCAGAGCTCCACCTCTTCATACACACTCGGAGCTCTGCCCCTTCAGACACACTCAGAGCTCCGCCTCTTCATACACACTCAGAGCTCCGCCCCTTCATACACATTTAGAGCTCCGCCTCTTCATACACACTCAGAGCTCCGCCTCTTCATACACACTCGGAGCTCTGCCCCTTCAGACACACTCAGAGCTCCGCCTCTTCATACACACTCGGAGCTCCGCCTCTTCATACACACTCAGAGCTCCGCCTCTTCATACACACTCAGAGCCCGCCTCTTCATACACACTCAGGGCTCCGCCTCGTCATACACACTCAGGGCTCCGCCTCTTCATAACACTCAGAGCTCCTCCTCTTCATACACACTCAGGGCTCCGCCTCTTCATACACACTCAGAGCTCCGCCTCTTCATACACACTCAGAGCTCCGCCTCTTCATACACATTCACGGCTCCGCCTCTTCATACACACTCAGAGCTCTGCCTTTTCATACACACTCAGAGCTCCGCCTCTTCATAAACACTAAGAGCTCCACCTCTTCATACACATTCACGGCTCTGCCTCTTCATACACACTCAGAGCTCCGCCTCTTCATACACATTCACAATCCGCCTCTTCATATACACTCAGAGCCCCGCCTCTTCATACACACCCACAGCTCCGCCTCTTCATACACACTCAGGGCTCCACCTCTTCATACACACTCGGAGCTCTGCCCCTTCAGACACACTCAGAGCTCCGCCTCTTCATACACACTCAGAGCCCGCCTCTTCATACACACTCAGGGCTCCGCCTCGTCATACACACTCAGGGCTCCGCCTCTTCATAACACTTAGAGCTCCTCCTCTTCATACACACTCAGAGCTCTGCCTTTTCATACACACTCAGAGCTCCGCCTCTTCATAAACACTAAGAGCTCCACCTCTTCATACACATTCACGGCTCTGCCTCTTCATACACACTCAGAGCTCCGCCTCTTCATACACATTCACAATCCGCCTCTTCATACACACTCAGAGCTCCGCCTCTTCATACACACTCAGGGCTCCGCCTCTTCATACACACTCAGGGCTCCACCTCTTCATACACACTCAGGGCTCCGCCTCTTCATACACACTCAGAGCTCCGCATCTTCATACACACTCAGAGCTCCGCCTCTTCATACACATTCACGGCTCCGCCTCTTCATACACACTCAGAGCTCTGCCTTTTCATACACACTCAGAGCTCCGCCTCTTCATAAACACTAAGAGTTCCACCTCTTCATATACACTCAGAGCTCTGTCTCTTGATACACACTCAGAGCCCCGCCTCTTCATACACACCCACAGCTCCGCCTCTTCATACACACTCAGGGCTCCACCTCTTCATACACACTCAGAGCTCCGCCTCTTCATACACACTCAGGGCTCCGCCTCTTCATACACACTCAGGGCTCCGCCTCTTCATACACACTCAGAGCTCCACCTCTTCGTACACACTCAGAGCTCCGCCTCTTCATACACACTCAGGGAGGAGAGAAAGGGGAAGAATATACAGTACATACACACACAGCACAAGGCCGTGTTCACACTACAAGATGTTTCTTGAGCTGCAGTTCCTCTGAGCTCCAGAAGGTGGTGATCTCACCTCTACCCAGACAGGAAGTCTCTATGGAATACAGACAGGAAGTGATGTCAGGTACTGGCAGACATCCCATTTCGTAAGACGTAGAGAGAAGACACTGCAGGATTTGGCGGCAGAGGAGGTAATATGTACATTAACCCCTTCAGGAGGGATCAGTTGATAATTAACCACTTCAGCTCCGGAAGAATTGGCTGCTCAATGACCAGTCCATTTTTTGTGATACAGCACTACTAGTTGCTTTAGCTGACAATTGCGCGGCTGTGGGACGCTGTAACTAAACAAAATTTACGTATTTTTTTCCCCATAAATAGAGCTCTCTTTTGGTGGTATTTGATTATTTGATTATTTTTTGCGCTATAAACAAAAGAAGAGTGACAAGTTTGAAAAAAAACACAATATTTTTTACTTTTTGCTATAATAAATAAAATTAAAAAAAAAAATAATCGTTTTCCTCATTTTAGGCCGATACGTATTCTTCTACATATTTTTGGTAAAACAAATCGCAATAAGCGTATATTGATTGGTTTGCGCAAAAGTTATAGTGTCTACAAAATAGGGGATAGTTTTATGGCTTTTTATTATTATTATTTTTTTCACTAGTAATGTCGATGATCTGCGATTTTTTTTTTTCTAAAAAAAAGTTTTTCACAAATAATACAAGTAGTTCCCGTAAAACAGACGGCTATGTTACATTAACAAATTCCAACAAGAAGACATTATATTGAGGAAAACATAACATGTGATTTGGTTGTTGAAGCCCCTGGTGATCTGCGATTTTTATCGTGACTGCGACATTGCGGCGGACACTTTTGACACCATTTTGGAACCATTCACATTTATACAGCGATCAGTGCTATACAAATGCATTGATTACTGTATAAATTTCACTGGCAGGGAAGGGGTTAACACTAGGGGGCGATCAAGGGGTTAATTGTGTTACCTAGGGAGTGATTCTAACTGTAGGGGGAGGAGACCGATCAGTGTTCCCCTGTACTGGGAACACACGATCGGTCTCCTCTCACCTGACAGGACGTGGATCTGTGTGTTTACACACATAGATCCACGGTCCTGCTCTGTTAACGGGCAATCGCGGGTGCCCGGCGGACATTGCAGCCGGGAAGCCCAGGACGTCATATGACGCCCGCCCAGGATGGGAGATCCCTTCTGCGGACGTCATATGATAATGGGTGGGATGGGAAGTGGTTAAAGGGCCAGTGTGCTGCATTTTCTTTTTCTATGCGGACACTCTATTTGCTCTTTCTCTCTCTGTGGGTCTCTAGTGGTGGACAAGGCACCAAAGCCTCCGCAATCACTGCCATCTTGGTCCCAACTCCTGGACCATTCTTACATCCGACGCGATTCAGTTAGGCTGGGGCGCTCGTTGCGGATCCGACATGGTCCAGGGAAGACGGGGGTCCGACACCAGCAACGTAGTATCCAATGTGCTGGAGCTGAGAGCAGCCTTGATGGCCATATCTCTTCTGGCCTCCTCTCTGAGGGAATTCGCTCCCGATACATATGGACAACAGAGCGGTGGTGGCATATGTGCAAAACCAGGGCGGCACACACAGCAGATCCCCGATTAAGGATGAGCTCAGGCGTGTTCGCATGCTCCACGCGCGGAGCCCGCCAGGAAGTCAGCGCAGCGATGCGCTAATCACAGGCAGGGAGACATTGCCCGATCTCTGCAGCCGCGCATCGGGGCAATGTCTCACTGCCTGTGATTAGTGCAGCACTGCCCCGACTTCCTGGCGGGCTCCGCACGTGGAGCATGCGAACACACCTGAGCTCATCCTTATCCCTGATGCAGGAAGTGGAGCCAATTCTGTCATGGGCAGAGGGGAACCCGCTGAACCTCAGAGCGGCCTACATCCCAGCCTTTCAGTTTTTACCAAGCGGATCTGTTGTCCAGGAATATGGCCGACAACAAGGAGTGGTCTCTGAATCCGACAGTGTTCGATTGGATTTTTCAACAATGCGGTCACCCCCATATAGACGTTCCAACACCAAGACACCTCTCTTTTTCTCAAGATATGTCTGCCGGACGTCAGCGGGGGTGGACGCGCTGGCTCAGTCATGGGATTTCCGCTTGGCCTATGCCTTCTCTCCAGTTAGGGTTGCCACCTTTTCTTCAAGCCAAACCCAAACACTTTTGCGGCACAGGTCATTTTTTGTTGTTGCAGTAAACACTATGGGATTTAAAAAATACCTAAGACACAGGGAGAGTAGTAATGTAGCGCACAGAGCGCACCAGTGGGTGTGGCCAAATTGCTCTTGTTGACATCATCACCCCACCCTTCAGTGATGCCAAACCTGCCCCCAAACAGCCGCCCGCAGTCTCTATCTCGGTTACTTGGGGAGCCACAGTCTGGTCTGAATAATGTGTCCGGGTTTCAGGTGGACTGAAACCCAGGACACATGATTCAAAACCCCAACTGTCCAGGTAAATCCTGGACAGGTGGCAACCCTACCTCCAGTCCCTATGATCCTACATTTTCTCCAACGACTCAGCAAGGAGAGGGTGATCGCGTTGGCAGTAATCCCTTATTGGCTGCGGAGGCCATGGTTCACCCTGCTGATGCATCTGTCCCTCTGCGAACCCCTCCCTCTCCCACACCTGGTCTAAGGTTATCAGTGGTGTACCCCAAGGTTCAGTGCTGGGACCCTTACTTTTTAATATCTTTATAAATGATATTGGGTCTGGGATCAAAAGTAACATTTCCGTCTTTGCAGATGACACCAAGCTATGCAGTGGAATAACGTCCTTACAGGATGTCTCCAATTTACAAGCCGACCTCAATGCTCTGTCTAATTGGGCGACTATGTGGCAGATGAGGTTTAATGTTGATAAATGTAAAGTTCTGCACTTGGGGGCTAAGAATATGCATCATACATACTAGGGGAGTACAACTGGGGGAATCCGTAGTGGAGAAGGATCTGGGTGGTCTGGTAGATCATAAGCTCAATAATAGCATGCAATGCCAAGCTGCGGTTTCCAAAGCGAGCAAAGTCCTTTCTTGTATTAGGAGAGGTATGGACTCCAGAGAGAGAGATATCATTTTGCCCCTGTTTAAATCATTAGTAAGACCTCATCTGGAATATGCAGTTCAGTTTTGGGCTCCAGTTCTCAAAAAGGATATCGGGGAACTGGAGAAAGTGCAGAGAAGGGCAACCAAACTGATAGGAGGCATGGAGGAGCTCAGCTATGAGGAAAGATTAGAGGAACTGAATTTATTCACTCTTGAGAAGAGGAGAATAAGGGGGTATATGATCAACATGTACAAATATATAAGGGGTCCATATAGTGAACTTGGTGTTGAGTTATTCACTTTACAGTCAACAAAGAGGACAAGGGGGCACTCCTTACGTCTAGAAGAAAAGAGATTTTTATCTCCAAATACGGAAAGGTTTCTTCACAGTAAGAGCTGTGATAATGTGGAATAGACTCCCTGCAGAGGTGGTTCTGGCCAGATCAGTAGATTGCTTTAAGAGGATACTTTCCTAAATGTACATAATATAACTGGGTACTAACATTTATAGGTAAAGTTTATCCGGGGAAAATCTGATTGCCTCTCGGGGGATCAGGAAGGATTTTTTTCCCCTGCTTTAGCAAATTGGATCATGCTCTGCTGTTTTTTTTTTTTTTTTTGCCTTCCTCTGGATCAACTGTGGGTATAGAATTGGGTATATGGGATTGTATGATATATATTTTTTTTTATTTGTGGTGAACTGGATGGACTTGTGTCTTTTTTCAACCTAACTAACTGTGTAACCTTCTGTAACCCATCCGCATCCAGAGACTCTGAATTTAAGGGTCTGAAAGTTGAGAGGAGGAGTTTTGAAGAAGTTGGCTGTTCCAGCCAAGTTATCAAAACTCCTGCTTCAGGCAAGGAAGGCCTCCACAAGCAATACCTATTTACAGGATTTGGCAGACATTTCCCAAATTGGCACAAAGAGAGCAGTTTGACCCACTAAGACCGGAGGTTCAGAACGTGCTGCAATTTCTCCAGTCAGGCCTAGATTTAGGACTAGGCCTTAATACCCTGAAGGTGCACGTCTCGGCCCTCTCTGCTCTCACTGACACCAGATGGGTCCTAAATCCTCTGGTAGAATGCTTTCTAAGGGCGGTAATAAGGCTAAAACAACCAAGAAGTCTATACCCCAAATGGGACTTACCGATAGTGCTAAACTTTCTTGCAGCACCTCCCTTTGCGCCTACGGAAGGCTGTTCTTTGGAAGACATGACACTGAAGGTGACCTTCCTGGTAGCTGTTACATCATGGCGCAGAGTCTCCGAAATTCAAGCCCTTGGCTCTCGAGATCCCTATATCGTTTTCTATCCAGACAGGGTAGTCCTTCAGCCTATCCATCAATTCGTCCCTTCCACATATCACTCTAATCAGGAATGGGTCATCCCAGCATTCCCGGAAGAACAGAATTCATCAAAACTGCACAAATTGGATGTAGCAAGAGAATTAAAGTCCTACATCTCTGCTACTCTACACCTCCGTAAAGATAAAAGGTTATTTGTAGTTCCCAGTGGTGCAAGGAAAGGACAAGCAGCATCGAAGTGCACAATAGCAGGATGGATTGTGCGGATTATACACAGGGCTTACCGGGCTAGTGGGCTTCCTGTTCCTCAGGAAGTGAATGCGCACTTGACAAGAGGGATTTCATCTTCATGGGCAGCCTGGCAAAGGTCTCCCCTGAGATAATCTGCAAAGCAGCAAGCTGGTCCTCGTTCTCCATGTTTATGGCTCACTACAGCCTAGATCCAGCCAGTCTCAACTCCTGGGACTTTGGGAGGGAGACCTTACAATTTTCTGTTTCGTAATAGTCAGTAAAAAAATTCTTCAGCACTCCCTCCCTGGTTGCGAGTTATTTACCATGTGTATGCTGCCATGAAGCCACCAGGAAAATGGAATATTGAATAATTACCTTTCCGTAATGTTGCTTTTCTGGTGCCTTTCCATGGCAGCATATTCCCTTCTCTTGTTCTAATTCTTGTGGCTGAATTGAGTCTAGTTACGAGAATAAGGGGGGGGGGCGCTCTCTTTTATAGAGTTATAATGGTCCTGTGGGTTGGCCGGGGGTGGATCAACCAATCATGCGTATGCTGCCATGGATAGGCACCAGGAAAATAAAATTATGGAAAGGTGAGTATTCAATTTTCCATTTTATCGTTCAACCAGCGGGTTGAGTGGAAAAAACTGAACCAATTCCCCCATCCACACATTGAAGGGGGATGGAGGAATCCTCCTGCTGCACTATTGTATTACATAGTTAGCTAGGCTGAAAAAAGACACAAGTCCATCCAATTCAACCATAAAAAAAAAGAAATAATAAATAAAAAATATCGTACAATCCAATATACCCAATTCTATACCCACAGTTGATCCAGAGGAAGGCAGGGCGGGCGCCCCCCCCCCCCCCCCCCAGAAGAGCGTGCTCCAATCTGCTACAGCAGGGGGAAAAATACCTTCCTGATCCCCCGAGAGGCAATCGGATTTTCCCCGGATCAACTTTACCTATAAATGTCAGTACCCAGTTATATTCTGTACATTTAGGAAAGTATCCAGGCCTTTCTTAAAGCAATCTACTGAGTTAGCCAGAACCACCTCTGGAGGGAGTCTATTCCACATTTTCACAGCTCATTCTGACAATGAGGGTACTCCTCAGTAAGGATAAGCTCAGGCGTGTTCTCAAGCCACACGTGCAGAGCCCGCCAGGAAGTCTGCACTGCACAACGCTAATCGCATGCAGAGAGACATTTTCCCGTTCCGCAGCTGCAGAGATCGAGAAATGTCTCTCTGCCTGTGATTAGCGCTGTGCAGTGCAGACTTCCTGGTGGGCTCTACACGTGTGGCTTGAGAACACGCCTGAGCTCATCCTTACTTCTCTGCTCTCAGAATACACAGATCAGTGATGAAGCTATTGGCTGCAGCCGCTGATCGAGTGACTTTTATCCAGCAGTGACCACACATGGATGGAAATGTGACCGATCCCTGCTGAACCAGCTGAATTTCCATGTCTCTATGGTCACCATAAGTGACTTCCTCCCCTCCCCCCTCATCTCCTTCATTATGTAAGTCATGCTGAGATAATCTCCCATTGGCTGAGCAATATTCTCATTTGTCTCTGAGCTCCTTCTTGCTATTCCTCGTCCTGCCTGTTGTTTCCTTGGATTGATTTTCTGTGTAGTGACCCCGGCTTCATCTCTTGGATGCGCTCGTCTGTTGCTTGTCCTGACCTTTATCCCGATTCCTGGATCTCCTCCTCATCTCTCCTCCATATCCTCTTACACAGCTTTTCTCCACACCTGCAGTGACCCTGGGGGGGGGGTGGAAACTTGGCACCAGCACTCAGCAAAATCCATCCCCACCATGAGGAGCTCTGGAGAAAATTGTCTGCTATTTACACTTCGTTCCTCCGCACGTCACCTGATCACATGAGAGCTTACTTTCACAGATTCCTGACAGATTTCTGTATGGTAAAGGTCAAAGTTCACTCTTCAGTTTAGGAGAGGAAGGACACACCCAGGAACAATGATTTGGTTTGCATGAGAGCCTCATATAGAGGACCCCTCAAATCTCCCCATCCAAATGTCCCTCCATCCAGAGTCTATATGTCCTATGACATCACACTGACCTCTCAGCTCCTCCTCCCAATGTCCCTTCATCTGGCTTTTTTTCTGATGCTCTTAGGATGTGGGAGGACCCTTGGCATCCTCACTAGGAAAGTAGGACTGTTGGTCCTGTGTTGTATGTAATGACGTCAGAATGTCTGCAACAAGCATTTAACCTGCGTAGTGTGGGGGTCCTGTGTGGGTAAATTATACCTCAGCCTGAAGTGGGGCTTTAATAAAATGAAGACCTGAATGGTGAGGTGAGGAGGATTCTGGGAGGTCACATGACATCTCTCTTATCTCTATAATTAAAACACAGACCTGAATGGTGAGGTGAGGAGGATTCTGGGAATATTATTTGATTTTGCTCTTTGTGTTCAGATCTAGAGTTTTCCTCCTGTGAAGTCTGGAGATCATATGACCATCACATTGCCTCCACCTCCCTCCCTGATAGAATAGAGAAATACAAAGAAGATTCTAGAAGTCCCCAGAGAGATGATGGAGGAGAGGTGAGCGGTGCTGGGAATTCTGGGACATTATCCAGTAACAGACAAGGGATGTGTCTGGATGGTGACTGTATCATTGTGTTTGTCAGGTTCCTATAAGGTGTCAGGATGTCACTGTCTATTTCTCCATGGAGGAGTGGGAGTATTTAGAAGGACACAAGGATCTCTACAAGGACGTCATGATGGACAATCAGCCGCCCCTCACATCACCGGGTAAGAGGAGACTTTATTGTAAAGGAGAGAGCAGTACGGAGGGTCCACCTAGATCCCCCATCATCTGATAAACACATAGAAACAATGTATTCAGTCAGTGTGTGTGTTTCCTACAGATGGATCCAGTAATGGGAACCCACCAGAGAGATGTCCCCGTCCTCTGTATTCCCGGGATTCCACACAGGAAGGTCACACCATCCCTCACCATCATCAGGTAGATGATTGATAATTATTGGTAGTTCTGATTTATACACAGCATGATTGTTACAATGAATGTTTTATTATATATTCAGAGTGGAAACCTCGGGGGTGATAATATTGATGTTAAAAAAGAGTATAAAGAGGAGGATGAGGAGTATGGAGTGATGGAGGAGTTTTCAAAAAGACACAAGAATATGATGGAGCCACCTAATACCAGGAACCCACCAGAGAGATGTCCCCATCCTCTGTATTCCCGGGATTCCACACAGGAAGATCACACCATCCCTCACTGTTACCTCAAGGTTTGTGGGACAGAGGTTATAAAACACACTTATAGAGACAATGGGGGTTATTTACGAAAGGCAAATCCATTTTGTACTACAAGTGCAAAGTGCACTTGAAATTGCACTTGGAAGTGCAGTCGCTGTAAATCTGAGGGGTAGATCTGAAATGAGTGGAAGCTCTGCTGATTTTATCATCCAATCATGTGCAAGCTAAAATTCTGTTTTATATTTTCCTTGCATGTCCCCCTCGGATCTACAGCGACTGCACTTCCAAGTGGACTTTCAGTGCAATTTCAAGTGCACTTTGCACTTGTAGTGCAAAGTGGATTTGCCTTTCGTAAATAACCCCCATGTGTGGATTTTTTATGTGAGGTCACAATAATAAATCTTATATCTTACAGATGATATTTTCTCTCATTTTCTTGATTTAGAGTGGAGATCCAATCGATATAGAATTTGAAGTTAAAACAGAAGAAGAAGAAGAGACATCTATGAGGGATGATCAGCAGTCTATGGAGAAGGATGGAATAACGGGGACATTTATAGAGGAGGACACTCCTACAGAGATCAGTACAGGTGGGTCATTAACACTAAATACATTCCTCCACCCATACTGCTCACTGATTGGTCCAGAGTAGGGCGGGGACTGGGTGATATCAGCCTGTAATCCCCTGGTCACTTTGCTGAGCTGTGTTTCCCATCCTGTATTTTTCTCGGCTAATCTTCATTCTGTGTGCTTCAGACACAATTTATGTATCTAGACTGGATTTATGGAGATTCTGAGGTTCAGCTGGAAGAAAAATGTTGATTTTTCACCATACCTGGGTCTAGGAAGATCTCTGACAGAACAATTCTCCAAGGATTGCTTATTGGCTGTGACAGGATAGAATTTCCCTTCCTAGGGTAGATTTCCTCTCACTTCCTGTTTTCCGTTTGCAAGTAGGAGTCGTTTCTAAGTTGGATGTTTGAATGTAGGGGCCTGCTTATTGGCTGTGCCGGGTGGAGGGATATGTCTGTATAGTCTCAGACCCAAGTCACTGAGTGCAGTCTCAGGAGATGGGAGGCAGCGGTGTGGGACCTCTGCAACTTGTCTTCCACTGATTACTGAATACCAAAATTATGAGTCATGACCTCTGCAATATATAAATTATATTGTACATTACATACCCCTGACTCCTGCACTATATAATATGTGTTATACATGACCTACTCATAACCCCTGCACTATATACTCTGTTATACATGGCCTACTCCTGACCCCTGCACGATATACTCTATGTTGTACAGTGCGCATACTCCTGACTTCTTTTGCACCCATTTTCTACCAGCTGGACATTTTATATCTGATGATTTGATTGGAGCACAGACTTTTACATGTTGATAATGTGATAGCATCCTCAAACTTTGGAACCTTAAACAGAAAGTGATAATGAGGGAGGAGTCAATAACCCAATGATGGTGGTCTTCAGGATCAGTCCAGTCTTCATCTTGGTTGTTCTGCCCATCCTCACTCTCTGACCTCTGGTGGTGCTCAGCCCTGCTGTTATTCATGACTAAATCGTGGACTAAATAATAAGAGGCGGCTCTAGGCTTTGTGAGGCCTAATGAAAATCTTGGACATGAGGCCTCACTCCAATAATGGGAAAAATAATTAGTGCTAACAATTAATTGTATTCGGCCCCTTTCACACTTGTTCGACTTGGACATCAGAGTCGCATGACAAGTCATACCCCATGATTAGGGATGAGCCGGACATCCCCGGGTTCGGTTCGCACCAGAACCTGCGAACGGACCGAAAGTTTGCGCGAACGTTAGAACCCTATTAGTTACAATGGACACGAACGTTCAAAATCTAAAGTGCTAATTATAATGGGCAATATGCATGTTATTGTCATAAAAGAGGTTTGGGGACCCGGGTCCTACCCCAGGGGACATGTATAAATGCAAAAAGTAGTTTTAAAAACTGATGTTTTTTCGGGAGCAGTCATTTTAATGATGCATAAAGTGAAAAAAAAAAGTGAAACATTCCTTTAAATATGGTACCTGGGGGGTGTCTAAAGTATGCCTGTGAAGTGGCATGTGTTTCCCGTGTTTAGAACTGTCCCTGCAACAAATGACATTTGTAAAGGAAAAAAAGAAGCCATTTAAAACTGCTTGCGTCTTTAATGTCATGTCTTGTCCTGGCAATATGAATGAAAATCTTTGAGAAAAATGGCATGGCATGGCTACCCCATCACCCCCCACCCCACCCCAGCCCATTACCAGCCCCTTTGGGTCTTGTATGGATATTAAGGGGAACCCCGCACCCAAAATAAAACCCTATACCTACAACCCTATATACTCTGAACAGCAGTATACAGGCGGTGCAAACAAGACAGGGACTGTAGGTTTGTTCTTAAGTAGAATCTGTTTGTAATTTTGAACAGGTACATTTTTAGGTGTAGCTCCATCCAAAAAAATCGATTTTTAAGCTTTTTGGAGAACATAGGGAAGGGTTATCACCCCTGTAACATTTGTTTTGCTGTCTGTGCACCTGTTCAGAACATTTCACCTCACTTTCCGTCCCAATGACAAATGTTTTTAGAAAAGTGTGGCTTTTATTGAAACAAGGATTGGTGATAAAGCATCAGTAGAGAGAAGATACCTTTTTCCCAAATTAAATCTAACAGGATAGAATTTCCCTTCCTAGGGGTAGATTTCCTCTCACTTCCTGTTTTCCGTTTGCAAGTAGGAGTCGTTTCTAAGTTGGATGTTTGAATGTAGGGGCCTGCCGTATATACTCTGCAGAAATTTGCCCCATTAGATGTTGGTGTTGCCACAACACTGTAAGCCCTCACAGCTACTCTTGGTGGGCGCAGAAATGGGCCCTGCTGTGAATTATTAGATCAAGAATTGTAATTGCATGCACCTGTTAAACAGGGGCTGAAAAATTGGGCCTTTGGTGGTGGTGGTGGTGGTGGACGGTGTTGCCACAACACTGTAAGCCCTCACAGTTACTCTTAATGGGCGCAGGAATGGGCCCTGCTGTGAATTATTAGATCAAGATTTGTAATTGCACGCCCCTGTTAAACAGGGGCTGAACAATTGGGCCTTAGGCACTGATGCTGGTGCCACAACACTGCAACCCCTCACAGATACTGTACTTGGAGCACAGCAATCAGACCTGTTGCAAAGCATTGCATAAAAAATTGTAATTACACGCCCCTGTTAAACAGGGGCTTAAAAATTGGGCCTTAGCCACTGGTGGTGGCACCCAGAAACAAAAATGTTCTTCCAAGCTATCATCAGGATCATTGAGGAGGAAGAGGATAGTCAGTCAACATAACAGGACAGTCACTCAGCATCAGCATAGGCAGTCTTGAAGGGATGTGACATTTTAAAATAAATTATACTGTTATATCAGCTTCAGGTGCCTGGTAGCTGGTGGTGATCCAAGACTGATTCATCTTTATGAAGGTCAGTCGATCAACCGAGTCGGTGGACAGGCGCACCCTGTGATCGGTGACAAAGCCTCCAGCAGCACTGAATGTGCGTTCCGAAAAAACGCTGGATGCAAGACAGTCCAGTAGCTCAATTGCATACTGTGCAAGCTCTGGCCAGTGATCCATCCTCAAGACCCAGTAAGCCAGAGGATTTTCGGTTGAAAAGGTGTCCAAGTCTGGCCTTACCCCTAGGTATTCCTGCACCATGTATATCAGACGCTGGCGATGGTTGCTGGAACCGATCATACCTTGGGACTGCGGACTAAAAAATTGTCTGAACGCATCGGTCAGACGTCCACCTTCCCCACCGCTCCTTCTGCTACTGACCGAAGCCTCAGCAACTCGTCATCCAGGACCAGGAATTTGTAACCTCCCAGTCTCTGGGAACGCGTTGCACAGACTTTTCTGCAAGGCCTCCCGGAGATGTCTCATCCTGTGCTCCCTCTGCGACGGCAAGATAAGGTCCGCAACCTTACCCTTGTACCGTGGATCAAGGAGAGTGGCCAGCCACTAATGGTCCCTCTCCTTGATCCGAAGAATACGAGGATCCTTCCGCAGGCTTTGCATGATCAGGGAGGCCATGCAACGTAGGTTAGCTGAGGCATTCGGTCCGGAGTCTTCTGGGTCACTGAGGACGACATGAGCCCAGCCACGTACAAGTCCACTGGTTTCTTGGGACTGTAAATCATCCCTAAAAGACTGCTGATACTGATGCTGAGTGCCAGGCTCCACCTCCATGCTGACACAATCCTCCTCCTCCTCCTCTTCCTCTTCCTGTGTGATGGGTGGGAGAGAAGGAACACTGGATAAAGGGGGCCTTGAGAGGCAAGGAAGTCCCCCTTTTCGTGCCTCTGTTCTGCCTCAAGTGCCCTGTCCATTATTCCACGTAGCGTATGCTCCAACAGGTGGACAAGAGGTACAGTGTCACTGATGCATGCACTGTCACTGCTCACCATCCTCGTGGCCTCCTCAAATGGTGACAGGACAGTGCATGCATCCCTGATCATGCTCCACTGGCGTGGGGAAAAAAATCCGAGCTCCCCTGACCCTGTCCTGGTGCCGAAGTCGCGCAGGTACTCATTGATTGCCCTCTGCTGCGTGTGCAGTCGCTGCAGCATGGCCAACGTTGAGTTCCACCTGGTGGGCATATCACATATAAGGCGGTTCTTTTGCAGGTTCAACTCCTTTTGCAGCTCAGCCAGCCAAGCACTGGCATTATATGATCAGCATAAATGCACACAGACTTTCCTGGCCTGCCTCAGGACATCCTGTAAGCCTGGGTACCTGCCCAAGAACCGCTGCACCACCAGGTTAAGGACATGAGCCATACAGGGCACATGGGTCAGCTGTCCCTGTCGCAGGGCGGAGAGGAGGTTGGTGCCATTGTCACAAAACACCATTCCTGGCTTAAGCTGGCGTGGCGTCAACCACCTCTCTGCCTGCCCCTGCAGAGCTGACAGAACCTCTGCCCCAGTGTGGCTCCTGTCCCCCAAACACACCAGCGCAAGCACGGCATGGCATCTTTTTGCCTGCATACCCCCTTGAACGCCTACGGAGCACCGCTGGTTCCGAGGACAGAGCACTCGAAGAGGCCATGGAGGAAGAAGAGGAGGGGGTGGAGGAGAGAGGTGTGTCACAACCAGTAGTAGCATTTTGGAGGCGTGGTGGCGGAACAACCTCCAACACTACTCCACCTTGTCCTGTATCCTTCCCAGCTGCCAAAAGAGTGACCCAATGGGGCGTGAAAGACAGGTAACGTCCCTGTCCATGCCTGCTGGACCATGAGTCAGCGGTAATATGCACCTTACCGCTGACCGCCCTGTCCAGCGAGGCATGGACATTGCCTTCCACATGCCGGTAGAGAGCCGAAATCGCATTCCGCAAGAAAAAGTGGCGTTTGGGAACCTGCCACTGAAGAACCGCACATTGAACAAACTCACGGAAGGGGGCCGAGTCTACCAACTGAAAAGGCAGCAGTTGAAGTGCTAGCAATTTAGCCAAGCTAGCATTCAACTGCTGGGCATGTGGATGGCTGGGAGTAAACTTCTTTTGACGGTCCAGCAGCTGGGGCAGGGAAATTTGCCTGGTACAATCGGACGTCGGTGTACTGCTAGCAGAGTGCCCGCAAGTACTTGGCTGTGACACACCTAATTCTACACCTTCATTCCTCTCAGTGCAGCTTTCTGAGAGGACTGAAGGTATAGTGGGGTTGGAGATCCCAGCTGATGAGGAGCAAGGAGAGGTCCACTTTGTTCTTTGGTGTGGGTCTTTAATGTGCGCTTGCCAACAAGCTGCATGGCAGGTCAACATATGTCTGGTCATGCTTGTGGTGCCCAAGCGGCTGATGTTTTGGCCACGCGAGATACGCTTGAGACATATGTTGCAAATAGCAGCGGTGCGATCTGATGCACTCGTCTCAAAAAAGGCCCACACCAAAGAACTTTTGGAATAACGTGCAGAGGCAGCGCCCTGCACAGGCGGAGCTCTGCGGTGTGATTCAGTCGGTGTGCTGGCCTCAAGCTGGCCCCCGGAGGGCATCCTGCCTCGTTGGAGATGTGCCGCCTCCTCCTCCTCCTCCTCCTCTCTCTTTCAGGCACCCACGTGGAGTCAGTGACCTCATCATCCCCTCCCATCATCTTCACCACTGGAGCAAACCTGGCAGTAAGCTGCAGCTGGTGGAACATGACTGCCAGATTGCTGTCATTGAGCATCCCCTCTCTCTGCGCTCACGCTACTGCCTTCCTCTAGCTGGGTATCATAATCGGAGCCTTCAAAACGCTGGGCATCCTCCTGTAGCATGTACCCAACACTGTGCTCAAACAGTTCGGGGGACTCCTCAGGAGGACATGGTGGGTCTAGGGAAGGGGTGCCTGATGATGACATTGAGTACGCGTTGGCAGCTGCTTTGCCAGTACCCTGAGCCTGGGTGAGAGAGGATGAGGAGGGCTTGGTCATCCACTCTACCAAGCCTTCGGCATGATGCGGCTCAACATGTCCAGCTGCCAAAAATAAGGACAAGCGTGTCCCATGGCCACGTGCTGATGACGATGCACCACGTCCACGACCAGCACTGTTGTCTCTAGACACAGAGCCTGCTTGCCCTGTTTTTCTTGGCTCGTGACTGTCTGCCTCTCCTTGTTGGTCTTCCAGACATTGTAATGGGTAGTGTATATTGTGCTGGAGTCACACAGCACACACACTAACTCCTGCAGATGGCTGCCTTAGATGACAACAGGCCAGAAGGGCAGATACAGGGTAAGGTGGTTTAGTGTGCTGTGTTATAGTCACATAGCACACACACACACTAACTCCTGCAGATGGCTGGCTGGCTGCCTTAGATGACAACAGGCCAGAAGGGCAGATACAGGGTAAGGTGGTTTAGTGTGCTGTGTTATAGTCACAGAGCACACACACACTAACTCCTGCAGATGGCTGGCTGGCTGCCTTAGATGACAACAGGCCAGAAGGGCAGATACAGGGTAAGGTGGTTTAGTGTGCTGTGTTATAGTCACAGAGCACACACACACATTAACTCCTGCAGATGGCTGGCTGGCTGGCTGCCTTAGATGACAACAGGCCAGAAGGGCAGATACAGGGTAAAGTGGTTTAGTGTGCTACTGTTGTGCTATACTCACACAGCACGCCCACACACTAACTCCTGCAGATGGCTGGCTGGCTGGCTGCCTTAGATGACAACAGGCCAGAAGGGCAGATACAGGGTAAGGTGGTTTAGTGTGCTGTGTTATAGTCACAGAGCACACACACTAACTCCTGCAGACGACTGGCTGGCTGGCTGCCTTAGATGACAACAGGCCAGAAGGGCAGATACAGGGTAAGGTTGTTTAGTGTGCTGTGTTATAGTCACAGAGCACACACACATTAACTCCTGCAGATGGCTGGCTGCCTTAGATAACAACAGGCTAGAAGGGCAGATACAGGGTAACGTGGTTTAGTGTGCTACTGTTGTGCTATACTCACACAGCACGCACACACACTAACTCCTGCAGATGGCTGGATTGGTAGAGATTGAGAACAGCACTGAGAAGAATAAACTATCCCTGCCTATTTTTCCTCTTTCCCTACACTATTCCCCACACAGAAATGATTCACAAGTAGATATAGTGTGTACACCGTACAGTACAGTCTGTCACTGACACTGTTCCTAACGCCGGAACATACTACATGAGGCCGCCGGCACAGCGGCCTTATATAGTGTGGGGCGTGTACTAAACCCCCTGAGCTTTAATTGGCCACAGGCATCCTGCTTGTGGCCAATTATTGCTCTCCTCGCCACTGGCTCTATGATTGGCCAAGCATGCAGGGTCACAGTACATGCTTGACCAATCATCAGCCAGCAATGCACTGCGACTGGCGCAGTGCATCGTGGACCGTTCCCAGCACACGAATTTGATGCGAACGGTCCACATAGTTCTGGACTCGACGAACGGCCGATGTTCGATTCGAACATGGGTTCGAATCAAACACCGGGCCCATCCCTACCCATGATTCCCAATGTTAACCATTCATATTTGTGCGACTTCAAGTCGCACCGACCTTCAAAGTAGACCCTGCACTACTTTGGTCCGACTTTGATGCGAGTTGAGGTCCATAGACCTTAAGTTTATCCAGGCATTTCCTGAAATCGCAGATAAATCGCATGATTTCAAAGGCGCGGCAGTGTGAAAGGGGCCTAAATTGCATATATTAGGAGCCTTAAATCCTTTGAACTATGAATTCACAGTTTCTAAAATTTTCTCTAACCATTAAACATACGGTATGTGTGTGTGTGTATAATATATATATAATATTTTACACACACACAAATATAGATAAAATGTGTGCGGCTGCAACTAGCAACAAAAGTCAAAACCCATATTTCTCTATTTACATTAACCCAGCCAGCGCAGAGTTCGCCCTTACATCAGAGTCTGCAGGATTCCTCCTTACAGTGCAAGGGAACCTTTGATATAAAGGGGAATGCTGTAGACTTTCTTGTAAAGGAGAATGTAAGGGGGGGGGGGGCTCTGGTGACCAAAGATCACCTTTATATCAGAGCACACAGCATTCCCCTTTGCATTAGAGTTTCCCTTTACATCAGGGTCTGCAGAGTTTCAACAGGACCTATGATGTGACCACAGACCACCTTCCACAGAGTTAATGCACTAAGGTAAGGGGGGCTTACTAATATAAGGGGGAATCTTTATATCAGTGCATCCTTACCTCACTGTTTTCACTCCCCCTTTACATCAATGACCCCCCCCCCCCCAGACTGGCCTTGCAGGGCTGTCACTAATCTCTTCTCAGGTGCACCGTGCAGGGCTCAGTCAGATGGTCCTCTCTGGGTTACAGCTTGGCGGCTCTGGTTTCATCCCATATTCTCCTCTGCACAGTACACACATGTCTGACTCCTCCCGTGACCCCTGTCCTTAACTCCTCTGTAGACCCCCCATATGCGATACAGAAGATGGCTAGAGACTGTGTGGACATGATACAAGAGATGGTCAGAGACTGCAGACATGATACAGGAGATGGTCAGAGACTGTGCAGGCATGATACAAGTGATGGTCAGAGACTGTGCAGGCATGATACAAGAGATGGTCAGAGACTGCAGACATGATACAAGAGATGGTCAGAGACTGTGCGGACATGATACAAGAGATGGTCAGAGACTGTGCGGACATGATACACAAGAGATGGTCAGAGACTGTGCGGACATGATACAAGAGATGGTCAGAGACTGCGGACATGATACAAGAGATGGTCAGAGACTGTACGGACATGATACAAGAGATGGTCAGAGACTGTGCGGACATAATACAAGAGATGGTCAGAGACTGTGTGGACAGGATACAGGAGATGGTCAGAGACTGCAGACATGATACAGGAGATGGTCAGAGACTGTGTGAACAGGATACAAAAGATGGTCAGAGACTGCAGACATGATACAAGAGATGGTCAGAGACTGTGCGGACATGATGGTCAGAGAATACAGGAGATGGTCAGAGACTGTGCGTACATGATACAGATGGTCAGAGACTGCGGTCATGATACAAGAGACTGTGCGGACATGATACAATAGATGGTCAGAGACTGTGCGGACATGATACAAGAGATGGTCAGAGACTGTGCGGACATGATAAAAGAGATGGTCAGAGAGACTGCGGACATGATACAAGAGATGGTCAGAGACTGTGCGGACAAGATACAAGAGATGGTCAGAGATTGTGCGGACATGATACAAGAGATGGTCAGAGACTGTGCGGACATGATACAAAAGAGATGGTCAGAGACTGCGGACATGATACAAGAGATGGTCAGAGACTATGCGGACAAGATACAAGAGATGGTCAGAGATTGTGCGGACATGATACAAGAGATGGTCAGAGACTGTGCGGACATGACTCTCCCACTGTGCTTATACTCGCATTTCCTTCATGTAGGGGTAAGTTGAGAGTCCTTTGCCCTGCAGAAACTCTTAACATGAGCTGGAGCTTGCACATTTTTTTTATCACTGTGGCAAGTAAATGGTGTGGTGGGGGCCCAAGCTGTACATAACTCTTCATGCCCAAACATTGCTCATAGATGAGAGAGCAGTAAGTTGAAGTGCCCACCCCATATCTACACTTCAGGTGTGTCCTAATACAGATTGAGTCTGCCCCCAGCACACACTATACAGATCCCATAGACAATGCTGTACAGGGCCACTATGATAATGAGAAGCAATGGCACAGCTCACCTGTGTCCAGTCCTAGGCACACCACCCCTCGTCATCTCTGGTCTCCTCCCGCCATCTTCATGCTCCTCTGAGCACCCGCTGCATACACAGTACGGGGATCCAAGCACATGTGGTGGGTGAGGAGGTTGATGTCAGAGGCGCCCTCATTGGATAAAGGGCTGTAGAGCCCTGTTGTGATTTAACCTCTGATTGGCAGAGTGTGTGGTGGGCAGGGCACTGTGTTTAAGCAGCGTACACAGTGAGTGAAAGGGGAGCTCGGGGGAAGGCAGCTCTTGCTAGGATATGCGGCCCCAGCGTTCCCTATAGCCAGTCTGGGGACACCAACCAGGGGACATTCCCTCCCACACACATGTTAGGCAAGTTAGGGGACCACAAGGTCCCTGTAAGCTCTAGGCCTTAGGCGACCGCCTAATTTGCCTAATTAGAGAGCCGCCTCTGTAAATAAGGAATTTCAGTATTTCTTGTGTTGGGAAGATGGCAATGAGTGATAGAGGGGGTGGGGACACTCATCCTATAATCCCCTCATCACTGTCACTCCTATAATAGACAGTTCTCGTTGTTTCCTCACTCTCTGACTAAGGTCCATGAATAAAGAAATGAACTGGTAGGAGATCAGAGGACCCATTTACTAGTTACCTTGAGGGGGGAATTGTAAGATCCTCAGAGACAAAGCTGCCTGATGTGGGCGGAGTCCTGGTTTAGGGCAACCAATCTTCTCATGTCTAGTAATAATCTTTTTTTTTTCTATTTTAGTAGATGGACGGGAGATGAGGAAAACCTCAGAGGATTGTCTCACTTTGTCTCCAGACTGTAAAGTAGAAGATGAGGACATCACACAGTATAGTCCAGGAGAAAACCCGACTACCTCAAATGTCCATCCGGCACCACACAGTGTAGATGGACCATCGTATTCCTCTTATCCTGAGGAACCTCAGACTGTGAGGGACGGTGCCGTCCTTCCAACAGATAAGAGGCTTTCCTGTACTGAGTGCGGGAAGTGTTTCCGTTATAAATCCAAGCTTAATATGCATAAAAGATCTCACACAGGAGAGAAGCCATATTCCTGTACTGAGTGCGGGAAGTGTTTCCCTTCAAAATCCAAGCTTAATGTGCATACAAGATCTCACACAGGAGAGAAGCCGTATTCCTGTGATGAGTGTGGGAAATGTTTTTCACAGGCATCCGCTCTTTACAGACATCAGAGCTCTCACACTGGAGAGAAAAAGTATTCTTGTTCTGAGTGCAGGAAATGTTTTTCACATAAGGTCAGTCTTCAAAAACATCAGAGATCTCACACCGGGGTGATGCCATATTCCTGTCCCGAGTGCGGGAAAAGTTTTTCACAAAAGTACAGTCTTCGAATACATCAAATGTATCACTCAAGTGAGAAACCGTATTCCTGTCCTGAGTGCGGGAAATGTTTTTCAGAAAAATCCAATCTTTACACACATCAGAGATCTCACACGGGGGAGAAGCCGTATTCCTGTCCCGAGTGCAAGAAATGTTTTTCACAGATATCTAGTCTTTCCAGACATCAGAGATCTCACACAGGTGAGAAGCCGTATTCCTGTTCTGAATGTGGGAAATGTTTTTCACAGATCTCCCATCTTTACACACATCAGAGATCTCACACGGGGGAGAAGCCGTATTCCTGTCCTGAGTGCGGGAAATGTTTTTCAGATAAGTCCAGTCTTTACAGACATCAGAGATCTCACACGGGGGAGAAGCCGTATTCCTGTCCTGAGTGCGGGAAATGTTTTTCAGATAAGTCCAGTCTTTACACACATCAGAGATCTCACACGGGGAAGAAGCCGCATTCCTGTCCTGAGTGAGGGAATTGTTCCTCACTGAAGTCCTGTCTTCCTGTACATCAGGGATCCCACACAACCCTCGTGGTGGGGGGGGATTAATGCCTTGAGTGTGGGAAATGTCTTCTATATGAATGTTGCTGGACATCACAGCTCTCATGTGGGGAAAAAGCACACCCTGATATACACCTCATATATAATCCATGGGTGATATACATTTTTGAAGAAAGATTAAACTTTTTTTTTCAAAACTTTCAGTCTTCTTTCAGTTAATTAGCAAAAACTAAAAAACCCCAGTGGTGGGGAAAAAACACCAGAAGAAAGCTCTATTTATCTGAAAAAAAATCTATACATTTAATTTGGGTACAGTGTTGCATGACCGCACAATTACCATTTAATATAGCGCAGTGGTGAATAGTAAAAAATGGCCTGGTCATTAAAGGGTAAAACCTTCCAGGGGTCATATGGGGATGGGAAAATGTAGCAGCTAAATGAATAGTCCTCCTAGCAATGTACAGTAATAACCAGGCTGAAGCTAGGGGGAGCTCCAATGTTTAGAGAAGGGGACTGGCCAATTCATTTTCCTAATAGGCCACATAAAAATCTGGGATTGTTGTAGAGGACCAAACATAATTCTGGTCAATATTCATTTTGGACTGGGGAAGGTGTTTAAGTATGTAAACCTATAGAGAACAAACACCTGGGAATAGGTATAACTCATGAAATAGGTCTCCTTCAGATGGGATTTTCGGGGATGGTAAAAATCGGAGAATGAGACACATTTTTTCTCTGCCCTTGAACAGTAAAATAACTGGCAGATGGGGCGCTCGGCAAACTCACGCACTGTGGCCGTGCCACAACCACATGCAATTGCAATGTGGTAGTGTGTCATTGTAGGGTTAAATCAGGTGGTGATGGGGATAACACCTCCTCACTACCTGCCAAATGCCCTCTGAAAAGCACTGTGACCGGAGAGAGCCTGAGATTGGTACAGTGGGAATATCTGGGAATCCTGTCCTGAGATGCGTACATTGGGAATTTCTGGGGATCCTGCCCTGAGATAGGTACAGCCGGGATTTCTGGGGATCCTGTCCTGAGATGGGTACAGTGGGGATTTCTGGGGATCCTGTCCTGAGATGGGTACAGTGGGGATTTCTGGGGATCCTGTCCTGAGATGGGTACAGTGGGAGTTTCTGGGGATCCTGTCCTGAGATGGGTACAGTGGGAGTTTCTGGGGATCCTGACCTGAGATGGGTACAGTGGGGATTTCTGGGGATCCTGACCTGAGATGGGTACAGTGGGGATTTCTGGTGATCCTGAGATGGGTACAGTGGGGATTTCTGGTGATCCTGAGATGGGTAAAGTGGGGATTTTTGTGGATCCTGAGATGGGTACAGTGGAGATTTCTGGGGATCCTGTCCTGAGAT
The DNA here is from genome assembly GCA_028564925.1 of Lithobates sylvaticus. NCBI lineage: Eukaryota > Metazoa > Chordata > Amphibia > Anura > Ranidae > Lithobates > Lithobates sylvaticus. Next base: position 577,392,233 of record CM053028.1, on the reverse strand, counting down.
GGGTACAGTGGAGATTTTTGGGGATCCTGTCCTGAGATTGGGTACAGTGGAGATTTCTGGGGATCCTGACCTGAGATGGGGATTTCTGGGGATCCTGACCTGAGATGGGGATTTCTGGGGATCCTGACCTGAGATGGGGATTTCTGGGGATCCTGTCCTGAGATTGGGTACAGTGGAGATTTCTGGGGATCCTGTCCTGAGATGGGGATTTCTGGGGATCCTGACCTGAGATGGGGATTTCTGGGGATCCTGACCTGAGATGGGGATTTCTGGGGATCCTGACCTGAGATGGGTACAGTGGAGATTTCTGGGGATCTTGACCTAAGATGAATAAAGTGGGAATTTCTGAAGATCCTGTCCTGAGATGGATACAAAGGGGATTTCTGGGGATCCTGTCCTGAGATGGATACAGAGGGGATTTCTGGGGATCCTGTCCTGAGATGGATACAGAGGGGATTTCTGGGGATCCTGTCCTGAGATGGGTACAGTGGAGATTTCTGGGGATCCTGTCCTGAGATGGATACAGAGGGCATTTCTGGGGATCCTGTCCTGAGATGGGCACAGTGGGGATTTCTGGGGATCCTGACCTTAGATGAGTACCGTGGGGATTTCTGGAGATCCTGTCCTGAGATGGGTACAGTGGGGATTTCTGGGGCTCCTGACCTTAGATGAGTACCGTGGGGATTTCTGGAGATCCTGTCCTGAGATGGGTACAGTGGGGATTTCTGGGGATCCTGTCCTGGAGTGAAGAACTCCCGGGGTTTGCAGAGTGCAGACGATAACACAGGAAGAAGTTGGCTGGGTAGCAGAGTGATAGGAGAGTATCAGGATGTCTCCTAGGCAACGCTCTCTCACCAGAACTGAGCCTCCTCTCTACCAGTCAGCTCCTCAGGCTCTCTCCTTCCAGTTCTTGCAGTTCTCCATACAGACATCTGTGTTTCTCTGAGCCGGTCAGCTTCCTCAGTGAGGTGGTATGGTAACAGTGGAGGCACCGAGGGCCATTTAGGGACAACCGAAGGGTAGGAGGTGACTCTGGGACTGCAATTTTGCAGGCCAGCATACAGAGTGCAGTGAAGTATATCTTATACAGCTCAGTTATATACCTGGTAAAGATGTTATGAAGGCTTCTCTTGCACCTCCTACCCAACAACCCTGAAGGTGTTGATGGGTAGAGCTGGCAGTCACAGTCTTCAGGACAGGATTCAGGAGCAGCTTGGCATCAGAGCAGAAGACGGATGCAGGACCAGGAGTCAAGCAGAGGTCAGCAACAGCCAGGCAGTCAGGGACCAAATCAGCAGGTAGAGCAAGTCCAGGAGACAGGCCAAGATCAGTAACAGCCAGGTAAAGCAGTACAGAAGCAGCAGGCAACGACAAGCCTGGTAAACACACCAGGGTCAGAGTAATCAGGTGAAGAAGGTTGAAGTAGGAGCAGAAGCGAAGTCCAAGGGCAAGTTGGGTTATACACAGATGAGCAGGTGGAGCAAATCGGGTCTCGGGAACAAGCTGAAGACCATTCAGTAACTGCTCATAGTGACATAGATAAGAAAATGTAGCGCTAAAATATAACACTCTGTGTACGAGTGAGTGATAGATGCCAAAAGCCTAAGATGTGTGTCCAAAAACCCACGATATAAAGCAGGTATCAACAATAGTGTGACATCAATAATGTATGCCACTGAAGGCAAAACAATGTGACATATGAAAAAACAATACAACATAAATAAAGTGCAAAATGTTGGAATATAAAGTCCACATTGAGTGAAACGATGATGAAGAGCGAATCCTTCAAGGTAACTCAGGAGCAGGAGGACACTGCATAGGGATGACTAAACCCGGCTTGACTGATGACATAAAGAGGTAGGGTACTCTTACCGCAATGGTTGGATACAGCTACCATACGGTATTTGTATCATATAGGCTTATGCGCTAGACCTCTTGCGCCAACGGGTACCGGATCCAGGAAGCAGGAATCGGAGGTGAACACCACAGCAGGTAGAAAACGAACCACAGCCACCGCACACGATCAGCCTCTTATGGACAGGTTGTATGATCCTGAGACAGTCCACTCAATAGAATCCCAAAAAAAACAGGGGAAAAGAAGAGAGAATGGAAGCGACTCCAATGGTGCAGGTCAAATTTTTTTTTAAATTTATTCACATTGGCATGTGACAAATAAAATCTCGAGAATATAAAACAAAAATAGGTCAGCAATGTGAGAAGTATGAGATAGCTGGCCCGACGCGTTTCGACACAAATCGGTCATCTACTGGGGCATATCTCATAGTGACAGACCAGCTTAATTAGGCCACTGGGTGCCAAGTGCACATGCTAATTCGTATGTTCACATGTATGTGTGCGTGCTCGCACAAACATGTGACAAAGCACAGCTAACATTGCTTCTTCGCTCAGAAGAATGAGTATGTGTGCAATGTGCATGTACATGAGCATAGGTCCACACTGGTTTTCTGGTGCTGGGAATCTGAGTTACCGGTATCTTACCAGTGTATGAAGTGTAATAGTCAGGATAATGTCATACGGCCCGGGATACAGAGTGCAGTGGTCAGTCAATTCTGACACTTCTCTCCCACATGTAAAAATCTGTATTTTCTTGCTAGAAAATTACTAGAACCTCGAAACATTATGTATATTTTTAGGCAGAGGCTCAAGAGAATAAAATGGTGGGCCGTGCTATTTTTTTTATGTCATGCAGTATTTTTACAGCGGTTTTTCAAATGCAAAGTTTTTGAAAACAATTACACTTGATGAATGAATTTTAGTGCACACAAACACAATAAAATACTCTTTTTTTTTTTGTAAAATATAAACAATGATGTAAATGCAGTAAATACACTGCTCAAAAAAAATGAGAGGAACACTTTTAAGCCCAGGTTCACACTGCTGCAGGATTGAAATTGTGCGAGTTCAGCTGAACTTGCACAATTTCATTCCCGAATGTCAGTCCGACGATTTCAGAGACATCTCTGCGACGTTTCCTGCAACGATGTCTATTGAAATCGCACCTGAAATCGCCAAAGGTAGTACAGAAACAACTTTTGGTTATCGGTGTAGGATTCGGATGGTTCCATAGCGGGCAATAGCTGCAGATTTGGCATGCGTTTTGACACGAAAAATTGCATGCCAAATTGCATCAATGTGAACCAGAGCTTAATCAGACTATAGCATTAAGTCAATAAAACTCTGGGATATTGATCTGGTCAGGTAAGTGGCAGACGGGGTTGTTAATCAGTTTCAGCTGCTCTGGTGTTAATGAAATTAACAACAGGTGCACTAGATGGGCAACAAGGAGACAACCTCCAAAACCGGAATGGTTTTACAGGTGGAGGCCATTGACATTTTTCTTCCCCCTACTCATCTATTTTGACTGTTTTTCACTAGTTTTGTATTTGGCTGGGGTCAGTGTCACTACTGGTAGCATGGGGCGATACCTGGACCCTATAGAGGTTGCACAGTCCAAAGAGCATGGAGGAGATTCCAGGAGACAGGCAGTTACTCTAGGAGAGCTGGACAGGGCCATAGAAGGTCCTTATCCCATCAACAGGATCGGTATCTGCTCCTTTGTGCAAGGAGAAAATAGATAAACACTGCCAGAGCCCTACAAAATGACCTACAGCAGGACACTGGTGTGAATGTCTCTGACCAAATAATCAGAAACAGACTTCATGAGGGTAGCCTGAGGGCCCAATGTCCTCTAGTGGGCTCTGTGGCCACTGCCCAGCACTGTGGAGCTTGATTGGCATTTGCCATTGAACACCATAATTCGCAGGTCTACCACTGGTGCCCTGTGCTTCTCAGATGAGAGCCGGTTCACCCTGATCACATGTGACAGCCGTGAAAGGGTCTGGAGCAGCCATGTAAAGGGTTATGCTGCCTGTAACATCATTCATCATGACCGGTTTGGTGGTGGGTCAGTGATTGTCTGGGGAGGCATATCCATGGAGGGACGCACAGACCTTTACAGGCTAGACAATGGCATCCTGACTGCCATTGGGTATTGAGATGAAATCCTTGGACCTATTGCCAGACCCTACACTGGTGCAGTGAGTCCTGGGTTCCTCCTGGTGCACGACCATGCCCGGCCTCATGTGGTGGGAGTATGCAGCCAGTTCCTGGAGGATGAAGGAATTGTTACCATTGAATGGCCCCCACGCTCGCCTGATCTAAATCCAAAAGAACACCTCTGGGACATTGGATGTTTTTGGTCCATCTGATACCGCCAGGTTGCACCTCAGTCTGTTCAGGAGCTCAGTGATGCCCTGGTCCAGATCTGGAGGAAATACCCCAGGACACCAGCCGTCAGGCATGCATACAAGCACGTGGGGGGCCATACAAACTACTATGTACCATTTTTAGTTGCTGCAATGAAATTTCAGCAAAATAGACCAGTCTGCTGCATCATTTTTTCACTTTGATTTTCGGGGTGGCATTTGAATTGCCCCCAGTTTGGCGAACCTGTTTATGGCCCTATGGGAGGAGGATGTCGTCTATGCCCAACAATGTCCACAGGTTGTCCTGTGGGCTAGGTATATCGATGACATCCTCCTCCTATGGGATGGAAGCAGGGATGATTTGGATCTTTTTCTTACTGATCTGAACGCTAATGAGAGGGGTATCGTCCTCAATTATGAGGCCAGTCAAACTGCCATCTCCTTTTTGGATTTAAGAATAGGGGTCACGAATGGAGTATTCACTACTGCTACCCATTTCAAAGACACAGATAGGAACTCCTATATCCCCTTAGGGAGTTGCCATCATGAGGGATGGCTTAAGTCAGTGCCCAAAAGCCAATATTTGCGCCTGAGGAGGAATTGTTCCGATTCTGCAGAGTTCCTTCTCTCAAGACTAAGATATCCCCTAACGTTCTAGATCCACCGGTGGCTAACACTTATAATTTTTTCAGTAACCTTATATCAGGGACCTGGTCCGCCGCGCGCCCCAGTGCGCAGACGCATAGGTCCGGCGCTGCGGCGCACAGTAGGAGTCAGAGGAACGATGTGGCGGCGCACGAACGTACGCGGCCCAGCTGAACGGCGCGCGCGCACGCGCGCTAGTGCACGTCCCATGTGACCTCCACCCGGCCTATAAAAGAGAGGCCCTTGGACCCAGACAGACGCTGGTTCGTCTCTCAGCTGTTCCCTTGTCCCTTGTACCTGTGCCTGCTGTATCTACTTGCCTACCCGTTGCCGACCCGGATTGTCTTGACCTTGTTACCTTCTCCAACCTTGACCTTTGGCTTGTTTACCCGGATCACCACCTCTCTCCTGTGTTTGACCCTCGGCCTGTATACCGGACTTCCACCGCCTGCTTAAGCAGTACTTGACCCTCAGCCTGCCTTGACCTCTTGCTTGTGTTTGACCATTCTATCTGGACTTGTCCTCCTGTGTTAACCTTCTGCTTGTGCCTGATTAATCTTGTGTTTGATCCTCAGCCTGCTGCCTGTTTACCCATCAGTGTTGGAGCCTCCGCCAGTCTGCCTGTGTACCCAACTACACCTGGATCCACGCCTAAGCCACCACCCAACAGGTGGCTTGTGCCTCTTGGTGCCAACCGTCCCCTGTACCATCTTCAGGGGTGGTAGGCGCTGAGTCGCAAGGGCAACCGCTCTCGGCATCTTGGCCTCGGTGAGTACTTAGTTCCTGATAGTACGAACCAGCCATGACAGAGGCCAACAGAGCGGGATCTCCTCTGGAGATGCTATGCCAACAGGTATCTGCCCTCATGGAAGCTGTACAAAAGCTACAAGAAGGCTATGTACAGGTGGACAACCGTCTTCAACAGTTGGCAACAGCCTCTCTTCCGACAAGCCCAGCTCCTGGATCAGCCAGTGGAAGTTCTGCACCGCAGGCCCAAGCGCCACCCGCCATGATGATGGCTGTACCCGAACCCAAGGTCCCAGTACCTGAGCGATTTTCAGGCGATCGCAGGAAGTTCAGGTCTTTCAAGAACGCCTGCACCTTGTACCTTGCCTTACAGCCCCGAACTTTCTCTTCAGAAATTGTAAAAGTGGGATTTGTCATGTCATTGCTATCAGAGGAACCCCAGACCTGGGCCCACGGTCTCATGGAGCAGAGGAACCCCCTGTTAAACACTGTGGACTCTTTCTTTGAAGCAATGGGCCAACTTTATGATGACCCTCAGCGTTCTGCCACTGCCGAAGCCACACTACATACTCTTTCCCAGGGCAAAAGGCTAGTAGAAGATTACACGGCAGAGTTTTGCAAATGGTCAGCCGACACTACCTGGAACGAGGCAGCCCTTCGTTACCAATATCGATTGGGGCTGAACGAAGTCCTGAAGGATGAGTTAGCTCGGGTGGAGACCCCCACAACCCTGGAGGAGTTAATCCAACTGGCCACCAAGTTGGACCGGCGCATGCGGGAACGGCGTTCCGAGCGCCTACAGAATCCCCGACCAGTGTGGGTACCCCCTAGGGCACCGCCTACATACCCTGCCTCCTCCTTTTCTCCAGGTACGCCGGCTCCGGAGGGGGAGCCCATGCAACTTGGCCTAGTTCGCCCCCGGCTTTCTCAGGAAGAAAGGCAACGCAGACGCAGGTCTAACCTGTGCCTCTACTGCGGGGGTTCTGGGCACTACCTACTGAACTGCCCCATCCGGCCCAGTAAGTTGCCCTCTCAAACCACTGTCAACTGTCAAACCATTAACCTTGTCCAGGCTTACGTGACTCTTTCTGTCTCCCTACAGCTGGCGGGAAAGGAGATTCGGCTCCCGGCCGTAATTGATTCAGGCGCCTGCAGTTGTTTTCTGGACATTTCCATCGCCAACGAATGGCACATCCCCTGTCTAAATAAAGAAAGACCTTTACTGGTCCACTTGGCTGACGGGTCCCTTCCACACTCAGGACCAGTAGTCCAGGAGACCCCACCTATCCTCACCACTACAGACTCCGGCCACCAGGAACTGCTACGTTTTGATTTGATTTCTTCCCCGATGTTTCCCATCATCCTGGGACTCCCGTGGTTACAGGCCCATGATCCTCAGATCCATTGGGACCGGAAGGAGGTCTCCTTCTCTTCTCCCTACTGTCATCAACATTGCATCTCCCCGGCTCCGAGCTGTCACCTGGCAGTCATCTCAGCACCAGAAAACCTCCAGCACATTCCACCTGCCTATCAAGACTTCAGGGATGTGTTTGACAAGAAGAAGGCCGACCGTCTACCACCTCACCGGGCTTATGACTGCCCCATTGAGCTTTTGTCTGGCTCTGAGATTCCTTTCGGGCGTATATTCCCGTTATCTGAAACTGAGTTGAAAACATTGAAAGCCTACATTGACGAAAACCTTGAAAAGGGCTTCATTCGGCCCTCTACCTCCCCGGCTGGGGCTGGCATCTTTTTTGTAGGGAAAAAAGATGGGTCACTCCGACCTTGCATTGACTATAGGGAGCTTAATAAAATCACGGTGAAGAACCGGTACCCGCTACCTCTAATTCCCGAGCTCCTCCAACGTTTCCGATCGGCCAAAGTTTTTTCCAAGCTTGATTTAAGGGGCGCTTATAATCTTGTCAGGATCCGCGCAGGTGATGAATGGAAGACAGCCTTCAGGTCCAGGTTTGGCCACTATGAGTATTTGGTGATGCCCTTTGGCCTGTGTAATGCTCCAGCTACCTTCCAACATCTGGTGAATGACATCTTTAGGGAGCACCTGGACGACTTCTTGGTTGTATACCTGGACGATATCCTTATTTTTTCAGCCACCTTGGAAATGCATCGGAGCCACGTTAGGAGAGTACTTGCCATCCTTAGAGCCCACCAATTATATCTTAAGGCTGAAAAATGTGAATTTGAGAAAACTTCTGTACAGTTCTTGGGGTTCATCATCTCTACCGAAGGCACTACAATGGATCCCCAAAAGGTCAAGGCGGTGATAGAATGGTCAGCTCCCAAGGACAAAAAGGCCGTCCAACGTTTCATCGGGTTTGCTAATTTTTATCGGAGGTTCATCATCGGGTTCTCCTCTATCGTTGCTCCCATCACCCGCCTAACCCAACAACATGGCCGTTTCCAATGGTCCCAGGAAGCCCAGGATGCTTTCACCAAACTAAAGACCCTCTTCACCTCTGCTCCTATTCTACGACACCCGGATCCTCTACTTCCCTTTGTACTGGAGGTTGACGCCTCGGAATCTGCCACAGGTGCCATCCTGTCACAACGCCACGGGCCAAAAGCCCTCCTTCACCCAGTGGCCTTTGCCTCCCGGAAATTGAGCCCATCCGAAAGAAATTATGATGTTGGGGATCGCGAGCTATTAGCCATTAAGGCCGCCTTGGAAGAATGGAGGTACCTTCTGGAGGGGGCAACTCATCCAATTACTATCTTTACGGATCATAAAAATCTCGAATATTTACGTACCGCCAAACGGTTGAGGCCTCGGCAAGCTCGCTGGGCACTTTTTTTTTCTAGATTTACCTTTCATATTTCCTATCGGCCAGGGTCAAAGAATGGCAAAGCAGATGCCCTCTCCCGAATCTCTCCGGAATCTTCTCAAATGTCGGAACCAAGTACCATTTTGGCTCCCCAAAATTTTCTGCTTCTTACTCCGGCAGATCTGTCTACCTCTCTCCTCACTGCCTCAGCTCATTGCCAGGACCCTATTGTGTCTACTCTGGAAAAACGTGAAGACCTATTCTGGTCTCGGAATAAAATTTTTGTACCCCTAGAAGTAAGACCTTTGGTCTTGAAGACTCTCCATGACCACAAACTGGCAGGTCACTTCGGGAACCGGAAGACGGCCGAACTCATCTCTCGTACCTTTTGGTGGCCAGGCTGGAGGCAGGACTGCCGTACTTACATCTCTTCCTGTGTCCCGTGCCAACGAAACAAGGGTCAAAAAACCAAACCCTGGGGGTTATTGAGGCCATTACCCATCCCGGAACGTCCATGGGCAGACATCTCAATGGATTTTATTGTGGAACTACCCCCCTCAGAAGGATTTTCTACCATTCTGGTAGTGGTTGATCGACTGTCCAAAATGGCCCATTTCTTGCCTATGGTTGGTACTCCCTCTGCTCTCGAGACTGCCAACATCTTTACCAAAGAGGTCGTCAGGCTCCATGGGGTCCCCAGGAGCATTGTCTCTGACAGAGGTTCCCAATTCACCTCGAAGTTTTGGAAGGCACTCTGCAAAACCTTAGGAATCAAAATCTGTCTTTCTTCAGCCTATCACCCGCAAAGTAATGGCCAAACAGAGCGTACCAACCAGACGCTCGAGCAGTATTTGCGATGCTTCTGCTCCTCTGCTCAAGATGATTGGTCCTCCTTGCTGGCGTACGCGGAGTTCGCATACAATAATTCTTCCCACTCAGCTACCAACCAAACTCCTTTCTGGGCAAACTGTGGCTTCCACCCATCATTTCTGCCAAACTCAATTCCTGAATCACCAGTTCCTGCGGTACAAGAGCGTCTAGAGGCCATTCAAAACAACTTTCGAAAGCTCCAGGAGACCATGCAACAGGCTCAAGAAGGGTACGAAAGATACCACAACAGAGGCAGGAGGGAGAACCCCCATTTCAAAATCGGGGAAAAAGTGTGGTTGTCAACGGCTCATCTCAAGCTCTCTTGCCCCTCACGGAAACTGGGCCCCAAATTCATTGGGCCATTTGAGGTCAAAAAGGCAGTGAATCCCGTGGCCTTTGAGCTTTCGCTACCAAAAACTTACAAGATACATCCTGTTTTCCATGCATCTTTACTGAGACCTTTGGTTCCAAGTCCCTTCCCAGACAGGGAGGAACCTCCGCCACCACCTGTCACAATCGATGGCATGGAAGAATTCGAGGTGGAATCACTTCTAGGATGCAGGAAGGTGGGTCGTCAGCTACAGTATCTAGTGAAATGGAAGGGGTACCCATTGGAGGATAATTCCTGGGAGCCATCGGGAAATTTCCATGCACCAAGGTTAATTAAGATTTTCCAGCAGGAGCATCCTGAACTAATGGACAGCCTGGGCGTCCGGAGTCCGCCCCTTGGGGGGGGGCACTATCAGGGACCTGGTCCGCCGCGCGCCCCAGTGCGCAGACGCATAGGTCCGGCGCTGCGGCGCACAGTAGGAGTCAGAGGAACGATGTGGCGGCGCACGAACGTACGCGGCCCAGCTGAACGGCGCGCGCGCACGCGCGCTAGTGCACGTCCCATGTGACCTCCACCCGGCCTATAAAAGAGAGGCCCTTGGACCCAGACAGACGCTGGTTCGTCTCTCAGCTGTTCCCTTGTCCCTTGTACCTGTGCCTGCTGTATCTACTTGCCTACCCGTTGCCGACCCGGATTGTCTTGACCTTGTTACCTTCTCCAACCTTGACCTTTGGCTTGTTTACCCGGATCACCACCTCTCTCCTGTGTTTGACCCTCGGCCTGTATACCGGACTTCCACCGCCTGCTTAAGCAGTACTTGACCCTCAGCCTGCCTTGACCTCTTGCTTGTGTTTGACCATTCTATCTGGACTTGTCCTCCTGTGTTAACCTTCTGCTTGTGCCTGATTAATCTTGTGTTTGATCCTCAGCCTGCTGCCTGTTTACCCATCAGTGTTGGAGCCTCCGCCAGTCTGCCTGTGTACCCAACTACACCTGGATCCACGCCTAAGCCACCACCCAACAGGTGGCTTGTGCCTCTTGGTGCCAACCGTCCCCTGTACCATCTTCAGGGGTGGTAGGCGCTGAGTCGCAAGGGCAACCGCTCTCGGCATCTTGGCCTCGGTGAGTACCCAGTGTCTAGACACTATTTGGAAGCCCACAGTAAGGACCCCTCCAAGACAATTTTTCTGGGGATTGACAAATATGTGCCCCAATGGAGGGGAGGTTCACTTGTCCGGGGCATTTCAAGATTAGAAATGGCCTGGATATATAAGATTAAATGTTATACTCCGTTCGGGCTAAATGTCGACACTGACGTCAATGCGTTTATAGACAATTCTTGATGTCCTGCTGACCTCTTTCTATAAATATTTTCAAGGTTGGAGGTTTTATGATTTCCATATTTAGTTTCATCCAAACATTTGGTGTTTTTTTACATTATGTCCATCTGTTGTGTATATTGTGATGAAGTAGACTGTAAGGTGCTGTCTTTCAAAGGCGGATTTAGTCCCCCTACAATCACCTACTCTCCCCTCTATGGAGGTTTAATATTTTCTATATTTATCCCCCAATTATATATTTTGCTTGTTATATTAACTATTCTTATCCGGGTATGGGAGTTTATCTGACCCCCACCATTTTGCGAGTTGTTTTCTAATTGAACTCAACACGCATCTATATAAAAACAAATTTTTTCAATATTTTCCTACACGTTGGGTTTGAGTTGGGTTTATTTACTAGGTGTGTGAGCACCTAGTCTAATATATAGTTCCAACTTTAATCTAAAGGGTTGGTATGAGTCCCATTTGAACCCCACGATTGTTACTTTTACTACATTGGAGGTGTCATTTCCATAGGTTCCTGCCCAATACGTGGTTAGTGGGAATGCATTCTGATATTCCACCACAAGATGGAGGCCGATATTTTGGACTGCCGATTGTGGCTTAGCAATAGTGATTCCTTTATTCAGTCTAAATTACCAGTTTTATAAGTGTTTGTGTGCCAATTTGTTTTGGTACACAATTATATTTCTTAATTTAGAATAATATTACTGAATACATATATCCCACATATGATTGGCATTGGTGACAATTATTGCCGTGGATATTTTCCATTGTCAAGTTTTTACCTTATCCGCCATTGAGAGTCGCATCAGGGCGTGATTGTATGTTGTCTATAAAGTTGCGATGAGTCATCGCGTTCCGCGTTTGAGCGGGTGTACGATTTGCCGGCCGGCACATGTTTTTATCTTCTATTCCTGCCTATTTATTTTCGCTTTGATGTAAGTAGGAGTGTTTTTTACTGAATAAATTTTTTACTCTGATATCACACTATGGGAGCATCCTTCTCTTTTCCACATGTTCATATTGGCCATTAAGAGATTATTGGTTCGGTATCACTGGAGATTGCCCTCAGTACCATCGGTCCCAAGGAAGATTGTTAGCGTATTATCCGTCCCTGGTTGACCTTATGAAGGAGATCGCATTTGGGGTCCATCTGGCTGTGATTTACCCTGTTATCAACTTATGGGCTTATTTGAGCTTGCCCTCTGGTAAGCACATTCTACTAATGGTGGTGGATCACGACAGTCACTATTTATTGGTTGTTCACCTTGTCACCTTTGGATTTATTTTTTCATACTGGACTTTTATGGCTATCAATTAGATCATATCACATGAAATTGCTTCAGGCTTTTATTTACTTACCTATTGGACTTTTATGGTTATCAATTAGATCACATTACACGTAATTGTTTCAGGCCTTTATTATCATTTTTTATTTTCACATTCATATTTTTCTAAATTTTTTTAATTTGGGTTATCAGCGCGGCTTTTTGTATTATCTTTGAATTCAGCCCTCTGTAGGTTGATAATCTTCATTTCCATCAATCGATGTGGCATGTGCCCAACGTCGGTGCGCGTCAGTGCCCGCTCATTGGTGCCACCTTATCAGTGCCCATCAGTGCTGCCTTATAAGTGCCCATCAGTAAAGGAGAAAACGTACTTATTTACAAAATTTTATAACAAACAAAAGCCAAACTTTTTTTTTTTTCAAAATTTTCTGTTTTTTTTTATTTGTTTAGCAAAAAATAAAAAGCGCAGAGGTGATCAAATACCACCAAAAGAGAGCTCTATTTTTGGGAACAAAATGATAAAAATTATGTTTGGGTACAGTGTAGCATGACCGCGTAATTGTCATTTAAACAGCGACAGTGCAGAAAGCTGAAAATTGTCTTGGGCAGGAAGGGGGGTAAGTTCCTGGTATTGGAGTCGTTAAAGAAAATTCCTCCGAGGGAATAAGTGAATTGAGACTAGGAATGTGCGAAGAACGAGTTGCGGATAAGTCATATATTAAACGATATTTATTAGAAAATGTCTCTCAAACTACACCATTGGGTCTGACCCGCCACATGTCAAATAGTGATGAACAAAAAAGGACCAATTACAACTCCTTTGGCCACTTCTGCTTCCAGCAACTCATTCTCTATCAAAGCATGACTGTCTGCAGACAAAAGATTCTTACATTACGATTCTGTAGGCATTGTGATTAAGCCTGTACTAAACCCAACAGGGAAACCATCCAACAGGAATTGTCTGAAACCTAAGGATGGGTGACCTTCTAAATAAGCCCTTAGTGCGGAAATATTGACTTGGCTTAGTCACAAAGACCAGCCAGGAGGATTTAGGATGAGCTCTAAAACAATTGGAGCTAACATGCAGGATCCTGCACTGGTTGTAATTGCACCCTGAATGGTTGAAATTGTTGCACACCTGCGCTTTACCCAAATAATGGATGGGCCTGCCCAATTTATCCACCTGCCCCGAAGGTCCTGTGGAGGACACACTGGCCACCTGCTTGCTGATCCCTGACTGACCCGGGGCCTCAAATATAGGACACCATGTAGATGTATTTGCTGAGGACTGGCGTATACTACACACCTGGGACTTTTGATTGGCAAAATGCCTGCAAAAAAGTTCCATGTCCACATTACTCCAACACATTACTACCTGGAACTGCGCCCAAGTGGCCGCCACCTTAGCTGAGAAAGACCGATGATAATCATAGATTATGAACCCCCCCCCCCCCCGTATTTGTGTGCTAGATCCACCACTTTGTGAAAATATAATTCCAATTCCACCCTATCGTCCGGACTCACATTACAGATAATGTCTCAGAAGATGCCAAAAGCCAGCACAAATTCTGCCACACTGAGCTTGCGGTTGAGCCTGGGGTCTTTCAGCACAACTGAAACCTCCCCGCAAGTGTAATGCCGCGTACACGCGGCCGGAATTCTCGTCGGAAAGAGCTCGACGGTTTTCCCGTCGGAATTCCGACAGAATTTCGCTCAAACTGTCTTGCCTACACACGGTCACACCAAATTCCGACGGTCAGTAACACAGCGGCATAAAACACGTTCGACAGCACTATAAAAGGGAAGTTTAATGCTTCTGAGCATGCGTCAGAATTTTGCGTGTCGGAATTGCATACACACGATCATAAAATCCGATAGAAAGGTTTTTCGTCGGAAAAATTGAGAACAGGTTCTCAATCCAAAGTCCGTCGGAAATTCCGACAGAAAAAGACCGATGGGCATACACACGGTCGGAAAATCCGTTGAAAAGCTCCCATCGGACTGTTTCCATCGGAAATTCCGACCGTGTGTACGCGGCATAAGACTTGTTTTCTGTGACATCCTGGGATGCTATCAGAAGAGAGGCGAGATTCACATCTTTCCCTTCCAGGATATCTTTTTTAATGTTGGCAGGTATAAAATGAGCCGAAGATACCGATGGGAATGCCGCTAGAGGGGATGGAGCTGCCACGGGCAAAGAAATGGCAACATTACCTGCGGGAGCACTGGGAGGACCCAGAGCTGGGGGTGATGGTGAAATCTGAGCTCTGGCTGCATGGGCTTCAATCACCTCCATCCTATCCTGCATTTGCGACATGGACGTAGAAAGAGTGTTTAACAGGGCATGAATCTGTGTCAGCGAATTATGTACAAACACCTGTCCTGAACTGGTAGAAGGGAGCGGCTGAGAAGGACTAGGGAAAAATAACCTAAATAATAGTCAAAAAGACCCTAAAACACAAAATAGGCTGCAGTAAAAGTGAGATAAACACAAAAAACTAAATAAAAATGTAGCACTAATCCCCGAAGAAGCTGCTGGTTTGATTGGGCTTACCGTTACCTTCTTGACCTCGTATGCGTCTAGGGGTTTACCGAGGTAGGTGGCCCAAAGAACTGCAGAGACCGACACTGGATCCACTTTAGGGATTTTTTTATTTGCAAAACGGTAGACAAAACACAGTCTCTCAACAAAGGATAGAGGGCATAGGTAGGAAGTTCAGGTACTCTTTGAACTGCTTGGAAATGAATGTCTCTCACTATAAAAAAACTGAGAATAGCCATTCGCAACTGGATATTACAGCTATCGGATAAATCTCCTCTCAGCAGATTTAGCAGCCAATAGGTGATTTGGATAGAGCAAAGTCTCTGCCACAGACTTGGTTGCAGAACATGTAAATGGAAAGTCTCTGCCACAGACTTGGTTGCAGAACATGTAAATGGAAAGTCTCTGCCACAGACTTGGTTGCAGAACATGTAAATGGAAAGTCTCTGCCACAGACTTGGTTGCAGAACATGTAAATGGAAAGTCTCTGCCACAGACTTGGTTGCAGAACATGTAAATGGAAAGTCTCTGCCACAGACTTGGTTGTAACTGAAGGATATATGAAGTTAGAGAACCCTCATACGGTACCAGTATCTTGCAGCCGGTCCGGCGATACCGTATGAGTGTGGATTC
Organism: Lithobates sylvaticus; assembly: GCA_028564925.1. Taxonomy (NCBI): domain Eukaryota; kingdom Metazoa; phylum Chordata; class Amphibia; order Anura; family Ranidae; genus Lithobates; species Lithobates sylvaticus. The sequence continues at coordinate 577,376,824 of CM053028.1, read as the reverse complement.
ACCTGGTGTCTTTCAACTTAGCTTCCAGGCTCTTGCATAGCCTTTTGCATAGCCCTCTTCTGAAGAGTCCTCCCCTGGTTGCGTTTTCAGTTGCTGGGCCTCTCCAAAGACGATACGGCACCGGACCACCTTCGAATCCTCCTTCCAGTTACTGCGCCTCGGGCTAGCCAGCCCCAAGACTCGGAAATGGATGGATCCGCACCCCAGGCCATGAGGGCTGGTCAGGAGGACCAGGACCAAAAAGACAGAACGATCCTCTGGACCATAACCCAGAAGCACGTGATCTTAGCACCTTAAGTACCCCCTCCCAGAATTCCCAGCAAGATAACACACTCGCTGGTTGGTTCCGAGAGAGATTGTTACCCAATGCGTCCAACCGGACCGTGCTCCCGGGCTTGTCAGAGGTGACATCGACACCTATGGCCAAGCAGAACACAGTGCAATCCAGTCAACTTATACTGAGACCCTAAGTTAGAACAATTAACCCTAAAACCCAACTGTGGTTTTAGAAACATTTAAATTTACAAAACACATAGCGTGTGCTAATTTGAAGCCCAGTGCTACAAAAATAAAGATAAAAACTGCACCACCAATAAGTCCACCAAGGTCCACAACAGACCAGAGAATGATGGATTAAATGTCCAAAATAAATCATGAAAACGGCAAATAAAGTCTCTAATTATAACAGTGTCCTTGGTATGTTTGAATGAAGACCACCGTGCTCCACAGCATAAGTGAAAACCGCCACCAATTGGAAAGCCGCTTACCAGGGTAAGCACAAACTGCGTTTGGCTATAACCCAGCCACGGCTTTTGGTATCCAAAATGGGACCCTCCAGGAAACCTTCTCAGGGCGATCAGGGTGCTGGACTTATTCAGTATGTCATATGATCCGTGAGATCGTGGGGCATATGAGAAAAAAAGGACCATAGCGTGATACCGCAATACACCATTGCCATTTATTGATATCCAAGTCCCAGTGCAACGTGAACCATCAGACTTGCATCCTTCCTGTCTTATCCCAGCAGATCTCACAGAAACACTACAAAGCTCTTTCTTTAAAAACTTGGCACTTGTGATCAGCCCCGCCCACCAGCTGCTATGACCGTGCTATATCAAGATGTAACTCAACTCAACCTGTAGCATCAAGACAGGCAATTAACAATGAATACTCGTGGCTGTGATACCCACAGAGCGTGGTGGGTAACGAAAATAGGAGTTAGCAATGGTTGTGCAGTGTATGACGTATGATCTACGGCCGAGAACTTGTATTGACACTTACAAATGAATCCTGGCCAGCAGTGGCGGCTAGTGAAGTTTTAGGATGGGGGCGACAGACCCCGCCCTTCCTTTTTGACCCCTCCCACTTGGTGAAAATGGGCATGGTTTTAGCAAAATAGTGGGCGTGGCTCTAAGGTGGTGTGGTTAGCGTCTGAGATGAACGAGGGATGGAGGGAGAGGAAGGGACAACAGGCCCAGATCCTAAAATAACAATAGAAATTTAAATAGATACTGCAAACACCTGGTGTTAGCACTTCAATCATCCGGCACTATAGTTGTTATGGTGTCAGGATGATTGAAGCGCAATATTTCTATTATTACATCATAATATAAAATGAAATCATTCAACTCACCATAATGCAGAATCTGTGGGAGCCCTGAGCGTGTCACTTACCACGTTGCCTGCCACCAGATGCCATCAGGTGTCCCCAGCGGAGTCTGTCCTTACATCAAGTGCCCCCAGCGGAGTCCGTCCTTCCATCAGATGCCCCCAGCGGAGTCCGTCCTTACATCAGGTGCCCCCAGCGGAGTCCCTCCTTACATCAGGTGCCCCCAGCGGAGTCCCTCCTTACATCAGGTGCCCACAGCGGAGTCCCTCCTTACATCAGGTGCCCCCAGCGGATTTCCTCCTTACATCAGGTGTCCCCAGCGGAGTCCCTCCTTACATCAGGTGCCCCCAGCGGAGTCCCTCCTTACATCAGGTGCCCCCAGCGGAGTCCCTCCTTGCATCTGTGTCCCCATCACTGGAGTCCCTCCTTACATCTGTGTCCCCATCAGCGGAGTCCCTCCTTACATCTGTGTCCCCATCAGCGGAGCCCCTTCTTACATCTGTGTCCCCCATCAGCGGAGCCCCTCCTTACATCTGTGTCCCCAGCAGAGCCCCTAATTACATCTGTGTCCCCAGCGGAGCCCCTCCTTACATCTGTGTCCCCAGTGGAGCCCCTCCTTATATCTGTGTCCCCAGCGGAGCCCCCTCCTTACATCTGTGTCCCCAGTGGATCAGCAGGGTCCTCCTCACATCTGTGTCTCCAGCGGAGCAGCAGGGTCCTCCTTACATCTGTTTCCCCGGCAGCACAGCCCTCCTTCAATCCGTGTCTGTGCTAGTTCCTGGCTTTCTCCGTGTGTTCAGTGGGGACTAGTGGGGATTAGTCCTCACGGCGGCCATCTTTTTATAGCCCGCCGGAAGTGACTTTGTTCTCACACCGAGAACAAAGCCCCCGGCCGGGCGGATGCTGCTCAGTGCGATCGATTGTGCCGCAAAGCAGCTCAAAACCCCACCAATGAAGTGCCACGTCTGCAACCTCGTGATTGCATTGACGTGGCGCTTCCCATAGTGCACTGTGTCTGCCACCCGAACACAGTGCACTTAGTTAAAGGACTTTTTTTTCTTAAAGGGGCAGTTTTACATTTTTTTTTTACTACAGGAGGGGGCGGCGCCCAGGCACCCCCTACGGATGCGCTGCCACTGCTGGCCAGTATGGATCTATGGACATGATAGATCCTGACCTGTGACCTGACTAGCAGCCCTTGTAAGACCAAATGACATGAACGCACCTGCAGCTCCTGCGTAAAAGCTGGGACAACGTGAACAAATCACCCGCGAGGTGATGAGCCAAAAAAAGGTAAAATATGACAGAGAAATAAACCAAAATGAACCACTTACCCTGCCATGATGGCATGAAAATCCACACGAAAAACCCACCCCATTCCTTAACCACTTGCTCACCGTGCACTTAAACCATCCTCCTGCCCAGACCAATTTTCAGCTTTTAGCACTGTCACACTTTGAATAACAATTGCGCAGTCATACAACACTGTACCCATATGAAATTCTTATCTCACAAATAGAGCTTTCTTTTGGTGGTATTTAATGAGAGCTAAAAAAAGCAACAACCAAACTGGGGCTGGGAACCCTCAGCAGCACCCCCCCCCCCCCCCGGGAGATCTGACCGAGTCTCAACTGTGCCTGCACATTGAGCTTACCCCTAAATACAACCGAATCCGCCAGATAGAACAGGATACCACATCCCTGCCCATCCAGAGCCGCCCGCGGCATCTGACAGCTCCACTGCTCCCCCACCTCCCACAGCCCAGGTGGCCCCACACGCGAGATCCCCCGCTGTACGCAAAAATGGAAGTCGTAAACCAACCAGAAACTAGATACAAGGGTGGGATGCTACTAAATTAGTTTAATTATGGCCACCAGCCACAGAAATAATAGTTTTGCCAAATTCAGCTATGGTTAACATTGCCGGGTCAATGCGGTAGGGAGAGACAAACGTGTGCATGGACGACCAGGTTGCTGCCTTGCATATGACTTCTGGAGATATACCACATGCGGCTGCCCATGATGTTGAAACGCTCCTCGTGGAGTGAGCGGTTATTCTCTTTGGAGGTGCCAACCCCTTATCCTTGTATGCCATGGTGATTGTCTTTACGAGCCAGGCGGCGATGATCCTGCTGGAGGCCTTATATCCCTTGCATATTCCATTGGGAATTACGAACAGGGAGTCCATGATTCTGATACTAGAGGTTGCTTCAAGTTACACTTTCAATGTTCTGCCCACATCCAGTGGGCTAATTTCTTGTCCATCCTCCCAGAAATAGGTGGGTAGCACTATCTCCTGACTTAGGTGAAACTTGGTGGCTACCTTAGGAATGAAGTCTGGCATTGGCCTTAGAATGACTATCTGCCCCGAAGGACGTGTGGGGCTCTTTAGCCCCTAGAGCTCCAATTTCCGAGACCCACCTGGCCGAATAAAAGATGTGTTTTTTTGTTTTTTTCTAACACAAGTGCCAAAAATTGGAATACAACCATTCCACGTAGCATTGGGTGAGCCTCCTACCTTCTCGGCATATGCTGGTCTTTTGGGGTTGGCATTGTCTCATTTGCAGCAATAGGAGATGCAGACTGTTAAAGAAGTGCAGGAAGAAAGGTCATCTATGGTTCACACAGCCCACAAGCTTCACAGCAGGCAGCCCTGCCTACCTCACTCTCCTGCTTGCAATCACAGCAGCGCTAGCACACTGTCTCTAGTGAGGCAGCATTATACTGAACCACCACCAGTTTAAATCCTGTAGCAAGTCGTCTGGCCCCGCCCCCACAAGATCAGATTGGCCACTAGGGATGAGCCGAACACCCCGGGTTCGGTTCGCACCAGAACCTGCGAACGGACCGAAAGTTTGCGCGAACATTCGAACCCTATTAGTTACAATGGACGCGAACGTTCGAAATCTAAAGTGCTAATTATAACGGCCAATATGCATGTTAATGTCATAAAAGAGGTTTGGGGACCCGGGTCCTGCCCCAGGGGACATGTATCAATGCAAAAAGAAGTTTTAAAAACTCAAGTTTTTTCGGGAGCAGTCATTTTAATGATGCATAATGTTAAAAAAAAAAAAGTGAAATATTCCTTTAAATATGGTACCTGGGGGGTGTCTAAAGTATGCCTGTAAAGTGGCATGTGTTTCCCGTGTTTAGAACTGTCCCTGCAAAAAATTACATTTGTAAAGGAAAAAGAGAAGCCATTTAAAACTGCTTGCGGCTTTAATGTCATGTCTTGTCCTGGCAATATGGATGAAAATCTTTGAGAAAAATGGCATGGCTACCCCATCACCCCCCCCCCCCCCCCCAGCCCATTACCAGCCCCTTTGGGTCTTGTATGGATATTAAGGGGAACCCCGCACCCAAAATAAAACCCTATACCTACAAACCTATATACTCTGAACAGCAGTATACAGGCGGTGCAAACAAGACAGGGACTGTAGGTTTGTTCTTAAGTAGAATCTGTGTGTAATTTTGAACAGGTAAATTTTTAAGTATAGCTCCATCCAAAAAAAATCAGTTTTTAAGCTTTTTGGAGAACATAGGGAAGGGTTATCACCCCTGTAACATTTGTTTTGCTGTCTGTGCACCTGTTCAGAACATTTCACCTCACTTTCCGTCCCAATGACAAATGTTTTTGGAAAAGTGTGTTTTTTATTGAAACAAGGATTGGTGATAAAGCATCAGTAGAGAGGAAATACCTTTTTCCCAAATTAAATCTAACAGGATAGAATTTTCCTTCCTAGGGGTAGATTTCCTCTCACTTCCTGTTTTCTCCCCCCGTTTGCAAGTAGGAGTCGTTTCTAAGTTGGATGTTTGAAAGTAGGGGCCTGCCGTATATACTCTGCAGAAATTTGCCCCATTAGATGTTGGTGTTGCCACAACACTGTAAGCCCTCACAGTTACTCTTGGTGGGCACAGGAATGGGCCCTGCTGTGAATTATTAGATCAAGATTTGTAATTGCATGCACCTGTTGAACAGGGGCAGAAAAATTGTGCCTTTGGTGGTGGTGGTGGTGGACGGTGTTGCCACTACACTGTAAGCCCTCACAGTTACTCTTGGTGGGCACAGGAATGGGCCCTGCTGTGAATTATTAGATCAAGATTTGTAATTGCATGCACCTGTTGAACAGGGGCAGAAAAATTGGGCCTTTGGTGGTGGTGGTGGTGGTGGACGGTGTTGCCACTACACTGTAAGCCCTCACAGTTACTCTTGGTGGGCACAGGAATGGGCCCTGCTGTGAATTATTAGATCAAGATTTGTAATTGCATGCACCTGTTGAACAGGGGCTGAAAAATTGGGCCTTTGGTGGTGGTGGTGGTGGACGGTGTTGCCACAACACTGTAACCCCTCACAGTTACTCTTGGTTGACACAGGAATGGGCCCTGCTGTGAATTATTAGATCAAGATTTGTAATTGCATGCACCTGTTGAACGGGGGAAGAAAAATTGGGCCTTGGTGGTGGTGGTGGTGGACGGTGGTGCCACAACACTGTAAGCCCTCACAGATACTGTACTTGGAGCACAGCAATCAGACCTGTTGGGAAGCATTGCTTAAAAAATTTTAATTACACGCCCCTGTTAAACAGGGGCTGAAAAATTGTGCCTTAGGCACTGGTGCTGGTGCCACAACACTGCAACCCCTCACAGATACTGTACTCTGAGCACAGCAATCAGACCTGTTGCAAAGCATTGCATACAAAATTGTAATTACACTCCCCTTTTAAACAGGGGCTGAAAAATTGGGCCTTAGCCACTGGTGGTGGCACCCAGAAACAAAAATGTTCTTCCAAGCTATCATCAGGATCATTGAGGAGTAAGAGGATAGTCAGTCAACATAACAGGACAGTCACCCAGCATCAGCATAGGCAGTCTTGAAGGGATGTGACATTTCAAAATAAATTATTCTGTTATATCAGCTTCAGGTGCCTGGTAGCTGGTGGTGATCCAAGACTGATTCATCTTTATGAAGGTCAGTCGATCAACTGAGTCGGTGGACAGGCGCACCCTGTGATAGGTGACAAAGCCTCCAGCAGCACTGAATGTGCGTTCGGAAAGAACGCTGGATGCAGGACAGGCCAGTAGCTCAATTGCATACTGTGCAAGCTCTGGCCAGTGAGCCATCCTTAAGACCCAGTAAGCCAGAGGATTTTCGGTGGGAAAGGTGTCCAAGTCTGACCTTGCCCCTAGGTATTCCTGCACCATGTATATCAGACGCTGGCGATGGTTGCTGGAACCGATCATACCTTGGGGCTGCGGACTAAAAAATTGTCTGAACGCATCGGTCAGACGTCCACCTTCCCCACCGCTCCTTCTGCTACTGACCGAAGCCTCAGCAACTCGTCGTCCAGGACCAGGAGTTTGTAACCTCCCAGTCTCTGGGAACGCGTTGCACAGACCTTTCTGCAAGGCCTCCCGGAGATGTCTCATCCTCTGCTACCTCTGCGATGGCAAGATAAGGTCCGCAACCTTACCCTTGTACCGTGGATCAAGGAGAGTGGCCAGCCAGTAATGGTCCCTCTCCTTGATCCGAAGAATACGAGGATCCTTCCGCAGGCTTTGCAGGATCAGGGAGGCCATACAACGTAGGTTAGCTGAGGCATTCGGTCCGGAGTCTTCTGGGTCACTGAGGACGACATGATCCGCAGCCACCTCCTCCCAGCCACGTACAAGTCCACTGGTTTCTTGGGACTGTAAATCATCCCTAAAAGACTGCTGCTGCTGATGCTGAGTGCCAGGCTCCACCCCCATGCTGACACAATCCTCCTCCTCCTCTCATCCTCTTCCTGTGTGATGGGTGGGAGAGAAGGAACACTGTCTGAATAAAGGGGGCCTTGAGAGGCAAGGAAGTCCTCCTCTTCCTGCCTCTGTTCTGCCTCAAGTGCCCTGTCCATTATCCCACGCAGCGTATGCTCCAACAGGTGGACAAGAGGTACAGTGTCACTGACGCTTTGCACTGTCACTGCTCACCATCCTCGTGGCCTCCTCAAATGGTGACAGGACAGTGCATGCATCCCTGATCATGCTCCACTGGCGTGGAGAAAAAAATTCCGAGCTCCCCTGACCCTGTCCTGGTGCCGTAGTCGCACAGGTACTCATTGATGGCCCTCTGCTGCGTGTGCAGTCGCTGCAGCATGGCCAACGTTGAGTTCCACCTGGTGGGCATGTCACATATAAGGCGGTTCTTGGGCAGGTTCAACTCCTTTTGCAGCTCAGCCAGCCGAGCACTGGCATTATATGATCAGTGGAAATGCACACAGACTTTCCTGGCCTGCCTCAGGACATCCTGTAAGCCTGGGTACCTGCCCAAGAACTGCTGCACCACCAGGTTAAGGACGTGAGCCATACAGGGCACATGGGTCAGCTGTCCCTGTCGCAGGGCGGAGAGGAGGTTGGTGCCATTGTCACAAACCACCATTCCTGGCTTAAGCTGGCGTGGTGTCAACCACCTCTCGGCCTGCCCCTGCAGAGCTGACAGAACCTCTGCCCCAGTGTGGCTCCTGTCCCCCAAACACACCAGCGCAAGCACGGCATGGCATCTTTTTGCCTGCGTACTTGCGTAGCCCCTTGGAAGCCTACGGAGCACCGCTGGTTCAGAGGACAGAGCACTCGAAGAGGCCATGGAGGAAGAAGAAGAGAGGGGGTGGAGGAGAGAGGTGTGTCACAACCAGTAGTAGCATTTTGGAGGCGTGGTGGCGGAACAACCTCCAACACTACTGCACCTTGTCCTGCATCCTTCCCAGCTGCCAAAAGAGTGACCCAATGGGCCGTGAAAGACAGGTAACGTCCCTGTCCATGCCTGCTGGACCATGAGTCAGCGGTAATATGCACCTTACCGCTGACCGCCCTGTCCAGCGAGGCATGGACATTGCCTTCCACATGCCGGTAGAGAGCCGGAATCGCCTTCCATGAGAAAAAGTGGCGTTTGGGAACCTGCCACTGAGGAACCGCACATTGAACAAACTCACGGAAGGGAGCCGAGTCTACCAACTGAAAAGGCAGCAGTTGAAGTGCTAGCAATTTAGCCAAGCTAGCATTCAACCGCTGGGCATGTGGATGGCTGGGAGTAAACTTCTTTCGACGGTCCAGCAGCTGGGGCAGGGAAATTTGCCTGGTAGAATCGGACGTCGGTGTACTGCTAGCAGAGTGCCCGCAAGTACTTGGCTGTGACACACCTAATTCTACACCTTCATTCCTCTCAGTGCAGCTTTCAGAGAGGACTGAAGGTATAGTGGGGTTGGAGATCCCAGCTGATGAGGAGCAAGGAGAGGTCCGCTTTGTTCTTTGGTGTGGGTCTTTAATGTGCGCTTGCCAACGAGCTGCATGGCAGGTCGACATATGTCTGGTCATGCTTGTGGTGCCCAAGCGGCTGATGTTTTGGCCACGCGAGATACGCTTGAGACATATGTTGCAAATAGCAGTGGTGCGATCTGATGCACTCGTCTCAAAAAAGGCCCACACCAAAGAACTTTTGTAATAACGTGCAGAGGCAGCGCCCTGCACAGGCGGAGCTCTGCGGTGTGATTCAGTTGGTGTGCTGGCCTCAAGCTGGCCCCCGGAGGGCATCCTGCCTCGTTGGAGATGTGCCGCCTCCTCCTCCTCCTCTCTCCGTTCAGGCACCCACGTGGAGTCAGTGACCTCATCATCCCCTCCCTCTTCACCACTGGAGCAAACCTGGCAGTAAGCTGCAGCTGGTGGAACATGACTGCCAGATTGCTGTCCTTGAGCATCCCCTCTCTCTGCGCTCACGCTACTGCCTTCCTCTAGCTGGGTATCATCATCCGAGCCTTCAAAACGCTGGGCATCCTCCTGGAGCATGTACCCAACACTGTGCTCAAACAGTTCGGGGGACTCCTCAGGAGGACATGGTGGGTCTAGGGAAGGGGTGCCTGATGATGACATTGAGTACGCGTTGGCAGCTGCTTTGCCAGTACCCTGAGCCTGGGTGAGAGAGGATGAGGAGGATGAGGAGGGCTTGGTCATCCACTCTACCAAGCCTTCGGCATGATGCGGCTCAACATGTCCAGCTGCCGAAAAGAAGGACAAGCGTGTCCCATGGCCACGTGCTGATGACGATGCACCACGTCCACGACCAGCACTGTTGTCTCTAGACACAGAGCCTGCTTGCCCTGTTTTCTTGGCTCGGGACTGTCTGCCTCTCCTTGTCAGTCTTCCATACATTGTAGTGGGTGGGGTATATTTTGCTGGAGTCACCACAGCACACACACTAACTCCTGCAGATGGCTGTCTTAGATGACAACAGGGCCTTAGGGCAGATACAGGCTGAGGTGGTTTAGTGTGCTGTGCTATACTTACACAGCACACACACACACTAACTCCTGCAGATGGCTGTCTGGCTGCCTTAGATGACAACAGGGCCTTAGGGCAGATACAGGCTGAGGTGGTTTATTGTGTGCTGTGCTATACTTACACAGCACACACACACACACACGCTAACTCCTGCAGATGGCTGTCTGGCTGCCTTAGATGACAACAGGGCCTTAGGGCAGATACAGGCTGAGGTGGTTTATTGTGTGCTGTGCTATACTCATACAGCACACACACACGCTAACTCCTGCAGATGGCTGTCTGGCTGCCTTAGATGACAACAGTGCCTTAGGGCAGATACAGGCTGAGGTGGTTTATTGTGTGCTGTGCTATACTCACACAGCACACACACACACGCTAACTCCTGCAGATGGCTGTCTGGCTGCCTTAGATGACAACAGGGCCTTAGGGCAGATACAGGCTGAGGTGGTTTATTGTGTGCTGTGCTATACTCACACAGCACACACACGCTAACTACTGCAGATGGCTGTCTGGCTGCCTTAGATGACAACAGGCCAGAAGGGTAAAAGGTGGTTTAATGTGATACTGCAGTGCTATACTAACAGCACGCACACACTACACTAATCCCCAGAATCACAGCAGATAATGTCACTGACACCGTCACTGACTAACGCCGGAACACACTACATGAGGCCGCCGGCGCGGTGGCCTTATATAGTGTGGGGCGTGTACTAAACCCCCTGAGCTGTCAGGAAGGTGGCCTTTCTTTTTAGATACTTAGTCTTTTTCCATCTTTATATACGTGATTGTTGTAGATACTTATCAATAGCCCCCTCTTTGGAATATATGTACCTTAACTACCATGCTGACTTTCTGGTGACTTACTTATATTGGGTATGGATAGTTCCCCATTGGGAAGTGGGTCCTTCTATTTTAAGATAGGCCCTTTATACTTGGTTGTATTGCTTCCTCCTCTGTTAGTTCCTTGGTCATGGTTAGTGTCACGGACATTGGTCTTGGACCCACTGGCACACTTTAATAGGGGATTGTTCATAAAACTGTTCCAGGAGGACCAGCTAGGCAGCATCCGCTAAGGTAGTCGCCTGACAGTCGGAGAACCATACATCTACTGATTGGGACCTCTGATGAGCCCATTCCATATAGGGCTGGCCCTCTTCCCATCGTAGGCTGCAAAATTTGAACCGATGAGCTTTGGGGATGATAGCGTATCTTGCCAGCAGCAGCTCCTTGACTCACTCGTAGTCTTTTTTGTCTTCCGCAGGTATGGCTTCAAAAGCATCCAGTGCTAGACCAGACAACTTGATGATGAGGATGGCGACCCAGTCAGCTTTGTCAATTCCCTGGAGACCAAACTGGGTCTCGAAGACATGTAGGTACCAGTCAATTTCCTCCACCCCATCCTGGAAGAGTTGGAAAGCTGGGTAGGGAAGTTTCTTGCGGCTACCCTGTTCTGCAAGCTGCCATACCCCCAATCTCCTTTTGGACCTCAAGCATTTTCAGTTGGGTCATATCTGCAATTATCTGGGTGATCACCTCTTGGGGGGGTGGTGCTGTAGAGCACCAGACAGTGGATTTTTTACTGGAGCTCGGCCATTCCAGACTCCTCCATAGCTGGCCCTCTGCTTTGATCGCTGGCCTGGTCACTCTGCATCAACTCAGCAATTAGGGTGGCCTTTGACTTGTTGCTGGCGTTCTGTCCCCTTGATTCTAGCAGATTCTCGAGTGTGCTTTGCTTAAGGCTGGAATAGCAAAGATCCATCCGACAAGGTCCCGTTGGTGGTTTGGATGTTCAAGTCACAAGAAAGCATCCCACCGCTGCCAACTCCTATGCATATATACACCGATCAGCCATAACATTATCACCATTGACAGGTAAAGGGAATATGTCTTTATGGATTATATGTACAAGACCATTGGCTTCACCTTGGTCTACTCAATTGCACCTCTATGGGCAACATACACATGCTATGCATTCCAGTCTACCCTACAGGCTGATATTACTCTATTAAAGATTATGAGTGGGATCCAGTGTACTGGTATGTTATATTATGCATTCATCCATGTGTCACAATGTACCTTTTCCATTGAGAAATTTGTTACTTAATGCATGTAATTGTACCTTCTAGATTCTGTGAAAAATTGCGGCCTAACTTTCTAGTTGGGAAAGGGATATATAAAAGTAATATGTACCATCATCCGTATAGTATGAAATGAAATGTTGTTGGAGAAGACCTGGTCTCCAGCCAGGTCTCTCCAAAAGGGGGGGAGCTGTCGGACTATCACGGTACGTTAAATGTTGTTACTGATATTCGTAAAACAATGTTATATAAAATGTAACATTTTATTATTGTTCTTCACACATTATACATTGAACAAGTTTTAAAAAAACACAAATGTACAATAGGTATTTCAACTAGTTTCGCTAAACAGCTTCATCAGGAAATACATATATTTAACATCTGCAAAAGAAATAAAGAGAGAAGAAAAGATTTTTAGGGAAGAACATTCATGTTTTTTGGGATCAGTCATTGCTGTATAAAAATCAGCAATGTTTGTAATTTTTGTAAAAAGGAGGGGATATACATTGGTAAATGGTGAGCAGACTCTTACCCCATCGTGATGCATCTATGGAGACACGGGCGCGCCTGCCAGTGCCTTACGCGGCGACTGGGGAAGGGCAGGTAAAGCCAGCAGGTTGTTGAATGGTACCTGAAGATAATGCCCATGATGTGTCAATCAGAAGGTAAACAGTCAATAAGGTGGGTTTCAACCGGGGATGGTGACAGTGCCCGACATTGTGTTCTATTTGGGTGCGGCATCCAGGGGGGGGGGGGTTTGTGAGGAAGAATAATAAGGGGGGAAGGGGATTTTTGTGTTGTTCGGGAGGGCGGGTTGAGGTGGGAAAGGGGGAAGGATGAGGGGAAAGGAAGTGAAAGGGGACGAGGGGCAAAGGAAAGGTCAGGGAGGGAAAAAGAAGGAAAAAGGGGGGGAGGGATATAAAGGGGAAAGGATACCAAGGGGGGAGAGAAATGGGGGAGAGTAAAAAGGGGGGGGGAAGGGGGAGGGAAAGGGAGGGGGGGAGGAGGTGCAGGAAGTGAAGTGGGGGGGGGAAGGGATAAAAAAGGAGGGGGAAGAAGGGGGAAGGAAGGGGTGAAAATGATTGGGGGGAGAAAGGGTTGTGGAGCAGGTTAGGCGTGACAGGTGGAAACAAAGTGGGAGAAGGGGATGTGAGGGTGTGGAGTTGAGAAATGAGATGTGCTCGCAAGTGAAGGGAGCATATGGACTAAAAATTGATGCTCGAAATGTGCAAATAAATTGGTGACAATGCTACCCGCACCATAGGGGAACTCATGGTTTCCACACCAGATCACCTTACCCCGCTATTCCAAGTTGTTTCCCGGTATTTGTGGCCTACAGAATGCCATCCCAGGTTCAAGCCGCCCACGGTTTAGTCCGCATAGACCATCTGTCGGTTTCCAGGTAATTGTCCCACAGCTCATATCCTTGTATCCCTCCCCAAAAAAAAAAACCCCTTTCTCACATCACGTTCACTCTGTCACTTCCTTTCACATTTCACAGCGCGGGCTCCCCACATAATTGCTTTTTCACACCTTCACTCAGGGAATATCATTACCCTTATGATTGGTTTATTGTTTTTGTCACCAATTTATTTGCACATTTCGAGCATCAATTTTTAGTCCATATGCTCCCTTCACTTGCGAGCACATCTCATTTCTCAACTCCACACCCTCACATCCCCTTCTCCCACTTTGTTTCCACCTGTCACGCCTAACCTGCTCCACAACCCTTTCTCCCCCAATCATTTTCACCCCTTCCTTCCCCCTTCTTTCCCCTCCTTTTTTATCCCTTCCCCCCCCCACTTCACTTCCTGCACCTCCCCCCCCTCCCTTCCCCCCCCCCTTTTTACTCTCCCCCATTTCTCTCCCCCCTTGGTATCCTTTCCCCTTTATATCCCTCCCCCCCTTTTTCCCTCCCTGACCTTTCCTTTGCCCCTCGTCCCCTTTCACTTCCTTTCCCCTCATCCTTCCCCCTTTCCCACCTCAACCCGCCCTCCCGAACAACACAAAAATCCCCTTCCCCCCTTATTATTCTTCCTCACAAACCCCCCCCCCCCCCCTGGATGCCGCACCCAAATAGAACACAATGTCGGGCACTGTCACCATCCCCGGTTGAAACCCACCTTATTGACTGTTTACCTTCTGATTGACACATCATGGGCATTATCTTCAGGTACCATTCAACAACCTGCTGGCTTTACCTGCCCTTCCCCAGTCGCCGCGTAAGGCACTGGCAGGCGCGCCCGTGTCTCCATAGATGCATCACGATGGGGTAAGAGTCTGCTCACCATTTACCAATGTATATCCCCTCCTTTTTACAAAAATTACAAACATTGCTGATTTTTATACAGCAATGACTGATCCCAAAAAACATGAATGTTCTTCCCTAAAAATCTTTTCTTCTCTCTTTATTTCTTTTGCAGATGTTAAATATATGTATTTCCTGATGAAGCTGTTTAGCGAAACTAGTTGAAATACCTATTGTACATTTGTGTTTTTTTAAAACTTGTTCAATGTATAATGTGTGAAGAACAATAATAAAATGTTACATTTTATATAACATTGTTTTACGAATATCAGTAACAACATTTAACGTACCGTGATAGTCCGACAGCTCCCCCCCTTTTGGAGAGACCTGGCTGGAGACCAGGTCTTCTCCAACAACATTTCATTTCACCTTCTAGATTCTGTCACATGCTCTCCTGAAGGATTTCCGAAACATGTTGAGTCCACATGTGAACTGTAATTTTAATCTTTACATGTTGTGAACCCCTATATGGAGAGTAATGTGTAATGTTGTGTAATAGATTTTAAATTATACATATTAAAGTTGCTTTTATGGTACACAGTTTCTCTTCTATATATCCACATAAAGTCCATGACTACATATTATGTTTATAGTTGTACATGATTTGCAGGTATGATTTAAAATAGAAAATGATCACTTGGTCATTTGGTGCTAGTTCCTATGATACTTATCACCCTCTTAATAGCCGAATGTAGTATTCTCAGTTTTAAATCAATGGTTGGTTTAATTAACTTATATCCTTCAGTGTCTACTCAACTCAAAAATGCATGAGTATGATCTCAGTTATCTGTATGAAACCAAACGATAGAAATTAAGGGGTCTACTTACAGAAAATTAAATGAACAAATGTGACAGGCATTCATCTAGCTGTGACAAATTCGGACAGTATTTATTTAACCCAGTGATTTCCTATGATCGTCAGCTCCATCTAGTGGTCATAATGAGGTATTTTTCCTGAAATACTCCCATCAGTAAATTCAGCGCAATAAAGCACTATGCCCACTAGAAAAAAAATACAGCCAAAACTCATGACAGCCGGGCAAATGCTGGTCAAATTCGTTTAACTGTTTAAAAAAAAAAAAATAGACCTCTAAGTGTTTGTGAAAGCTTACATTACAAAATGTACTCAGCCAATGAAAGGTAATGACTCCATTTTTATTTTTCTACTGCTATCAATGGCCAACACGGTACAACACTTCATCCATGTCTTTGGTGATCTCTGATCTCCTTATGAACTGTTTCTTACATGATGAAGATCAGCCATGGAGTATATCTGAGGTGTATATCAGGGTGTGCTTCTTCCCCACATGAGAGCTGTGATGTCCAGCAACATTGAATGAATGAATGAATGAATAAGTGACTTGTGGCGCTTTTTTTTGCCGCCGGTGTCCATCTGCGGTATAGCGCGGTCCTTTACCCCATGGGGCCCCGACGCGCTTAGAAACACATACAACATACACATATTTGGCCATTTTTTTTTTCAACAGAATCTAATTAACCTACCAGCATGTCTTTTGGAGTTCATTCATATAGAAGTCATTAATCACTCAAGGCATTAATACACCTCAATGGCTGTGTGAGATTCCTGATGTACAGGAAGACAGGACTTCAGTGAGGAACAATTCCCTCACTCAGGACAGGAAAGTGGCTTCTCCCCCATGTGAGATCTCTGATGTCTGCAAAGATGAGACTTCTGTGAAAAACTTTTTCCGCACTCAGGACAGGAATACGGCTTCTCCCCTGTGTGAGATCTCTGATGTCTGTAAAGATTGGATTTCTCTGAAAAACATTTCCCGCACTCAGTACAGGAAAATGGCTTCTCCCCCAAGTGAGATCTCTGATGTCTGTAAAGATCGGACTTCAGTGAATAACATTTCCCACAATCAGGGCAGGAATACGGCTTCTCCCCCGTGTGAGATCTCTGATGTGTGTAAAGATGGGACTTCTGTGAAAAACATTTACCGCACTCAGGACAGGAATACGGCTTCTCCCCCGTGTGAGATCTCTGATGTCTGTAAAGATTGGACATTTCTGAAAAACATTTACCACACTCAGTACAGGAAAGTGGCTTCTCGCCCGTGTGAGATCTCTGATGTCTGTAAAGATCAGACTTCTGTGAAAAACTTTTCCTGCAGTCAGGACAGGAATATGGCTTTTCCCCTGTGTGAGATCTCTGATGTACGTAAAGATTGAACTTCTGTGAAAAACATTTCCCGCACTCAGAACAGGAAAACCGCTTCTCCCCCGTGTGAGATCTCTGATGTTTCTCAAGATAGGATTTCTGTGAAAAACTTTTCCCGCACTCAGAACAGGAAAACCGCTTCTCTCCTGTGTGAGATATCCGATGTTTGTCAAGATGGGATTTCTGTGAAAAACATTTTCCGCACTCAGTACATGAATATGGCTTCTCCCCTGTGTGAGACCTTTGATGTCTGACAAGATCTGGTTTTTGTACAAAACATTTCCCGCACTCAGAACAGGAATACAGCTTCTGCCCTGTGTGAGATCTCAGATGTCTGTAAAGATGGGAGTTCTGTGAAAAACATTTCCCACACTCAGTACAGGAATACGGCTTTTCTCCTGTATGAGATCTCTGATGTGTAACAAGTAGTGATTTTTTTACAAAACATTTTCCACACTCAAGACAGGAAAGTGGATTCTCTCCCCTGTGAGTTCTTTTATGCTCATTAAGATGGAATTGAGAATGGAAACCCTTCCCACACTCAGTACAGGAAAGCCTCTTATCTGTTGGAAGGACGGCACCGTCCCTCACAGTCTGAGGTTCCTCAGGATAAGAGGAATACGATGGTCCATCTACACTGTGTGGTGCCGGATGGACATTTGAGGTAGTCGGGTTTTCTCCTGGACTATACTGTGTGATGTCCTCATCTTCTACTTTACAGTCTGGAGACAAAGTGAGACAATCCTCTGAGGTTTTCCTCATCTCCCGTCCATCTACTAAAATAGAAATAAAAAGATTATTACTAGACATGAGCAGATTGGTTCCCCTAAACCAGGACTCCGCCCACATCAGACAGCTTAGTCTCTGAGGATCTTACAATTCCCCCCTCAAGGTAACTAGTAAATGGGTCCTCTGATCCCCTACCAGTTCATTTCTTTATTCACGGACCTTAGTCAGAGAGTGAGGAAACAACGAGAACTGTCTTTTATAGGAGTGACAGTGATGAGGGGATTATAGGACGAGTGTCCCCACCCCCTCTATCACTCATTGCCATCTTCCCAACACAAGAAGTCCTGCACTTCCTTATTTACTCAATGATTTAGTCATGAATAACAGCGGGGCTGAGCACCACCAGAGGTCAGAGAGTGAGGATGGGGGGAGAACAACCAAGATGAAGACTGGACTGATCCTGAAGACACCATCATTGGGTTATTGACTCCTCCATCATTATCACTTTCTGTTTAAGGTTCCAAAGTTTGAGGATGTTATCACATTATTATCAACATGTAAAGTCTGTGCTCCAATCAGATATAAAATGTCCAGCTGGTAGAAAATGTGTGTAACAAAAGAGAATACATATTAGGTTTATATATAGCAGAGGGGAGAGAGCAGAAGTCAGGACTTTGTAATGTACAACAAATTGTATAAGATACAACAGATAGGACTATATAGTATCAGAATTATGTACTGTAACAGAGTACTGTATATAGTGCAGGGGTCAGGAGTATGCAATGTACAACATAGAATATATTGTGCAGGGGTCAGAAGTATGTAATGTACAATATAAATTAAATAGTGTTATGCCGCGTACACACGATCAGAAATTCCGCCAGCAAAAGATCGATGTGAGCTTTTGGTCAGAAAATGCGACCGTGTGTAGGCTCCATCGGACTTTTGCTGGCGGAATTTCGGCCAGCAAAAGAATGAGAGCAGGTTCTCAATTTTTCCAAAGGAAAACGTTTCTATCGGAAATTCCGATCGTCTGAGCAATTCCGAGGCGCAAAATACCGACGCATGCTCGGAAACAATTTGACGCATGCTCGGAAGCATTGAACTTCATTTTCGCGGCTCGTCGTAGTGTTGTACGTCACCGCGTTCTTGGCGGTCGGAATTTGGTGTGACCGTGTGTAGGCAACACAAGCTTGAGCGGAATTCCATCGGAAAAAACATCCAAGGCTTTTCCGATGAGAATTCTGATCATGTGTACGCGGAATAAGAGTCAGGACTCATAATATTGGTATTCAGTAATCAGTGGAAGCTTAAATGTTTACATGAGACAAGTTGCAGAGGTCCCACACCTATATAATACAATGATATTCCTGCGCTACCAAATGTGTGCGATTTTTAACAATATGCTGCAACACTGAAGGAAATATATAAAGAACCCAGAAAATATATAAAGTGAAGGTAGTGCTGCGCTATGAACCTAAATACTGCGCGTAATAAAGTGCAAAGGTGCTCAATGAAAGATATGGTTGAAAGAGGCAATGTTCAAAGGTCAAAATATATCAAGTCCTAGGCAGTATTAAAACGTTTTGCATGCCCTGCGATTTCTTTGGATAAAACAATAAAAGTGTATCAATAAGACAATAAAAGTATATCAAACACTCAAATGATTCTTCATAAAACAGTGATAGGAAATATATCCATATGGTGTACAAATGAAGTGAAAAAAAACAGTGCTCAAAAGAAAGTGCACTACAATTGCAATAAATCCCGAAGTAATAGGTAAAATCCTAAGCGGCATATAAAAGCATGCAAAAAAGTTTCCTTCATATTAGGTATATGCTGCAAATGTTCTTATAGGTGAAAGCTAAAAAGATAAGTAGTGTCCATATAAGGTGCAAGGTAGGTAAGTGGCTGTATATTAGCAGTGTCAGCATAAAATGACAAAGTGCTGGCATAAAGTGCTGATGATAGGTGACTTCCTGTGCAAAGCAATGTATAGATGTACCCTTACCTTACCACTGTAAGGTAACAGCATGTGGGTATATCTCAATGTGTTTCTTGGCAGCCTCCCAGTATGACAATAGGAGTCCCCCTATTGTCCCTGGTGTGTCCGCATCCAATGAACCTCGCAATAGGGTATGGGGGGGGGGGGGTGTAAAGATAGTTTAGTATTTCCAAATGTCTATTGACAAAACAGTAAAAGTAAAATCAAGGTCCTCACAATAAGAAGTATCAAACAGGCATATAACCAACGAGCTGTGAGCTCACCCACGTCACTTCCGGTGCCTCGCGTTCCCGCATGTGTTCGTCACTGTCACATGACTTCATCAGGTGAAGTGAAGATGAAGTCATGTGACAGTGACGAACACGTTGCGGGAACACAAGGCACCGGAAGTGAGACGTGGGTCGTTTGTTATGTGCCTGTTTGATACTTCTTATTGTATCAAACAGGAACACCATATGGATATATTTCCTATCACTGTTCTACGAAGAATCATTTGAGTGTTTGATATATACTTTTATTGTCTTATTGATACACTTTTATTGTTTTATCTGAAGAAATCGCAGGGCATGCGAAACGTTTTTATACTGCCTAGGACTGGATATATATTGACCTTTGAACATTGCCTCTCTTAACCATATATTTCATGGAGCACCTTTGCACTTTATTACGCACAGGGGCGGACTGACAACTCATGGGGCCCCCGGACAATAGGAGATTATGGGGCCACACAGTATACACACGCACAGTATACAATCACACAGTATACACAGACATGTTTCTATTGGCTGAGAAGGTACTGGAGAGGTGGGGCAGCTATAATCTCTGGATTTTTAGACCAAAAGGATGTCGGTAAGGGACATTTCAGAGAGACAGATGTAAAAAAAATACCAGTTACACTTACCGGTAACGGATTTTCTAGGAAATCTTCCAGGACGGCACACCTGAGAGGATGACTGGTCACACCTGGCAGGAAACACAATTAACAAAGTTTAAAAAGCCCCACCCCTCCCTCTGACCCTCAGTTATGACAAAGTAAACACCCACACCAGTGTCAGAGGGTACATTCTGTGAAGAATAAAACATCACCAACATTTAAGGGTAGGGAAGTAGGCCTGCCGTCCTGGAAGATTTCCTAGAAAATCCGTTACCGGTAAGTGTAACTGGTATTTTTCTCTAGTCATCTTCCAGGACGGCACACCTGAGACGATGAGCAAGAAGTTAAGGCCTACCTTAGGGTGGGACCACCGCCTGTAGGACCTTCCTGCCAAAAGCCAAGTCCTGAGGGGACAACAGCTCCACTCTGTAATGCCTCAGGAAGGTATTATGGCTTGTCCATGTTGCTGCCTTGCAGATCTGATCTATGGAAGCACCTGCCCTTTCTGCCCAGGAGGTCGCCAGAGATCTGGTTGAATGAGCCTTAAGGTGGGATGGAACCGGTTTATCCGAGTGTTTATAGGCTAATGCTATTGCCTGCTTAATCCACCTGGCTATCGTAGGTTTTGAGGCCTGAAGACCCTTTCTTTGGCCCCCAAAAGTAACTAGAAGATGATTTGATCTCCTAAACTCCCTTGCCCTTTCTAGATAGACTAAAAGACAGCGTCTAACATCTAAAAGGTGCAATCTTTCTTCCTTCTCATTCTTCGGATTCTGGCAGAATGATGGAAGAATAATCTCTTGTGACCTGTGGAACCCAGAGGTCACTTTTGGTAAATAAAGAGGATCCTGTCTAAGGATTACCCTGTCCTCTAGGATCAACAAAAAAGGCTCTTTTATTGTCAGGGCCTGTAGGTCGCCTACTCTTCTAGCTGTGGTAATGGCTAGAAGAAAGGCCATCTTAAGGGAAAGAAATTTAAATGAAATTTGATCCAACGGCTCAAATGGCCCTTTCGTTAGGGCGTCCAGAACCAGGGACAAATCCCACGGCGGGAAGCTAACTGTCCTTACCGGGGTTAACCTTTCCCTGGCTAGCAAAAATCTCTTAACCAGAGGGTCTTGAGCTAACCTTGTGTCAAAGAACACTGACAGGGCTGCTACCTGGACCCTAAGGGTACTGACCACTAACCCTTGGTCTACCCCCTCCTGGAGAAAATCCAGAACGGTTGGAATCGTCTGGATAGTTCTCTGATTTGCTTGAGCCCATCTAGAGAAGATCTTCCAGACCTTTGCATAAATCTGTCTGGTAACCTTCTTCCTACTAAGGAGAAGAGTGTCAATTACCTTCTCCGAGCATCCCCTGTTCCTGAGGATCTCCCTCTCAAGAGCCAGGCCGTCAGGGACAGAAACCCCGGGTTGGGATGAAGCACTGGGCCCTGGCAGAGAAGATCCCGTCTGACCGGGAGATGCAGCGGAGGCACGACTGACCACCTCCACATGGTGGGGAACCAGACCCGCTTCGGCCACCAGGGTGCAATCAGGATAAGGTCTCCATCCGACTGTGACAGCTTTTGAAGCACTCGTGGGATGAGTACCAGGGGAGGAAAGGCATATGCCAGGCTGAAGTCCCAATTCTGAGCGAGAGCGTCTACCCCTGAGGATCTCTGTTCTCTCGTGAGAGAGAAGAATCTCCGCACCTTTGCGTTCTTTTGACAAGCGAATAAATCTATCTCTGGTACTCCGAAATGACGTCTTACCAGAGCTAAAACTTCTTCGTTCAACTCCCATTCTCCCTGAAGAATGGGCTGTCTGCTGAGGAAGTCTGCTTGTATATTGAGGGATCCCTTTATGTGGACCGCAGAGATTGAGAGAATGTTTTTCTCTGCCTCCCCCAGGAAATCTTGGGTCAGTGCCCTTAGACTGACTGACCTTGTTCCCCCTTGACGGTTCAAATAGGATACTGCTACCCGGTTGTCCGAGAAAATTTGGACTTCCCTTCCTTGGATCAAGTCCCGGAAGACACTTAATGCCTTCCCAACTGCCAGAAGCTCCCTGAAGTTTGAGGAAGCTCTGCTCTGACTCTGATCCCAGGGACCCTGGGCGTAGCGGTCTCCTAAATGAGCCCCCCAACCCCAGGCACTTGCGTCTGTTGTAATGCCTATTGGGTCTAGCTGTGTCCACGTCCGACCTCCCGATAGGTTGACGGGATCGAGCCACCAAACTAGGGAGCTTCTTACCTCCTCTAACAGAGGAACTTTCTCCTCCAGGGTTTCTCTTCTCCCGCCCCAAGAGGAGAGAAGGAAGCCCTGGAGGACTCGGGAGTGGAGCTGAGCCCAGGGAACTGCCGGGATGCAAGAGGCCATCAGGCCCAACACCCTCATGATGTTTCTCAAAGATACCTCCGGGGCTTCGAGACACACTGTCACTGCGCCCCGAATTTTTTCGACCTTTTCGGGAGGAAGAAACACTTTCTGGGCTACTGAGTCCAACTGATACCCCAAGTATACCTTTGACTGTGAGGGATCCAGGGAGGATTTCTCCTGACTCACCATCCAACCTAGGGAATCCAGGGTCGACAAGACCAGCTCTCGATCTCTCAGGAGCTGGTCTCTGGATGGACTGTAGATCAACAGATCGTCGAGGTATGGTATCAGAGCTACCCCCTGAAGGTGTAGAAAAGATACCACCTCTGCCAGGACCTTGGTAAAGATCCTTGGACTGGCCGCAAGGCCGAAGGGGAGTGCCCTGAACTGCCAATGCTGCACCCCCTGTTCTGTCCGTACTGCGAAACGCAAGTACTTCTGATGATCCGGGGCAATGGGTACATGCAGGTAAGCATCTTTGAGATCTAACGTGATCATGAAAACTCCCTTCTGGAGGTGTTTTCTGACCGTGTAGATGCTCTCCATTCTGAATCGCTTGTACAACAGGTAGTGGTTCAGTTTCCGTAGATTGATAATCAACCGAAACTTGCCCGATGGCTTCGGGACCACAAAAATGTGGGAATAAAAACCGAAAGCCCTCTGAGTCACTGGGACCGGGATAATCACTTCCTGTTCTGCGAGCATGCGAACGCTGTCTAGCAAGCCCTTTGCCTTCAGAGAATCTTTGGGAAGGTAAGTAACCAAAAAATTTTGAGGTGGGAGTGACCGAAATTACAGCTTGTAACCTAGTTTTATTAGGTCTAAAATATAAGGGCTCTCTGAGATCTTCTCCCACTGGGGAAGGAAACATGAGAGCCTTGCGCCCACTTTTATGGCGTCATTTAGAATCTTTGCTGGACGGTCCGGACCCGGAAAAAAGGATTCCACCTTTTTCTTTGCCCTTTCCGATCCCCCATTTCTTCCTTTGTCCCCCTTTGCCCTTGAACTGGCCTTTTGCAGGGGGGCCACGAAAAAATTTCCTCCCTTTTTCCTTCTTGGGTTTGGAGGGAAATTTCTTACCTTTTTCTGTGGATCGGGAAAGGACCTGTTCCAGACCTGAACCAAAGAGTAGGGAGCCCTTAAAGGGAATACCACAGAGTCGGGACTTAGAAGTGAAGTCTCCGTCCCAAGTCTTAACCCAAAGGGCCCTCCTGGCTGAGTTCAGTAATGCCGCTGACTTAGCAGTCGTCCTTACTGTCTCTACTGCCGCGTCCGCCAAAAAGGCGATAGCTCTCCCTACCACTTCCAGGGATTCTACTACCTCCCTGGATTCCTTCTTACGTGTGAGATGGTCCATCAGCTTGTTGAGCCATGCGTCTGCGTTCCTGGCTACACAAGCTGAAGCCAATGCAGGGCTCATGGCCGATGCATTCGCTTCCCAAGCTCTACGCAACAGGATCTCAGATTTTTTTATCCATCTGATCCTGAATGTTACCTGCGTCCTCAAAAGATAAGTCCGACCGTTTAGAAACCTGCGCCAAGGACGCATCTAAACGTGGGACTTTGAAAAAATTTTCTTCCTCCTCCTCCTTAAAAGGACATCTCCGTTTCCAAGTTTTAAGTCTGAGGAGTTTACGCTCAGGTTCCTTCCATTCCCTCAAGATAATATCTTTCAGGGACTGGTGAACTGGGAAGGATCTGGCCTGTGGCTTACCCAAACCTCTATAGACCTTATCCTGAGCTGACACTTGGGCGGAAGGTAACTGAATGTCCTCTGACGCATATACTGCCCTGAGGAGACCCTCCATATCCTCTGCTGAAAAGAGGTGTCCCCCAGATCTGGTCTCTACATGGCTATCCTGATCTGAGTCCTCCCCCTCCTGGGAACTCAGGTCAGAGCTGCAAACCTCCTCCTCTGAATAGTATGGGGCAGGTTCCTGAGACCCTCCTGTAAAGGTAGATCTATCTTCCTGTGAGGGAGAGCTTTCCCTTACTGATCTGGCATCCCCCTGACGCTGATCAAGTGTGGCTTTAAAAGACTGAAGGGTAGCTAGCATCTCAACCTGAAGTGCCCTGCATTCCTTCGCAACCTCTGCTGTCTCTTTGCCTGCCAATTTGTAAATACATTTGTAACAAAAAGGCTTGCTGTGGTCCTGTGGGAGTTTAGTGCTACAAGACCCACAGCGTTTAGTTTTGGATGTGGCTTTCCCAGACCTACTGGCTCTCTCCTGAGCAGGGCATTCGGTCTCTGTAAGAAAGGGACACCCTATTAGCCAACATCACATACACAAACAGTGTGGGGGACAGGGACAATAGGGCCACCCCAAATGTCTGCCCCCCCCTCGCTCCAGCCGAGTCACTCACCCCCTGTGGCAACCTCTGATGCCGTGAGCTCTGGTCCGCCTTCCATCCTCTGCCTCTACACCGGTAGATGGATCATCTGTGAAGGCTGTGGACCTTGGGCCCCCTCTTTCCAAACAGCCGCCTCGTGCTCTGACCGCCGCGCTCGCCGCCATTTTGTTGAAGCCCCGCGCCGGATATGACGTCACACCGGCGCCCGGCGGCTTCCGGACATGCGCACTAGCGGCTACAGACGCCGCTCTGCACCGCGGTCTATCCCTAAGGATGGCACGGCTCCCTAAGGGGAAGAAAACGTTCGGCCATTGGAGCCCAGCTTCCGGCCGACGTGGGGTGTATCAGCGCCCCCCCCCCCAACCGTCCACCACTGTCAGGTATGAGGGGAAAGGAAAAGAGGGAAGGTTAGGTGGCCCCTGGGGTTATGGACAACTCACCTGTCCTAGTGCCCCAGCCTCTCCCATTCAGTTTCTTTTTAGGGAGAGCAGAGGGAAAACCCCTTAATCTAAAGGCATTTAGAAAATGCTTGAACAGAGAACCCCACAGGCACCACTGACTGCTCTGGGTTTGTTCATTAAGGGGGCGACCATGGTCCCAGACCTGAGGTCTTAGAAAAAAAAATAACAAACGGTTTCGCAGCCATCAGCGTGTGGGAAACACAATCAATAACTGAGGGTCAGAGGGAGGGGTGGGGCTTTTTTAAACTTTGTTAATTGTGTTTCCTGCCAGGTGTGACCAGTCATCCTCTCAGGTGTGCCGTCCTGGAAGATGACTAGAGAAAAACAGATTTTTACATACTGTCCCTGGTTTTACTGAGGCTGGCAACACGGAGGGGGCCCCCGGGCAGTGCCTGAGTGGCGAATGGTCAGTCCGCCCCTGATTACGCACAGTATTTAGGTTCATAGCGTAGCACTATCTTCACTTTATAGAGGTCCCACACCGCTGCCTCCCATCTCCTGAGACTGCACTCAGTGACTTGGGTCTGAGACTATACAGACATATCACTCCACCCGGCACAGCCAGCAGTAAGTAACCCCTGGGAGAATTGTTTGGTCAGAGATCTTGCTAGACCCGAGCATGGGGCAGAAGACCCAAAGAACATAGTCCAGGTGTCTAGGTCTAGTAATGCCTATCGTGGAAATCAACATTTTGCTTCCAGCTGAACCCCAGAATCTCCATAAATCCAGTCTAGATACATAAATTGTGTCAGCAGCACAGAGAAGGAAGATTATCCAAGAGAAATACAGGAATACAGGATGGGGAACACAGCTCAGGAAAGTGACCAGGATATTACAGGCTGATATCACCCAGTCCCCGCCCTACTCTGGACCAATCAGTGAGCAGTATGGGTGGAGGAATGTATTTAGTGTTAATGACCCACCTGTGCTGATCTCTGTAGGAGTGTCCTCCTCTATAAATGTCCCCGTTATTCCATCCTCCTCCATAGACTGCTGATCATCCCTCACATACCTCTCTTCTTCTTCTGCTTTAACCTCAAATTCTATATCGATTGGATCTCCACTCTAAATCAAGAAAATGAGAGAGAATATCATCTGTAAGATATAAGCTTTATTATTGTGACATCACATATAAAATCCACACATTCTATCCATAAGTGTGTTTTATAACCTCTGTCCCACCAACCTTGTAACAGTGGGGGATGGTGTGATCTTTCTGTGTGGAATCCCAGGAATACAGAGGATGGGGACATCTCTCTGGTGGGTTCCTGGTATTTGGTGGCTCCATCATATCCTTGTGTCCTTCTGAAAACTCCTCCATCACTCCATACTCCTCATCCTCCTCTTTATACTCATCTTTAACATCAATATTATCATCTCCGAGGTTTCCACTCTGAATATATAATAAAACATTCAACATTCATTGTAACAATCATGCTGTGTATAAATCAGAACTACCAATAATTGTCAATCATCTACCTGATGATGGTGAGGGATGGTGAGATCTTCCTGTGTGGAATCCCGGGAATACAGAGGACGGGGACATCTCTCTGGTGGGTTTCTGTAGCTGGATGTCTCCACCATGGTGTCCTGGTACAGATCTTTGTGTTCTTTTAGAGACTCCTCCATCACCCCATCCTCATCATCCTCCTCTTTTATCTCTTCTTTAACCTCAACTTTAGACCCTCTCAGGTTTCCACTCTGAATATATAATAAAAATGACATCAATGGTAACAATTCAAATAATGTACAGATCCTAATGATACTATCAGTGATTGTTCCTCATCTACCTGATGATGGTGGGGGATGGTGTGATCTTCCTGTGTGGAATCCCGGGAATACAGAGGATGGGGACATCTCTCTGGTGGGTTTCCATTACTGGATCCATCTGTAGGAAACACACACACTGACTGAATACATTGTTTCTATGTGTTTATCAGATGATGGGGGATCTAGGTGGAGCCTCCGTACTGCTCTCTCCTTTACAATAAAGTCTCCTCTTACCCGGTGATGTGAGGGGCGGCTGATTGTCCATCATAACGTCCTTGTAGAGATCCTTGTGTCCTTCTAAATACTCCCACTCCTCCATGGAGAAATAGACAGTGACATCCTGACACCTTATAGGAACCTGACACACACAATGATACAGTCACCATCCAGACACATCCCTTGTCTGTTACTGGATAATGTCCCAGAATTCCCAGCACCGCTCACCTCTCCTCCATCATCTCTCTGGTGACTTCTAGAATCTTCTTTGTATTTCTCTATTCTATCAGGGAGGGAGGTGGAGGCAATGTGATGGTCATATGATCTCCAGACTTCACAGGAGGAAAACTCTAGATATGAACACAAATGGGTAATTTTCTTTTTAATAAAAAAAAAAGTTTATCGAGCATAATAGAAAAGTGTACAAACAAGCACAAAGTGCAACTGGCACTATACATGAGGATAAATCAATGACATAACCATGCAAAGTGTATAAGTAAAAAAGGTCAATATCAATATATCAAGGAGTACCGGAACCTATACCTAGTATAGCTGGTTGTACCCTAATGAGGGGTATAAAGAAAACAGTACTGTGCATCATAGCTTGGAATGCAGCGGACCAGGGAAATATGCAAACAATGGTCTGGAAAGTGGACGTGTGTTGCAAAGGGTGATTTGAGCCGCACATGATAAATGAGGATTGCTCCTCGTCAATGCAGGTGGAGGGGTCCTCCAGCCACCTGTCCCAGGATTTGTTGTACTTAGTCGGACAACCCCCGTGTGAATATAGTACTTTTTTGTATGGGAGGGTGGAGTTGATGGCCCTAATCCACTGATGGGTTGAGGGGGGGGGGGGGGGGTGACGCTTTGATCCAGGATTTAGCTATTTGCATTCTGGCCAAGAACAGGGTTTCCTGCAAAAATATATTAAGATACTTTTCCTCCTCAGGAATGAAGAGGAGGCCTAGAAAAAAACATTGATGGGTCATAGGGTCAGAGGGGATCCCATGTGGTCATGGAGGAATTTAACCACATGCGACCAGTATCCTTGAAGGGAGGGACAGGACCATAGTAGGTGGTAAAATATTCCCTCTGAAACATTTGGGACAATCGGGGCAGTGGTTCGGTTTATATTTGGATAGGCGAGTCGGAGTTATGTAGGACCTGTGGAGAATGTAAAGTTGGGTAAGGCGGTCAGACAATTTAGGGGACACTAGTCTACAGGAGGCCAGTGCCTCTTCCCAATCCTCATCCGCCACATCCCTCACATCCGTCTCCCATCTGGATTTCAGTCAATAGGCCTGGGCAGGGGCCGCCGGTAACATGAGGTTGTTGTAGAATAAGGAGATTTGTTTTTTAGGATCATGACCAGTGACCACTTCCACCAGATACGACGATTCAAGGCTAGGGACAGAATCAAGGAATTAGGTGTGGAGGGCGTGGCAGAGTTGGAGATAACGGTAGAACAAATGATTGGGCACACCAAACTCGTCTTTTAGTGCTTGAAACGTCTTGACCGAGCCATTGTCTATGACCTGTGAGAGAATAGAATTATGACCCCCCGAGCAATCCATAAATTATAGTCAGTGACAGTTAGCAGTTCAGGCAAAAGTGGGTTGCCCAAGAGTGGGGGGTGTGTGTGTGTGTGTGGTACATGGGGGCCTTGGTGGTGGACATATACCATCATTGCAAAATTTGGCAACTGGTTAACATGTGGCGCCTGTTACCCATATGAGGTGACTCTCAGGTGCCACATTGTCAGGAAAGGTTCCACCTGCTGGTGGCGCTGCCAGACATTTGGATTGCAGTACTGATGTCCACCAGCGGGTGTGTCCTGGCAGTCTGGAACTATCAGGGAACGTTTCACCTGATGGTGGTACTATCTGGTACTGGGGCCGCAGTACTGGCATCCACCAGCGGATGTTTCCCGGCAGTGTGGGGCCGACATTATCTCCTGCGATCAAGCATCACCTGAAGCTGGCCATCCCTGAGCAGAAGTGGCTGCACAGAGGAACCATCTCAGTTCTGTTTGTTTTGCTGACATGAATTCTGATGAGATTCTTTATTATTCTCTGCTGCTCTCCCCCTTTCGGTATGGATCAGGTGCAGTCTCTAGTGTGGCTTTTTTGAGTGCTATTCAGCTTGTCCTCAACAGGTGCTAATAGAATGTATTAACTCAGTACAGACCCTTATTAGACAGGCAGCATGTGAACCGTATTTTGTTCAACCAGTGCTCCAAGCATGGTCTGATTTATTGCACTCAGCCTCAGCCAGCCCACAACAAACCAAACCAAATAATCCACCTGCCTCTTCTCTGCTGCCTACAACAACCCCACAAAAACTTCCTCTAGCCACTGTCCCCTCTTCCTTACCATATTCCAGCCCTTCTCTTCAGTCTGCTGCACCCCTTACCTACAGTCACCTACAGAACTTCAGTGGTTAAGCCAAACAAAAAAACGGAAGTTCTTTCCAACCCATACGATCCTGCCATCAACCCAACCTGCCTCCACACCAGCCAATCTGCCCCAGTCTGCTTCCACACCGGCCGACCTGCTCCAGTCTACCTTCATCATCATCAATGGGGTCAAGTTAGTCTCTGATGGTACTGAACCTAAAGACCCACCTAACCCTGCCAACTTCCTGCCTGCTGTCCAGCCTGACGTTCCGGTGCCCGTGTTCCAGCCTGACGTTCCGGTGCCCGTGTTCCAGCCTGACGTTCCAGTGCCCGTGTTCCAGCCTGACGTTCCGGTGCCCGTGTTCCAGCCTGACGTTCCGGTGCCCGTGTTCCAGCCTGTGTGGCCGGTGCCCATTACCCAGCCTGTGTGGCCGGTGCCCATTACCCAGCCTGTGGAGCCGGTACCCATTACGCAGCCTGTGGATCCGGTGCCCACTACCCAGCCTGTTGAACCGGTGTCCGTCACCTGGCCTGTTGAGCCAGTACCCGTCATCCGGCTTGCTGAGTCAGTGCCCGTCACCTAGCTTGCTGAGCTGGTGCCCGTTACCCAGCCTACTGGGCCGGTGCTCGTTAACCAGCTTGTTGAGCCGGTGCCTGTTACCCAGCCTGCTGATATGGTGCTTGCTGCCCAACCAGATGACCCGGAGCCTGCTGCCCAGCCAGATGACCCGGAGCCTGCTGCCCAGCCAGATGACCCGGAGCCTGCTGCCCAGCCAGATGACCCGGAGCCTGTTGCCCAGCCAGATGACCCGGAGCCTGCTACCCAGCCTGATGTGCCTCTGTCCGCTGCCCAGCCTGATGTGCCTCTGTCCGCTGCCCAGCCTGATGTGCCTCTGTCCGCTGCCCAGCCTGATGTGCCTCTGTCCGCTGCCCAGCCTGATGTGCCTCTGTCCGCTGCCCAGCCTGATGTGCCTGCTGCCCAGTTTGATGTGCCTGCTGCCCAGTTTGATGTGCCTGCTGCCAAGCCTGATGTGCCTGTTGCCCAGCCTGATGTGCCTGCTGTCCAGTTTGATGTATCTGCTGCCCAGCCTGCTGTGCCTGGCCTGCTGCCCAGTTTGATGTGCCCACTGCCCAGCTTGATGTGCCTGTGCCTGCTGCTCAAACTCAATTTGCTTGGTCTCCATGGCTGCACTCTCCGTTTGTTCGAATCTTACCTATCTCATCGCACCTTCAGTGTCACTTACAACTCCACTTCCTCCTCTCCAACTCCTCTTACCATTGGGGTCCCCCAAGGTTCTGTCCATGGACCTCTACTATTCTCAATCTACACATCCTCCCTGGGTCAGCTAATAGCCTCACATGGCTTCCACTACCATTTATATGCTGATGACACCCAAATCTATCTCTCTGCCCCTCAGCTCACCCCATCAATCTCCTCACACATCACTGATTTACTAACAGACATATCAGCCACGATGTCAAATCACTTCCTCAAACTGAAGCTCTTAATATTTCCTCCCCCACGTGCCCCTTCCCCTGACTTCTTAGTCAAGATCAATGGCACATCTACTAGTCCGTCCCCACATGCCAGGGTGCTAGGGGTAATCCTAGACTCTGAACTGTCCTTTCAGGCCCACATACAATACCTGTCCAAATCATGCCGCCTTAGCCTCCGCAACATTTCCAGAATACGCCCCTTTTTAATTAATGACACCACCAAGCTTCTAATTCACTCCCTGGTTATCTCTCGCCTCGACTACTGCAACTCCCTCCTCATTGGATTACCTCTACATAGACTATCCCCCCTTCAGTCCATAATGAATGCCGCTGCAAGACTCATCCACCTTACCAACCATTCAGTGTCCTCCACCCCTCTCTGCCAATCCCTCCTTTGGCTTCCACTCACCCAACGAATAAAATTCAAAGTACCAACAATAATATACAAAGCCGTCCATAACTCTGCCCCCAGCTACATCACTAGCCTAGTCTCCAAATACCAACCAATCCGCTCTCTTCGGTCCTCCCAAGACCTCCTGCTCTCTAGCTCCCTTGTCTCCTCCTCCCATGCTCGCCAACAGGATTTCTCCAGAGCTTCTCCCATCCTTTGGCACTCCCTACCCCAATCTGTCCACCTAAAATATCCATATTTAGATGATCCCTGATAACCCTTTAAAGAAGCTTATGCTGCTTTTAACTAATACACTGTTTTACTTCCTCCATCAGCTCATCCCCCACAGCTATTACCTCTTGTATCAATTGAGCCTCCCTTTTTAGATTGTAAGCTCTAATGGGCAGGGCCCTCCGATTCCTCCTGTACCAAATTGTAATGTAACTGTAATGTCTGTCGTCATGTTGTAAAGAGCTGCACAAACTGTTGGCGCTATATAAAACTGAACCATGTATGGCCAGCTTTGGAAGCAAGATATATGAATCATCAACTGATCCCCCCTGAAGGGGTTAATCTACGTATTACCTCCTCTGCCACCAGATCCTGCAGTGTCTTCTCTCTACGTCTTATGGGATGTAGTGATGTCCAGTTCATGAACGAATCGTTCTTTTGAATCGATTCTTTTCAGTGAACTGGATGAGTCGATTCATCTGAGTGAACTGATCCGTTTGAAACAGTTCACTATGCACTCAATACATAGCATAGCATAGCAGGCCTGCTAAATGGTAATATGATCCTAGAGTGAGAGAGCTCGGCCCCTCCCTGCAACCAATCAGCGACAAGAGTCAAGAGTACACACTAAACCGAGTTAAAGAATCATAGGAGTTACCGAGTTAAAGAATCATATGAGTTATTAGAACTCAGTACACTGAAAGAACCGAGTCCCCACCAGAACAAGATGTAGAACAACACACTGACTCAGTGATCAGGGAGCAGTATACACTACAGACTGCTTTCAAGACAGAGAGGACAGAGTCATGATAAGAAGATATCCTCATTCAGATTAATTATTTAACCCTTTAGTATTTAGTTGGCTTATCCTAAAGGAAATCTGCATGTTAAAAGGGAAAAATATCCCTTCTGGGACATGTGTCTAATTTAGTAGCTATATAACTGAATGAGAGAGCAGTCTCATTTTTTATAACACAAAAATAAATTTTATCCCGCTTTATAGTATATTTTTCTGCCGTCTGCGTAATATTGTTCTGCGTTCTGGTCCTGAGATTTCCATGCCCCTTGGATTTTTTTTTTTTTTGGTGTGGTGATAGCTAACGTGTGAATAAATCATTGTTTATGTGCACGCCCTACGCACATTTATTCACATGCAGATATCAGGGTCAGTGGGGATGGTTTTAGTTTTTATTTTATTTATTCTTTCACTTAACAATCCCCTGTGTGATAGTTTGTTGAAGTGACAGGTTCTCTTTATTGCATCTGGGGTGTGTTATATGATCATATGAGTATAGGATTGTGCTCAGTAACCTGGGTAGCAGGTGTTCTGTCAGATAAAGCAATCTATAGGAGCAGCCAATATTGTCACTTATGGTGACGCACAAACAGTTGTGTAAACGCTAAGAGTGTTTTTGTGCGTGTGAATTGCATTCTGATGGGCCAACTTCACAGTTAAGCTTGATAGCCATCAGATTTGTCCGTAGTCTTTACAGTGCATAATGAGGCCCCTTTTACACTTGTGTGACTTGTCCTGCGACTTGGGACTACAAAGTCGCATGACAAGTGGTACCCCACGATTTCCAATGAGTACCATTCATATCTGTGCGTCTTCCAGTCACAGCGACTGCAAAGTAGTCACTGCACTACTTTGGTCTTATTTTGATGCGACTTGAGGCAGAGACATCAAGATTACATAAGTATTTCTTCAAGTCACATCAAAATCTCATCAAAGTCACAGTAAAAATTGTGGCAAAAATTGCATGACTTTCAAGTTGCTTTAGTGTGAAAGGAGCCTAAGGCCCGGTTCACACTGCTGCGGTGCGGGAGATCGCATATGATTTGCACCGCACTGCAGTTCAAATCATATGCGATCTCTGTGCGATGCAAATTCAGCCATACAGATAGTATGGCTGAATTCGCATCGCATTCGGCCCAAAATCGCACAGGACCCTTTTTCCGGTCCGCAGCAGAATCGGATCGCATGGTGTTCTCACCATGCGATCCGATTCCTGTCCGAGTTTGCAGATCGCACTGCGATATGCAAGCTGATATGGGGGTGTCATTAAAATTTCACTGACACTCCCAGCAGCTCGCATAGGGCAGTGTGAACTGCCGGCGGGAGACATGCGGTGCGGGAACCCGCAGTAGATTCGCAGCGTTCCCGCACCGCAGCAGTGTGAACCGGGCCTAACGATTGGATTTTACTATCGTGGGTAGTAAAATCCAAATTTTTCCTGTGCATGCGCTGTAAAGACAACGGAAAAATCAATGGCTAGCAATGTTAACTGTGAAGTTGCCCCATCAGAATGAGGTTCACATGCACAAAAATCCGCTTTTCATTTACACAGCTTTTTGTGGGTCAGTCTGACACAACAACAATAGGATTGGGCTCTGAGAAAGGAAAATACAAGAAAAAACCTCCCCAGGACCTGCCAACCTTCTGTGAAGAATCATTCTTTTGATTCTAATCATTTAAGAAGGTTGAGTCAGAGCTGTGGTTCACTTGCTTGTCAGTAGACTCAGCAAGTGAACCGAAGAACCGCAGAATCGATTCATTGAATCGGTTCATTTCAGTGAGTAGTTCGAAATGAACCGATTCAGTTAAAAGATCCGGACTTCCCATCACTAATGGGATGTCCTGTTTGTACCTGACATCATTTCCTGGCTTTACCTGACATCACTTCCTGTCTGTTTTCCATAGAGACTTCCTGTCTGGGTAGAGGTGAGATCACCATCTTGTGGAGCTCAGAGGAACTGCAGCTCAAGAAACGACTCGTAGTGTGAACACGGCCTTGTGCTGTGTGTGTATACACTGTATATCCTTCCCCTTTCTCTCCTCCCTGAGTGTGTATGAAGAGGTGGAGCTCTGAGTGTGTATGAAGAGGCGGAGCTCTGAGTGTGTATGAAGAGGCGGAGCTTTGAGTGTGTATGAAGAGGCGGAGCTCTGAGTGTGTATGAAGAGGCGGAGCTCTGAGTGTGTATGAAGAGGTGGAGCTCTGAGGGTGTATGAAGAGGCGGAGCTCTGAGGGTGTATGAAGAGGCGGAGCTCTGAGGGTGTATGAAGAGGCGGAGCTCTGAGTGTGTATGAAGAGGCGGAGCTTTGAGTGTGTATGAAGAGGCGGAGCTCTGAGGGTGTATGAAGAGGCGGAGCTCTGAGTGTGTATGAAGAGGCGGAGCTTTGAGTGTGTATGAAGAGGCGGAGCTCTGAGTGTGTATGAAGAGGCGGAGCTCCTGCTGGAACAGTGGTCGGAGGAGGAGGAGTCTAGGAGGGAGACTGACAGAAAGCGCAGCAGACTTGCAGGAGTGAGCGAGGAGGATCCAGTTCCTTTGCCATCAGAGGTGAGGAGAGTGTGAAGGATGTTGGTGACTCTGGTAGATGAAAAGCTGGGAGTCATATTGCTCTGGTGAGTGGGGAATCACCACTAAGGGGGCGCCCTCACCATCACGTGTGTAAGAGGTGGAAGAAGGCGTGGCTACACTACAGCTGCCACAGTTTGGAGCACCGAGAACTTTACACCTTATCAACTTTTCATTGATTGGTGGATTTGTTTTTAGAAAAATAAGTTTGTTGAAGTAGACGCAAAGTGGAAGCAGTGGACTTGCAGAGGAAACTATATTGAGTATTAAAGAAAAAAGAAAGCTGGGAACCTCAAGGGTAGATGGATGGTGCCGCCCAACATGCGGCAGGGTGTGTAACACAGCAAATAACCATAGAAACAAAAAATTGTGTACACCCAAAAGGCTACCTCCTCTACATTTATTAACCGCTTGCCGATGATGATACATGATGATATGTGTCAGCACAATGGCACGGCAAGCGCAAATGGGCGTACTGGTACGTCCCCTTTAAGAAGCGGCATTGTGGGCACGCACACGCCATGTGCTCCGTGACCGTGCCCGCGGGACCTACGGACTCAATGTCCGCCGGTGTCCGGCGATCATGTACAGGGGGGGGGGGGCAGAACGGTGAGATGTAAACAAGGCATTTCCCCATTCTGCCTTGTGACAAGACAGGTCTACTGCTCCCTGTCATCGGGAGCAGTGATCGCTGTCATGTCCTAGGTAGCCCACCCCCCACACAGTTAGAATCACTCCCTAGGACACACTTAACCCCTTGATCGCCCCTAGTGTTAACCCCTTTCCTGCCAGTGTCATTTACACAGTAATCAGTGCATTTTTTATAGCACTGATCGCTGTATAAATGACAATGGTCCCAGAATAGTGTCAAAAGTGTCTGTTGTGTCCGCCATAATGTCGCAGTGATGATAAAAATCGCAGACCACCGCCATTACTAATATAAAAAAAAAATTATAATAAAAATGCCATAAATCTATCCCCTATTTTGTAAACGCTATTTTCTAAACTTTTGCGCAAACCAATCATCTACACCTGCAAAGATAGTTACTTCAACAATAGTGATTCATACATCCACCCAAGCAGCTGAGAGGAGAGCACTGCACCTTAAAGCCACCCAGGGGGGCGAATGCAGTGCAACCTGACAGACGGCTGCACCTGGGGGATGGATGGAAAGTCTGATTCATGAAATTGAACCCCGCTGTTAGTCCTGTAACAAGACAGAAAAAAACACAGTAAGTCCTCATCCAGTCCCAAATCTCAGGTAATGGTAATACCTGTAGGTTCTAAACACACAGAGGCAGCGGGTTCCAAATAGACATGCGCAATTTGTTTAGTTCCAAATTAGTTTTTTAACGAATTTTGATAAATTTGTTAATTTTAATTTCCGAATTTTTGAATTTTCGAATTTCGAATTTCACCTTAAGTCAGGGCTCAACAAATCCCAGGTCACCATGGTGACTAGAAATGGCGTCCTGGCCCCTGGCCTCTTGCCAGCCCATTCTCACTGTTGGTCTGAATAATGTTTCTTCCTGAAACCCGGACACATTATTCAGACAGGAATGTGTCTCGGAGCGGGGCCAGGCGGGAGGGTGAGGGGAGGAGGAGGAGGGAGATAATGGAATCCGACCTGTGCAGTCAGGGGGGAATGGGCAGGACAGCGGCATGAGAGGACTCATCTCACTGAGCTCCCGCTGCCGATTTTTCTCCTTTCCGCGGCCGCATTACTGTCACCATCGGCTCCTGCTTCTACCCACAGCTGCCTGTGTCCCTGCAGAGCCCTCCGGCAGAACAGAGAGGAAGGAGCGGGACCGAATCTCCAACATGGCGCCACCTTGGCACTGCCACAAAGATCCCCACAAGGTGCTGAGAAACAGGACTACAGAGTCCTTACAGGAGTAACCAGGACAAGCCTGCAAAGCAGCCAGCTAAGAAACCAGCCAGGGAGGGACATGCTGCTTTATGTACACAAGATGTCCTCTCCATCCACTCTGCTCTCACACACTGCTGGGGGAGATGTACAGGACATGCAGGAGGACACGGGGGAGTGGGGACTGGATTACTGTCCTGCAATCTGCACCCTTTTCCTGCATCCTGAAGGTCCTGAGGTGACCTACATCCTTTTCTGGTACCCTGTACCCCATGTGTTCCATTCTGCACCCTCTACCCTTACCCAGCACTCCATGTCCTGCATTCTGCACCCTTCTCCTGTATTCCATATCCTGCGGTGACTAACATCCTTCTCCGGTACACTGCATCCCATGTCCTGCACCCTTCCCCTGCACTTTGCACTCCATATTCTACATTCTGCACCACATGTCCTGCGTTCTGCACCACATGTTTTGCACACAGCACATGTCCTGCACCCTTCTCCTGCACTTTGCACCCCATGTTCTACATTCTGCACCCTGCACCACATGTCCTGCACCCTTCTCCTGCACCTTGTACCTCAAGTCCTGTGTTCTGCACCCCACAAATTACTCGCCCTGCCCCAGGCACTGATAACTCATACTTCCCTTAAAAAAAAAGGTCTCCTAACTTTTTTAGCTGGCTCCTAGGTTCAAAGCAAATCTGTCAAGCCCTTAAGTGACTTCCTCCCCTCCCCCTCATCTCCTTCATTATGTAAGTCATGCTGAGATAATCTCCCATTGGCTGAGCAATATTCTCATTTGCATAGGTGTGCACCCCAAATGTATTAAAACATGGACGGTGTCAATAGAGCAGAGGTTGGTAGGGCCGTGGACAGTGTCAGGAGCTTTTTATTTTTATTATTTTAATCTTTTTATTTTTTACAATTTTTTTTTTAGGAGCCCGGTTCAGGGGCATTGGTGCATTATCAGCAGGGGGAATCTGCACCTCAAGCAGTGATGAGGGTGTGCCCAGGCACGCCCGATGCACACGCCTTTGCTCATTTGTCTCTGAGCTCCTTCTTGCTATTCCTCATCCTGCCTGTTGTTTCCTTGGATTGATTTTCTGTATAGTGACCCCGGCTTCATCTCTTGGATGCGCTCGTCTGTTGCTTGTCCTGACCTTTATCCTGATTCCTGGATCTCCTCCTCATCTCTCCTCCATATGCTCTTACACAGCTTTTCTCCACACCTGCAGTGATCCTGGGGGGGCGGAAACTTGGCACCAGCACTCAGCAAAATCCATCCCCACCATTAGGAGCTCTGGAGAAAATTGTCTGGTATTTAGTCGGCGGTTGCTAAGGACGCAGCTGTTGCAGGCAGCCGTTGCTTCCCTAGAAACCAGTGGCAGCCAGAAGCCGTCACATCCGTCTGCACCAAATTCCATAAACGTTGGATGTTCAGAAGAATGTGGGAGGAGCCAGTGTTCATCCAATCTTCTGTTCAGACACGGAGCTCCTCCCTAATGCAGAATATTGTCAGTGTGTGGAAGTTATTGTATCTGGCAGACAGGGATCTGTATGTGTGTGTGTATCACTGCCCGGCACACCACTCACATCACACACTTCAGCCAATCTGCCTTAAATTATGTGTGCGGAGGTGGGGGACGAAATCATCACACCAGGATTCTAGATTGTAGGATAGCTTGGGGGATCCTCTGAAGTGTGTGGGGATCACTTGTCTGCTCCACACTCCTTTAGATTGTATCAGATTGTATGTAAGTATGTATGTATCTTCCCAGAGAAAGCTCTCCCCTCATTCCTCCTCCACCAATCAAGGATCTCACTCCAGTTAGCAAGTCACCATGGATATGATTTCCTTCACATCCATCATTGGTGTCTTTGTGATAAAATAAGTCCCATCATTGGTGTCTTTGTGATAAAATAAGGCCCATTGTTGGTGTCAGTGAGATAAAATAAGGCCCATTGTTGGTGTCAGTGAGAATAAAGTATAACCCCAGCCCAGCATTGGTGGTCAGTGGTGATACTTACCTGATCACACACTCCCGCTGCCTCTCTACTGATATCAGAGTTCTACTATCACTGTCAGAAAGGAGATCACGGCTCCCAACAGTCGGCTATAATTGCAGTGCCTGGTGATGGAACCCAGAGAGTGTTCCAGCCGTCATCCCCTCACTGACACTCTGAGTCCTGGAACCTGTAAGATGAGGACATGATGGGACAATAGACTAAATCCCTGAACTGTCCTTCATCACCTGGAAGCAATGGCAAGGCTGTAATCACATTATAAGATATTTCTTGGGCTGCAGTTCCTCTGAATTCCACAAGATGGTGATCACACTTCTACTCAAACTGGAAGTCTCAAACCGGAGATAGACAGGAAATGATGTCAGGTAAAGACAGAAAGACAGGAAATCGTCTGAAACAAAGACAGGAAGTAGAGAGGAGACGTTGCTGGAAGTGGCAGTAAAGGAGGTAATAAGATCTTATTTTCTATTTACACCCAGTAATCCCCCGTCATGTCCGTCCTCTTCCTCCATAGTCACTGTGATGTCTTTTATCTCCAGCAGATGATGATACTCACATATATAGTGTGGAAATGTAGAATAACCCCGTATATTACAATGAGGGAATTTATGGTCTGTACCACGAGGGGAATTATTGATGTCAGTAAATGCCGATTCCAGACATTGTATGTGGGGGGAATGAAATGAAAATTAAAGGTCGGGATTAGGGAAGATTTCTGTAAGATTTTACATGGGAATGATCAGAGACATGTGCGTCCTAGGACGTGTTTCTAACTGTGGGGGGATGGGACTGCCTGGGGGAAGAGACCGATCGCTGTTCCTAATCTTTAGGAATAACAGATCTATCTCCTGACCCCTGATTGTCTGTTTACATTGACAGACCTCCCTTCTGTCTCTCTCCGGAGAGATCACGGGTGCCCGGCGGACATCGCGGCCATCGGGTCCGCACATCGGCTCCGTCATTACACCGCAGCGCGGCTCCCCCTAGTGCTCCTAAAGCGGCCAACATACAGCTACGATAGTTCACCCAGGGGAGCCAACCTGTCGCAGTATAACTGCGGCGCCTGGTCCTTAACTGGTTAAAGTGGAACTTCCGCTGTTGGGTGGAACTTTGCTTAAGGAATCTGGGTGGGGGTAGGAGCGCTTTTCAGGACCTCCTCACCTGCCAATAGCCCTCCTGGACAAAGATTGGCATTTTCCAATCCAAACAAGTCGGATGTCACCAGGTTAGGAGAGGCGCCCTCTCTGGTTACATTTAAGTGATATCCGGCCCGCCATTTAATGGAGTGTCTGCGGCCGGGACTCTGGCAGTGGATTGTCTCTCCTGCTCCTTATGTCAATATTCCCCATTTACTGCTATAGAGACGTCCATTGATTCACAGGCACCACAAACTCTGTGGGACTACAGAGCTCAGCACACCTAGTCATCTACAGCCGGGGTACTTCTGAGTAAGTGCTTTCAGGTTACCCCCGGAGTTGTCTGACACTTCGTTATCAGAAAGTTTTATTGGAACTATCGTGTTGTGGATTCAGATATTTTGTCCATAGTGCAAGCCCTGACCGAATATTTATTATTTGTAGATTAACCCCTTCAGGGTCAGAACATTTCCCCATTTATGGGGCCGGAACATTCTCTTAATTTTGGAGATTAATTCTAGTAATATGTTCCTCTAAACAAACAGCACTGACAATAAATAGACAAAACAATGACCATCCTGACCATACATAGCCTACAAAGGGCAATTATTACACTACACAGGCAGCCAATGGGCAATCATTACAATATGCAGCCAACACAATGATTTAGTGCAGGGGTCAGGAGTATGGAGCATAGAGCCCCTTACATTGCTGGTCAGGAGGAAGAAAACATTCCCCAGCCTGACATGAAGAATATGTTCCATCATTGGTGTCACAGGGAGGAAAGTACTGAGGGCTCTGATGAAAATAGGGGGACTGAGGGGTCTCTGAGGAGGTAGTGGGACCAAAGGACTCCGAGGGTTTGCTGCATCTGAAGGACCCTGGGACCCCCGAGGAGGAGGTGTAGTTGAAGGACTTTGGGGGCCTCTTAGGAAGTAATAGGGCTGAACTACTCTGAGAGGTTAGTGGGGCTGAAGGCCTGTGGACGCCTCTGAGGGGGTAGTCAGGTTACAAGGCTCTAAAGGTAAGAGGGGGCTTTAGGGCTCATAGAGACTCCAGGTCTCTGATGGTCCTCCCATTCCACTTGCACTTACTTTTCTGACCTCCTCAAAGAACTCCTGCCAACAAGTGAAGCAAGCCTTCATCTCATCATTTCACTGGTCAAGAAAAATGATGCAGGATTCAAAATGAACAAAGACCAAGAGAACAAACCCCTCCTATCCTAGTGTGTAAACTCTTGGAGGGGATGATATATACAAGATTTTAGTAATAAGAACGGTATCGTTGGCAGTACTCAGCATGGATTCATGAAGAATCATTCTTGCCAAACCAATCTGTTAACCTTCTATGAGGAGGTGAGCTGCCATCTAGATAAAGGAAGGCCGTAGACGTGGTGTATCTGGATTTTGCAAAAGCATTTGACACAGTTCCCCATAAACTTTTACTGTACAAAATAAGGTCCACTGGCATGGACCATAGGGTGAGTACATGGATTGAAAACTGGCTACAAGGGCGAGTTCAGAGGGTGGTGATAAATGGGGAGTACTCTGAATGGTCAGGGGTGGGTAGTGGGTCCCCCAGGGTTCTGTCCTGGGACCAATCCTATTTAATTTGTTCATAAACCACCTGGAGGATGGGGTAAACAGTTCAATCTCTGTATTTGCGGACGATACTAAGTTAAGCAGGGCAATAACTTCTCCGCAGGATGTGGAAACCTTGGAAGAAGATCTGAACAAATGAATGGGGTGGGCAACTACATGGCAAATGAGGTTTAATGTAGAAAAATGTAAAATAATGCATTTGGGTGGCAAAAATATGAATGAAATCTATATACTGGGGGGAGAACCTCTGGGGGGGGAATCTAGGATGGAAAAGGACCTGGGGGTCCTAGTAGATAAAAGGCTCAGCAATGCCAAGCTGCTGCTAACAAAGCAAACAGAATATTGGCATTAAAAAGGGGATCAAGTCCAGAGATAAAACGATAATTCTCCCACTCTACAAGACTCTGGTCCGGCCGCACCTGGAGTATGCTGTCCAGTTCTGCGCACCAGTCCTCAGGAAGGATGTACTGGAAATGGAGCGAGTACAAAGAAGGGCAACAAAGCTAATAAAGGGACTGGAGAATATTAGTTATCAGGAAATGTTGCGAGCACTGAACTTATTCTCGCTTGAGAGGGGATACGATTTCAATATACAAATGCCATACTGGTGACCCCACAATAGGATAAAACATTTTCGCAGGA
Organism: Lithobates sylvaticus; assembly: GCA_028564925.1. NCBI lineage: Eukaryota > Metazoa > Chordata > Amphibia > Anura > Ranidae > Lithobates > Lithobates sylvaticus. The sequence goes on along the minus strand of CM053028.1, from coordinate 577,334,430 downwards.
GGGAGTTTAACAAGACTCGTGGCCACTCATTAAAATTAGAAGAAAAGAGGTTTAACCTTAAACTACATAGAGGGTTCTTTACTGTAAGAGCAACAAGGATGTGGAATTCCCTTCCACAGGTGGTGGTCTCAGCGGGGGGCATCAATAGTTTCAAAAAACTATTAGATAAGCACCTGAATGACCGCAACATACAGGGATATACAATGTAATACTGACATATAATCACACACATAGGTTGGACTTGTGTCTTTTTTCAACCTCACCTACTATCCACACTGGCCTGCCATTGGAGGGAAGAGAACACACTCCTCCCCCACAGTTCTGTATCATACCAGCAGCATTCTCCTGCTATCCAATCCAATCTTATCTCTTACTGCAGAGAGTGACATGACTCCTGTCAGTCAGCAGGCTACTGGAGATTGGAGCCTTGTAGCCGGAGTTCTGGCAATTATCCTAATTATCCAGCAACTCCGGCCAAAAGTCAGCAAGGTCCCCTTCCTGGACATCATGATGACCCAACATTGTCCTCACAGCACTGCCTCAGAGCAAACAAGTCAAAGGATCGTATTTATCATTCCTTGTCTGCAGATCTGAGCCCCCGTTCACACCTATGCGAATTAGACCGCATCCAATTTGCAGGACATTTCAAAATACATTCATTTTAATGAGGCTGGTTCACATATCTGCGGTGCATTCGCACTCCGCATTGCACAAAAAACGCGTGCGTTTTCTAAGCAGTGCGGTCTGGCTCAGGTGCGAATTCAGGCCCATTATCTTCTATGGACACGCATCTGATTCGCAGATGTGTTCCGTTGTGAACAGGATAAAATACTGATGCAATCCTGAGCTGATAGTGATCAAAAACTGACATGAAACGCTGAACAACTGAGTTTTCTCTTCACAGGGAAACCTGAGCTTCAATTCACACCGCACATGTGTGAACCCAGGCTAAAACTAATCGAAACCAGTTCAGAAACCAAACAAACCCAACAGAGAAAATGAAATATTTGATCTGGCAGGACAAGAGGGACCCAAAACCTCCAAATTGTAGCAAATGCTAAACAGCCCAGACTAAATGTGTTCCCATTTAGTAGTGGGAACTTAAATGTACAGCAACCCTCCTATTACCCCCCTCACATCCACATCCTATTATTGTGTGCCCAATACCATCCAAATAATTCTTACTTTCATTTCCCAAAGTTATCCGTCTACAAGGAGACCTGTATAGATCAAATGACGGCACCAATGAGGATAGAGGAGGACCGGAGTCACATGACTGAGAAGATACTAAACTTCACCCTGGAGATCATCTACCTGCTGACCGGAGAGGTGAGGAGGATTCTGGGAGGTCACATGACATCACTCTTATCTCTATTAATAATACACAGACCTGACCGGAGAGGTGAGGAGGATTCTGGGAGAGAAATCAGTATAAACGGAGTTACGCAGCCTATAAAACGTATTAACATACAATTGTCATATTCAAAATTCACCATTTAAATGATATTAGTAAATATACAATAAAACATATATGAAATTTAGGGCTGTTAGTGATTAACATTTTTGTGTTCGACTAATCGATTTTTCTCCCTTCGCCTTTCAGGACAGCCCCTTGGAGAGAGCACAGCTCCACCTTTTCCCAGGAAACACTGCGTGACAATGCCCCTTTTTAAGAGCAGCTGCTTCCACCATGCCTTCAGTTTTAGTGTTTTCTCCGCCATGGTGGAACACTGCTGGGGAACCAGAGGTGCTGCGCTCTCTTTAAATGAGGGTTTTGGCAGTACCTTGTGCTTACGTTCGTGCTCAGACCAGCCCAGCACCTTCCCGAACGAAGGGGTAGGTGTTCCAGTGTCCCTTCTTTCATCGGCTCACAGGAGTAATGGACTGCCGGAGGTCGTTCGCCTGCTGCGTTCGGGGGGCCGCGGGTGTGCTTAGAACGAGCGTTCCATGCCAGGCCTCGGCATGGCGGCGCCGAATCCCGGACGGCGGGGGAATCCAGTTCCGTTGGGTGGAGACTTCCGGCAGGGCGTAGCAGCAATTGGTTCCAGCTGCTGGCCGGGACTTCCTTTTGTTTGGCATGGACGAGAAGCCATTCAAAAGCGTGCGGACGGCGGCTGCAACGATTGGTATGGAGGAGGAATCGTCAGCAGCAATGGCGGATGCAGGCACCCAGGCTCCCGGCCAGTCCCAGGTAGGAGAGGTACAGCGGTACCCCTTTCCTTTAAATATCACTGGGTGTTTTTGTTTCTGTGTTAAGTTAACCTGCAGCTGTTTGCTTTGGTGTAAAGGTCCATAAGCAGTTCAGAAGGGAGTGAGACTCTGGGCACTGGGTGTTGGCTATGGGGACTATCTGTTCTACTCTTTAGTGGCTACAGTTAAAGAGGACCTGGGGGTTCTTTTGTTCCTGTCGTTTCAGAAAGCTACTGCTTAGTCAGAGAGAACATCAAAGAAATGCCCCTCATGCAAAAATCCTTTAAGGGACTCTTGGCCCAAACCCCTGTGCAGATGCTGCATTGCGGATTTAGTGAAGGAGGAGTCTTCACAGGAGTGCAAGGAACTCCTGTCTTCAGTGAGAAAAGAAATAGCAGAGGCCCTAGGGACAGTACGTTCCCTTGTGAAAAAACGTGGTCAGAGTTCCAGCCAAGAACAGAGAGCTCTCAATCCAGTCTCCCTCCGTCCACTTCCATACAAGTAGAAAGTGAGTCTGAGGAAGAAAGGGAAAGCATTCCTCCCCCAACGTTTGATTCTGAGGATGAGGAAGAGGAAGAAGAAGCCAGAGCTTCTAGATATAAACTGTCACTTGAGGAAGTAGATGAATTACTCAAGGCAATTTATACTACACTGGAGATCCAGGAAGAAAAAACTCAGCTATCAGTACATGACAAAATGTACCAGGGCCTGGAGGAGGTCAAACATAGAGTCTTTCCTGTATATAAAGTGTTAACGGACACCATTAAAAAGGAGTGGAAGGACCCAGAGAAAGGACAGTTCCTCTCTAAAGCCCTTAAAAGGAGGTTCCATTTTTGCAGAAAAAAAAAAAAGCGTAGGGGTCCCCCCCAAATTCAATAACCAGGCCCTTCAGGTCTGGTATGGATATTAAGGGGGACCCAGCCAAAAAAAAAATAAAAAAAAAAAACAAAGATAAATGGTGTTTTCTCTCAAGTATCCAGAAAGACGGACTTAGCCTTTGAGGATGTGGGAATCTGGAAGCCCCCTTTAACAACCCCCAGATGCCCCCCCCCTGTGTGAAATGGACAAAAGGGGGGCGGGGTCACCGGGTGCCTTCGTTATAAAAGACCTGTCAGAAGCCTCACAGAGCGGGAGCCTCCCCGAAGCCAATCTGAAACCTGCAATGAAGCAGCGAATCGAAGGAAGAAGAAGATTGATGAAGAAAGGAAGACCAGAAGAAAAAGATTTTAATGTTGGTTTGACACTTTTTTGGTGAACTGGTAGGGGTACTTTTGTACCCCCTTATCATTTCACACAGGGGGGGGGCCGGGATCTGGGGGTCCCCTTGTTAAAGGGGGCTTCCAGATTCCGATAAGCCCCCCGCCCGCAGACCCCACAACCACCGGCCTGGGTTGTGGGGATGAGGCCCTTGTCCTCTACATGGGGACAAGGTGCTTACCCCAAGCATCAAATACATGGCAGATGCCTCGGCAGAGTCCATCCAGGGATTGGAGTCCTTCCCTACACTGCTTAAAGCCGTCAAATACATGGCAGATGCCTCGGCAGAGTCAATTCCGCAAGAAGAGCCCTCTGGCTTAAGACCTGGTCAGGGGATTCAGCCTCTAAAGTGAAACTGTGTGGAATTCCCTTTTCAGGGGACTTGTTGTTTGGTCCAGAACTAGAGACTGTACTTGATAGGACAGCAGACAAAAAGAAAGCTTTTCCTCAGAAAAAGAAAGTGTTACAACAGAGGAAGAATTTTCGTCCTTTTCGACAAACCGATAAGGAAAAAGACCAAAGAAAAGACCTTGGAATCCTCAGAGAGGAAGAGGCAGGGGCGGGGTATTGTTCAGAAATCCTGAGCAATCCCCTAAAAAAACAATGACCAGCTCCCAGTAGGCGGGAGGCTTCAGGACTTCTTGTCAGTTTGGGAAGAAACAACAAGAAGTCCATTTGTCCTAGGGATAATCCAGCAGGGTTATCATCTGGAGTTCTCGCAAAACCCCCCAAGTCGGTTCTACATAACAAACTTGCCAAGGGCTCAGGAGAAGGCTCTGGCTATGAAGTCTCTTCTTCAAGAGCTGATGCAACAGAAGGTCATCTCTCAGGTCCCAGAAGGGCAAGAAGGGAAAGGGTTTTATACTCATATATTTTTGGTCAAGAAACCATCGGGAAAATTCTGCCTGATCCTCAATTTGAAGTTATTGAATCGATCCATAAAATACAAAAAGTTCAGGAAGGACATGATTTTTTTGGTGAAGAACTTGCTGACCCCCAGGTGTCACATGGGCTCCATCGATTTGAGAGATGCATATTTCCATGTCCCAATAGCACCCCCGTCCCAGAAATTTCTGCGTCTTGCAGTCAATCTGGGGGGGGGGGGTATGTACAGTTCAGAGCCCTGCCATTCGGGCTCTCCTCCTCACCCAGGGTATTCACGAAAGTGATGGCAGAAGCGTTGGAACCCCTGAGGCTGAAAGGGATCCCAATAGTGCCCTACTTGGACGATCTGCTACTTTTTGCCGACTCAAAAAGTCAAGTAACTCAAACACATCTAAAAAGTTTGGGTTGGCTTCTCAACATTCAGAAGTCAAATTTAATAACATATCAAAGAGTAAGGTTTCTGGGGTACGAATAGTAACTAGAAATTGAAATTCGATATTTGTAGTTGATTCGAATTGTTCTCTGTGTTATGAGAACCAACTTCAATCAATTCAGTAAGGCAAGCCATGTCGGCTCGGGGCCTATTGACAGCAGCAAACGATTGCATTCATTTTGACAAATTGGTCTTACCAGGAATCTCGTCATAGGGGCAAAAGCAAAAAGATCACTCTGGTGGTGGAGGAACCAGAAAAACTCAAAAGGACTTCTCCTGGTTCTTTCCAGTAACCCGAAGACTGACCACAGATGCCAGCGAATGGGGGTGGGGAGCCCACCTGGAAGAACAAACTATTCATGGGGTTTGGTCCAAGCCGAATTTCGTATTTGAAGGTATTCATCTAAGCCTTCTATCCTTCCAGGATCTTCTAGAAAATCAGCATGTCCAAATTACGAATTACGAATTTTTTTATATACGAAACGGGACGAAACGAAACGAATTTTTTGGCAGTTCCCATGTCTAGCAGAGAACAAGTTGGCCTCTCTATCGGCAGTCCACTTAAAAGGGACGGAAAACACCTTGGCAGATCTCCTCAGCAGGAGAGAAGTAAGGGAAGAAGAGTGGTCTCTGAATCAGGATTTATTTGAGACGATAGCCAAGAGTTGGGGTTTCCCTCAGGTGGACCTATTCGCAAAACAAGAAAACACAAAAGTTCCAGTTTTCTTCTCCCTTCAGAGACAGGCTCAAGCTCTGGGAATAGATGCTCTGGCCCACAAATGGGACTTCCAGCTGTCATACGCTTTTCCCCCATTTCCACTGATTCCGAGGGTATTAGCCAAATTCAGACTGGAATCCACAGAACTAATTCTGATAGCTCCTTATTGGCCAAAAAGACCCTGGTTTTCAACCCTGATGAATCTCTCAGTAAACCTCCTTGGAAGTTACCAAACAAGTCAGATCTGCTGAGTCAGGACAAGTTTCTTCATCCAGATCCAGCGTTTCTCAATCTAACAGCCTGGTTTCTGAAGAACAAATCTTAAGACAAAAGGGCCTATCAGAAAAGCTTATTACTACCCTTCTTGCAAGTAGGAAGAAGGTGACAAGAGACATTTATTTTAAAGTCTGGAAGGTGTATATAATGCCTGGTGTTCCAGAAAAAAACTTTAGTTTGTCTAGTACAATTTCAGTTTTAGAATTTCTTCAAGATGGATTGGAGAAAGGCTTAGCAGCAAGTACGCTCAAGACGCAGGTAGCGGCTTTATCCGTTTTTTTGGAAAGAACCCTGTCAGGGGAACCTTTGATAATTAGATTTTTTAGGGCTATGGCTAAAGTAAAGCCTAAACCTGTGAATATTTTTCCCAAATGGGATTTATCTTTGGTTCTTCAAGGGCTAACAAAGCTTCCGTTTGAACCCATAGAAGGATCATCACTAAAGTTTTTAACGTTTAAAACTGTGTTGTTGGTGGCCGTAACATCAGCCCGTAGAGTCAGCAGGTTACAAGCTCTATCAATCAAAGAGCCCTTCATGAGATGCCTACCAGATAGGGTAGTCCTAAAAACAGATCCAGCCTTCCTACCGAAAGTGAGCTCTGCATTTCATCGGGGACACAGGAGATTATTCTCCCTACATTTTGCCCTTCACCTTCGGGGCCATGAGAAGAAGCCTTCCATACTCTGGATGTCAGGAGGTGTCTTCTTACGTTTCTGGAGATAACAAAGGAAAATCATCCTCACTCTTTGTATTAATGGAAGGCACTCGCAAGGGATGTAAAGCTCCCAAAAACACCCTCGGAAGATGGTTAAAGCAAGCTATTAAAGAGGAAGTAAACCCTCTTGACAAAAACGAAAAAAAAAAAAAAACCTGCAAGACAAAGGCATAATTAGCTAGTATGCATAGCATACTAGCTAATTATGCATCACTTACCTGAGATCGAAGCCTCTGCATCGTTCCTCTTCTCCCCCTCCGACCGCCGACATCTTCTCCCGGAGTGACTTCCAGGTATCGCGGCTCCGGCAAATCACAGCGCCGGAGCCGCGATACCCGGAAGTCACTCCGGGAGAAGATGACGTCACGCGCATGCGCACGAGAGCGGCATATAACAACTGAAGCATCGGCATATAGCGCCATTGCTTCAGTTGTCGCTAGTGCGCATGTGCCGCATGACGTCGGCACATGCAAATACAGGTATATCTCCTAAACCGTGCAGGTTTAGGAGATATCCCTGTTAGCTACAGGTAAGCCTTAATATAGGCTTACCTGTAAGCTAAAGTTGTAAAAGAGGGTTTACTTCCTCTTTAAAGAACCTCTTTAGGTTTGGAGCCTCCAGAAGGAATCTTGCCTCATTCGACCAGAGCAGTAGCGGCATCATGGGCAGAAAAGGCCGGAGCATCGCCTGAGCAAATTTGAAAGGCTGCCACATGGTCCAGTTTTTCAACTTTTATAAAGCATTACCGCTTGGATCTGCTCTCAGCCTCAGACCAATCCTTTGGTAGGAAGGTTTTGCAGGCAGTGGTCCCACCCTGAAGTAAGTTTCGGTAAGATCGGTTATCCTCTCCAAGGTGCTGTCCTGAAAGGCGAAGGGAGAAAACCTTAGTTAGACTTACCGGTGACGGTATTTCTACGAGCCTTTCAGGACAGTAGCCTACTTCCCTCCCTAGGTTATGATGTATGATGTATAATTATAGGACGTGGTAACTGTCTGCTTATATTTTCCAGCATGTCGGAGGATTTCTCGGTAACAACTGAAGGCATGGTGGAAGCAGCTGCTCTTAAAAAGGGGCGTTGTCACGCAGTGTTTCCTGGGGAAAAGGCGGAGCTGCGCTCTCTCCAAGGTGCTGTCCTGAAAGGCTCATAGTAAATACCGTCACCGGTAAGTCTAACTAAGGTTTTTTTTGATTTTTAAATGACCACACTATGGAAGGCACTATAAAAATATTATAATATTAAAACACAGACCTGACCGGAGAGGTGAGGAGGATTCTGGGAGGTCACATGACATCACTCTTATCTCTATTAATAAAACTCAGACCTGACCGGAGAGGTGAGGAGAATTCTGGGATTCTAACATGATATTTCTATTGGTTCCTCAAAACAGAGATTTCCTCCTGTGAAGTCAGGTGATCATATGACCATCACAGTACCTCCATGTGACTCCCTAAAACCTGAGAGACACAACATGGAGAAGATTCTAGAAGTCACCAAGAAGATGATGGAGCTGCTGACAGGAGAGGTGAGCGGTGCTGGGAATTCTGGGACATTATCCAGTAACAGACAAGGGATGTGTCTGGATGGTGACTGTATCATTGTGTGTGTCAGGTTCCTATAAGGTGTCAGGATGTCACTGTCTATTTCTCCATGGAGGAGTGGGAGTATTTAGCAGGACACAAGGATCTCTACAAGGACGTCATGATGGACAATCAGCCGCCCCTCACATCACCGGGTAAGAGGAGACTTTATTGTAAAGGAGAGAGCAGTACGGAGGGTCCACCTAGATCCCCCATCATCTGATAAACACATAGAAACAATATATTGTACTGTATTCAGTCAGTGTGTGTGTTTCCTACAGATGGATCCAGTAATGGGAACCCACCAGAGAGATGTCCCCGTCCTCTGTATTCCCGGGATTCCACACAGGAAGGTCACACCATCCCCCACCATCATCAGGTAGACGATTGACTATTATTGATAGTTCTGATTTATACACAGCATGTTTGTTACAATGAATGTTTTATTAAATATCCAGAGTGGAGACCTCAGGAATGATAATATTGTTGTTAAAGAAGAGTATAAAGAGGAGGATGAGGAGTATGGAGTGATGGAGAAGTTTTCAGAAGGACACAAGGATATGATGGAGCCACCAAATACCAGGAACCCACCAGAGAGATGTCCCCGTCCTCTGTATTCCCGGGATTCCACACAGGAAGGTCACACCATCCCTCACTGTTACAAGGTTGGTGGAACGGAGATTATAAAACACAGACTCATGGAGACAATGTGTGGATTTTTTATGTGATGTCACAATAACAAAGCTTATATCTTACAGATGATATTCTCTTATTTTCTTGATTTAGAGTGGAGATCCAATTGATATAGCATTTGAGGTTAAAGGAGAAGAAGAAGAAGAGAGGTATGTGAAGGATGATCAGCAGTCTATGGAGGAGGATGGAATAACGGGGACATTTATAGAGGAGGACACTCCTACAGAGATCAGTACAGGTGGGTAACACTAAATACATTCCTCCACCCATACTGCTCACTGATTGGTCCAGAGTAGGGCGGGGACTGGGTGATATCAGCCTGTAATCCTCTGGTCACTTTCCTGAGCTGTGTTGTCTGCTGGCTGTGCCGGGTGGAGGGATATGTCTGTATAGTCTCAGACCCAAGTCACTGAGTGCAGTCTCAGGAGATGGGAGGCAGCGGTGTGGGACCTCTGCAACTTGTCTCATGTAAACATTTAAAGCGGTTATGCACTCTTTAAAAAATTTTTTTTTTTTGGGACGGAATATAAAGGATGCTTACCTTTATTGGGGCACTCACCTGTTCCATCTTCCATCTCGATCGCCGCCGGTTTACGTCCGATGAAGTTCCTCGTCTTCTTCTTTAGTGCTGGGGGTCATCTTGCCTGTGGGCATGTGAAACACCCACATGAACTTTAGATGGCCCAGCATGCACCGCCGTTACTCGCGCTGCGCAGTAACGGCACATCTGCCGACATCTCACGAGATTTCGGCAGATATGGCCGAAATCTCGGGAGATTTCGGAAGATGTGGCTGAAATCTCGCGAGATTTCGGAAGATGCCCGCACTGACTCCTGGGATCAATGACACCAGATCCCAGGAGACAGTGCTGCGTGACGACGATGGACGCAGAGACCCCGCCCACGGCCGCAGAGAGAGAAGACCGGAAGTCTTCAATTACAAGGTAAGTAAAAAAAAAAAAAAAAAAAAAAAAAACATTTCATTTAGTACTCTTTGCCTGATTTGGAAGGTAAAGAGATTTACTAAATGAAATGGGTGCAGAACCGCTTTAATGTTCCACTGATTACTGAATCCAATATTATGAGTCCTGACCCTTACACTATATCATTTATATTGTACATTACATACTCCTGACCCCTGCACTATATACTCTATGTTATACATTACATCATTCTGATACTATATAGTCCTATCTGTTGTATCTTATACAATATGTTGTACATTACATAGTCCTGACTTCTGCTCTCTCCCCTCTACCCACTGCTATATATACACATAATATGTATTCTCTTTTGGTACACTGATTTTCTACCAGCTGGACATTTTTATATCTGATGATTTGATTGGAGCACAGACTTTTACATGTTGATAATAATGTGATAACATCCTCAAACTTTGGAATCTTAAACAGAAAGTGATAATGAGGGAGGAGTCAATAACCCAATGATGGTGGTCTTCAGGATCAGTCCAGTCTTCACCTTGGTTGTTCTCCCCCCATCCTCACTCTCTGACCTCTGGTGGGAGGTCATGGCAATGAGTGATAGAGGGGGTGGGGACACTCGTCCCATAATCCCCTCATCACTGTCACTCCTATAAAAGACAGTTCTCGTTGTTTCCTCACTCTCTGACTAAGGTCCATGAATAAAGAAATGAACTGGTAGGAGATCAGAGGACCCATTTACTAGTTACCTTGAGGGGGGAATTGTAAGATCCTCAGATACAAAGCTGCCTAATGTGGGCGGAGTCCTGGTTTAGAGGAACCAATCTGCTCATGTCTAGTAATAATCTTTTTATTCCTATTTTAGTAGATGGACGGGAGATGAGGAAAACCTCAGAGGATTGTCTCACTTTGTCTCCAGACTGTAAAGTAGAAGATGAGGACATCACACAGTATAGTCCAGGAGAAAACCCGACTACCTCAAATGTCCATCCGGCACCACACAGTGTAGATGGACCATCGTATTCCTCTTATCCTGAGGAACCTCAGACTGTGAGGGACGGTGCCGTCCTTCCAACAGAGAAAAGGTTTTCATGTACTGAGTGCGGGAAGTGTTTCCAATTTAATTCCCATCTTAATAGGCATAAAAGATCTCACACAGGAGAGAAGCCATTTTCCTGTTCCGAGTGCGGAAAATGTTTTATACATAAATCGCATCTGGTCACACATCAAAGGTCTCACACGGGGGAAAAACCGTACTCCTGTTCTGACTGTGGGAAATGTTTTTCAGACAAGTCGCAGTATTGCAGACATCAGAGATTGCATACAGGTGAGAAGCCGTATTCCTGTACTGAGTGCGGGAAATGTTTTTCAAGGAAGTCCAGACTTTCTATACATCAGAGATCTCACACGGGGGAGAAGCCATATTCTTGTCCTGAATGCAGGAAATGCTTTTCAAGTAAGTCCAATCTTTACATACATCAGAGGTCTCACACAGGGGTGAAGCCATATTCTTGCCCTGAGTGTTGTAAATGTTTTTCACAGAAGTCCATTCTTTACAGACATCAGAGATCTCACACGGGGAGAAGCCACTTTCCTGCCCTGAGTGAGTGAATTGTTTCTGTGACCCCGCCCCCCTCTTAGGCCACGGGGAAGCCTCCGCCCTCAGCTATATAACAGCTGTCACCCAGGAAAAGCGTCACTCGGCGGGAGCCTCCCACGGAGGCGGACCGTTTGCCGCGGCGTAAATTTACATCGCTAGACATTTTTATTTTTTAATAAAGGACTTGTCACAAGCAGTCTCTTGTCTTTTTTTACAATTTTTGACACTTTTTTTGTGAAATGGTAGGGGTACAATGTACCCCGTTATCAATTCACATGGGGGGAGGGATCTGGGGGTCCCCTTCTTAAAGAAAGCTTCCAGATTCTGAAAAGCCCCCCGTTTGCATACCCCCACAACCACCGGGCAAGGGTTGTGGTTATGAGGCCCTTCTCCCCATCAACATGGGGACAAGGTGCTTTAGGGTCAGACCCCAAAGCACCCTCCCAATGTTGAGGGCATGTGTCCTGGTACGGTATAGGAGGGGGGGCGCTCTCTCGTCCCCCCTCTTATCTGAGCACGCAACCAGGCAGGCCGCAGGGAAAGGGTCTGCTAGAATTTTGGGGGGACCCCTACGCCATTTTTTTTTTTTAAGTTTGGCGCAGTGTTTCCCATAAAATCCATACCAGACCTGAAGGGCCTGGTATGGATTTTGGGAGGAACCCAACACAATTTTTTTTTAATTTTGGTTTGGGGTTCCCCTTAATATTCATACCAGACCCAAAGGGCCTGCTAATGGACTGGGGGCCAACCCATGCCCTTTTTTTCAATGATTGCCGCGATCAGTTTTAAATGACTTTTTTTCCTTTAGAAGTGTCATTTTGCTGTGGTACTGTTCTAAACACCGGGAAACATGCGCCACTTTACAGGCATACTATAGCCACCCCCCAGGTACGATATTTAAAGAATATTTCATTTTTTATTGATTCACTTTAAGCATTAAAAAATTCACTGCTCCTGGAAAAACGTCAGTTTTTACCTGCTTCCCGACCGCCCACTGTATATATACGTCCTCAGAAGGGCACGGGCAGGCAAAAGGACATGTATATACGTCCCCTTTAATTGCCTAGCCGTGGGGCGTGCTCGCGACCCGGTCGGGAGCTCCGTGACCACGGCCGCGGGACCAGCGGACCTGATCGCCGCTGGTGTCCCGCGATCGGGTCACGGAGCTGAAGAACGGGGAGAGGTGTGTGTGTAAACACACCTCTCCCCGCGCTTCCTACTCTACCTGTCATTGATCGGCTGTTCCCTGTCATAAGGAAAGCCGATCAATGACGTCAGACGTCAGCCCCGCCCCCTAATAGTAAAAAATAATACACACGTCCCAGCCCATAACCCCTCCCCTCCCCCCAGTGGTTAACTCTTTCACTGCAAGTGTCATTTTATACAGGAATCAATGCATTTAAATAGCATTGATTGCTGTATAAATGACAATGGTCCCAAAAATGTGTCAAAAATGTCCGATGTGTCCGCCATAATGTTCGCAGTCACAATAAAAATCGCCGCCATTACTAGTAAAAAAAAAAATATTAATAAAAATGCTATAAAACTATCCCCTATTTTGTAAACACTATAACTTTTGCGCAAACCAATCAATAATCGCTAATTGTGATTTTTTTTTTTACCAAAAATATGTAGAAGAATACGTATCGGCCTAAACTGAGGGAAAAATTTTTTTTTATATATTGTTGGGGATATTTATTATAGCAAAAAGTAAAAAATATTGCATTTTTTTCAAAATTGTCGCTCTATTTTTGTTTATAGCGCAAAAAATAAAAACCGCAGGGGCGATCAAATACCACCAAAAGAAAGCTCTATTTATGGGAAAAAAAGGACGCCAATTTTGTTTGGGAGCCACGCCGCACGACCGCGCAATTGTCAGTTAAAGCGACGCAGTGCCGAATCGCAAAAAGGGGCCTGGTCCTTTTGGCTGCCAATTGGTCCGGGGCTGAAGTGGTTAAAAAAACTTTTTTTGCATTGATACAGTACATGTTCCCTGGGGCAGGTCCCGGGTCCCCAAACACTTTTTATGACAATGACTTGCATATAAGCCTTTAAAATGAGCACTTTTTTCATGTTCGTGTCCCATAGACTTTAACGGTGTTTGCCTGTTCGGTATGTTCTGGTGCGAACCGAACCAGGGGGTGTTCGGCTCCTCCCTATGGAGGACATCCAAATCTAGCTCTCTACTCCCCAGCTCACTCCATCAGTCTTCTCAAGCATCACCAACATACTAACAGACATATATCCACCTAGATGTCACATCACTTCCTCAAACTCAACCGAGCCAAAACCAAGCTCATAATATTTACTCCCCCACATGCCTCTTCCCCTGATTTCTTTGTCAAAATCAATGGCTCAACTATCAACTCATCCCCCCCATGCCAAGGGTGCTAGGTGTAATCATGGACTCTAAACTCTCCTTTTAGCCCCACATCCATTCAATTGCCACCTCAACCTCTGAAACATCTCCAAGATATGCCCCTTCCAAACGAATGACACCACAAAGTTTCTAATCCACTCCCTGGTCATCTCTCGCCTCGACTACTGCAACTCCCTCCTCATTGGCTTAACATTAAATAAGCTTCAGTCCATCATGAACACTGCTACCGGGCTCATCTACCTTACAAACCGCTCAGCGTCTGCTACCCCTCTCTGCCAATGTCTTCACTGGCTGTCACTCAACCAACAAATTAAATTCAAGATACTAACAAAGACTTATAAAGCCATCCACAACTCGGCCCCCAGCTACATCACTAACCTAGTCTCAAAATACTCACCTAATCGTTCTCTTCTTTCATCCCAAGACCTCCTGCTCTCTAGCTCCCTTGTCACCTCATCCCATGACCACCTCCAGGACTTCTCCTGAGTCTCTACCATCCTCTGGAATGCTTTACCCCAATCTGTTCCAACGATCTCCTACTTTGTCCACTTTCAGACGATCTCTGAAAACTCATATCTTCTGACAAGCCTATCTGACCCCCACCTAACAACTGTACATTTATTGTCTCCATCAGCATATCCCCCACAGTTATTACCTCTTGTATTTATAGACCCTCCCTCTTAGATCGTAAGTTCTAATGAGCAGGGCACTCTGATTCCAACTGTATTAAATTGTATTTTAGTCTTCCCTCGAGTTGTAAAGCTCTGCTAAAACTGTTGGCACAATATAAAACCTGTATAATCATAAATATAATATCCACACAACCCTTGAGGTGTATTAGTGCCTTGGGTGCGGGAAATGTCTTCTATATGAATGTTGCTGGACATCACAGCTCTCGTGTGGGGAAGAAGCACACCCTGATATACACCTCAGATATACTCCATGGCTGATCTTCATCATGTAAGAAACAGTTCATAAGGAGATCAGAGATCACCAAAGACATGGATGAAGTGTTGTACCGTGTTGGCCATTGATAGCAGGAGAAAAATAAAAATGGAGTCATTACCTTTCATTGGCTGAGTACATTTTGTGGTGTAAGATTTCACAAACATTTAGAGGTCTATTTAAAAAAAAAAAAAATACAGATTTTTATATATATATATATATATAATGCTTGGGGAGATAGTGATGTGTTCCTGCTTAGGAGATGTATGTTAGCTTGGGGGGCTGCAAACTCTGCAGGGCTCCAACACACACTCGCTGCTATTCCAACCCTTCACATATTTCCACATAAACTTCCCTCCTGGCATTAAACTTTGCCAGGTATTGTGCTTAGCTTACCACCCCAAACTGATGTTCCTCCCTCAGCTCACCTCTCTCCCTGTATGCCCTGTGAGCAGAATAGTAGTGCTCCTCCTCTGGGTTCTCTCATCATATGGCACTGAAGATAGAGGAGGGGGGATTCAGCGGGACACACAGAGCAAGTATGCAGTAGACTGGGGGGATGAGGAGACAGAAAATCAGGAGGGGCCGGCGGGGAGGAGCGCATCACAAGAGGTATGACTAAATGCAATCTCTTAGCAGCAGGGACCTGATCTACCTGTCAGCTAGCTGTGATTGACAGGTAGATTGAAGCGTAAGCTGTCATGGGGCCCCCTACTGGCAATGCCTGAATGGTCAGGTGTGCAGCACTTACTATTGCGAGCTGTGTCGGCGGCTGCTGGTGTAGCACCTGCCACACAGCTCGCATACTTCAAAGTCTTGCAGGACACGGCTGCTAACGGGAACTGAGTGGAAAAAGTACAGTAACTCCGTTCCCATGCGTTTCCGCAGGACTTGAGCCCTGTATATATATATATATATATATATATATATATATATATATATATATATTTAACCACTTCCCGCCCGGTCAATAGCAAATTGATGTCCGGGAAGTGGTTTCGTTATCCTGACTGGGCGTCATATGACGTCCTTCAGGATAACAGCCGCCGCGCGCCCGTGGGGGCGCGCATCGCGGCGATCGGTGGAGCGGTGTGTCAGTCTGACACACCGCTACACTGATCTTGGTAAAGAGCCTCCGGCGGAGGCTCTTTACCACGTGATCAGCCGTGTCCAATCACGGCTGATCACGATGTACACAGGAAGAGCCGTTGATCGGCTTTTCCTCACTCGCGTCTGATAGACGCGAGTAGAGGAGAGCCGATCGGCGGCTCTCCTGACAGGGGGGGGTATGCGCTGATTGTTTATCAGCGCAGCCCCCCCTCAGATGCCCACACTAGACCATCAGGGAAGCCCCCAGGACCACCAGGGAAGCCCCCAATACCACCAGGGAAGCCCCCAGCATGTGGATGGCCAGGTACATCCCCCATGGCCATCCACATGTTAAAAAAAATGCCAAAAATATGCCAATCAGTGCCCACAGATGGGCACTGATTGGCACATCATATTTAATAAAAAAAAAAGTTAAAAAAAGGGATGCAAAAAGGGATGCCCAGCAATGCCACCCATCAGTGTCATCAGTGCCACTCATCAGCGTCCATCAGTGCCACCTATCAGTGCCCATCCGTGCCCACCCATGCCCACCTATCAGTGCCCATCCATGCCACCTATCAGTGCCACCTATATGTGTGCATGAGTGCCCGTCAGTGCCGCCTATGAGTGCCCGTCAGTGCCGCCTATGAGTGCCCGTCAGTGCCGCCTATGAGTGCCCGTCAGTGCCGCCTGAGTCCCCATCAGTGCCGCATACCAGTGCCACCTATCAATGCCCATCAGTGCCACCTATCAGTGCCCATCAGTGCCGCCTATCAGTGCCAACTCATCAGTGCCAACTCATCGGTGCCCCCTAATTGGTGCCACCTCATCGGTGCCCATCAGTGCCGCCTTATCAGTGCCCATTAGTGCCGCCTTATCAGTGCCCGTCATTGAAGAAGAAAACGCACTTATTTACAAAAAAAATTAACAGTGTTTTTTTGCAAAATTTTCGGTCTTTTTTTGTTTGTTGCGCAAAAAATAAAAATCGCAGAGGTGATCAAATACCACCAAAAGAAAGCTCTATTTGTTGGAACAAAATGATAAAAAATTTGTTTGGGTACAGAGTAGCATGACCGCGCAATTGTCATTCAAATTGCGACATCGCTGAAAGCTGAAAATTGGCTTGGGCGGGAAGGT
This sequence comes from Lithobates sylvaticus, assembly GCA_028564925.1. Lineage (NCBI taxonomy): Eukaryota > Metazoa > Chordata > Amphibia > Anura > Ranidae > Lithobates > Lithobates sylvaticus. The sequence goes on along the minus strand of CM053028.1, from coordinate 577,317,593 downwards.
GTCTAAGTGTCTGGTATTGAAGTGGTTAAATATCCCCAGTGCTGTCTCCTTAAATGTCACAATTCATACATATGTAGCGGTACCCCCGTAGGGGCTGCAGATGAGGTCACAGCCAATCACCCTGCTGCCAACCCTTCATCAATCATCCAAAAGACAAGGAACAGTCAATTGCTTTGTTTTCTTGCTTTTATTTGTGGGATGAAACTTGGATAGAAATGAGGGAGGTATGAGATGCCCATCAATATTTCAAAGGATAGGATATCATCCATGGCCTTGGCCTTGTTAATGGATTTCCCCCATAGAATCCTCACTGCAGACTATTGCTTCTTCTGTTATATCTGAATGAAGATTTACTATTCACGGCTTCCAGGTAAACAAGACAAATCACTCTGAATAATTCCCCTATGTTAGACTAATGTGGTTTTTCTGCCCCACAGTCTCTGGAAGTTACTACTACCGTGCACCCACAGGATCTTCCTTCCTGATAACTTGGCACATGGCAAATGACAGACTACTGCTCCCAGCCTGTCCACTTCTGTCCATGCTGTGCTGCCCGGCCACACAGCATGCTACACTACTCTCTCCAGTACTTCTGCTTCTTCAATGTTACACTGACCTTCTCCTTTGTATCAAAGTCCTGTGTTCCCCAGTCACAGAAATCAGATAAACTGATCTACTTCCGCAGCTTTACTTCTACTTCCTCCACTTGATCCTCTTTACAGTCAAGCACTGTGTTCCCTGGTCACAGAAACCTGATGCACTCCGCAGAGATGAAGATCCTTATCTTTAGCGCCTTCCCCGTGGCTCTCCATCCCTCCTCCGCGCACGGCACATCCCCGCATGGGGATGCCCGGTACAGCACCTCAGCATGCCATGCTGTCTTTCCTGTACTCCAGAACTCCTCCCTGGAAGCATGTGACCCCAGCTTATACGGGAGGCCTGCCCCCTGCCAATGCAAGTTAATGATTGGTCAGGGCTCCTCACACGAGCTGCCTGCCACTCTTGTCTCAAGTCCAGCCTCTCTTCCAGAATAATCCTTCTGCAAGCAGAGGAGGCATCTCTGAGCCAAAGTGTAGGTGGCCACACCCCCCCCCCCCCCCACTATACTGACACTCCCATTCCCATATTAAAACAACCAGGCCTGGAATGAAAACACAGGCCTGGCTAAATGTACCTGTATCTCAGCCCTGCGACTAGAAAAATACAAATCTAGCACCTACCTGAAAGTAGAGGGTGCCACACATAAATCATAAAATTGTTAGTTCATATAATTCAGTTGTTCAAAAAAACATCAAAGTCCTCCCCATATTTAACCCTTCGATTGCCAGTAACACAATCACTCACACATACACACACACCCCCATCAAACCATTTATTCTCTGCAGCTATTACCTTTTGTACCACCACCCCGTCCCTTTAGAATGTAAGCTCTATTAACAGGGCCCTCTTGTAGTTTTTGTACTGTACTGTAATTGTGTTGTCCCCCCCCCCCCCTATACTTTGCAAAGTGCTGCGTAAACTGTTGACGATATATAAATCGTGTATAATAATAATAATACTATAAACCTCCATTACTAGTATGGTGTCTGAACGGATCAATATCTTTGATCAGATCAGAACTACACTAGTGTCCCCAATAGTATAATGCTCCCAAAAATGCAGCATTAGCAGGATCAGCTCCGACACCTGCCAGCACTTGCGTTTAGCCCCTCCCCCCCAACAAGTGCAGTGTCAGTAGATCACTTCTGATACAAAAAAAAAAAACACAGTGTTGGCAGGTACATTTTATTTGTAGCAGTTCAAACAGTCCCTGACATCCAGGAGCTATTTTACCTGTGAGTCACACTAGATACCTGTAAATTTAGTTGCCAAAATGTTAAACGAATGGTACACTAGTGAAGAGGCCTACAGGATTCTGAGCATGACAGATGAGAGTAATGGGGAGTCCTCACTGTCAGAATCAGGCTCCGTATACGAACCTGTAGAGAGCAACGGCACCCTGACAGATAGCTCAGACGATGGCGTAGTGGTCCCTGCTAAGGACACCAAAGCAATGTCCCCAGATGGTGAACCTCAGTCTTAGGGAAACAGCAGGGTTAACATTCGCCCAGACCCTGCTCTTAGGTCTATACTCACAAGTCCTTGGGTGATGGGGGTGCCATTCTCAGCATCAGGCAGACAGCTGTGTAGTGGAGTCTCCAGACTGGGTCCCGGGTTTAATCACCCTTCTCTAGATTGCAGTCACTCTGAAGATAGGGCCCGACTTTTTTCGGTAGGTGGGGGCCTCACTGGACTCTTGGTAAAGGTGCAGGGTGGCCTGGGAGGGTCTCCTACTGGACAAGGACCTAGACTGATGCAACGCCAGACTATTTATGTTCTCTCTAGCTATCATCTGAACACACCCCCTCAAGGATTGGCTGGGACCTCCATAAATATGCAGGCTGCTCACTGAGCCTACTCCACTCGTATGTTCTGGTGCCTTCCAGAAAGCCGCGAACAAAGATTCTGTGCTTGGTTCGTACAGGCGCGTTTAGTCAAAATGGCGGTGGTCGCGTGTGCGATTGGCCGCCACCAGGTGGTAAAATTTAAATTTTCTGCCTGTGATGCTTGGGTTCCCTCATTCAGGAGCTCTTAGCCCTTTCTTTTTCACTCATGCTTTTCTAAAGCCGCAAGAAAAAGAGAGGGTGGAGACCAACAAGTGGAAGCACTGGTCAGAAAGGTGGTCCGTGAGACCCTGAGTAAAGCGGATTCTGGTCATACCCATAACCCTGCTGGCGACACTATGTCAGTCCCTATTACGGATGATCTCGAGGCTCCAGGCCCTTTACAGCCTAGCCATTCCTTAATTGAAGCCTCAGACAGTGAGATGGAGGTAGATGACCCTGGTGCAGGTTTTGAATTTTCCCTCGTACCACAGCTGGTCAAAGCTGCCAAAGAAGCTTTTGAGATGGGAAGAGCCAGTGGAGGCACCCTCCAAACAGAGGAAATATTTTAAACACCTCAAAAAAGAATGCCCTAATTTCCCTTTTTTGGGTGTACCCGGCGCAATAATTACCGATGAATGGGGTGGCGTTGAAAGGAAGAATTGCCTGTTAACGAAGGTTTCAAAAATGTACCAATTTAAAAGCAAGGATGTAAAACACCTGGAGTCGGCTCCTCTCATTGACGCAGCCCTAATGAGGTTGGTGAGGCATGTCACACTTCCATTGAAGGATACTGTTTCCTTTAGGGATGGCCTGGAGAAGAAAATTGATACCGACTTCAAGCAGATCTACGTTACAGCAGGTGTGACCTGCAAATCAGCTCTAGCTCTCACAGCTCTTTCTAAAGCATTGGAAGTCTAGGCGGACGTTGTAGATGCTTCTCTGAGGAGCATCTCGGAAGAAGTGGCCAGAAGCTCACCTATTCATGAGCTAAGGTTGGCGGCAGCTTTTCTGGGTGAGGCTTCCCTAGACATAATTCGCCTGGTGGCTCGGATCATGCTGTCATCTGTCATGGCTAAGCGTGCCTTGTGGCCAGAAGAGAACACAGCCCAGGCAAAGTTCAGATAGAGCAAGGGATGCTCGCCGCTATAGGCCTAGCCGTGAGTTCAGGAAGACCTGGAAGAAGAAACAGCCTTTAGGCCAGAAGTTTTCAAAAGGGGCATCTTCTGGCGGACAAGAAGCCCCTAAGTCTTTATGATATTGCACCTGCCCAGACAGAGTTAGTAGGCATTGTCTCGGAAGAGAAAAATCTCATTCTCCTGTCCTATGCAGACTCTCTTGTGGCTCAAGGCGCTGCAATTCCAGTTCCAGCCAACTAAAGGTTTCAAGGGGTCTACTCGCCCCTCTTCATGGTGTTGAAGAAAAAAAAAAAAAAAACAGCTCCTGGAGGCCAGTTATAGACCTAACCCACTTGAATTCTTTTATCAAGAAGGAGAATTTCAAGATGGAGACACTACTCACGATCAGTCAAGCAATCCAACCAGGCAATTGGCTTGTGTCTATAGACCTGAAGGATGCCTACTTCCATGTTCTGATAGCGTCTGAATTCCAGAAATACCTTCGCTTTACTGTTGATCAAATCCATCTGCAGCTCACCTGTCTCCCCTTCGGGCTTACGACATCGCCTTATGTGTTTTCAAAACTCTTGTTGGCTGTTGTGGCTCTGTATCACTATCTAGACGACCTGCTGTTGTTATCTCGGGACAGGGAGCAGTTGCTAATCCACAGATCCCAGGTCATCTCCACTCGCGTTCGGTTGGCTTCTGAATCTGGAAAAGAGCCATCTGGATCCTACGCAGTACCTGGTATTCCTTGGGGCACACTTCAACACTATCAAGAGCACCATACTCCTGGAAAAATCGCAGTGACCTGGGACTAAGTTCGGCTTGTAATGTCGTCCTCTCATCTCTGAGCCTCTCAATGCCTAAAGATTGTCGGCACCATGGTGGCAACAACACCCATGGTAAAGTGGGCTCAGGGGAAAATGCAGCCCTTCCAGAAGGGCTTCCTCCAGCAGTGGAACCAAGGCTTCGGGATCACTCTATCCGAATAAACTCATCCATGCGGGGGAGCCTTCCTTGGTGGCTACAACAGAGGAACTTCCTCAATTGTCCCTCCATCGCACCTGTGTCTTGGGTCACCATCACTATAGATGCCAGCAACCGGGGCTGGGGCGCTCTCTGCCTGAGAGAGGTAGCCCAAGGCATATAGAATTTTCCCTCTCACAGGATAGTCTCCAATGTTCTGGAACTCCGGGCAGCGTTCTGCGCTCTGCCGGCCTTTCACCACTTAACAGCAGGAGCCTCAGTCCTCTTAAGACTGCACAACACAACGGCAGTCGCATACATCAAGAGACAGGGGGGTACTCACAGTCTCTCTCTGTCGAAGGAAGTAGAGCCCATTATGAACTGGGCCCAGAAAAACCTGGCCAACTTGACATATATCTCCCTGGAGTCCACAACGTTCAGGCAGATTTTCTGTCAAGAGTTTCTCTGGAAAATGAGTGGATTCCCCCCCCAAGTCTTCAGGTGGGTCCTGTCCCTGGGAGTCATTCCGGAAGTAGACTTGTTCGCCTCCCCGTGCAACTTCAGACTAGAGATACTACACAAGGTCTCGGTGTCCCCAGGCTTTCAGGTAGATGCTCTGACAGACCATTGGCGGTTCCACAGGGCCTATGCCTTTCCCCCAGTTCCTGTCATTCTCCGGTTTCTTTCGTGGCTCAGGATGGAAGAAGCAGAGATAGTCCCGTACTGGCCAAACAGGTCATGGTTTCCACTGCTGATGCATCTCAGCTTGTGGGACCCAGTTCCTCTACCCTCCAGACTAGATCTCCTATCACAAGGGGCAATTCTACATCCATGCCCAGCCCATCTACATCTGATGATCTGGTTCTTGAGAGGGGAAGGTTGGAGCCTAGGGCCTAGGCTGTCCAAGTAGGGCCATCTCCACATTATTCAATGCCAGAAGAGCAGCCACCAACAGGGTCTATTAGAGGATTTGGAAAAAGTTTGCAGACTACACCTCTTCCACTGCAGGTTCTTGCAATAACCCAAAGATACATGATATCCTGGGCCTCCTACAATCGGGCTTGGATCTCTCATTATCAGTCAGCTAGCTGCGAGTCCAAGTCTCTGTAATCTCTGCCTTTACGGGTGTTTCCTGGGCTAGACACCCTTGTGACAGACCTAGCCGGGACAGAGGCTGTTGGAGGGGACTGAATGGGAGGGGACTGAATGCGAGCCTATTACCTTGCGATTATGGGCCCTGGCATTTGGGGGAACGGCTTTGAGCTGCAAGCCTGGGACCCCTGAGCTGGTGTTACTTGGATTCAGGTCCATGCTGGCCCCCCAATACACATAGAATCTGTATATGTATTTGGCATATTAGCAAGAGATGCTAATGTCATGAACTCCAGCCAGGCTGTCTGTTGTGTAAATGAGTATAGTCTGGATTGTAGGAGTGTTTCACCTATTGTTGTGTGTGCTAATTAACCCTGCACTTGAATGAAGGAGTCCAGTGTTGATTAAGATAATAGCTCATGCTAATTAAGTTAGGTCTTAGTCATCTGTATAAATTTGTGTGACATGTCAAATAAAGATTATTCCTGATGTACCCTACACTGGTGTTGTCTGGTGACTGGGTGGGCTAAAGGGTCTTGGATTGTGTGGTACCGGACGGAGGAAGCATTTACGGCGGACATCTTGAGTACGGGGTCCGTTACAACCCTCTTACTCAGTAGTTTTTAAGAGGAGCAATAAAGCTTAGACCTCAGAAAAAAAACAAGATTCTTTAATTGGGATCTTCCCCTTATCCTGGATTTTTTCTCAGGTAGAGAGTTGCAACATGACGATCAGTCCTCTATTAAACGACTCTCTCTAAAAGTAGCCTTCTTGGTGGCTATAACATCGGCCAAGAGGGTCTCTGAAATCAGCTCTCTGGGATTTATTTTTCTTTCTTTTTCCTGATCGGGTAGTTTTAATTCCTATGTTGGGTTCAAACCCCAAAGTGGAATCTGTGTTTCATGACAATCAGGAGATTGCTTTTCCAACATTCAGATCTACCGAGGATTCCAGTGTTCATCCCTTAGATGTTGGAAAAGCTCTGAGTCAGTATCTTGAAGCTACAGCTTCTTACCGTCAGACCGACCACCTGTTTGTTCTTTTTCATGGGAAGAATAAGGGAATGCGTGCCTCTTCCAGATCTACAGCAGCATGGATTATTCAGGCCATTCAGTGGGCTTACAGAATCTCTTTTCTTCTCCCCCTTCTCCATCCTCCCCCTTCCCTCCCTCGACAAGAACGCCTCTTAATTATATTGGACTGGGGAGAGAGTCTCGACTCTAACAACTTTATATGTCTCTTTAGTGATGTGCTAAAAACCCAAAAAACAAAACAAAACCGATGATAATAGTGAAAAAATAAATAAAAATATTTTATTAACTCCCTAAGTGATCCTTTTTTATACAGGTGAGAAAAAAGAATAATAAAAAGGGGTGGGGGGGAAAGAGAAGAGGTGGGGAAACAGAGATGGGAGACAGCAGGGCATCTAGTTACTCCCCACGTAATTCATATAAGCCTGAGTTTGTCTAAATTTCAACCAGCACTTCCAAGTATTAACATATTTTAGTTATTTTGCAAGTGTATTACTTCTTCCATACATCTAATTTTATCTATCTCCCTAAACCAATCCTTTATTGTCGGAATATTTTTTGGCTTCCATTGTTTCGGAATTAATTTCTTTGCTGCGTTCAACAAGAATGGTGTAATAGCTTTTCTATATTTCTTCCTCGGTATCCCTGTTACATGAAACAAGCATTGCCAGGGATCAAGTTCCGTTACAGACCCACTAATCTTCTTTATCCAATCCACTACTTCCCTCCAATACGATTGAATTAAAGGACACTGCGACCATATATGTGCATTGGTACCCGCCTCCCCACAGTCCCTCCAACAGAGAGAGGATTGATCAGGATTAATTTTATGTAATTTAATTGGGACGTAGTACCACTTCGTTAATAGTTTATAATTCATTTCTTTGATCCCTGTGTCCACTGAAGATGAGTGGATATAATCGAAAACTTTACTTCTCATACTTTCGGGCAACAAATGATTTAATTCCATTTCCCAACTCTCCACAAGACACAGGGAGTCCAGTTCTGGGGGGTTTATCAGTAGGCTATATACATTTGAGAGCCCCTGTCTATTTTTCCCACCTTTGTCAACTAGTCTTTCCCATGGGTCCAGTCTCCCATCCGAACGAAGTGGCTTTGGGAGAGATCCTACAAAATGTTGAAGTTGCCTATATCTCCATACATCCCAGGGCATTTTACCATATTTTTCTTGTAGTTCAGGTAACGTACAAAGAACATTCCCTTTCAAAACATATTTTAACCTCAGGTGGTCCGATGATGTCCATTTTAAATATAGTTTGTTATCCTTACCTGGAGGGAAGTAATTGTTACCTGTGAGGGGTAACAGAGGGCTATTATATCCATAGATCTATTTTTAGGTAATTTATCCCATATTCTAAATGTCTCTGTGGTAATTGGGGCCATATCCCTGGGGAGGCCTCTATATTGGGTTGGAATCCAGATAATCTGGTTTAGGGCAGAGTTACTCAATTCTGACTCGAGTGTTACCCATTTTTATATGGAGAGCCGTGGACCCAGTCCAAAACTCTCCGCAGTGACGCTGCCTCATTGTATTTTCCAAAATCTGGGAGAAATAGTCCCCCTCTCTCCTTTGGTCTACTCAAGACTTTATATGAGATACGATTCCCTTTATTATTCCATATCAATTTTTGTATTATTAATCTAAGGGTTTTAAAGTAAGTAGCAGGGATATTAATCGGGAGACACTGGAAGATGTACAGGGCTTTCGGGAGGGTCATCATTTTAATCACGCTTATTCTGCCGAACCATGACAATCTATGAACCAAGTAGCCTTTTAGGTCTTGTTTGATTTTGTTCAATAAGGGCAAGTAATTATCTTAATACAGATCCATTATTAGTGTTGACAAATACACTCCCAGATATTTCAATCCTCTTTTCCTCCACCTGAATGGGAATAGGATTCTAAGATCCCTACCTTCATCTGGGGGAACCGAGATATTGAGTATCTCAGTTTTCTCCATGTTTATCTTAAAATTTGAAATGGCCCCATAGCCACTCAATTCCATCAAAATATCTGGGAGTGTCTGTGTCGGGTTTGTTACGTATAACATAATGTCATCCGCAAATGCTGATATCTTATGTTCCTGTCCCGCAACTTCTATTCCCTTAATTTTCTTGTTGGCTCTTATGGAGGCTAAAAGCGGTTCCAGGGAGATCACAAAAAGTAGTAGCAAAAGAGAACAACCCTGTCGTGTACCGTTGTACAACCGAAGGGTATCGGACAGGGTTCCATTAACCTGAATTTTAGCCGTAGGATTCGAATAAGAGCCTCAATCCACCTCAGCATTCGTGGACCTGATATTGATAGATAGATTGATAGAAAGAGAGCGGGTTTCTTTCAGTTTTTTGCAGCATGCATTAACAAGGTTGTTCTCAATATATTGTCTCTTGCCTCCCTCCCAGGAACAGACCCTGCTTGATCTTTCTCAATACAGTCAGGCATGAGGGGTCTCAATCTCTCGGCCAAGATCCGAGCATAAATTTTAACATCCTCATTGATCAAGGATATTGACCGGAAGCTTAAACACACCGTTGGATCCTTTCCTTCCTTTCCTATGAGTGATATGTATGCCCCCAAGGCTTCTTGACGGATTTCTTGACAAGCCTTCCCCAATGGAGTTCATGTAAGAGTGATAGAATGGAGTCAGGATACCAATAAACTTCTTAAAGTATAGGGATGTACAGGTCCTTCTCAAAAAATTAGCATATTGTGATAAAGTTCATTATTTTCTGTAATGTACTGATACACATTAGACTTTCATATATTTTAGATTTATTACACACAACTGAAGTAGTTCAAGCCTTTTATTGTTTTAATATTGATGATTTTGGCATACAGCTCATGAAAACCCAAAATTCCTATCTCAAAAAATTAGCATATTTCATCCGACCAATAAAAGAAAAGTGTTTTTAATACAAAAAAAGTCAACCTTCAAATAATTATGTTCAGTTATGCACTCAATACTTGGTCGGGAATCCTTTTGCAGAAATGACTGCTTCAATGCGGCGTGGCATGGAGGCAATCAGCCTGTGGCACTGCTGAGGTGTTATGGAGGCCCAGGATGCTTCGATAGCGGCCTTAAGCTCATCCAGAGTGTTGGGTCTTGCGTCTCTTAACTTTCTCTTCCCAATATCCCACAGATTCTCTATGGGGTTCAGGTCAGGAGAGTTGGCAGGCCAATTGAGCACAGTAATACCATGGTCAGTAAACCATTTACCAGTGGTTTTGGCACTGTGAGCAGGTGCCAGGTCGGGCTGAAAAATGAAATCTTCATCTCCATAAAGCTTTTCAGCAGATGGAAGCATGAAGTGCTCCAAAATCTCCTGATAGCTAGCTGCATTGACCCTGCCCTTGATAAAACACAGTGGACCAACACCAGCAGCTGACATGGCACCCCAGACCATCACTGACTGTGGGTACTTGACACTGGACTTCAGGCATTTTGGCATTTCCCTCTCCCCAGTCTTCCTCCAGACTCTGGCACCTTGATTTCCGAATGACATGTAAAATTTGCTTTCATCCGAAAAAAGTACTTTGGACCACTGAGCAACAGTCCAGTGCTGCTTCTCTGTAGCCCAGGTCAGGCGCTTCTGCCGCTGTTTCTGGTTCAAAAGTGGCTTGACCTGGGGAATGTGGCACCTGTAGCCCATTTCCTGCACACGCCTGTTCACGGTGGCTCTGGATGTTTCTACTCCAGACTCAGTCCACTGCTTCCGCAGGTCCTCCAAGGTCTGGAATCGGTCCTTCTCCACAATCTTCCTCAGGGTCCGGTCACCTCTTCTCGTTGTGCAGCGTTTTCTGCCACACTTTTTCCTTCCCACTGAGGTGCCTTGATACAGCACTCTGGGAACAGCCTATTCGTTCAGAAATTTCTTTCTGTGTCTTACCCTCTTGCTTGAGGGTGTCAATGATGGCCTTCTGGACAGCAGTCAGGTCGGCAGTCTTACCCATGATTGCGGTTTTGAGTAATGAACCAGGCTGGGAGTTTTTAAAAGCCTCAGGAATCTTTTGCAGGTGTTTAGAGTTAATTAGTTGATTCAGATGATTAGGTTAATAGCTCGTTTAGAGAACCTTTTCATGATATGCTAATTTTTTGAGATAGGAATTTTGGGTTTTCATGAGCTGTATGCCAAAATCATCAATATTAAAACAAGAAAAGGCTTGAACTACTTCAGTTGTGTGTAATGAATCTAAAATATATGAAAGTCTAATGTTTATCAGTACATTACAAAAAATAATGAACTTTATCACAATATGCTCATTTTTTGAGAAGGACCTGTATATCCGTCTGGACCCAGACTTTTACCCCCCTCACTTTTCCTAATCGCCTGCTCAATTTCATCACTAGAGATATCTTTTTCTAATTTATTTGAATCCTCCTCCGATAATCACGGCAACTGGATCTTCTCTAGATACTGTTTTATATTTTGGCTTCTATTTTGTCTGTCTTCGAAGTCTTGAGTGGCATTTACGATATACAATGATTGATAATACTCAAAAAAAAACTTTGCTTATATCCTTAGTGGAGTATTTCATTTCTCCCTTTTTATCTTTCATTTTTGCAATATAATTTACATTCTTTCTAGGTTTAATCGCCCCCACCAACATTTTCCCGGGTCTGTTCCCACATATATACTGCCATTTTTCTTTTTTTCATAAATACTTTGTGTGTTTTCCCATAGTATAGTTGGGTCGATGTTCTCAACGTTGTTCTCTTTAAAGAAAAAATTCATATCCCTTTCCAATTACTCTACTATGCCATGGTCGTACAGGAGTGATTCATCCAGCCTCCAGGTTCTATGCCTATCCGGTATATTTTTTAAAACCAAGCTGATAATAACGTGAGTAGGGGTAATGAAATACATCAGGAAGAGGGGGGGGAGACGGTGGACTACTCTTGACTTCTTTGAAAAGTATATTGAGATTGATTCATGTGTTTTGTTGATTGTGGTCTTGTAGCGTTTTTTTTTTTAATTTAATTGTTATACAATACTTGTACATAAATATATAAGGATGTGTATATATAACAATCTGTAATAATGTGGAATGTTTTTTGTATATGTTAAAAATGTATTAATAAAAATAATTGAAACACATTCGGTGGGCTTACAAAGCCAAGGGCTTGGCGCCTCCAGAAGCGGTGACTGCTCACTCAACTAGAAGTGTGTCTTCATCATGGGCGGCTACACGTCATGTGGCTCCAGAAGTTATTTGCAAGGCAGCCTCGTGGTCTTCAATTAACATGTTCATGGCACACTACTGCATAGAGCCAGCCTTGTTATCTTCTGTTAAATTTGGTTTACGTATCTTGTCTGTTGATAGTGCCAATAAAACCTTTCTTTTGTCCAGCACTCTGCCCACCCGGGTATGTATGGCTAGTTATTTCCCACAGGTAGGCTGCCATGTAGTCTGTAAGGAAAACTGAAAATTTATATCAAATACTTACCGTAATTTTCCTTTCCTGATAGACTCCATGGCAGCAGGAGTTCCCTCACAGTGGCTGGAGTAGGCTAAATTATGGAACACGGCCTCTGGCCCAGAGCAAACATTTATGGGAGAAGGGTCCTATGAGGTATGAGGGGGCGGGATTAACCCACATGTAGGCTGCCATGGAGTCCATCAGGAAAGGAAAATTACAGTAAGTATTTGATATAAATTTTCCATTATATTCATTGTACCCAGGAGATATTGGTCGAGCCATACAAATATGAAGTAGTATATCTGTCCCACAGCAAGAACCCAGATGTCATGGAAGAGGAAGGCCTATATAGTAAACAAAGATTAATAAGACCAGCAAGTTCACCTCATAGGAGGAATAAAGTGGACTTCTTTCTTTCAGTGTCTACTGTACTGACAACTACATGAGTATGATCTCAGGTATCCGTATGAAGCCATGTCTAACGAAGGGGTCTACTTATAGAAAATTCATTGGACGAATGTGACAAGAATTCATCCAGCCGTGACAAATTCAGTACAATTCCCTCACTCAGGACAGGAAAGTGTCTTCTCCCCTGTGTGAGATCTCTGATGTCTGTAAAGATGGGACGTCACTGAAAAACATTTCCCACACTCAGGACAAGAATACGGCTTCTCCCCCGTGTGAGATCTCTGATGTATGTAAAGACTGGCCTTCCGTGAAAAACATTTCCCGCACTCAGGACAGGAATACGGCTTCTCCCCTGTGTGAGAACTCTGATGCCTGTAAAGATGGGACTTCATTGGAAAACATTTCCCGCACTCAGGACAGGAATACAGCTTCTTCCCCAAATGCAACTTCTGATGTGTGTCAAGATGCAACTTCGCTGAAAAACATTTCCTGCACTCAAGACAGGAATACGGCTTCTCTTCTGTGTGAGATCTGTGATGTGTGAAAAGATCTCGTTTTTGTACAAAACATTTCCCGCATTCAGAACAGGAATATGGTTTTTCCCCTGTGTGAGTTCTTTGATGGGAGTACAGATGGGATATCTGTGAAAAACATTTCCCGCACTCAGGACAAGAATATGGCTTCTCCCCTGTGTGAGATCTTTCATGCACATTAAGTTCAGATTTAGAATTGAAATGCTTCCCACACTCAGTACAGGAGTATGGTTTTTCCCCCGTGTGAAGTTTTTGATGTTTGGCAAGATATGATTTTCGTATAAAACATTTTCCGCACTCACGGCAGTAAAATGGCTTCTCCCCCATGTGAGATTTCTGATGTATTGAAAGACTGGACTTCCTTGAAAAAAATTTCCCGCACTCAGGACAGAAATGCGGCTTCTCCCCTGTGTGAGTTCTTTTATGCTCATTAAGACGGGATTTAAAATGGAAACATTTTCCGCACTCCGTACAGGAAAAGCTCTTCTCTGTTGGAAGGACGGCACCGTCCCTCACAGTCTGAGGTTCCTCAGGATAAGAGGAATACGATGGTCCATCTACACTGTGTGGTGCCGGATGGACATTTGAGGTAGTCGGGTTTTCTCCTGGACTATACTGTGTGATGTCCTCATCTTCTACTTTACAGTCTGGAGACAAAGTGAGACAATCCTCTGAGGTTTTCCTCATCTCCCGTCCATCTACTAAAATAGAAATAAAAAGATTATTACTAGACATGAGCAGATTGGTTCCCCTAAACCAGGACTCCGCCCACATCAGGCAGCTTTGTCTCTGAGGATCTTACAATTCCCCCCTCAAGGTAACTAGTAAATGGGTCCTCTGATCTCTTAACAGTTCATTTCTTTATTCATGGACCTTAGTCAGAGAGTGAGGAAACAACGAGAACTGTCTTTTATAGGAGTGACAGTAATGAGGGGATTATAGGACGAGTGTCCCCACCCCCCTCTATCACTCATTGCCATCTTCCCAACACAAGAAGTCCTGCACTTCCTTATTTAGTCCATGATTTAGTCATGAATAACAGCGGGGCTGAGCCCCACCAGAGGTCAGAGAGGGAGGATGGGGGAAGAACAACTATGATGAAGACTGGACTGATCCTGAAGACCACCATCATTGGGTTATTGACTCCTCCCTCATTATCACTTTCTGTTTAAAGTTCCAAAGTTGGAGGATTTTATCACATTATTATCAACATGAAAAGTCTGTGCTCCAATCAAATCATCAGATATAAAGGGGTCTATTTACTAAAGCTAGAGAGGGCAAAATTAGTCACAATTCTGCAGAGAAGCCAATCAGTTTCCATTTTGTTTTGCTAAAGCTGAATTAAACCAGCTGCGGTTCCTCTGCAGAATTGTGACAAATTGTGCCCTCTCTAGCTTTAGTAAATAAACCTCACAATGTCCAGCTGGTAGGAAATGGGTGTAACAAAAGAGAATACATATTATGTGTATATATAGCAGTGGGTAGAGGGGAGAGAGCAGAAGTCAGGACTCTGCAATGTACAACATATTGTATAAGATACAACAGATAGGACTACATAGTATCAGAATGATGTAATGTACAACAGAGTATATAGTGCTGGGGTCAGGAGTATATAATGTAAAACATAGAGTATATAGTTCAGGGGTCAGGAGTATATAATGTACAATATAAATTATATAGTGTAAGGGTCAGGACTCATAATATTGGTATTCAGTAATCAGTGGAAGATTAAATGTTTACATGAGACAAGTTGCAGAGGTCCCACACCGCTGCCTCCCATCTCCTGAGACTGCACTCAGTGACTTGGGTCTGAGACTATACAGACATATCCCTCCACCCGGCACAGCCAGCAGACAACAGAACAAGTAATCCTGGGGGGATTGTTCTGTCAGAGATATTGCTAGACTCAGACATGGGTAAGGAGACCCAAAGCACATACCCCAGGTGCCTAGGTCTAGTAACGTCTATGGTGAAAAATCAACATTTTGCTGCCAGCTGAATCCCAGAATCTCCATAAATCCAGATAAACAGGAAAATAACCCACTCCGGGTGTCTGCGCCACAGAATCTCCTCCTCCATCAGGTGCGAGTGCTGGCTCAGTATGCAAATAGCATTTAAAAAGAAATTGGATCCGGATGGCCGCACTTCAATGATAATATCTTTATTAGTAAAAATCCATACAGCAGAGGATGAAATAGATCACTAACATGTTTCACACCGTAACTACTGGTGTCTACTCATAGCTGAATCTCTAGACAAAGGGCAGCACAGTGGTGTAGTGGTTAGCACTTTCACCTAGCAGTAATAGGGTCGCTGGTTCAAATCCCGACCACGACACCTTCTGCCTGGAGTTTGCATGTTCTCCCTGTGCCTGCGTGGGTTTCCTCCGGGTACTCCGGTTTCCTCCCACACTCCAAAGACATGCTGGTAGGTTAATTAGATCCTGTCGATAAAATTGGCCAAATATGTGTATGTTGTATGTGTTTGTAAGCGTGTCAGGACCCCACAGGGCAAGGACTGCACTATACCACAGATGGACACCAGTGGCAAAAAGCGCCCTGAGGCGATTCAGTTCGCATAGGTTGCGCTATACAAGTCATTCATTCATTCATTCATTCATTCATTCACAAATAACAATGATTTATATATACAAACTGATACATACCAACACCAACAAGATGGGCTCAATTGAAAGATTGGACAATTAGAAGATAAACAAATTGTCAGACTCTTGTTATAATCGCAGCCTCGCTCTAATTAGAACCACAATGGATAACCTGAGACCCGCGTCTTCATCAATGTCATAACAATATCTTTTTGCTGATACAATTTTAACAATAAACACGACAGTCCAGGTCATTATTAAAATGTGTACATTTCATGAGGTTTTGGAATTGCCGATAGGAGGACATTAGGGGTGCAACGGATCAAAAAACTCACGGATCGGATCGATCCTCGGATCAGGAGTCACGGATCGGATCATTTTCGGATCAGCAAATAATAATTGAATTTGCAAAAACCTGTGAAAATTCCGCCACCATATAGTCCCCACTGTAATATCCACGTCATCTCCCCCACTGTAATAGCTACATCCTCTCCCCCACTGTAATATCCACATCCTCTCCCCACTGTAATATTAGCTGGGTATCGCAGAGTATTGGCTGGGTAATGCAGAGTATCGCAGAGTATTGGCTGGATAATGCAGAGTATCGCAGAGTATATCCTGGGTAATGCAGAGTATATCCTGGGTAATGCAGAGTATATCCTGGGTAATGCAGAGTATATGCTGGGTAATGCAGAGTATATGCTGGGTAATGCAGAGTATATGCTGGGTAATGCAGAGTATATGGTAATGCAGGGTAATGCAGGATATTGGCTGGGTAATGCAGGGTTTACAAGTGATCGCTCCGTCATTTGACGGAGCAATCACATTAAAAACAGTGGCCGGGTGTACCAAGATGGCCGCCGCTCCGGAGCTAGGCCGAAGCCGCGGCCTTTCCTAAGGCCGCCGGGTGTACAAAGATGGCCGCCGTCGCTCCGGAGCTAGGCCGAAGCCGCGGCCTTTCCTAAGGCCGAGGCCGCGGAGCGCTCCGCGGATCGCGGGGTGTGCCGATCCGAACGGGGTGGCCCGTTCGGATCACGGATCGGCAACGATGCGTTGCACCCCTAGAGGACATATATCTGGACCTCTAAAAACATGAATGGGACATAAAGAAACTAAACACATGCGCTGACATATGTCTATAACTTCATTGGTGCTGGAGGAAAAAAGACGACATTCTCGTGGGAATCTCTATGAGAAATCACAATAGTGTCAAAAAAAATAAATAGAAATATGTATATCTTTAAAGCAATATCTCATATATGAAAAAGCCTATTTTATTGAATTAAAATACAAAGATTCCTCCAGCAAGAAAAAAAAAAAACGCAGACATTGCTCCAAAAAAACAGGTCAGTTTTTCGGATCAAGAAGGAGAGTCTCTTTATGATACCATGGCAATAACTGCATCCGATTCCTCACCTGAGACAACAAGTCGCCAAGGAGTTAATAACCATACCTCGAATTTGCAGCCTTTAAACCAAAGAACCCGAGGCTTTGGCAAGAAGAAAAAAACAGAGTGGAGGAAGACAAGGAGAAGGGGGGGCAGGAGACACCGAACACACCGATGGAAACAAATATCATCTGCGGAACCGACAACTGTGATGCCTGTTAATGTCCTTAACCGCTTGCCGACCAGCCGCCGCAACATGGCTCGGCTGCGCGAATCACCATCTTGTTACGTCGCTTTTATATTTGGCCACTAGGGGCTCGCCCGTGGAGCCGATGCAAGTGCCCGGCAGTCGCGATCACCGCTGGGCTCCCGCGATCGCTCGGGGCACACGTAGAACCGGGATCTGTGTGTGTAAACACACAGATCCCGGTTTTGTGAGGGGAGAAGAGACAGGTCGTCTGTTCACACAGAGTATGAACAGCGATCTGTCATCTCCCCTATGCAGTCCCCTCCCTCCTTCAGTTAGAACACACAATAGGGAACACATTTACCCCTTGATCGCCCCCTAGTTGTTAACCCCTTGGTTTGCACAAAAGTTATAGCGTCTACAAAATAGGGGATATATTTATATCATTTTTATTATTATTTTTTTTTTTTTTATACTAGTAATGGCGGCGATTATTATCGGGAATGCGACATTATGGGGGACACATCGGACACTTTTGACACATTTTTGGGACCATTGCCATTAATACAACGATCAGTGCTATAAAAATGCACTGATTACTGTAAAAATGTCACTGGCAGGGAAGGGGTTAACACTAGGGCGCTGTCAAGGGGTTAATGTGTTCCCTATGTGTGTGTTCTAACTGAAGGGGGATGGTACTGTCTAGGAGATGACAGATCGCTGTTCATACTTTGTACGAACACACAATCTGTCTCTTCTCCCCTCAGAGAACCAGGATCTGTGTGTTTACGCACACAGATCCTGGTTCTCAGTGTGTTATGAGCGATCGCGGGGGCCCGTCGGTCATCGCGCCCGCCGTGCACTCGCAACGGCTCCGGGGGCGAGCGACGTGTGCGCGCCCCTAGTGGCCACAGGGCAAAGTGACATAACATCGTTTCACCTAGCCGTGCCATTTTGCCGCATTAAACCTGTGGCGACCGGTCGGCAAGTGCTTAAAGGGAGACACCATTCAAGCGACGGCTATCAATAAAACATCAAGAATCACATCTTTCATTAACTGTAACACCAGATATCTGGTGTATGTGATCACATGCAAGTTATGTCATATGAAGTGTGTAGGTCGAAAGTCACGCAGAGGCTGCGTGATCGGTTTCAAGACCACCTGTATGACATACAAAAAAGACAAAAACAACACCAAACGTGGCCAGACGCTGGAATGACACCAGAAAAATGTTTCCAGTTTAGTAATTCAGGGTGTTGAGAAAATAGTATTACCAACTAGAGGAGGCGACAAGTGTAAGATCTTATGAAAACATGAGGTTTACTCCATCTTTTACTTTACCACCAGAATACCGGTCGGCATGAACTTTGAGTGGGATGTCACCAATTATTCAGAGTGATGTCCCATATTGTATTTCTTCTTTCAAAGTTTTTCTACATGGTTATATTTTTTAACAAAACCAATCACCATAAGATGTCAGCGAATGTCTTTCAGGATTACATTTATGTGTATATTAGTGCCAACGGTACTCCATTTCACTACATTGGATCAATCATCTTTGAACATCTGGCGCACTACAAACACATGGGTATGTGTGTGTATGTATATATATATATACACACACACACACACACACACACACACACACACACACACACACACACACACACACACACACAGTGGAACCTTGGATTAAGAGCATAATTCGTTCCAGGAGAATGCTTGTAATCCTAAGCACTCGCATATCAAAGCGAGTTTCCCCCATAGAAGTCATTGGAAACAAAGATAATTCGTTCCACATTGACTTCTATCGCATGCAATACTGCATGTGGCCAGAGGTGGGGGGGGGGAGAGCCTCGGAAATACTCAGGGACAGCTCAGCTGAACTCGGAATGGCTCGGGAACGGAGTATTTCCGAGTGATTCAAAGTATTTCCGAACGGCTCCGAGCGGCTCAGAACCGTTCCGAGTGTCACCGGCGCCTCCCACACCTCTGGCCAAATGCGGTACTGCACACCCCATTAGTTTGTATTCTGCTCGTTTTACGAGACAACACTCACAAACCGAGTCAGAATAAAAAATAAATAAATAAAAGTTGCTAGTCTTTCAAAACGCTTGTTAACCGAACTACTCGTTACCAAGGTTCCACTGATATATATATATATATATATATATATAGTAGGGGTGCAACGGATCGTCGCCGATCAGTGATCCGAACGGGTCACCCCGTTCGGAGGACCGGCACACCCCGCGATCCGCGGCCTCGGCCTTAGGAAAGGCCGCGGCTTCGGCCTAGCTCCGGAGCGGCGGCGGCCATCTTGGTACACCCGGCGGCCTTAGGAAAGGCCGCGGCTTCGGCCTAGCTCCGGAGTGGCGGCCATCTTGATACACCCGGCCACTGTTTACAATGTGATCGCTCCGTCAAATACCCTGCATTACCCAGCCAATACCCTGCATTACCCAGCATATACCCTGCATTACCCAGCATATACCCTGCATTACCCAGCATATACCCTGCATTACCCAGCATATACCCTGCATTACCCAGCCAATACCCTGCATTACCCAGCCAATACCCTGCATTACCCAGCATATACTCTGCATATACTCTGCATTACCCAGCATATACTCTGCATTACCCAGCATATACTCTGCATATACTCTGCATTACCCAGCATATACTCTGCATATACTCTGCATTACCCAGCATATACTCTGCATTACCCAGCATATACTCTGCATTACCCAGCCGATACTCTGCATTACCCAGCATATACTCTGCATTACCCAGCCGATACTCTGCATTACCCAGCATATACTCTGCGATACTCTGCATTACCCAGCCGATACTCTGCATTACCCAGCCGATACTCTGCATTACCCAGCCGATACCCTGCCATTACTCTGCGAGACCCTGCCAATATTACAGTGGGGGAGAGGATGTGGATATTACAGTGGGGGAGATGACGTGGATATTACAGTGGGGACTATATGGTGGCAGAATTTTCACAGGTTTCAATTCAATTATTATTTGCTGATCCGAAAAATTATCCGATCCGTGACTCTGATCCGAGGATCGATCCGATCCGTGAGTTTTTTGATCCGTTGCACCCCTAATATATATATATATATATATGTATACATATTAGGGCAGTTACTGATTAAAATTTTCGTGTTCGATTAATCGATTATTTTTTTTAATCGATTAATCGACTAATTTCGATTAATTATAACGTACATACAGATCCAACTACTTTTAGCTGATCTCCTTGCATTGCAACTCTGCATTAGTCAGTGGTAGATGTGGTATACACGATATACAATCACCCGACACTAGTTCGTTTCCACAATCCATGACTTAACTTCACAGTTCACACAAATACATTTTAAATTCAAACTGTAGCACTGACGCAAGTCATTTTTTTTCACAGTAGCGTGACAATCCCTCCACCTCCAGTCTAACTAATCACTCTCACCTTATGGCATGGACCCCTGTGCAAACAGGTGGTCATGCAAGCGGGTATCAAAAGGGTTAACACGGACCATAAACTTCTCTCACGTCTCCTTAGATCTCAGCAAGGACGCCAGGTCATGGGTAGAAAGAAAAGATCTAAGTGCTCACCGCTTAAGTATAAGATTTAATTTTTGTGTTCAAACACAAACTACTCACATAAAGATGATAAAAACACAGCATGTAAAGCCGACAATCGTGTAAGTTCCGTAGGGCAGCAGCGGGCGACGTCATGCGTAGCGCCCCCATACGTTTTACATGCTTTTGATCGATCAAAAAAATTAACTATTAATCAAGGAATTAATCTTTAATTTACACAGCCCTAATATATATATATATATATATAATATATATATATATATATATTTACATAATATACAGCACTAACTGAATTGACATGCTGATATTCTTCCTCTTTTATCATGTCCTCATTATTTTCTTTCTTTTATCTCCCACATGCATATACATGTTTTCTCTCTTGTGCAACTAAATGGTTTATCGTATTATTAAAAGGTAAAAACTTCAGTTTTGTGGGAGAACCTCTATATTTGACAATAAGGGGTTAATGCATATTTGATAATGGGTTGATGAGTGTTCTTTTTCTTGCTGGAGGAATTTTTGTATTTTAATGCAATAAAAAATAGGCTTTTTTCATATATGAGATATTGCTTTAAAGATATACATATTTATATATGTTTATTTTTTGGACACTAATGCCATTTCTCATAGAGATTCCCACGAGAATGACGTCTTTTCCTCCAGCACCAACGAAGTTATATACATATGTCAGCGCATGTGTTTAGTTTCTTTGATGTTTTTTTTTATGTTTTTATGTCCCATTCGTCTTCTTAGAGGTCCAGATATATGTCCTCCTATCGGCAATTCCAAAACCTCATGAAATGTACACATTTTAATAATGACCTGGACTGTCGTGTTTATTGTTCAAATTGTATCAACAAAAAGCTATTGTTATGACATTGATGAAGACGCGGGTCACAGGTGATCCATTGGGGTTCTAATAAGAGCGAGGCTGCGATCATAACAAGAGTCTGACAATTAGTTTATCTTCTAATTGTCCAATCTTTCAATTGAGCCCATCTTGTTGGTGTTGGTATGTATCAGTTTGTATATATAAATCATTGTTATTTGTCTAGAGATTCAGCTATGAGTAGACACCAGTAGTTACGGTGTGAAACATGTTAGTGATCTATTTCATCCTTTGCTGTATGGATTTTTACTAATAAAAGATATTATCGTTGAAGTGCGGCCATCCGGATCCAATTTCTTTTTATACTCCATCAATCCAGTCTAGATACATAAATTGTGTCTGCAGCACAGAGAAGGAAGATTATCCGAGAGAAATACAGGAATACAGGAATACAGGACAAGTGACCAGGGGATTACAGGCTGATATCATCCAGTCCCCGCCCTACTCTGGACCAATCAGTGAGCAGTAGGGATGAGCCGAACACCCCCCTGTTCAGTTCGCACCAGAACCTGCGAACAGACCTAAACTTCACGTGAACTTTAGAACCCTATTAAAGTCTATGGGACTCGAATGTTCAAAATCAAAAGTGCTAATTTTAAAGGCTAATATGCAAGTTATTGTTATTGCCCCAGGGGACATGTATCAATGCAAAAAAAAAAGCAGGTCTCCGTTACATCAGAGGGGGGCGGGGTCACCCGCACGTCACTGGGGAAGCCTGGGTTTTCCCTTGCCTCAGAGGGGGGCGGGTCAGGTGACGGGTGGCCCCCTCCTCCCCAGCTAAGACCGGTCAGGCGCCGGGATTCCCGCAGTGTCTCTGAAGACAGGATGCGCTGTGCTGGACCATCGGGAGAGATCAGCCATCGCTGGACCCCGGAGAAGAGATCTGCCATCGCTGGATAGCAAGAGTGGATTACCACCGCTGGATTATTTTTTTAATTTTAATAAAGGACTTTTCCCAAAGTTGTCAGTGTGTTTAACATTTTTTTTACACTTTCTTTGTAAAATGGTAGGGGTACTTTTGTACCCCCTTACCATTTCAAACAGGGGGGGACGGGATCTGGGGGCTTCCAGATTCTGATAAGCCCCCCGCCCGCAGACCCCCACAACCACCGGCCAGGGTTGTGGGGATGAGGACCTTCTCCTCATCAACATGGGGACATGGTGCTTTGAGGGGTCACAGACCCCCAAAGCATCCTCCCAATGTTGAGGGCATGTGGCCTGGTACGGTTCAGGAGGGGGGGGGCGCTCTCTCGTCCCCCCTCTTTTCCTGCGGCCTGCCAGGTTGCGTGCTCGGATAAAGGGTCTGGTATGGATTTTTGAGGGGGAACTCCACGCCATTTTTTTTTTTTATTTGGCGTGGAGTTCCCCTTAAAATCCATACCAGACCTGAAGGGCATGGTAATTGAATTTGGAGGGAACCCCACGCATATTTTTATTTTTATTTATCAATGACTTTCAATGACTTCTCTGTATTACAGGAGCCGACAATTCATTATAGCCGCGAGTGCTTTTAAATTACCTTTTTTTCTGCAGAAATTACACTTTGTGCAGGGACAGTCCTAAGCACGGGAAACATGCGCCCCTTTACAGGCATACTATACACACCCCCCAGGTACGAAATTTCAAGGAATATTACACTTTTATTGTTTCACTTTA
The DNA here is from genome assembly GCA_028564925.1 of Lithobates sylvaticus. Taxonomy (NCBI): domain Eukaryota; kingdom Metazoa; phylum Chordata; class Amphibia; order Anura; family Ranidae; genus Lithobates; species Lithobates sylvaticus. The sequence continues at coordinate 577,294,244 of CM053028.1, read as the reverse complement.
AGCATTATTAAAATCACTGCTCCTGAAAAAATTTCAGTTTTTATTTATTTTTTTGCATTGATACATGTCCCCTGGGGCAGGACCCTGGTCCCCAAACACTTTTTATGACAATAACTTGCATATAAGCCTTTAAAATTAGCACTTTAGATTTCTCCCATAGACTTTTACAGGGTGTTCGCGGCTTTTCGAACACCCCAAATTGTTTGCTGTTCGGTGAACAGGCAATGTTCAAGTAGAACATGAGTTTGACTCGAACTCGAAGCTCATCCCTAGTGAGCAGTATGGGTGGAGGAATGTATTTAGTGTTAATGACCCACCTGTGCTGATCTCTGTAGGAGTGTCCTCCTCTATAAATGTCCCCGTTATTCCATCCTCCTCCATAGACTGCTGATCATCCCTCACATACCTCTCTTCTTCTTCTGCTTTAACCTCAAATTCTATATCGATTGGATCTCCACTCTAAATCAAGAAAATGAGAGAGAATATCATCTGTAAGATATAAGCTTTATTATCATGACATTGCATAAAAACACATACATATCATCTCCACAAATCCATGTTATAGATACTCCAACCCACCAACCTTGTAACAGTGGGGGATGGTTTGATCTTCCTGTGTAGAATCCCGGGAATACAGAGGACGGGGACATCTCTCTGGTGGGTTCCTGGTATTTGGTGGCTCCATCTTATCCTTGTGTCCATCTGAAAACTCCTCCATCACTCCATACTCCTCATCCTCCTCTTTACATTCTTCTTTAACATCAATATTATCATCCCAGAGGTTTCCACTCTGAATATATAATAAAACATTCATTGTAACAAACATGCTGTGTATAAATCAGAACTACCAATAATTGTCAATCATCTACCTGATGATGGTGGGGGATGGTGTGACCTTCATGTGTGGAATCCCGGGAATACAGAGGAAGGGGACATCTCTCTGGTGGGTTTCTGTAGCTGGATGGCTTCACCATGGTGTCCTGGTACAGATCTTTGTGTACTTTAAGATACTCTGACTCCTCCATCACCCCATCCTCATCATCCTCCTCTTTTATCTCTTCTTTAACTTCAACTTTAGAATCTCTCAGGTTTCCACTCTGAATATAAATAAAAATTACATCAATTGTAACAATGCAGATAATGTACAGATCCTAATGATACTATCAGTGATTGTTCCTCATCTACCTGATGATGGTGGGGGATGGTGTGATCTTCCTGTGTGGAATCCCGGGAATACAGAGGACGGGGACATCTCTCTGGTGGGTTCCCATTACTGGATCCATCTGTAGGAAACACACACACTGACTGAATACATTGTTTCTATGTGTTTATCAGATGATGGGGGATCTAGGTGGACCCTCCGTACTGCTCTCTCCTTTACAATAAAGTCTCCTCTTACCCGGTGATGTGAGGGGCGGCTGATTGTCCATCATGACGTCCTTGTAGAGATCCTTGTGTCCTTCTAAATACTCCCACTCCTCCATGGAGAAATAGACAGTGACATCCTGACACCTTATAGGAACCTGACACACACAATGATACAGTCACCATCCAGACACATCCCTTGTCTGTTACTGGATAATGTCCCAGAATTCCCAGCACCGCTCACCTCTCCTCCATCATCTCTCTGGTGACTTCTAGAATCTTCTTCGTATTTCTCTATTCTATCAGGGAGGGAGGTGGAGGCAATGTGATGGTCATATGATCTCCAAACTTCACAGGAGGAAAACTCTAGATCTGAGCAGAAATAGTAAAATCAAATTATATTCCCAGAATCCTCCTCACCTCACCATTCAGGTCTCCGTTTTATTAAAGCTCCACTTCAGGATGAGGTATAATTTACCCACACAGGACCCCCACACTATGCAGGTTAAAAGCTTGTTGCAGACATTCTGACATCATTACATACAATGCAGGACCAACAGTCCCACTTTTCTAGCGAGGATGCCAAAGGTCCACCCACATCCTAAGAGGATCTGAAAAAAACAGCCAGATGGATGGACATTGGGAGGAGGAGCTGTGAGGTCAGTGTGATGTCATAGGACATATAGACTCTGGATGGAGGGACATTTGGATGGGGAGATTTGAGGGGTCCTCTATATGAGGCTCTCATGCAAACCAAATCATTGTTCCTGGGTGTGTCCTACCTCTCCTAAACTGAAGAGTGAACTTTGACCTTTACCATACAGAAATCTGTCAGGAATCTGTGAAAGTAAGCTCTCATGTGATCAGGTGACGTGTGGAGGAACGGAGTGTAAATAGCAGACAATTTTCTCCAGAGCTCCTAATGGTGGGGATGGATTTTGCCGAGTGCTGGTGCCAAGTTTCCACCCCCCAGGATCACTGCAGGTGTGGAGAGGTCACTACACAGAAAATCAATCCAAGGAAACAACAGGCAGGACGAGGAATAGCAAGAAGGAGCTCAGAGACAAAATAGAATATTGCTCAGCCAATAGGAGATTATCTCAGCATGACTTACATAATGAAGGAGATGAGGGGGAGGGGAGGAAGTCACTTAAGGCGGGGCTTGATAAATTTGCTTTGAATCTAGGAGCCAGCTGAAAAAGTTAAGAGATGGGGGTGCAGTGGAAGGGTACAGGGTGCACAATGCAGGACATGGGGTTTGGGGTGCAAAACATGGGGTGCAGAAAGTAGGACATGGGGTGCAGGAGAAGGTGGCATTTGCAGGACATGGGGTGCAGAATTCAGGACATGATGTGCTGGGTGCAAAACATGGGGTTCAGGGTGCAGAATGCAGGAAATGGGGTGCAGGCTTTAGAATGTAGGACAGTAATACAATCCCCCCTCCCCTGTGTCCTCCTGCATGTCCTGTACATCTCCCCCAGCAGTGTGTGAGAGCAGAGTGGATGGAGAGGACATCTTGTGTACATAAAGCAGCATGTCCCTCCCTGGCTGGTTTCTTAGCTGGCTGCTTTGCAGGCTTGTCCTAGTTACTCCTGTAAGGACTCTGTAGTCCTGTTTCTCAGCACCTTGTGGGGATCTTTGTGGCAGTGCCGAGGTGGCGCCATGTTGGAGATTCGGTCCCACTCCTTCCTCTCTGTTCTGCCGGAGGGCTCTGCAGGGACACAGGCAGCTGTGGGTGGAAGCAGGAGCCGATAGTGACAGTAATGCGGCCGTAGAAAGGAGAAAGATCGGCAGCGGGAGCTCAGTGAGATGAGTCCTCTCATGCCGCTGTCCTGCCCAGTCCACCCCTGACTTCACAGGTCAGGTGCCATCATCTCCTCCTCCTCCACCCTCCCGCCTGACCCCGCTCCAAGCCACATTCCTGTCTGAATAATGTGTCCGGGTTTCAGGCAGAAACATTATTCAGACCAACAGTGAGAATGGACTGACAAGAGCCCAGGGGCCAGGAGGACACAATTTCTAGTCACCATGGTGACCTGGGATTTGACCATAGATACATGGAAATTCAGCTGGTTCAGCAGGGATCGGTCACATTTCCATCCATGTGAGGTCACTGCCGGATAAAAGTCACTCGATCAGCGGCTGCAGCCAATAGCTTCATCACTGATCTGTGTATTCTGAGAGCGGAGGAGCGCCCCCCATTGTCAGAATACAATAGTGCATCGGGGAGGATTCCCCCATCCCCCTCCAATGTGTGGATGGGGGAATCACTTCCGTTTTTTTCACTGGCTGAACAATAAAACTGAACCATGTATGGCCAGCTTTGGAAGGAAAATATATTCATTATTAGTGATGGGCTCCGGTGTGTTCGAAACCCCACATTCCCGATCCCACCAGGAAGCCGACACTGCACAGCGCTAATCACAGGCAGGGAGACATTTCCCGATCTGTGCAGCTGAGGACCAGGAAATGTCTCACTGCCTGTGATTAGCGCTGTGCAGTGTCGGCTTCCTGGTGGGATCGGGAATGTGGGGTTTCGAACACACCGGAGCCAATCACTATTCATCATCAATTGATCCTCCCTGAAGGGGTTAATCTACGTATTTCCACACTATATATGTGTGTATCATCATCTGCTGGAGATAAAAGACATCACAGTGACTATGGAGGAAGAGGACGGACATGACGGGGGGTTACTGGGTGTAAATAGAAAATAAGATCTTATTACCTCCTTTACTGCCACTTCCAGCAACGGCTTCTCTCTACTTCCTCCTGACTTACCTCTCACCCGCAACTTCCTGTCTGTACCTGACATCACTTCCTGTCTTTCGAGAGTGCAGCTCCACATTTGCCAGGAAACATGTATCCTCCGCTCCACTTTTTTTTTTTATGAACTTTAATGTAACAAACATTCAAAAGACATTAGAAACAATGTTTCCTGTCACATCTGCATTTTCTGATGGTATCTGGCTGCAGACTGGAGCTCCACTCTGCACAGGAGTCATGTGACCTCCACAGATTTTTTTTTTTAAATCAACTTTAACCCTTTCGCTGCCAGAGCCATTTTTGCATTTTCTGCACACATGTTTAAAAAAAAAAATCACTGTAGGCCTTAGGGTTGCCACCTTTTCGTCAAGTCAAACCCGAACACTTTAGCGGTGCGCAGCAATTTTTTTTTTAGTACACGCTATAGGATTGTAGGAGACTTGGGACACCTTTGAGTTACCCTAGGAGAGTAGTAAGGAGGCGCGCATGGCGCGCTGCAGTAATTCAAAAATGTGAAAATCTGAAAATTCAAAAATCAGAAAAAAAGAAAGAAGATCAGTTTAATTCAAAATAATAACTATTAAATTATAGGTATTGGAATTTCCTTTCAAATTTGGCTGTCAGTGAACGTAACGAGTACGAATTTATCCAAAGTTACGTATTACCTGAAATAACAAATGCCACATCTAAACAAATGGAACGGAACAAATTAATAATAAATAATTAATAAAAATAATAAAAAGGTTTTATTATTATTATTATTGTTATTTATTGTTATTAGATCGGTACATTCCATTTGTTTAGATGCAGCGTTCGTTATTTCAGATAATTTGTGACTTCGGATAAATTCGTATTCGTTACGTTCACTGACAGCCAAATTTGAAATTCCAATACCTATAATTTAATAGTTAGTTATTATTTCAAATTAAACAGATTTTCTTTCTTTTTTCAGATTTTCTAATTTTTGAATTTACGAATTCCGAAAAATTAAAAAATTCGGAAATCCTAAAATTCGAAATTCGGAAATCCGAAAATCCGAAATTTGGAAAAACCGAAATTCGGAAAATTTGAAATTTGAAAATTCAGAAATCCGAAAATTCAAAAATCCGAAAATTTATAATTTTGGGAATTTGGAAATTCTGAAATTTTGGAATTTACAAATTTGTCAAAATTCGTTAAACTTATTTGGAACTAAACGAATTGCACATGTCTACAGTTTGTCCGACTGAGGAGAAGTTATAGTAAGAAAGAAGAATTTATACAACTGGCATTGCAGTTTGGTGAGAAATTTGTGCAAAAGGGGTATGAAGACACATTTATCAAGAAAGAATTTTAAGCGGCTAGGAATATGGGAAGGAAGGATTTAATGGTAGCAAAAGAGAAAAAAAGGGGGTAAGAATAAAGTAGGAGGAATCTTCAGGCAAATCACACTTACCATACAAGGCGATAAAACTAATTAAACACTGCCTTCAAGACTTACTACTCCACGACACCTAGCGCGCCCTATACCCAAAAGACAAGGACTCTACCTTCTTCTCGGCCCCCCACAACAAATACTCCCGTCTAGACTATTTCTTTCTCACACAACAAGACCTCCCAACACTATCTACAGCGACCATAGAACCAATGACACTATCAGACCATCACCCCATCTCACTCACTCTTGTTTTTCCTGAAAAGACCACCTATACCCATATCTGGTGATTGGACCCGTCCATCCTAACGGACAAAGCGTCAGAAACGGAAGTGCGCACATGTCTAATCAATTGTTTTGCTGAAAATGACACACCGGACACCTCAAAATTGACGCAATGGGAAGCTCATAAATGCGTAGTAAGAGGTAAACTGAAAGAAAGGGAAAAAGAAAGTACTATCAGATTTATTTTCCAAACTTAGAAAGTTAGAAGCCTCACACAAAGGAAACTTAGCTCGATAGACACACCTTGAACTTATCGACGTGCGCACACGTATCTAGGAAGAGCTAGGCCTTAAACTTAAGAGAAAATATACACTCTCACAGAAACTTTTCTATGAGTTTGGAAACAAATATAGTCACCTCCTTGCTCATGCACTAAGCACAAAGAGAGCAAACAATACAGTACACAAAATACATTCCCCCACAGGTACAGCAATCACAAGAAAATTGTGAAATAGCAAAAAAGTTTGAAAACTATTACTGCTCGCTCTATGACCTAAACACAACAGAGCCCCCTTTCCATACAACCCTCTAAAAGAACCAGTGACATTAGAGCCTTCTTAAGAATGATTTTCCCCCAAAAAACTACCAGCGGAGATTTCCGCATCCCTAGAATCCCCAATTATCCCTGAAGAATGGAAACAAGCAATTAAACAACTGAAACCCAGTAAGAGCCCGGGCCCAGATGGGATTTCTGCAGTCTACTACAAAACATTTGCAGATGTAGCGGCGACACTTTTGCAAGGTGTCTGCTATGTGTTAATTTAGTATTTTTCTCTCAGAACAGTAAATGGGGTTCTGGGGGTTAATTGTGTAGGTTTAACTTTGAAATCAGTTTGGCTGGGCTGTGCAGGGGTTCTGCCTGGTCATGTGTACAGTTAGGTGCACATGACAGGCCCAGAACCAGGCCTGGTTGGACGTTTTGGGTATCAAAATTCCCCCGGAGCCAATCGGTGGGTGCGTCTGGCCCCGCTGAGGAGTCTGGGGAAGGGTACTTAAGATGCTGGAGTCACGTGTTCGGGGTACATTCGGCCATAGCCGCCTGATCCTGGATCCGGATCGGGGTAGCCCAGCGAGGGGTCCCAGTCATGGAGCGAAGGCCGCCTTGCAACATGGTCAGCTTGACTAGCCCCACAGACCCGCTTGGTCTGTGGCAGGGATCCATCTGTTCCCGAGTCTCGGAACCGGCTGGTCCGAGACGCAGTAACTGAGCGAGGATTCAAGGCGTCCGGGTGCGCGCTCAACTTGGAGGGGCACCGCAGCTCGTGTAAGCGACCGGGGGAGGACTCTTCGGAGGAGGGCCAAGAAGCTGGCATCCCAAGAAGTGCCTGGTTGCTGGGTTGTCAAGGACACTGACGAATCTACGTTTTCCCAGTACTGCCAAGGAGACAGAGAACGTTCCAGGTACTGAGGAAAGGTTCTTGTTCACTTTGGTTGCAACTTTTCTTCAAGGTCAGAGACTTTGCAAGTTCCGAATTCAAGTGCTGACTGCCATAATCTCTGGCTAGAGATTTGTTCAGCTTTGGAGCGCCCAGCTGCGAGTGGCTACTCTCTGGGTTTGCATTATAGACTTCCTAATAGTCTGCAGTTCAAGGTGCCTGAGTTTTCTTCACCCTTGCCCTCTGTTCCCACATGAGACTGTGTCTGTTGGATGTTACCCCTGCAAATAAAGGAAAATTTATTGTCAAATACTTACCGTAATTTTCCTTTCCTGATGGACTCCATGGCAGCCTACGTGTGGGTTAACCCCGCCTCCTCTCCAATGCTATAGGACCCCATTCCCATAAATGAACACTCACCACTCCATACTGTGTTCCGTAACTAGCCTACTCATATGACTCATGGGTGGGAACTCCATCTGCCATGAAGTCCATCAGGAAAGGAAAATTATGGTAAGTATTTGACAATAAATTTTCCTTTTTCCTGACAGACTCCATGGCAGCCTACGTGTGGGAAATAACTAGCCGATCACACGGATGTGTATGCTTTAAACAGAAAAATATTTTAATTCGATCTATCAGCCGATAGAATTTTTAAACCAAAGTTTACAGAAGACAAAGAAGCAAGTTCAATGCAATAATGCGACATTAATGTATTAATAGAGGCCTAAGAAGCCGCCTTGCAGATGGTATCAGGATCCACATGCCGGGCCGCCACCCACGAAGTAGCCATTCCTCTGGTAGAGTGTGCCGTCACCGCCTCAGGAGGAGCCAAGCCCTTAGCCCTATAAGCTTGTTGTATAGTTCTTACGATCCAGGATGCCAGTGTCCTGGTTGAAGCTTTGTTCCTCTTGTTGCTGCCTGAGTGCAGTATAAAGAGATGATCAGAACGCCTGAAGGTGGAAGTAATAAGAAGGTATTCTTTCAGGGCTTCCCCAACATCCAAAGGATGAACATCATCGGATCCTGGTGATCTGAAGGTAGGTAGAACGATCTCTTGGTTCTGATGGAACACCGAAGTTACCTTTGGGTTGGATCCCAACATAGGAATGAGGACCACTTGGTCCGGAAAAAAGGTCAGGAAGGGTTCTTCGAAGCCCAGACACCCAATTTCCGAGACTCTTTTGGCCGAAGTGACTGCCACTAGAAAGGCGACTTTTTCCGAAAAGTCCTTGATGGAAAGCGGGGATGGCCCCGTCGTACTTAGTCCAGAAATTGAGTCAAGGACAAGGGGAAGATCCCATTTGGCGAATCTAGACTTTGGGGCTTGAGGCCCCCCGAAAAAAACTGACGTATCAATGGATGGACTGCCCAGGAGGTACCAGAGAAGGCTGATAAAGCCGAAACTTGCACCCTGAGGGAGCCTATGGACAAAGGAAGATCAAGGCCAGTTTGTCCTGGACTCCTGGATGTTCAAAGAATCTATCTGTGGATGAGCAAAAGTCTACGAACTTGGACCAGATTCTGCTATAGACTTTGTTCGTGCTTGATCTCCTGGAGCTCAATAAGGTAGAAATTACCCTTGAAGCACATCCGATAGACTCTAGCCTCTTCCTCTCAAGAACCAGACCATCAGTTTCAGTACTGCCGGGCAAGAGAAAGAAGGTCCGGCCTGAGAGGGAGAGGTATCGGCTTCCGAACACTGAGCTGGACTAAGAGGGGAAACCAAGGCCTGTTGGGCCAATAAGGAGCTATTGTCACCACCTCTACTGCTTCTGTTTGGAGCCTCTGAAGGAACCTGAGAATTACTGGAAGTGGAGGGAAGGCATATGCCCTCTTGAATTTCCATTGGTCTGTTAGGGCATCTATCCCGAAGGCCTGGCTGCAGCGATTCCGCATGTAGAACTTCTCTACTTTGAAATTGCAGGGAGAGGCGAATAGGTCTACCTCGGGATTGACCCCCAGTGACAGAATCCACTTGAAGGACTGAACGTGGAGGGACCACTCGTTGTTGTCCAACTGAGTGCGTGACAGGAAGTCTGCTTGCGTGTTCTGAACCCCTGGGACAAAACTGCAGAGATATTCACCAGGTTCTTCTGTGCCCATGATAGAATGGGTTCCACTTCCCTGAGGAGAGTAGAGCCCCGAGTGCCCCCTTGCCTTTTCATCGTAGGAGACAGCTGTGGTGTTGTCCATCCGTAACAACACTGATTTCCCCTTTAAGAGGTGGGAGAAGTGCTGGAGAGTGCACCATGCTGCTCGGAGTTCCAAGATATTCGACCCCGGAACAGGGAGACCTGAGTCCCATTTGCCCTGTGCAAGGTTCGATCCGCAGAGAGCCCCCCAACCGGTCCCACTGGCGTCGGTCGTGACCATCACCCAAGAGATGGGAGTGATTGAGTGACACGTCAGCAGATTCCTGCGCTGGAGCCACCAGAAGAGGCTGTTCCTCATTGTTGAAGTTACACGTATGTCTTGGTTTTTGTTTCCCGTCTTTCATTGTCTGAGAAACCCTGACTGGAACGGGCGTAGTCTCCACAAGGCCCACTTGACCATAGGAGTCGTTGAGACCATCGTTCCTATGATCTTGAGGCACTGAGAGGCCTTTAGATGCTGGGTGTGTAGAGCTCGAGAGACCCTTTCTCGTATGGTTGGAATTTTTTCCACCGGAAGAGAGATCGTACTCTGTAGAGTGTCGAACTGGGCACCCAAATAAATTAGACATTGTATTGGCACTAGATGACTCTTTGCCATGTTCAGAAGCCACCCGAAGCTGGACAGTGTAGACATCACCTGCTCGCAATGAACCAGCAACTGTTCTTTGTCTTGCGACAGAACCAGAAAGTCGTCCAGGTAATGGTACAGCCTTACCCCTTTTAACCTGATCAGGGCCACAACTTCCAGGAGCACTTTTGAAAAGACCCGAGGGGAGGTCGTCAACCCGAAAGGGAGGCAAATAAATTGTAGATGGTCATGACCGACATGGAATCTTAGGAATTTTTGGAAGCCTTCCTCTATCGGGACGTGAAAGTAAGCGTCCTTTAAGTCGATTGAAATCATCCAATCCCCTGGTTGGATGGCTTGCTGTATAGTTAAGAGGGTTTCCATCTTGAATTTCCCGTATTCTATAAACTGATTTAGATAGGTTAGATCTATTACCGGGCGCCAAGATCCACTTTTCTTTTGCACCAAGAAGAGGGGGGAGTAGATTCCCTGAAACTGTTCTTCCTTTGGTACTTGAACTACTGCGCCCTGAGCCTTTAACAGCTCCACGTATGAAAGCAGAACTTGTCTTTGTTCTTCCGAATGAGGAAGTAGGGTGGACACGAACCTGGGAGGAGGAATACTGGAGAAGGTCCATCTGTGACCTGACAAGACCGTCTTGACGACCCAGTAGTCCGAGATCGAGGCCACCCAGACGTGCCGGAAGAGGGATAGACGGGCCCCCACCCGACCTGTCTGAGCGGGCGCAATCTCAGAAGGACTTTGGTGGCTCACGTCCACCAGATGACTGGTTCTTGACGGACTTGCGAAAGGAACTCTGCCCTCTGCTCCAATTCCTCTTGAAGTCCCTTCCAGGCTTGTAGGAGCGTGCATCTCTTGAGCGCTCTGGACTGAGCCTTTTAAACTGGGGCTTCTTCCGACCGAGCAGTCTTCTGTCCTGGGGAAGGAAGCCCGACTTACCGCCTGTCGCACGTGTTATAGCATCATCCAGCTTGTTACCGAATAACGTAGATCCCTCAAAGGGGATTTTACACCAAGCTTGTTTGGAAACCGGATCAGCGAGCCAGGGACGTAGCCACAATGCTCGCTTAGCCATAACTGAGGAAAGCATAATGCGTGCTAGCAGACGGATCAGGTCAATGGATGCCTCCCCTAGGAAGACTGCCGCGAGCTTCAGTTCTGCCGCTGCCGAACTTCTGGCCAATTCTACCGACAAACCATTCAGGAAGGAGTCTACATTTTCAGTCCAAGCCTCCATGGCCTTGGACATGGCCGCTAGGGCTAAAGCTGGTTTACAGGCCATTCCAGCAAGACCATAGATTCTCTTAAGGTCTTGGTCAATCTTTCTCTCCAGACCATCCTTAAAGGACACCGAGTCTTCCATCGGGAGAGTAACATGTTTAGCCAGGCGCATCAATGCTGCATCCACAAGCGGAGCGTTCTCTAGATGCTTCACCTCTTTCATCTTAAAGGGATATAGCCTGGACGTTTTGTTGGTCATGGAAGATTTCCTATCCACCTTGCTCCACTCTTTCTCTATAACATCTTTCAGCTCTGTAAGTAGAGGGAAGTTTTGCCGTTCTTTACCCAGCTGCTTGAAGAATTTCTTCTGGGGGGGTGGATGCGTCTTCCCACTTAAGGGCCTCCTTAATTGCCTTGATTAGTGGCGAGACCATGGCAAAGACAAAGCCCCCGATCTCCTCATCGCCTGGGAATTCCTCTCCAGAGGATTCACCAGAGGCCTCGTAGGGCTGGGACGTGCCCGGATCATCACGGGCTTCTTCAGCCTGGGGACCAGACGCAGTTGTGGATTGACTTAACGTGTGAGAAACCTCCATGTCTCTAAGCGACTGCTGCACGACACGCTTCACCAGGGATTCCATATGCTGGCTTTCCGTGTCTTTTTCCCCAACCGCCTGGGCAAAACATCTGTCACACAACGATTTGCCTTCCGGGACTCGAGTCCTACATCCCCAGCAGGCTCTGCGATCAGAGCGATCATCATGGCGGTGGGAGCGGTGCCTGGAGGAGGAATGTGAACTTCTCCTCTGGTGCTGAGATCCATGCGGAGAGTCCCGTCTGGATCTGGAAGATTGTTTTTGTTGTGGCCTGGCAAGGTCCCTGTCCTGTGAATCCAGTCTGGAAGGGCTAAAGCAAAAACACACAGGGGGAGGGGAAAACATTGGCATCAGAATGCAAATAAAATGCAGTTGTACCTCAAACCCTCCCTTACCAGCACATACCTAGTGCGTAAGGGCTGGCCACTTAAAGGCGGTGATTTGTCCATAATCTCTGGACGAAGAGCGTCAAAATATGAACACTGCATTCTGCAAGAAAAAAATGCGACTTAAGCAAAATGCCGGCAACACTGGCAACACATATTTTTAAATAAATATATATATTTTTTCTTTTTAAATGAATAAATAACCTTATAATATATATATATATATATATATACAGCCCTCAAAATTTGTACTCGCCTGCTCGCATTTGGCGAGTACATTTAAAGCAATTGCGAGTAGCAGCAGCCAGGATCCTTCTGGGGGAGGAGAAGAGGCGTCCAATCAAGTGGAATTACTGGCTTTCCACTGTTCTCTCCTAAGTCCCGCCTGTCAAAACGATTGGTTGATAGCGTCCTAACAACCAATAAGGTGCTTGGAGGACCCGGCATTCAGAGGAGGAAGATGCAACTTCCTCCTTCCCCCTCAAGTGCTGTACTTCCTGCTGATAATAGAAGGGGACAGGGGAGAACTTGCTCTCTGCACTAGGACACTGCTGAACTCACTTGCCTGACTATCAGGGGACCTGTGTGCTGTTGGGATCTGCTGATGATGTGAGTTAGGGTTCTGGAGAGAAAGTGAGCAGAGGAGTCTGACACTCAGAGCAGGGGGAGGACATGCTCCCCCAGGTCCTAGAGCTGTTTACACTGATCTGCAACATCTCTCCCACTACAGAGCTGTGGAGGGAGGGGGGAGCCATCCATCACATCATCCACAGTGCCTGTACCATGCCTGCAGTCTCTCTGACTCTCTCCTTATCATGCCTGCAGTCTCTCTGACCCTCTCCTTATCATGCCTGCAGTCTCTCTGACCCTCTCCTTATCATGCCTGCAGTCTCTCTGACCCTCTCCTTATCATGCCTGCAGTCTCTCTGACCCTCTCCTTATCATGCCTGCAGTCTCTCTGACCCTCTCCTTATCATGCCTGCAGTCTCTCTGACCCTCTCCTTATCATGCCTGCAGTCTCTCTGACCCTCTCCTTATCATGCCTGCAGTCTCTCTGACCCTCTCTTTACCATGCCAGCAGTCTCTCTGACCCTCTCTTTACCATGCCAGCAGTCTCTCTGACCCTCTCTTTACCATGCCAGCAGTCTCTCTGACCCTCTCTTTACCATGCCAGCAGTCTCTCTGACCCTCTCTTTACCATGCCAGCAGTCTCTCTGACCCTCTCTTTACCATGCCAGCAGTCTCACTGACCCTCTCTTTACCATGCCTGCAGTCTCTCTTGCCCTCTCTTAACCATGTCTGCAGTCTCTCTGACCCTCTCTTTACCATGTCTGCAGTCTCTCTGACCCTCTCCTTATCATGCCTGCAGTCTCTCTGACCCTCTCCTTATCATGCCTGCAGTCTCTCTGACCCTCTCCTTATCATGCCTGCAGTCTCTCTGACCCTCTCCTTATCATGCCTGCAGTCTCTCTGACCCTCTCCTTATCATGCCTGCAGTCTCTCTGACCCTCTCCTTATCATGCCTGCAGTCTCTCTGGCCCTCTCCTTATCATGCCTGCAGTCTCTCTGACCCTCTCTTTACCATGCCAGCAGTCTCTCTGACCCTCTCTTTACCATGCCAGCAGTCTCTCTGACCCTCTCTTTACCATGCCAGCAGTCTCACTGACCCTCTCTTTACCATGCCTGCAGTCTCTCTTGCCCTCTCTTAACCATGTCTGCAGTCTCTCTGACCCTCTCTTTACCATGTCTGCAGTCTCTCTGACCCTCTCCTTATCATGCCTGCAGTCTCTCTGGCCCTCTCTTAACCATGTCTGCAGTCTCTCTGACCCTCTCCTTATCATGCCTGCAGTCTCTCTGGCCCTCTCTTAACCATGTCTGCAGTCTCTCTGACCCTCTCTTAACCATGTCTGCAGTCTCTCTGACCCTCTCTTTACCATGCCTGCAGTCTCTCTGGCCCTCTCATTACCATTTTGCAGTCTCTCTGGTCTCCCCACTAGTAGGTCTGCAGTATCTGACCATCTCCTGTAGTGTTTGAGTCCAATTAACATTTAGGATGACCCTGCATACCATGTATGATCTGAATAAAATATGATCATTTACAAGGGGCGTATTTAGGGGCGGGGTTTGGTGGGGCAACTGGTGGCGAGTAACTCTTAAGGCCTGGCTAGTAGCTCAGGACCAGTGTTGGTCATCCTACTTTAAAAAAGTAATTAGTTAAGTTACAAATTACTTCTCCCAAAAAGTATTTGCGTTAGTAACTCAGTTACTACATTGGAAAAGTAATTAGTTACTCAGCAAAGTAACTGACTTTTTTTTAAATATTCTATGCATGTAACTAAGGGGCGGGTCTAGTATTACTGTAACCAAGGGGCGCATTTATTATTATTGTTATATATCATGTAACCAAGGGGCTGCTCTATTATTACTCTAACCAAGGGGCAGATCTGTTATAGCATGTAAGCAAGGGGCGGGTCTATTATTATTATATCGTGTAAGGAGCTACAGAAGAGGGCGAATGTTAAATTAATGGGCAGAGCTCGATATATAACAATAATAATAAATGCGCCCCTTGGTTACAGTAATACTAGACCCGCCCCTTACTTACACGATAGACGCCTCTTGCAGAGTAGCACGAGCATCAGGAGCGTGCGGCATCGCCTCGTACAATTACATGTTAACTGCGCCTGCGCGGTGTAGAGTTCACTCAGAGCTGTTTAGGTTCGGCAATTTTCGGAAGCTCCGTAGTCCTTCGTACTGCGCAATCGTTGCGCCTGCGCAGTACAGGGGGTCCTTATCCGGCGGGGGGACTTTTTCAGCAGGACACCGGAATTACACTACTGCCATCTAGTGGCGGTAGATGTAATTGGGGTAACTAAGCCAAAGTAATGGGAGTTACCATGAGGGGAAAAAGTAATCAGTTAGATTACTCGTTACCCTCTAAAGTAACTGCGTTATGTAACTGAGTTTATTTTAACTCAGTTACTTACATCACTGCTCAGGACTTGAAATTTTGAGCCCTGTATATATATATCAGGGGCGGGACTGCGATAGGAGCCGAAAATAGCCGAACTCGGATTTCTTTATGTTGTCGGCGCTCGGCTCCTCTCGCAATCAGTGGAGGTGGGCGGGACTGCGAGAGGAGCCGAGACTAGCCGAAAAAACACGCGGCTTTCGGTATATCGGCTCCGCTCGCTCCCCTCAAAAAAAAATCAGCGGGGATCGGCATATAACACGCACCCACGATTTTCCAGATTTTTAGGGGAAAAAAGTGCATAAATACGGTAGATTAGACCAAAATGAGGGACAAAGCCATGTTTTCCAACGAGACGTTTCTCAGGGCTCCAGTTGATTCTGAGTTCCACAAGGCGGTGATCTCAGATCTTTTTTTTTATCCATACATTTTTTATTTTATCAAAGGATAACATAACAATTAAGATTGTTGCAAATGGTACATATCACTGTAATGCAAAAACATTGTAAAGGCATATAAAATAGGCTTTGTTCAAATCTTGATGGCCCAATCCAGCCTACCCCAAATGGGTTCATGCTGTAGGTCTGGGAAGGTCACCACACTGAGCCGCTAGTCAGCCTGTACAACTATAAGTAGGGGAATAACATTGGGAAGGGGGAGGGTAACAATATAGGAAATTCAGAGAGTAGAGGATAACATAGATAGTGTTCTACATCCGCCTATTACTTAGTTAATTGAACAGATTATTTCAGGCTGTGGGGTAAGTTAGAATTTGCATTATTTTAAATAATTGGAGGCTCTAGGGTTCTACCCACACTAGAAGTCTCTATGGAATACAGACAGGAAGTGATGTCAGGTACAGACAGAAAGTTGCGGGTGAGAGGTGAGTCGGGAGGAAGTAGAGAGAAGACGTTGCTGGAAGTGGCAGAAGATGAGGTAATAAGATCTTATTTTCTATTTACACCCAGTAACCCCCCGTCATGTCCGTCCTCTTCCTCCATAGTCACTGTGATGTCTTTTATCTCCAGCAGATGATGATACACACATATATAGTGTGGAGATGTAGAATAACCCCATATATTACAATGAGGGAATTTCTGGTCTGTACCACGAGGGGAGTTATTGATGTCAGTAAATGTCGGTTGCAGACATTGTATGTGGGGGGAATGAAATGATAAGTAAAGGTCGGGATTAGGGAAGATTTCTGTAATATTTTACACAGGAATGATCAGCGATCCTCCAGAGACACTATGAGGAGTCTCACAATAGGAGTCTGAAAGGGATGGGATATTGGGGGGATGGGATGGTGAACCCGGAGTGGGGGGGGGGGGGCAATTTTATCACAAGGAAGTCCAGATAGGAATCAAAATGGATTTTCCAGCTCAGTACAATTACTCCGCCTGGTCTGAATATTGATATTGAGCCGTTTGCTTTTGATTCACCTGTTTCATACATTTTAATAGTATTTTTATATTGTTTTACCAGTTATTGATGATTATAAGTAAAGTTTTGTATTAAGTGATTTATAATGATATAGAAGATGTTTAAAGTGATTATAAAGGTTCGGTTTAAAAAAAAAAAAAAAACAACATGTTATACTGCAAGAGTTTTGCACAGAGCGGCCCCGATCCTCCTTTTCTGGGGTCCCCTGGCGGTGCTCCTGGCTCCCCCTCTTTATCGGGTGCCCCCACTGAGATACGCGCTTCATGGGGGCACTCATGCGGGCGCGCGTCCGAGTCCTGCTGCTGTGTCCATTGACACAGACAGCAGGACTTGGCCCCACCCCTGGCTCCCGTGTCACTGGGTTTGATTGACAGCAGCGAGAGACAGCGGCTAGAGGTGCTGGGCTCGTTCTCGTTGCTGGAACTATCGGGTTCAGATAAGGAAAAGGGGGGGGGGGGGTGCTGCAACACAGAAGGTTTTTTTTTTTAATGCATAGAATGCAAAACATGAGACTTTACAACTTCTTTAACCACTTTCAGCCCCGGACCATTTGGCTGGCCAAAGACCAGAGCACTTTTTGCGATTTGGCACTGCGTCGCTTTAACTGACAATTGCACGTGCGGTGTGGCTCCCAAATAAAATTGACGTCCTTTTTCCCCCACAAATAGAGCTTTCTTTTGGTGGTATTTGATCACCTCTCCGATTTTTTTTTAAATTTTTTTCGCTATAAACAAAAAAAGAGCAACAATTTTTTGCTATAATAAATATCCCCCAAAAAACATAAAAACATTTTTTTTTTCTCAGTTTAGTTCGATATGTATTCTCCAACATATTTTTGTTAAAAAAATATCACAATAAGCGTTTATTGATTGGTTTGCGAAAAAGTTATAGCGTCTACAAAATAGGGGATAGTTTTATGGCATTTTTATTACAAATTTTTTTTTTACTAGTAATGGTGGCGATCTGCGATTTTTATCGTGACTGCGACATTATGGTGGACACATCGGACATTTTTGACACATTTTTGGGACCATTGTCATTAATACAGCGATCAATGCTATAAAATTGCATCGATTACTGTAAAACTGTCACTGGCAGTGAAGGGGTTAACCACTAGGGGGAGGGGTTAAGTGTGTCCTAGGGCGTGATTCTAACTGTCTGGGGATGGGCTAGCTAGCTGCTCCCAATGAGAGGGAGCAGACGATCAGTGTCATAGGCAGAACGAGGAGATGCTGTGTTTACATCGGCATCTCCCCTTTCTTCAGCTCCGTGACACGATCGCGGGCACCCGGCGGACATCAAGTCCACGGGTCCCGCGGGCACGGTCGCGAAGCTTGCAGCAGGCGCGCATGGCCGGAAAATCAAAGTAACGTACAGGCACGTTACTTTGTCCAGCCGTGCCATTCTGCTGATGTAGTTATTCTGGGCTATAAATGGTTAAGGAATCTGGGGGGGGGGGGGGGGGGGGGGGGGGGGGGGGGGTAGGAGCATTTTTTAGGACCTCTTCACCTGCCAATAGCCCTCCTGGACAAAGATTGGCATTTACCAATCCAAATACATCGGATGTCACCAGGTTAGGAGAGACGCCCTCTCTGGTTACATCTAAGAGGTATCCAGCCCACTTGGCATCCACCGGAGTATCTGTGACCGGACCCTGGCGGTGGATTAGCACTTCTGCTCCTTATGTCGATATTCCCCATTTACTGCTATAGAGGTGTTTATTGGTTCACAGCCACCATGAACTCTGTGGGACTACAGAGCCCAGCACACCTAGTCATCTACAACCGGGGTTTTTGCTGCCAGGTTACCCCCGGAGTTGTCTGACACTTTGTTATCAGGAAGTTTTATTGGAACTATCGTGTTGGGGATTCGGATATTTTGTCCATAGTGCAAGCTTTGACCATATTTTTATTATTTGTAGATTAACCCCTTCAGGGTCAGAGCATTTCCCCATTTATGGGGCTGGAACATTCTCTTCATTTTGGAGATAAATTCTGGTAATATGGTCCTCTAAACAAACAGCACTGACAACAAATAGACAAGACAATGACTATCCTGACCATACATGGCCTACAAAGGGCAATTATTACACTGCCCATTGGCTACCTGTGTAATCATTACAATATGCAGCCAACACAATGATGGGGTCAGGAGTATGGAGCATAGAGCCCCTTACATTGCTGGTCAGGAGGAAGCAAACATTCCCCAGCCTGCCATGAAGAATATGTTCCATCATTGGTGTCAGACTTAGGAAAATACTGAGGGCTCTGAGCAGAGATGTAACTAGAACAGGGGTCTCAAAGTACCGGCCCGCGGGCCATTTGCGGCCTGCGGACCAGTTACAAATGGCCTGCAGGCAGGGCCGATCTTGGGTGGGTGGCAGCGGCTGGTAGCTTTCTCTCTCTGCCCAGTGCACACAACACAGGAGAGCAGAGCGGAGGGAGTATCAGCCCATCACCCCGCCTACCTGTTCTGTCGAGAAATGCCCCCATCGAATAGTGCCCGAGCTGAAGGTGAATTTGCCGTATGTAACATCACAACGGCTGATTTTACCATCAGCTGTTGAGACGGCGCAAGCGCACAATAGCCGACAGAATTTTTTTTTTCTGTCAGATTGTGCCCCGCGCTCACCCGCGCTCCTGTGGCGAGTTCATGTGCATGATGGGTGGATTTCTACACGTTGTGGGCGGATTTATGGGCACTTGGGGGCGAAATTACATGGCCAGTGCAGCAAAATTTTGTGATGGGCGGATTTCTACATTTCTTGTGGGTGAATTTATAAGCACTTTGGGGCGGAATTAGATGGCCAGTGCTGCAAAAAAATAAAATTTTGTGGTACTCCACCCCAAAGTACCCATAAATCCGCCCACAAGAAATTAAAAAATCCGCCCATCACAAAGTTTTATTTTTTTGCAGCACTGGCCATGTAATTCCGCCCCCAAGTGCCCATAAATCCACCCACAACGTGTAGAAATCCGCCCATCATGGACATGAACTCGCCACAGGAGCGTGGGCCACAATCTGAAAAAAAAAAAATTCTGTCGGCTATTGTGCACCTGCGTTGTCTCGCCGTCAAAACAGCTGGTATAATCAGCTGTTGTGATGTTACATACGGGACGTTCTCAGGGTGCCCTGCTACTAGGTCGCCTGTGATGAAGTCAGGACCCGACAGGAGGAGAGGACTTGGGAGGCAGAAGGTCAGGCCATCAGCTGACTGTCAGGAGGAGAGGTAAGTGAGCCATCACAGAGAGGCTGAGCATAGTCCTTAGATGCGTGACTGGGGTTGAAATTTGTGAAGAGGGGGTATTTGTGGATTGTGTGTGTGTGGGGGGGGGGGGGGTTGTTGGTTGCTATTTGTGGAGTGTAAGGGGGGATATTTGTGAAGTGGAGTGGGGGGGGGGGTAGTAGGGGGTGTGGGGGGGGGGGGTATTTGTGGAGTGTAGGGGGTAATGCTAGGGGTTAATATTGCGTCCGCTGACACCAGTGCTGGGGGTTAATAGTGAGTCCGCTGACACCAATGCTGGGGGAAAGGACAGTTTGCATGTGGCCCCCATTGGATGTGAAAATTTGTCCTGTGGCCCTTAGGTAATTTGAGTTTGAGTCCCCTGAACTAGAACCTTGAGAGACCTGGTGCAAGAAACCATGAAGGGTCCCCCTGATCACCCCCACCGATCTCGCACACACAGAGCTCACCTCCACTGATCTCACACACAGGGCTCACCTCCACCGATCTCACACACACACACAGGGCTCACCTCCACCAATCTCACACACACACACACAGGGCTCACCTCCACCGATCTCACACACACACACAGGGCTCACCTCCACCAATCTCACACACACACACAGGGCTCACCTCCACTGATCTCACACACACACAGGGCTCACCTCCACCGATCTCACACACACACAGGGCTCACCTCCACCGATCTCACACACACAGGGCTCACCTCCACCGATCTCACACACACACACAGGGCTCACCTCCACCGATCTCACACACACACACAGGGCTCACCTCCACCGATCTCACACACACAGGGCTCACCTCCACCGATCTCTCACACACACACACAGGGCTCACCTCCACCGATCTCACACACACACAGGGCTCACCTCCACCGATCTCACACACACACAGGGCACACCTCCACCGATCTCACACACAGGGCTCACCTCCACCGATCTCACACACACACAGGGCTCACCTCCACCGATCTCACACACTCACAGGGCTCACCTCCACCGATCTCACACACACACAGGGCTCACCTCCACCGATCTCACACACACAGGGCTCACCTCCACCGATCTCACACACACACACTCATCTCACCTCCACACACACACACACAGCTCACCTCCACCGATCTCACACCCACACAGGGCTCACCTCCACCGATCCCACACACACACACTCACCTCTCACACACACACACTCACAGGGCTCACCTCCACCAATCTCCACCGATCTCACACACACACACACGACAGGATCTCTCAGGGCTCACCTCCACCTCTCACACACACACACAGGGCTCACCTCCACATCTCACACACACACGATCTCACCGATCTCACACACACACACAGGGCTCACACAGGGCTCCACCTCACCTCCACCGATCTCACACACCACCGAGGGCTCACCTCTCGATCTCACACACACACGATCTCACACACACACACAGGGCTCACCTCCACCGATCTCACACACCAACCTCCACCGATCTCACACACACAGGGCTCACCTCCACCGATCTCACACACACACAGGGCTCACCTCCAGGGCTCACCCTCCACACACACAGGGCTCACCACACCGATCTCACACACACAGGGGGCACCTCCAGGCTCCACCTCACACACACAGGGCTTCACCCTCACACGATCTCACACACACAGGGCTCACCTCCACCGATCTCACACACACACAGGGCTCACTCCTCCACGATCTCACCACACACAGGGCTCACCTCCACCAATCTCACACACATACAGGGCTCACCTCCACCGATCTCACACACATACAGGGCTCACCTCCACCGATCTCACACACACACAGGGCTCACCTCCACCGATCTCACACACACACAGGGCGCACCTCCACCGATCTCACACACACACACACCTCAAAACACCACAGGGCTCACCTCCACCGATCTCACACACACAGGGCTCACCTCCACCGATCTCACACACACACCTCCACACTCACACACACAGGGCTCACCTCCACCGATCTCACACACACAGGGCTCACCTCCACCAATCTCACACACACACAGGGCTCACCTCCACAGATCTCACACACAGGGCTCACCTCCACCGATCTCACACACACACAGGGCTCACCTCCACCGATCTCACACACACACAGGGCTCACCTCCACCGATCTCACACACACACAGGGCTCACCTCCACCGATCTCACACACACAGGGCTCACCTCCACCGATCTCACACACACAGGGCTCACCTCCACCAATCTCACACACACACAGGGCTCACCTCCACCGATCTCACATCACACACACACACACCGATCTCACACACACACAGGGCACACCTCCAACGATCTCACACACACACAGGGCTCACCTCCACCGATCTCACACACACAGGGCTCACCTCCACCTATCTCACACACACACAGGGCACACCTCCACCGATCTCACACACACATGGCTCACCTCCACCAATCTCACACACACACAGGGCACACCTCCACCGATCTCACACACACAGGGCTCACCTCCACCGATCTCACACACACAGGGCTCACCTCCACCAATCTCACACACACACAGGGCTCACCTACACCTATCTCACACACAGGGCTCACCTACAACGATCTCACACCCACACACAGGGCTCACCTACACCGATCTCACACCCACCCACAGGGCTCACCTCCACCGATCTCACACACACAGGGCTCACCTCCACCGATCTCAAACACAGGGCTCACCTACACCGATCTCAAACACAGGGCTCACCTACACCGATCTCGCACACGCACACACACACACACACACACACACACACACACACACACACACCCACAAACACACACACACAGGGCACACCTCCACTGAACTCGCGCGCACACACACAGGGCTCACCTCCACCAATCGCTTCCCACAGCACCCAGCGAGGTTCTCTGGGACTCCAAACATGGCACAATGCAGCCACTGATGTTCCTAAGTGATGACAAAGGTTGGGATAAGGTACAGGAATGGAGGAAGGGGGTCTGAACTGGGGTGGCAGTCAGAGGGGGGTATGGGCAGGGGTGGCAGAGGGATGTGATGTGGAGGATGGATAGTTATAGGTGGGGCAGATGTAGGGGCAATAATATGGGCAGAAACCCTCCGATTACCCTCTCACATCCTAATCCTTTTATTTTGTGACCAATAGGGATGAGCTGAACACCCTCCTGTTTGGTTCGCACCAGAACAGGCAAAAAATTTGTCAGAACACACGAACACCGTTAAAGTCTATGGACACGAACATGAATAATCAAAAGTGCTAATTTTAAAGGCTTATATGCAAGTTATTGTCATAAAAAGTGTTTGGGGACCCGGGACCTGCCCCAGGGGACATGTATCAATGCAAAAAAAATTTTTTAAAACGTCCCGTTTTTTTCTGGAGCAGTGATTTTTTTTTTAATGCTTAAAGTGAAACAATAAAAATGAAATATTCCTTTTCAATATCGTGCCTGGGGGGTGTCTATAGTATGCCTGTAAAGGTGGCGCATTTTCCCCGTGTTTAGAACAGTACCACAGCAAAATTAAATTTCTAAAGGAAAAATTGTCATTTAAAACTGATTGCGGGTGTAATGAATTGTCGGGTTTTGGCAATATAGATAAAACTCATTGAAAAAAAAAAAGCATGGGGTCCTCCCCAGTCCATTATCAGGCCCTTTTGGGTCTGGTATGAATTGCTTGGGGGTCCATCTAAAAATGTCCCACAATGTCTATTCATCTTCTTCTATCTCCCCGCGACAGACCGAAAAAGAAAAAAAAAAAAAATCCGCAACCGACAGGCCTCTATGGAAGGCTCCCGCTGTGTGATGCTTCTTCTCTGTGACAGTTCTTATATAACTGAGGGCGGGGCCGCCCAGTGACGAACCTGGGTGACCCCACCCCCCTCTGACATCACGGGGAAGCCATAGGGAAGTCCTTGTGGCGTCAGAGGGGGTGGGGCCACCCGGTGACATAAACAGGTGACCCACCCCCTCTGATGCCATAGGGAAGTCCCGCGGCGTCAGAGGGGGCGGGGTCACCCAAGTACGTCACTGGGTTGCCCCACCCTCAGTTATATAAGAACTGTCACAGGCGAAGAAGCGTCACACAGCGGGAGCCTCCCATAGAGGCGTGTCGGATTTTTTTTTTCTGTCCGACGCGCGGAGATAGAAGAAGATGAATGGACATCGTGGGACATTTTTATTTTTTAATAAAGGACTTGTCCCCAAGCTGTGTCTTGTCGTTTTTAACTTTTTTGCACTTTTTTTGTGAAATGGTAGGGGTACCACCCCCTACCCTACCCTACCCTACCATCACACAGGGGGGGGGGGGGGTCCCCTTTTTAAAGCGGGCTTCCAGATTCCGATAAGCCCCCCGCCCGCAGACTCCCACAACCACCGGGCAAGGGTTGTGGGGATGAGGCCCTTGTCCCCATCAACATGGGGACAAGGTGCTTTGGGGGGCTACCATGTTGAGGGCATGTGGCCTGATACGGTTCAGGAGGGGGGGGGGGGCGCTCTTTTTTTCAATGAGTTTTAGCTATATTGCCGACAATTCATTACAGCCACGCTCAGTTTTAAATGACAATTTTCCTTTAGAAATGTAATTTTGCTGTGGTAATGTTCTAAACATGGGAAAAATGTGCCACTTTACAGGCATACTATAGACACCCCCAGGCACAATATTTCAAATTTGCATTGATACATGTCCCCTGGGGCAGGACCCGGGTTCCCCAATCACTTTTTATGACAATAACTTGCATATAAGCCTTTAAAATTAACACTTTTGATTTTTCATGTTAGTGTCCCATAGACTTTAACGGTGTTGTAGCGGATTTCAAATTTGCCCCGAACACCGCAAATTGTTCGGTGTTGACAGAACATCTGAACAACCAAAGTTCGGCCCGAAATTATGCTCGGACCGAACCGTTCGCCCATCCCTAGTAACCAATACCATACAAATAATTCTTACTTTCATTTCCCAAAGTTATCCGTCTACAAGGAGACCTGTATAGATTAAATGACGGCACCAATGAGGATGGAGGAGGACCGGAGTCACATGACTGAGAAGATACTAAACCTCACCCTGGAAATCATCTACCTGCTGACCGGAGAGGTGAGGAGGATTCTGGGAGGTCACATGACATCACTCTTATCTCTATTAATAAAACGCAGACCTGCCTGGAGAGGTGAGGAGGATTCTGGGATTCTAACATGATATTCCTATTGGTTCCTCAATACAGAGATTTCCTCTTCTGAAGTCAGGTGATCATATGACCATCACAGTGCCTCCATGTGACTCCCTAAAACCTGAGAGACACAACATGGAGAAGATTCTAGAAGTCACCAAGAAGATGAAGGAGCTGCTGACAGGAGAGGTGAGCGGTGCTGGGAATTCTGGGACATTATCCAGTAACAGACAAGGGATGTGTCTGGATGGTGACTGTATCATTGTGTGTGTCAGGTTCCTATAAGGTGTCAGGATGTCACTGTCTATTTCTCCATGGAGGAGTGGGAGTATTTAGAAGGACACAAGGATCTCTACAAGGACGTCATGATGGACAATCAGCCGCCCCTCACATCACCGGGTAAGAGGAGACTTTATTGTAAAGGAGAGAGCAGTACGGAGGCTCCACCTAGATCCCCCATCATCTGATAAACACATAGAAACAATGTATTCAGTCAGTGTGTGTGTTTCCTACAGATGGATCCAGTAATGGGAACCCACCAGAGAGATGTCCCCATCCTCTGTATTCCCGGGATTCCACACAGGAAGGTCACACCATCCCTCACCATCATCAGGTAGATAATTGATAATTATTGGTAGTTACAGTATGAGTAATACACAGCATGTTTGTTACAAGTAATATTTCATTATATCTTTTAGACTGGAATCCTCTGGGATGATAATATTGATGTTAAAAATGAGTATAAAGAGGAGGATGAGGAGTATGGAGTGATGGAGGAGTTTTCAGAAAGACACAAGGATATGATGGAGCCACCGAATACCAGGAACCCACCAGAGAGATGTCCCCGTCCTCTGTATTCCCGGGATTCCACACAGGAAGATCACACCATCCCCCACCATCATCAGGTAGATGAGGAACAATCACTGATAGTATCATTAGGATCTGTACATTATCTGCATTGATGTCATTTTTATTATATATTCAGAGTGGAAACCTGAGAGATTCTAAAGTTGAAGGTAAAGTAGAAGAAGAAGAGAGGTATGTGAGGGATGATCAGCAGTCTATGGAGGAGGATGGAATAACGGGGACATTTATAGAGGAGGACACTCCTACAGAGATCAGCACAGGTGGGTCATTAACACGAAATACATTCCTCCACCCATACTGCTCACCGATTGGTCCAGAGTAGGGTAAGGACTGGGTGATATCAACCTGTTGCCACTGACTACTGCATACCAATAGTATGAGTCCTTACCCTTACACTATATACTCTATGTTGTACATTACATCATTCTGATACTGTGTAGTCCTAACTTTTTGATCCCATATAATAAGTTGTATATTACATAGACCTTACTTCTATTGCACCCATTTTCTACCAGCTGGGCATTTTATATCCAATGATTTGATTGGAGCACAGACTTGTACATGTTTATAATGATGATATAACATCCTCAAACTTTGGAACCTTAAACAGAAAGTGATAATGAGGGAGGAGTCAATAACCCAATGATGGTGGTCTTCAGGATCAGTCCAGTCTTCATCTTGATTGTTCTCCCCCCATCCTCACTCTCTGACCTCTGGTGGGGATCAGTCCCACTGTTATTCATGACTAATTCATGGACTAAATAAGGAAGTGCAGGACTTTTTGTGTTGGGAAGATGGCAATGAGTGATAGAGGGGGTGGGGACACTCGTCCTATAATCCCCTCATCACTGTCACTCCTATAAAAGACAGTTCTCGTTGTTTCCTCACTCTCTGACTAAGGTCCATGAATAAAGAAATGAACTGGTAGGAGATCAGAGGACCCATTTACTAGTTACCTTGAGGGGGGAATTGTAAGATCCTCAGAGACAAAGCTGCCTGATGTGGGCGGAGTCCTGGTTTAGGGGAACCAATCTGCTCATGTCTAGTAATAATCTTTTTATTTCTATTTTAGTAGATGGACGGGAGATGAGGAAAACCTCAGAGGATTGTCTCACTTTGTCTCCAGACTGTAAAGTAGAAGATGAGGACATCACACAGTATAGTCCAGGAGAAAACCCGACTACCTCAAATGTCCATCCGGCACCACACAGTGTAGATGGACCATCGTATTCCTCTTATCCTGAGGAACCTCAGACTGTGAGGGACGGTGCCGTCCTTCCAACAGAGAAGAGGTTTTCCTGTACTGAGTGTGGGAAGTGTTTCAGTTTTAAATGTCGTCTTAATGTGCATAAAAGGTATCACACAGGAGAGAAGTCACTTTCTTGCCCTGAGTGCGGGAAATGTTTTTCACAAATGTCCAGTCTTCAAATACATCAGAGGTCTCATACGGGAGAGAAGCAATATTCCTGTTCTGAGTGTGGGAAATGTTTTTCACGGAAGTCTAATCTTTACAGACATCAGAGATCTCACACAGGGGAGAAGCCATTTTCCTGTCCCGAATGCTGGAAATGTTTTTCAGTGAAGTCCGATCTTTACAGACATCAGAGATCTCACACAGGGGAAAAGGTGCATTCCTGTCCTGTGTGTGGGAAATGTTTTTCACAAAAGTCCAGTCTTCAAATACATCAGAGGTCTCATACGGGAGAGAATCGATATTCCTGTCTCGAGTGCGGGAAATGTTTTTCACAGAAGTCCAGTCTTCACACACATCAGAAATTGCACACTGGAGAGAAGATGTATTCCTGTTCTGAGTGCGGGAAATGTTTTTCACAGAAGTCCAATCTTTACATACATCAGAGATCTCACACCGGGGAGAAGCCGTATTCCTGTCCTGAGTGTGGGAAATGTTTTTCAGACAAGGCCAATCTTTACAGACATCAGAGATCTCACACAGGGGAGAAGCCGTATTCCTGCCCCGAATGCAGGAAATGTTTTTCAGTGAAGACCCATCTTTACAGACATCAGAGATCTCACACAGGGGAGAAGCCGTATTCCTGTCCCGAATGCAGGAAATGTTTTTCAGTGAAGTCCGATCTTTACAGACATCAGAGATCCCACACGGGAGAAAAGGTGCATTCCTGTCCTGAGTGTGGGAAATGTTTTTCACAGAAGTCCCATCTTTACAGACATCAGAGATCTCACACGGGGGAGAAGCCGTATTCCTGTCCTGAGTGAGGGAATTGTTCCTCACTGAAGTCCTGTCTTCCTGAACATCAGGGATCCCACACAACCCTTGAGGTGTCTTGAGTGCGGGAAATGTCTTCTATATGAATGTTGCTGGACATCACAGCTCTCATGTGGGGAAGAAGCACACCCTGATATACACCTCAGATATACTCCATGGCTGATCTCCATCATGTAAGAAACAGTTCATAAGGAGATCAGAGATCACCAAAGACATGGATGAAGTCTTGTACCGTGTTGGCCATTGATAGCAGTAGAAAAATAAAAATGGAGTCATTACCTTTCCTTGGCTGAGTACATTTTGTGATGCAAGCTTTCACAAACACTTATGAGGTCTATTTAAGAAAAATATTAATTGAACAAATGTGACCAGCGTTATGATCATTGGCTCTATCTAGTGGCCATAATGAGGAATTATATAAAATATAAAAAGGAATTCAGAATGAAACGAGCAACCAACCAAATTCCAGCCTATGCGCTAAGGACAATGAAGCTAAGACTAAAAGCTGCTACTTGTATGAGTATATATAAAAAAGGGATCAAACTGTAGTCCAAATAGGATTGTAGCCTGATAGGTAGCGCTAGAGTAAACAACATAAAACAAATATATAACTAAATAAAATTATAAAATATCCTGAAACAAATAAAACTATACAAATAACCCCACGTGGTGAAAATTATAAAGTGTCCTTAACGGGAAAAATTATTTTATACACTGAAGATTTGAAGATGACCTTCAAAAAAACATTTTTTGAAGGTCATCTTCAAATCTTCAGTGTATAAAATAATTTTTCCCGTTAAGGACACTTTATAATTTTCACCACGTGGGGTTATTTGTATAGTTTTATTTGTTTCAGGATATTTTATAATTTTATTTAGTTATATATTTGTTTTATGTTGTTTACTCTAGCGCTACCTATCAGGCTACAATCCTATTTGGACTACAGTTTGATCCCTTTTTCATAATGAGGAATTGTGCTTTTTTACTGATTGAGGCAAAATGTCTTATTATGGCCACTAGATGGAGCTGATGATCATAGGAAATCACTGAGTTAAATTTATGGCCAGAATTTGTAACGACTGGATAAATGATTGTCACATTTGTCCAACAAAGATCATACTCATGCACTAATAATTACAGTAGACATTGCAGGATGTAAGTTATTTAAACCAACAATATTATTTTTTTTTTTTTTTTTTTTTTTTTAAAAACTCTTTATTCCAAATTTTTCATTACATAATAATTTACATTATACATTTTTATATACTTTTACATTTCTTTATATAATACAAATCATAATTACATTTGCTCCTTCCTTTCATTCCTTCCTCTCTCACCCTCTATGGTCACTTAATACTGTATTTTCAAATATTCCTCTATCCGTTGATAGCCATATTCTATTCCATTTTGCCCATATTTTTTCATACCTTCGCCCATTTCCCCTTTGTTCATACATTATTTTTTCATAGGGTAGGACCTGATTTACTGCTCTCACCCACTGGGTTACTGTCGGGGGATATGGCTGAATCCATTTTTCTATTATTTGTTTTCTTGCCAGGAACAATACCTCCCTTAAGAAGGTATTATTATCTCTATTATCTCTCTCTTCCCTCAATATCCCCAACAAACATAATTCCATCGTAGCTATAAAAGGTTTATTCAGGACTCTTCCTATTTTCCTAGCTACTTGTTGCCAGTATTTTCCTATTTTACCACAGTACCACATTACATGAAGGAAGTCTGCTCCCCCCTGCCCGCATCTAGTACATCTTGGTTCAGTCATCCTCCCCATTTTATACAATCTATTTGGAGCCAAGTATGTCTGATGTATTATATTCATCTGTATTATCCTGTTGTTCATTGCAGGGGATACCTTCCAGTGAGAATTACAGGCTTCATCCCATTCATGATCGCTCATGTCTGGGATAGCCTCCTGCCATTTATCCCTTATTTTCAGTGGTTCGCCTTCTATTTTCTTCTGTAACAGGTGTGTGTAAATCTTTGCTATCAATCCCTTAGGTCCCTGTGATCTCAGGATCCCTATAAGGGGATATTTGGATATTAACCAACAATATTAATTGATTCCCGTTCAGCCTAAAGTACAATAACAGTGGGACTGCTATTGTTCTGGGAGGACATCATATGATCTCCCATTCTTGCCACGCATGCGTGCACATGGGGCGGGTAGCGTGGTGATCAGTGGTGTGCTGCATCCCTTGGACACTGCGCATCACTGATTGTGGTAAAGAGCTAATGACGTAGGCGCTTTACCATGTGATCAGTAAGTTTGAGTTGAACATCGGGTGTTAAGTTTGTTCGTAGAATAAACGAACATATGGAGCGCTCGCGGGACGTTAATGCGCCAGTGAGCGCCCCATAATGCCCGGTGAGTTCGCCGCGCATTGACGGCTGCTGATTGGCCAAAGCATGCACCTGACCAGTGACCTGTATGCTTTGGCCAATCACAGCGCAATGTGCTGTGAGAGCTATGATTGGCCAAAGGCAGGGTGCCTTTGGCCAATCATGGCTCAAGGGCTAAGTCCACGCCCCACACTATATAAGGCTGCTTACAGGTTGGCCGTACGTAGTGTGTTGGAGTGGAGAACTTGAGACAGATTAGTCAGGTTAGTTAGTGGATAGAGCATTTAGTCAGTGTAGTATATAATACAGTGCAGGCAGTGTACAATATATAATACAGTGCAGGCAGTGTACAGTATATAATACAGTTCAGGCTGTGTACAGTATATAATACCGTGCCGGCGGTGTACACAGTATATAGTACAGTAAATAATACAGTGCAGGCGGTGTACAGTATATAATACAGTGTGTACAGTATATAATACAGTGCAGGCAGTGTACAGTATATTATGCTTCAGGCAGTGTACAGTATATAATACAGTGCATTCAGTGTACAGTATATAGTGCAGAGTATATAATACAGTGTAGTGCGGTGTGAAAAAAAATCCCCATTATGTCTGGAAGGCCACCAAGGAGGGGCAGACGCTCATAGGCCACTAAAAGAGGGCAAGCAGCCTCTGTGTCTACAGTGAAAAGTGGTGGTAGCCGACATGATATATACTCTGCAGGCGGGGCACGCTTGTCCTTTTTTTTCTGCTGCTGGCTGTGTTATTGAGCCACAACATGCAGAAGAGTTGGAGTGGATAACTAAGCCGTCCTCATCCTCACCCAGGCTTATACTAGTTTGCCTTCCACTGCAGCTGCCAAAGTGGACTATTCCACTGGCTCCTTGTCCACAGATACTCCTTCCATAGCCCCACCATCATGCACGGAGGATTCACCAGAATTATTCAACCATAGTGTCGGTTACATGCTGCTGGAGGATGCGCAGCAATTTGAATGCGTCGATGTTGGTTCCCAGGTTGAGGAAGGGATTAATATGAGCCTAGAGAGAGGGGGTGCCACAGAAGGACAAGAAACTAGCAGTCATGTTCCCCCAGCTGCAGCATACTGCCAAGTTTGCTCCAGTGACGAGGAGGGAGGAGATGATGAGGTCACTGACTGTACTTGGGTGCCTGAGAGAACAGAGGAGGAGGAGGCACAATTCCCATGAGGCAGGATGTTCTCCAGGGGCTGGCTTGAGGGCAGCCACCCTATTGCATCACACCACAGAGCTCCACAGGTGCAGGGCACTGCTGACTCCCCACCGACTTCCAAAAGTTCATTGGTGTGGGCTTTTTTCAACACATGTGCAGTAGATTGCACCATTGCTGTGTGCAATCTCTGTCTGAAGCGGATCAAGTGTGGCCAGAACACTAGCCGTTTGACAAGAAATATGACGACCTGCCATGCAGTCTGTTGGCAACAGCACCTGAAAGACCCACATCATAAAAAAAAGACTTCTTCTTGCTCCTCATGTGGGATCTCAAGTCCTCTCAAAAACCTGCACTGAGGGGAATGAAGGTATAGCAATAGGTGCCACAAATACTTGCACCCACTCTGCTAGCAGTACACCACCTGTTGATTTCACCAGGCAAATTTTGTTACCCCAGCTGCTGAACCGTAAAAAAAATACTGTCACAGCCATCCACATGCTCTGCATCTAAATGCTAGCTTAGCCAAATTGCTAGCACTACAACTGCTGCCTTTTCATCTGGTAGACTCTGTCCCCTTTTGTGAATTTGTGGAATGTGCTGTACCACAGTGGCAGGTTCCAAAAATAAATTTATTTTCACACAAGGCCGTTCCAGCTCTACCGTCATGTGGAAGGCAATGTTTTGGCCTCATTGGACAGGGCCGTCAGCAGCAAGGTTCACATTAC
Organism: Lithobates sylvaticus; assembly: GCA_028564925.1. Lineage (NCBI taxonomy): Eukaryota > Metazoa > Chordata > Amphibia > Anura > Ranidae > Lithobates > Lithobates sylvaticus. Next base: position 577,261,849 of record CM053028.1, on the reverse strand, counting down.
TGCTGACTCATGGTCCAGCAGGCATGGTCAGGGACATTACATTTCCTTCAAGGCACACTGGGTAACTCCTGCTGGCAGCTGGGAAGGAAGCAGGACAGGGTTCATTATTGGCGCTTGTTCCGCCACCACACCTCCAAAAAAGCTGGTGGTGATTCTGCCACAACATCTGCTCCACTCCCACTTCTTCTTCCTCAATGGCATGTTATGCAGAAGTGTCCTCTGAACCAGCAGTGCTCCCTAAGCATTAAGGGGCTACGCAAGCAGTCAGGCTAAAAGATGCCAATCGGTGCTTGAGTTGGTCTGTCTAGGGGACAGGAGTCACACTGGGGCAGAGATTCTGTTATCTCTGCAGGGGCAGGCTCAGAGGTGGTTGACACCACAGCAGCTTGAGCCAGGAATGGTTGTATGCAAAAATGGCACCAACCTTCTCTCCTCCTTCTGACAGGAACACTTGACACATGTTCCATGCTTGGCACATGCCCTGAATTTGGTGGTGAAGCATTTATTGACCAGGTACCCAGGCTTACAAGATCTTCTGAGGCAGGCCAGAAAAGTCTGTGGGCATTTTCGGCGGTCATACAATGCCAGTGCTCAGCTGGCTGATATTCAAGGGGAATTGATAGAAGTAGAGGAAGTTCAATTGTCATGCGCCACCCTTTGGTCTCCTTCTGCTAATTTCGTGTTAGTAGAAGTTTGGTGAGTGTTGATTTGCGCTTTTCAGATTGTTTCTGAGAGGCCGTTCGTCAACCAGCCATGTTGTGGAATAGGAGGAGAGAATATGCTATTATTGGCCTTGGAGTTATTGCTTTGACCCAAGTCCAGTCCAGGAACAGGAGGAGGAGGGGTTCTTGGACCAAAAATGTGTTCCGTAATGGTGACTAATTATGTCATATGCCTTTGCTGTGGGAGCTTCAGGAGAATAATCCAGATGATTTTTGGAATTATCTCCGGATGACGGACCCCTGCTTTCACCAACTCTTGGCATTGGTGAACCCATCACTCCTAAGCAAAGGCTCATGGCCACCGTGAGTTAATTGGCAAAGGAGAGAAGTCTCCAGGACCTCAAGTTTACCACTGGGATCTCCCCCCCAGGCTCTGGGACTCATTATTCCAGACACCTGCTCAGCCATTTTTCAAGTACTGCAGGACTATATTCGGGTAAGTTTTTACCTTTTAATATCACATTCTATGTCTTAATGTTTGCTAATGTATTGTCTTAATTTTGTTGATTACATCATTTTCAATATTGTAATATGCTGTGAATGTCCTCTTTGTCCTCATGCATATTGTAAGCTTTTCCTGCTCCTTTGTTGGCTTACATGCAAATTTTCCATAACCAACCTCCCCAGCATGCTATCTTGGGCCCATACACACCTAGCCTAGTAACTTCACAGTGTTTTTTGTCAGCTAAATTTTGGGGCTTACCCTTAAACAACCCCTAAAATGTGTACAAATGTTATTGTTGTCCTCAAATTCAGGCAGAGTGCAAGAGACCATTTTTTGGGGCACAAACTCATTTGAAACCCTCTCCCCCCACAAAAAATGCAAAGTGTTTGTCTCCTATTATATTGATAGGTATTTTCAGAATGTCAAAATGTGCTGCAAATTGGACAGTGTGGATCCATATTTTTAGATTATGACATTTCTTACCTGTCCACTGGGCTGCCAATAGTGTAAGTAAGGAGGGGCTGGCTAAAGTATCCCCGATTTATTTGTGCAAACAGCTCTCATGGAAGTGGAGAGGGTTACCTGTCCAAAACATCTACCCATTTCCTCCCTCCACCCTAAAATGTTGCTAATGGGCCGCCAGAGGGAGAGATGAATCCGATAAGTTGACCTTACCCTTTTGTCTTTTAAATACTCATTTAAGTTTTCTCCTTATGTTGGCTAAGCATGTTTGTGTCAAATCTGCATGCAATGTTATGTGCAGTAGTAATTTTCCTATGGAGATTTTTAGGTACTGTAGTATTTTCCCATCTCACAGGCACACACAATTTTATTACTTGACATGTTTGGTATCTATTTACTCACCACATCCTCATCTTTTATATTTTTACCAAAAAAAAATGTGTATAATGTGTGTGTGCTCCCACCCATGAAAGTGGGGAGCATATAGTTCCGGTGAGTGGTGCCCAGAGGGGGAGGGGTGACATTAGCACTAAGTGGTGTATATATAAGGGAGTGGAGCGATTTCTTCTTCATACTTATTAATAAACTTTGTTTGAGGAATGTTTGGAATGTGATGTTTGCACATACTTTCACTTTTTTTACTGTTTGTATATTTTCATCGTGGCGCAATGTGAATGGAGAGGTGATGTTTTGGTTATTACACTAATTTTCCCACTATTTTATGTATAACAAAGTATTGTAGAAAATATCACACCATATAAAATGGGGGGAAAGAAGAAAATAAACCCGGATATGAAGGTGACATTTGTGTACGAGGAACACCTTAACAATTACCACCATTTTATTCTCCAGGGCCTCTGCTTTCAGAAAATATATGTTTTTTTTTTTTTTAATCTAATCTTCAGGCCCAAAATATGCATTTTCACATGTGTGCAAAAATAATACAAAACCAGCTCTGGTAGCTAGATGAGCTCACTCTGCTGTGGTCACACTCTAAACATTAGAGCTCCCCCTAGCTGCAGCCTGGTAATAACATTGCTAGGAGGTCTATTAATTTATCTGCTACATACTTTCCCTCTCTATATAAACGTCTCCTGACATTTAGGGGTCTATTCATAAATAATTGACATAGCAATCTGCCCGGTGACAATGCATGTACAGTAAAACCTTGGACTGCGAGCATAATTTGATCCAGAGACATGCTTGTAATCCAAAGCACTTGTATATCAAAGCAAATTTACCCATAAGAAATAATGGAAACTCAGATGATTCTTTTCACAATCATTTATTCATAGGTCTTTCAGTTTATAGTCCATATAAAAAGATCATAGCAATGAGATTGTGTAACCATAAAATGTCCATCCACAAATGGAAGCCACCACAAGGGGATTAGAGGCAAAATCCAGAAGGAGATACAGAGTATAAAAGAGAAGAGAGGCGCCTCTAATGCCCTGTACACACAATAGGATTTTCCGACAACAAAATCCATGTTTTTTTTTACGACGGATGTTGGCTCAAACTTGTCTTGCATACACTCGGTCACACAAAGTTGGTCGGAATTTCCGAACGTCAAGAACGCGGTGACGTACGACGAGCTGAGAAAAATGAAGTTCAATAGCCAGTGCGGCTCTTCTGCTTGATTCCGAGCATGCGTGGAACTTTGTTCGTCGGAATTGTGTACACAGGGTCGGAATTTCCGACAACGTATTTTGTTGTCGGAAAATGTGAGAACCAGCTCTCAAATTTTGTGTGACGTAAATTCCAATGGACAATGTCCTATGGAGCCTACACACGGTCGGAATTTCCGACAACAAGCTCCCATCGAACATTTGTTGTCGTATAATCCTATCGTGGGAATCCATCTCCCCATCCCTAAGGACCCTCCATTGGCTCACGGTAAAAGATAGTATCACATTCAAAGACCCTCTGACTCACCCACAAATGTACACAAGGAAACGCTCCTCAATACCTATGTGAGAAAATAAAAAAATACATACCAAATCGCAGCCTTCGATCAACAAACCAAAACCGCCTTCTCATCCCCAAAGCTTGCTACAAATCTAAGGGAGAACGAAGATTCGCAGTACAGGGACCTCGGCTATGGAATGCTCCACCAAACAACATCCGCCTGGAAGAAAACCATCAGGCCTTCAGGAAAAAACTCAAGACCCACCTCTTCTAATATAGCAGGACAACAAGGACAGACCAAGTGCCTTGAGGCGATTTAGTTCGCATTTGCAGCGCTATACTAATCATTCATTCATTCATCGTGTGTACGGGGCATTAGTGTAGCAATATGGTTAAATTTAATGAAGGTACAACATTTATCATTACATATTTTTTTTTTATTTTTTAATAAGGAGCATCAGATGCCTAAATTCCAACATCAGGAGTCAAAATATTGCCTTGTTTTTCTTATGTTTGTTAAACATGACCAAGTTCATTGCAAAGAGCCTTTATGTAATCTTCCTTTCCATTTTCATAGTTTTGATAGATGAGACGGACATACTTCAACCTTAAATCCTCCACTCCATCATTTACCATGTCTATCTGTGCAGCCTCAACTGGAGTTTTCCCATACACTCTGACATTGAAATAGACAATAGCGTATTTAGGCATGTTTGCTGTGGGTGGCTGGCTCCCACCAGTCCGCCCTTCAGTATGCAGGCAGAATGGCCTCCGCACCGCCGGCTCTCACCGCTGTAAGTCCGCACCGCCAGCTCTCACCGCTGTAAGTCTGCAATCTTGACCGGGAAGACTACCCTGCAGTAGAGCGATCTGATAGCGAGGATTGAACTGCTTTTGGAGGGCAGCCTGGAAGGGACGATTTTGATGGTGGTGAGGAGGGCGGTCTATGTGGACATCTTTACCCCGGATGCTGCATACATGAACAGAGTGACGAGGAGTATGTCCTAGTCACTTAAGCAATGTCTTTTGTCTGCTGCATAGTATTGTTTGCCCCAAAACACCCCCTAAAATATGCACAAATGTTTGCTGTGTGGTTTACTTCATGTAGAGCCCCCTTTTTTTTTTTTTTTTTTGGTGGGGGGGGGGCAAACTCATTAGGAACCCCCTCCCCTAACTGCTCTGTCAGATGGTACCAATCCTTTATCTGCTGGCTTTCCCAAGGTCCATACACACTATATACCTACCTCTTTATAGTGCGCATCTTTAGGGATGAATTCAGCAAAGCATGTAGTGCAAGGGGCTGCCTCCATACATTCCATTTCCTAATTTTTTGTCTTCTTTCCCTCCTATTAGCTTGCTTGGTAATTTAATAATGTCACACTGTGCCTGCCTTTTTTTGGGGGGGGGGGGGGGGTTGAAATGTTATTTGATCTTTCCTGTGGCCTGCCAATAGTGTTAAGTACAGAGGGTCTGGGCAAACTACCCCACATTTTTGAGCCATTTGCCAATCAATGAAGTGCAGAGGGTTACCTGTCCACCACCCCCCCCCCCCCCAAAACCCAAGTTATTGCCAATGTCCCATCAGAAGGGGGGGGGGATTGATGGGGGGGTGAGTAATCTGTGAAGGGGAGCCTCTACTTTTCTGTGCAAATACTTTCCAGCCTCCAATTTTATACAATGCTCTTGTTCCAAGATGTTGATTGTCTAATCTGCTTGCAATGTTTAGGTGCAAAGTGACTAATTTTTTTTCTTGTTTCACTCCACAGTTCCCTTCCACGCCACAGGAATGGCAGACTGTGGCCTCCCACTTTGCCAGCCGTTGGGACTTTCCTAACTGCGGAGGGGCAATTGATGGGAAACACGTCCGCATCGTCCCACCGCCCAACTCGGGGTCCTACTATTATAATTATAAAGGGTTTAATAGTGTAGTGATGTTGGCGGTGGTGTCGGCAACATACGAGTTTATGTATGTGGACGTGGGGATGAACGGCCGGATATCGGATGGTGGGGCCATTACGCACACGGAGTTCTACTGGCGTCTCCAAAGTGGCAGTCTGTGCTTGCCACCTCCAGAGGAGAATGCCGAAGGACTCCCCTACGTCTTTGTCGCAGATGAAGCGTTTGCGTTGACTCCCCATGTGATGAGGCCGTTCCCGATGAGGACCCTCACCCCGGACCAGAGGGTCTTCAACTACAGGCTGTCCAGAGCCAGAAGAGTGGTGGAGAACACTTTTGGCATCCTGGCCAGCCGCTTCCGCCTGTTCCTGACGGCATTTAACTTGGCGGAATACAAACTGAACCACATAGTTCTTGCCTGTTGCATATTGCACAACTTCCTCAAAAGACATAACAGGAACTATGTGGTGCCCGTTGGCCCAGATGTGGAGGGCCCTCCAAATGCGGACCTCACAGCCCTTCGAGTGGCACGTCCAGGCTTGCCCCCTCTAAATGCCCGTGTGGTCCGGGACCAATATATGGAGTACTTTGTGGGTAGGGGGGCCATTGCTCTGCCTGACGATGTGTGAGAGGCATTTTTTAATAAATCTGATATTTTAACCAACCTATGATTTCTTGTCATTTCAGTCTTCTTTTTAGCTTATTTTACCTTGACATTTTTTCCCTTTGCCTTCGACAGTGGGAATGCACTTTCTGGGCAAAAGGAGGTAACAGTCTCTTCTTCCAAAAAGATTATTCTCATGTTGTGTGTTTGCTACCTAATCTTTGGTCTAGAGAAGGTTTGTCCTGCATAACTGACACCCAAAATACTCCTTTTCAGCACCAGGTCTGACATGTGTGTATTCTCAAAAATGCTGTGCTCCGTGTTTTCGTACAAAGCACTGTGGGTGTCATTTACATAAGTCAAATCCGCTATGCTCTACAAGTGCATTGAAAAAGTTCCCAGAGAAAGAAAATTGGAGTGCAAAGTGGATTTGCCTTTAGTAAATAACACCCATTGCCCCCCATATCCTTTACATTTTACATACATAATGCATTGTGTTTTTTAAATAAGGAAGCCACACATTTAGAAAACTAAAAAAGTTTACTAGGAAAACATTCACAAGTGCGTTTACAATCTTCACGCCAAAACTGACAACATCTTGTTTATTTACAACATTGTTTACAAACATTCCGCAATTGGTAAAACCAGGCATGGAGCAAAACAGAACCTATGAACTCGGAAAGTTCAACTTTGTAAAGTGAAGACAAGATCAGACATGACTATATGTTCAAAGTGTGTTTGATCTTGCCTTCATCACATGGGGGGGTCACCCCGGAAAGTGGAAATTTAGAACATGCACACAATTTGGGTCTTAAAATGGACATTAGATGGTAAAACACATGCCTAGAAGCTTCAAAAGTGCCATTTTCCATCATGGGGATGAATGGACGTTTTTTTGGGGTGCAACCCCTTCACCACAACCACTTTCGTAGTTCGTAAAGTGTTTGCACCCCCAAAAAAACGTTGGCATTCATCCACCATGATGGGAGCTAGCAAATGTGGACACAATGTGTGCATGTTCCAAATTTCACACAGTTTTTAAGTTGCAAATGTGTTCAGAAGCTGGCACAAATGTGTGTTAATTACTTGGTGCGTTTTCATATTTTTCCTAAAACATCAATGATGTTCTTCAATTTTTGTTGAACATCATTGATGTTTTGCTTTATGTAATCTAGATCTCGATTGCAGACCATTATCTCTCCGATGAGTACGTGGGCACTCTCTGTGGTAAAGTGCGATTTTTCTTCCACAACATCCACGTCACCTAAAAACCACAAACAAACAAAAATGGGGTGTTGGAAATGAGGCAGCCATACATGGATTAGCTTACCAGTAGCTGTGTTCTCCCACACTCACCTGTTGTGGTGACAATTTCTCCAAGTTCGATGATCTCTCCTTCCTCCTCCTCCTCCTCCTCTGCTTCTGCTCTTTCCCCTTTTTTGGGAGGTGTTGGTTTGGGGGTTTCCTCAGACGGCCCAAGTTGGGCATAGACGGCATAGCTCCCCTATGAGAATGTCCAAAAGGAAGATTTAGCAACACAATCTATTGAGGGCAGAAATAGGAAATGACAAACATTGCTTGAAAGTGAGGGACACTATTTTAGTTTGGCCAGTTACAAATGTCAACTACATGAATGTAGTCACTTTGTAAAGGTGCGAAACTGACTAGCTTTTTGGTAGAAGTTTGTGTGATGGAGACCCCCCTCTAGTATCCACTGGAGCACATGTGTGGAAAAGCCTAATAAAAAGGGGGTTTGGGTGTCCCAGCACTAGTGCTCTAGAGTCCAGATGGGTAAACAGCTACTGAGTGACCTCTCCTTTACATTGACAAAATTTGGTTTACGCTCTTGCTGACATCTCTAGTGAGAACAAACTTCCTTTCAATAAAAACTTCACCAAACCTCGTATTATAAGTGGCCGAACGATCGAGGTTGCGTACGATCGAATGGACACACACACGACCATGACAGTGGCAGAAAGATCGAGGCTGAGTACGATCGAATGCACAGACGAACCTGAAAGTGGCCATTTTGGAATGTACAACTTTGTAAAAATCAAACCACAATGGAGCAGTATGCAAGCAAGAAATCAAACACAAAACACAACTACTTACTTTTCAGAAGAATTCGCTTGATCTTTCTGTACTGATCGGCCTCCCTCAGTTTCAGGTCTGACCAGCGTTTCCTCAGTTGCTCCTTGGATCGTTGTACCCCAAAATGATTGTACAGCCTCCTCACAACTTTAGACATGATCTTGGCCTTGCGGACATTGGGGTTGAGGTAAGGCCCATACTTCCCATCATAGTCGCTCCTCTTTAATATGTCCACCATCTCCAACATTTCTCCAAATGACATATTGGAGGCCTTGAATTTCAGGCTCCGACATCGGGACATTTCTGCCTCCGGACTTTCCTCGTCCTCCTCCTCGTTGGTGGGATATTTGTGGCGCACCTGCTGTGTCCCCGCCATGTGCTCTCCCCACTACGCCGTAAAGAGAAGGGGTGGGGAATAGACGAGAAAGATCGTCAGGGGCGGGCGGAGTTTGACGCATGCGCACTGTATATAAAACGTCACACGCCTGTGTCGTAGCCACGATCTGGGAGACGAGGGGAGAGAAAACTCACACGAGACGATCGCTACAAACGAAGGTACAATTTGACGTTGGTACATAACTAGCCTAGACTGATTTGAACTTGAGGCTTCTTTATGGAGAAGATTAGGAGAGTTTAGCCTGACATAATTTAGAGGGTTTTGTGTGGTGTTGTGTCTTGCAGAGATTGATATGAAGGGATTCAACGACATGAGTTTTCTCCCCCTTTTCATTGCCAAATACAGGGATTTCCCATATTGTGGCAGGGTAAACACCCACATTACACCAACAAACCAAAGAGGCACGCAGCCCTGGAGGAACTTGTGGAATTTGTCAAGCCAAGGTTCCCCACGGCAACTGTTGATGATATAAGAAAGAAAATTGGCAGCCTGAGGAGTGCGTATATCAGGGAGCGGAAGAAGGTCGTGAAGTCTGAGGAAACTGCAACTTCAGCAGATGAGGTCTATGTGCCCAAGCTCTGGTACTATCAGAGTCTCCATTTTCTGAAGGACCAGGCTGATGTCACGGAGCCAACCTCAACTCCTCCTTCCACGCTTCCTTGCGCGCAGCCCACCCCTGATGAGGCTTCCGAGGAGCAACCTGGGCCTTCCAGTCTGGAAGAGGTGGGAATAATGAATGATGTTCACTTAATTCAGGATCGCCAATTGCTTAGTTCCTAACGTGTTTGACATATCAACAGACAGTGGTGTGGGAGACATTTGGGGCCAGAATCTAAACTGCAGGGCTGAGAATTGTATGGTTTTCTATTTGTAAACATTTTGCACCAGTCACTAGATGAGAATTGTGTGTGTTTGATGAACAAATAACTGAAACTATGTCCCTTTTTCATACACAGGAAGACCTCAGCCAGGAGGTGGCTGTGGAAGGTGGCAGTCAGGAGGAGGCAGGGGTTAGTGGCAGCCACCAGCTGGGTAGTGGCAGCCAAGAGGGGGCTAGGCCGCGGAGCCTGACTGACACCCAAACCCCTCCCCTCCACCCTCCGTACAAAAGGGCGAGAAGGGGGGGTTATGCGGCACAGTCAGCGCTCCGCATGATCAGAGAGGCTTCAGACTCCCTACATGCCACACCCGCCGACGAGGAGACCTTTGGCTCGGTGGTTGTCACAAAAATGATGGGTATGGAGGTGAGGCAACGCAACATGTGTGAGGGGCTCATCCTCCATGTCCTAAATAAGGGTAGGGCTGGGGAGATGACCCCAGTCACACATGTTTGCCATAGCTACCATGCTCCGCCTCCTCCTCCTCCTCCTCCTCCTTCTGCCACCCCACCAGCACGACAGCCACAGCGTGGAAGGAAGACCTGAGAGTGACGACCTGGAATCAGTCTGGTCTGAGAGAAGATGGAGCCTCTTGTAGTACCAGAGCCTGGGGACCTAGATGGCATCTGCTGCAGTTCCGGATACTTTGGACTTCACGACCAGATTGCACTCCCCTTAATATACGTACTCCTCAGGCCCCCAATTTTCTACGCTTGGACAATGATGGTTGCCGTGGGGGGCCAAGACTTTGCAAATTCCCCAAGTTTCACCATGGCTGCGTTCCTCTTTGGTTTGTTGGTGTGACCTAAATAAAGGTTTTTTTGATTTGAAATAATCATTGACTATTGTGTTTTACTTTGCTACAATGACAGTTTTTCTTTGAGTAAGCAGGTACATTTCACTAATCCTAAAGTAGAATTAACAAGGGGCACCAACAACAAACAACCTCCTAGTAAATTTAAGCAAGAAATACAAATGTTAATAATGTGTTTTTGGTCATTTGAGACACACAACCCCCCTCCAAAAAAAACAAAAAAAAACATTCAAATATGTATTCCCCAAAAAAAAAAAAAAAAAGACAAATCGTGGTAAAAAAATAACAAAGATTCTTTTCCGTTCAGAGTAAAAATAAACATGTAGTGTATAAATGCTGCAAAGTAATAAAGAAGTAAGTTTGTGAGAAGTGCGGGTGAATAGGAGCAGCTAAAACATGTCATTCTTGTTGCATTGTAAAGAAAAAGAGAATGCGCTGCATTAAAGACATTTTAACATTGCAGCGTGACGAATGTGCTGTGTCGATTAGGAAAGGTAGTTTTACCTGACCGAGCGCTTCCGTCACAGAATTTCTTCTGAGCATGCGTAGCACTTTGTCCGTCGGACAAGCGTACACACGCTCGGATTTGGTGTGATCGGACCGGGTTGACGGCAAATCTTTCCAGCAGGAGATAAGACTTTGTCCGACGGACAAACCGACGAACACTGTCCGATGGTGCATACACACGGTCTGATTTTTCAACAACCTTGTCCGATCGGACAGAATCCACGAAAAAGTCCGACCGTGTGTATGGGGCTTTAGATGTGCCTGTTTTAATCATCAACCATGTGAGTTGCTAAATGTTGTTTTTCAGGTTTAAATCAATGGTTGGTTTAATACTGTTGCTTTGATGAACTTGTATACCTCAGTGTGTTCTGTACTCACCAGTGTATGAAGATGACCTTGGTTATCTGTATGAAGCCATGTCTGATGAAGGAAACTAAGGGGGTCTACCGCTAGAATATTAATTGGACGAATGTGACAAACATTCATCCAGCCATTACAAATTCTGGCCATAATGTAGCAAAGTGATTTCCTATGATCGCCAGCTCCATCTAGTGACCATAATTGGGTATTTTTCCTGACATACCTCCATTAGTAAAAATATCACAAAACTGCATTATGACCACTAGATGGAGCCAAGGAAATCAGTGTATGAAATAAAATACATCCAATATTGATCACAGCTGGGTGAATGGCGGACACATTCGTTCAACAATTTTTTTTTTTTTTTTTACATTTCAAAAAAAAGAGGAAGATTTGGCTACTATAAATGTACCACATCCAATATCTATATCATTTAAAAAAGAACCTTGTATATCGGCCTTTATTGTTACGAAAAAACACAAAATGTCCATAAAATATAAATCTTTATTATAAATACTAAAATGATGTGTTAAAACCACATGAGAATAAATTCATCAAACATTAGGCCATATATATTCATAATGACTCATTTAGATTTGTTGAATTGGCCAAGAGGTCGACGCATTTCACATCAATAAGCTTCTTCAGGACCTTTTATGCCTTGGCAGCAAAGAAAAACAGCCTAACTAAAAAAAACATACAGAATATAAATACAGAGCAATTTAATAATTTTATAACATTGTGAATGATCATCTGTGCCACTTACACAACACTTGGGGGACATAGCAAGGAGACGGTGATAAATGGCAGTGTCAAAGTAGCTTGCAAAGTCAGCTGGTCATGAGTTATAAAGATTAGCGGGATAATAGACGTGCATGAAAAAAGTTAAGTAAAAGACATTTTTTTTTTTACTTGTACAAAATTAAAGTTACACCCAAGCAGATAAAATCCCCCCTCCCAAAAACGTATGCCCCCCACCCCCATATATACACACTTAAAAACATATATGCACACGTTGGAGTGCCTACGCCTCAAAACTTTGATTGAGACACACGTTACATATCGCTGCGCACTCCGGAATGAGAGAAATAATTCTATCACCAGACCGCCTCCATAACACTAAACTGATGACATAAAGGGGGCCTTTAAAACTTTGCCTATAGAAAATATAGGGTTCTGAAGTTTGTCACCATTTCACCGGTGCACACAAATTTACGGTTTGACATGTTACTCGGTGCAACCTGTGATTTTATATTTTATCCAAAAATTGGGTAACTAATTGCATTTTTGGGCCCCCTATAATGAACTGTGTGTTTTTTACTGCTATTTTGCAGTAATATCATGTGACATAAAAATTTGGAACTACTACTATTCTCTAGGGTGTCTGCTTTCAGAAAATATATCATGTTTTGGGGGTTTTATGTAATATTCAGGCCTAAAACAATTTTTTTAAACATGTGGGCAAAAATCCACAAAATCAGATCTGGCAGTGAAAGGGTTCAAGTTAAAGGATAAGTTCCCCTTCAGGAAGATGTTACATGTTCCTGTTCCTGCAGTGGCTCAGGGATCCGAGTCCTCTGTGTGACAGCAGTGCGGGGAGAAGTTCCCCGTACTGGCTGTCACTTTATGAAAAGAGCGCGGCCGTGCCATTCATTCACAGAGTTCTGTCCTTTGCCGATGTCGGCTTGTAGTTTTCAATGAACTCCCACACCGCTGCAGAGCTCTCTGGTAGATGATTGGTTCTTCCTGTTGCTGTAACTGCCTTCCTGTATAATGTACAGGCAGACAGATTACACGGACAGTCTACAGGAGTCCTAAATAGCACCAGCCATCACCACATCATGGCTGCAATACTTTCCAGGCTCCTAAAAAAAATATTTTTTTACCTGCAGAAAATGTGCATTTATTATTTTTTATAAAAGGTGAACTTTTCCTTTATTGGAGCGGACACCGGAGCATGTCGCTTGTACTGAGCACCCAAGTTATAAAAGCTCCTCACATTTATATACGGTTTTGGTTAAAATAATTTTTTATTTTATCAGAACAAGGAGATTGTCATAAAGGGACAAGTAGATTGGGACCCCGATTTAGTCCATTGGACAAGTAGTTTTTTTTTTCCACACCCCTGGAACTGTTTATTACATGATGAAGATCAGCCATGGAGTATATCTGAGGTGTATATCAGGGTGTGCTTCTTCCCCACATGAGAGCTGTGATGTCCAGCAACATTCATATAGAAGACATTTCCCGCACTCAAGGCACTAATACACCTCGAGGGTTGTGTGGGATCCCTGATGTACAGGAAGACAGGACTTCAGCGAGGAAAAGGACAGGAAAGTGGCTTCTCCCTTGTGTGAGTTCTCTGATGTGTGTAAAGATGGGACTTCAGTGAAAAACTTTTCCCACACTCAGAACAGGAATGCGGCTTCTCCCCCGTGTGGAATCTCTGATGTGTGTAAAGATTGGACTTCGTTGAAAAACATTTTCCGCACTCAGGACAGGAATATGGCTTCTCCCCCGTGTGAGATCTTTGATGTATGTAAAGACTGTACTTCTGTGAAAAACATTTCCCACACTCAGGACAGGAATATGGCTTCTCCCCCGTGTGCGATCTCTGATGTGTATAAAGATTGGACTTCTGTGAAAAACATTTTGCACACTGAGGACAGGAATACGGCTTCTCCCCCGTGTGAGATCTCTGGTGCATGTAAAGATAGGACTTCTGTGAAAAACATTTGCCACACTCAGGACAGGAATACGGCTTCTCCTTTGTGTGAGATATCTGGTGCATGTAAAGATTGGACTTCTGTGAAAAACATTTCCCGCGCTCAGGACAGGAATACGGCTTCTCCCCCATGTGCAATCTCTTATGTGTGTAAAGATTAGACTTCTGTGAAAAACATTTCCCACACTCAGGACAGGAATACGGCTTCTCCCCCGTGTGAGATCTCTGATGTATGTAAAGAGTGGACTTCTTTGAAAAAAATTTCTCACACTCAGTACAGGAAAACCTCTTCTCTGTTGGAAGGACGGCACCGTCCCTCACAGTCTGAGGTTCCTCAGGATAAGAGGAATACGAAGGTCCATCTACACTGTGTGGTGCCAGATGGACATTTGAGGTAGTCGGGTTTTCTCCTGGACTATACTGTGTGATGTCCTCATCTTCTACTTTACAGTCTGGAGACAAAGTGAGACAATCCTCTGAGGTTTTCCTCATCTCCCGTCCATCTACTAAAATAGAAATAAAAAGATTATTACTAGACAAGAGCAGATTGGTTCCCCTAAACCAGAACTCCGCCCACATCAGGCAGCTTTGTCTCTGGGGATCTTACAATTCCACCCTCAAGGTAGCTAGTAAATGGGTCCTCTGATCTCCTACCAGTTCATTTCTTTATTCATGGACCTTAGTCAGAGAGTGAGGAAACAACGATAACTGTCTTTTATAGGAGTGACAGTGATGAGGGGATTATAGGACGAGTGTCCCCACCCCCTCTATCACTCATTGCCATATTCCCAACACAAGAAGTACTGCAGGAAAAAGAACCCGCTTCAAGTCTCAGGGTCACAAGAAGTACTGCACTTCCTTTTTTAGTCCATGATTTAGTTATGAATAACAGAGCCCCACCAGAGGTCAGAGAGTGAGGATGGAGGGAGAACAACCAAGATGAAAACTGGACTGATCCTGAAGACCACCATCATTGGGTTATTGACTCCTCCCTCATTATCACTTTCTGTTTAAGATTCCAAAGTTTGAGGATGTTATCACATTATTATCAACATGTAAAAGTGTGTGCTCCAATAAAATCATCAGATATAAAATGTCCAGCTGGTAGGAAATGGGTGAAAAAAAGTAAGGCCTATATAATGTACATAATGGACTTTGTAGGCATGTATAAAAAATAACAAATTTTAATAGTTCACATAAAATTCATACATATACAACACAGTAATTTATAAAAAGATATAGGACACAGAGTTTTTTTCCTGGAGGATATACTGAATCATATACTTCCTGTAGGGCAATACTAGAAGAACTTTGGTTTATGGCATTGTGTTACATTATTAGGTATATATATATATTTTTTTTCTTGTTTTAGTTTTCTCTCACCTATGACCAGGGCTTTGACCGCAGTTCCTTCTTTGGCCACCTGGGCATTGCTATGTTCAGCATAGCCGGGATGAGTGGCCGCCCAAGCTGTTGGGGTTGCAGTCCACTCTCCCCAGTCCTATGGCCCAGCGACAGTGAGGGTATGCATCCACCCACAGCAACCAAGGAGGCATTCTCCATCTTGTGTCTCCTAGGTCCACTATGGCCGCCACAGACGGCAGGCACTAGGAATGGTGTGTCTGGTATTCTAGTGTGCATGCGCCCACCGGCAGATGCGCGGTGCACCAGCGGCCGGGCTGAGTGACGCCAGATGCCAGTCTGCAAGTTATTGCAAGTTATTGTCATAAAAAGTGTTTGGGGACCTGGGTCCTGCCCCAGGGGACATGTATCAATGCAAAAAATGTTTTAAAAATGGCAGTTTTTTCGGGAGTGAAACAATAAAAGTGTAATATTCCTTTAAATTTCGTACCTGGGGGGTGTGTGTAGTATGCCTGTAAATGGGCGCATATTTCCCATGCTTAGAACTGTCCCTGCACAAAGTGTAAGTTCTGCAGGAAAAAAAGTCATTTAAAAGCACTCCCGGCTATAATGAATTGTCGGCTCCCCATAATACAGAGAACAGTGTTCATATCATTGAAAGTCATTGATAAAAAAAAAATGCGTGGGGTTCCCCCCAAATTCAATTACCAGGCCCTTCAGGTTTGGTATGGATATTAAGGGGAACTCCACGCCAAATTTAAAAAAAAAAAAAATGGCGTGGGGGTCCCCCTCAAAATCCATACCAGACCCTTATCCGAGCACGCAACCTGGCAGGCCGCAGGAAAAGAGGGGGGGGGCGAGAGAGTGCCCCCCCTCCTGAACCGTACCAGGCCACATGCCCTCAACATTGGGAGGATGCTTTGGGGGTCTGTGACCTCAAAGCACCATGTCCCCATGTTAATAAGGAGAAGGGTCTCATCCCCACAACCCTGGCCGGTGGTTGTGGGGGTCTGCGGGCCGGGGGCTTATCAGAATCTGGAAGCCCCCTTTAACAAGGGGACCCCCAGATCCCGCCCCCCCCCCCTGTTTGAAATGGTAAGGGGGTACAAAAGTACCCCTACCATTTCACAAAGGAGATGTAAAAAATACACCTTAGGAAAAGTCTTTTATTAAAAATAAAAAAAAGATTCCGTCATTTTTTTTTTTATTTGACCCGGGGTTCCCCTTAATATCCATACCAGACCTAAAGGGGTTGGTAATTGAATTTGGGGGGAACCCCACGCTTTTTTTTAATCAATGACTTTCAATGACAGTTCTCTGTATTACGGGAGCCGACAATTCATTATAGCCGCGAGTGATTTTAAATAGCTTTTTTTCCTGCAAAAATGACACTTTGTGCAGGGACAGTTCTAAGCACGGTAAACATGCGCCCCTTTACAGGCATACTATACACATCCCCCAGGTACGAAATTTAAAGGAATATTACACTTTATTGTTTCACTGTAAGCATTATTAAAATCACTGCTCTTAAAAACTGCCGTTTTTTCAGAACTTTTTTTTGCATTGACACATGTCCCCTGGGGCAGGACCCGGGTCCCCAAACACTTTTTATGACAATAACTTGCATATTAGCCTTTAAAATTAGCACTTTTGATTTTGACCGTTCGAGTCCCATAGACTTTAATAGGGTTCTAAAGTTCACACGAACTTTAGGTCTGTTCGCAGGTTCTGGTGCAAACCGAACAGGGGGGTGTTCGGCTCATCCCTATCCATTACACCTCGTAACGGCAAACAGGCAGCCCCACACTCGGAACCACCGCAATTCCAGGTATTTTACTATGCACCGCGCTTCGGTATTAGCAAAGAGCCAACTCCAGCACATGTATGCACACTTCATTTAAATGTGCACACACCACTGTGACCGAATGCCTTTATCCCGGATCAATGAACAACCAAGGTATTTTTGGTTTTCTGTTTGTTACCCTCTTTCTTTAAATAAAAGTTATTACTTAGTGTCGATCGTTAAATGGTTAAAGACCCTGGGAGGACAAACGCTATGTTTTTTTTCTGTAGACAGGCAAGAATCGGGCTTAAGGTGATGTGAGCAGTAGTAACTATATATCAACTGATATGTGAGTTTGGGACCCAGTATTGTAGTTTACCCAAAGACCAACTGAAGTATTTACTAGTACTTGTATACGTTTTACATCCATAGTTACCTTGTGCATCCCCACATCCCGACATATGTGCTGAATCTTGTCTGTCGTTCAGCATTAGGGTCCTTAATTACCTTCCTTCTGGAGGGGGCCTCTCTGTGGTCATGTTTTCCCTGGTGTAGGTGAGCGTGGAAACTTCTTGATAAAGCACTTTCCTGTCGCATCATGGCAGCATATACCTTGGGTTGTGACTCCGCCTCCACAACCTGATAGGACCACATAACTATAAAATGGTGATACGGCCCCCGCCCCAGTATTCTCTTATTTTTCCTCACCTGTTGGGACGCACGGAACATCACCCCCTTACCGCTTTGCCCAGCCAGGTTCTAGCCTCTCCTGGTTTGGAAGTCCTTGCCGGTACAGCCTCTAAAGCAGTGGACTCAAAGTACCCTGCGGCCCGCGGACTGGTTATAAATGGCCCGCAGCGGCGATCCCCAGCACACAGGGGGACCCGGACAGCAGAGGGATCGGAGCGGCGGCGGGGGGAGAGATCAGAGTAATCAAAACAGAGAGAGAGAGGCAACAGGCAGCTTTTGCTGATGCAGAAGTTCTTAATAAAATAAATGCTGAAAAACAAACAGTCCACTCACTCTCCATGTCACAGCTGTATATGTCAGTCTGTGACGTCGGCTGTCCCATCCTCCCCTCCGATACATGCTGCTCTCACTGATATCTGTGGAGGAAGCCCATAACACAGAGCTGCGGGGAGACTGCAGTGAGCTGTCAGTCTGGGATGCTGTGACCAATCAGAGCGTTCTGGAGGCTTAACCACGCCTCCATCATCAGAGGCTGAGAGTTCACATGAGTTTCCCGCGGCTCTCTGTTTGCTCCACAGATATCGGTGATAACAGCAGCATGGAGAGGAGGATGGGACAGCCAACGTCACAGACTGACATATACAGCTCTGACATTGGAGAGTGAGTGGACTGTTTTTTTTTAAGCATTTATTTTATTAAAAACTTCTGCACCAGCAGTTGCCTGTAGCCTCTCCCTTATGTTTTGACCCTCCTGTGTATGTGCCACCCCCTCCTGGGTATTTGCCCCCCTCTCCTCTGTAATTGTCCCTCCCTCCACTGTATTTGCCACCCCCTCCTGTGTATTTGCCACCCTCTCCTCTGTAATTGCACCCCCCTCCTCTGTAATTGCCCGCCAATCTCTAATTGCCCCCTCCTCTATAATTGCTCGCCGCTCCGAACCCCCTGTGGTCCGGGCCTCCCTGTGTGCTGGGGCTTCATGATACCCCCTGTTGGCTGCCATTGGTGCTGGGTTAATAATGCGTTTTGCTGACATCAGTGCTGCGTTCAATAATGCGATTTGCTGACATCAGTGCTGGGTTCAATAATGCGATTTGCTGACATCAGTGCTGGGTTCAATAATGCGATTTGCTGACATCAGTGCTGCGTTCAATAATGCGATTTGCTGACATCAGTGCTGGGTTCAATAATGCGATTTGCTGACATCAGTGCTGTGTTCAATAATGCGATTTGCTGACATCAGTGCTGCGTTCAATAATGCGATTTGCTGACATCAGTGCTGGGTTCAATAATGCGTTTTGCTAACATCGGTGCTGGGTTTAATAATGCGTTTTGCTGACATCGGTGCTGGGGGTTAATAGATCTCAGAAGGGAAACTGTAAGCTCAGCACACAAATATACACACATTGGGGGTTATTTACTAAAGGCAAATCCATTTTGCACTGCAAGTGCACTTGGAATTTCAGTCGCTGTAGATCCGAGGGGGACATGTAAGGAAAAAGTTTGCATGCGGCCCCCATGGGATATGAAAACTTGTCATGTGGCCCTCAGGTAATTTGAGTTTGAGACCCCTGCTCTAAAGGAAGCTAAATGGAAGGAACCCCACTCTGGTGATCTCAGGGGTATCGTATCTTTTCTCCGTTTATTATTTACCTTCTGCCGGACTGCCTCTGTGTGGAACCTTAAACGGGTTTAAAGCACTGTGATGACTGCCGCTGTGTAAAACTGCCGATATACGTTGGCAAAATGGCACGGGCAGGCAAAATCACATACCTGTACGTGATCGTGCATGTGCCTGCCTGTAGGTCGCGCGCGCGCCGCCAGCGGCGCGCTCGCGACCCGGTCGGGAGCTCCGTGACCCCGGCCGCGGGACCAGCGGACCCGATCGCCGCTGGTGTCCCGCGATCGGGTTACGGAGCTGAAGAACGGGGAGAGGTATGTGTAAACAAACCTCTCCCAGCGCTTCCTACTCTGCCTGTCATTGATCGGCTGTTCCCTGTCATCGGGAAAGCCGATCAATGACGTCAGACGTCAGCCCCGCCCCCTAATGTAAAAAAAAAACACACACGTCACAGCCCATAACCCCTCCCCTCCCCCTAGTGGTTAACCCCTTCACTATAACTGTCATTTATACAGGAACCAATGCATTTAAATAGCATTGATTGCTGTATAAATGACAATGGTCCCAAAAATGTGTCAAAAATGTCCGATGTGTCCGCCATAATGTCGCAGTCACAATAAAAATCGCTGATCGCCGCCATTACTAGTAAAAAAAAAAAATATTAATAAAAATGCTATAAAACTATCCCCTATTTTGTAAACGCTATAACTTTTGCGCAAACCAATCAATAATCGCTAATTGCGATTTTTTTTTTTTACCAAAAATATGTCGAAGAATACGTATCGGCCTAAACTGAGAAAAAAAAAAATTTTATATATTTTTTGGGGATATTTCTTATAGCAAAAAGTAAAAAATATTGCATTTTTTTCAAAATTGTCGCTCTATTTTTGTTTATAGCGCAAAAAATAAAAACCGCAGGGGCGATCAAATACCATCAAAAGAAAGCTCTATTTGTGGGAAAAAAAGGACGCCAATTTTGTTCTGGAGCCACGTCGCACGACCGCGCAATTGTCAGTTAAATCGACGCAGTGCCGAATCGCAAAAAGGGGCCTGGTCCTTTGGCTGCCAATTGGTCCGGGGCTGAAGTGGTTAAACAGGTTCAAAGCACCACCATACTCCTGACCTCGGTGGAAAGCCTTAAACAGGCTTAAAACACCATTTCAACATGCACACGTGTGTCAGGGCAAACACACACTTCTCAAGATACATATAAGCCTTAAATAGGCTTGCCATTATGCAGTGGTCTCCCCCTCCTTTCTACTTTGAAATGGCTGTGTACTCACAGCACCGCTGGGCCCTGTAGTCCTTCTCTATCTCTCCCCTCAGCGCCGAGCGTCCTGGTGCTTCCGCGCATGCGCAGTGCGGTCTCTCGGCGGCTCTGAGGTCCTTTGCCCATCTCCAAAATGGCGCCGGCGGCTGCGCGGCGCTACTGCGCATGCACGAACGTGCTGCTCGCCCGGCGCCAAATTTAAAAAGGGAAAAAATTCCCTTTTCATTCTACACACTCTGCAGCACCTAGGAATTTCGGTTTTTCTCCCACTGCAGACACCCCTCAGCCTACTCTTCACCAGGTAAGTGCCTACATTGTACTGCACTGACCCCCCCCCCTTTACCCTACCTTTTTTTCTTCTGTCTTTCCAGGCTGTCTATCTCCCTTCCTCATGGAGACCACTGCCCCAGCAGATCACCGCCAGACCAATAGGTAAGGGGGGAGAACGAATTGGTAAGTAAAAAAAAAAAAAAAGAGAGCTGAGGTCACTAATGCTACCTAAATGGTCAGCCCTGTCAGGTCCTCAAGATCCTCCAAATCCGGACGTAGAGGGTCCTCGCGGGGAAGGAGCCGCTCAGGCCACAGACGGAGCCGCTCAGGTCGGAGCAGGAGAAGTCGCTCAGGTCACAGAAGTCGCAGAAGAAGCCGCTCCAGATCCTATTCTCGACGCAGCCACTCCCGCCGCAGAAGATCACCTGCGCATAGACACCACTCATCAGCGACCCGCTCCAGGCCCGCTCCCAACACCTGCTGGGTGTGCGGGGCCACCGCCCTCCCGGATAAACTAGCCTGCCGCAGGTGCCTCGAGGAGGCCACCAGAGGGCACCAGGACCTCAGAGAACCGGCATTAACCCCACAGCCTGCTCCAGACGTGGATGCATCCACAAGAAGCGCCTCTCCTGCCCTCCCGAGTACATCAAGGGAGCACGACTCCCAGTCAGATGAGGACGAATTGGAGGCATCAGCAGGCTTCGACTTCTCCCTTATCAAACCCTTTGTGAGGTCTGTGAAGGAGGCAATAAACTGGGATGAACCCGAGGAGAAATACTTCCCCAACCTCAAACGGGATCCGGAGGCCTTCCCCTTCATTGAGGAGCTTGACGATCTCATTAGGGAGGAATGGCAGAGGCCTGACAAAAAATCAAGTCTCAACAATAGGCTTGCCAAATTATACCCCCTTAAGGAGCCCAAGGTGAAACCTCTGGTGACCCCGCCTGTAGTGGACGCATCCCTCATGCGCCTGGCCAGGCACGTGACGCTCCCTATCGAGGACGCCATGACCTTCAGAGACGTTCTGGATAGGAAGATCGACACGGATCTGAAGAGAACCTATCTAGCGGCAGGAGGCGCATGCAGGCCGGCAGTGGCCCTCGTGGCCGTGGGGAAAGCCATCTCCAGCTGGTCGGCCGGCGCCGAAAAACTTATTTCAGAGGGAGCAGACCAGGACAAATTAGTCAAGGCCCTGCAGGAGCTAAGCCTGGCAGGAGACTTTGTGGCAGAGGCTTCTGTTGATGTGATAAAGTCTACATCCAGGGCCATGCTGTCCTCCGTCATGGCCAGACGGGCACTCTGGCTAAAGCCGTGGGCGGCTGACCCGGCCTCCAAGTCCAACTGGTGCCGCATTCCTTACGACGGCGAAAACCTTTTCGGGGCCAAGTTAGATTCAGCCATTTCCAAAGTGACTGGTGGGAAATCAGGGCTCATCCCCTCAGATAGGAGGCCCAAACAGCAGAGGCCTCCTCCCTTTAGACGAAGTACAAGTACAGGGACGCCAAGGCCTACAGGCCTGGCAGGGAGTACAGGAGGAACTGGAAGAACCCTCAGACATCCTTCTCGAGGTTCCAGAAACCCAAGACTTCTGCGTCCACCGACCAGAAGCCTTTTTGAAGGTGCACCCGCCCAGTCAGCAGTAGTGGGAGCCAGACTTTCAAAATTCAGGCTGCTCTGGGCGGAGACCATAAGAGACCCCTGGACGGTGGCCACCGTCCGGTTCGGGCACAGGTGGTCATTCAGGGGACGCCCCTCGGGGGATCATTTTTGCCCGACCAGGCTCCCATCCTCTCGAGAAAGAAGGATGCTGTTGTTAGGATACGTCCAGGAGCTACTCCAGAAAAAAGCAGTAGTGGAGGTGCCCCGACCACAAAGAGGTCAGGGGTTTTACTCCCCTCTGTTCCTGGTCAGAAAAAAATCTGGGGACTTGCGCCCTGTCCTGGACCTAAAAATCCTCAATCATTCCATCCGGGTGGAAACCTTCAAGATGGAGAGTCTACAATCGATCCTCCAGGCCATAAACCTGGAGGACTGGATGCTGTCCATAGATCTCCAGGATGCCTACCTGCATATCCCCATCCATATAGCCTTTCAGAAGTTTCTCCGGTTCTCAATAGATCACCACCATTACCAGTTCCGAAGCCTCCCATTCGGAATCTCCACCGCCCCCAGGACATTCACGAAGGTCCTTCTTCCAGTCATTGCTTCCCTGAGGGAGAGAGGTCTAAGGGTCCACCACTATCTGGACGACATCCTCCTTCTCTCGAACAGCCAGGAGTCCCTCATACAGCACAGGGAGATCCTAGTCTCCACGCTACAGGGCCTGGGGTGGCTCATCAACTGGAGGAAGAGCAACGCTCAGCTCACCCAGAGGATGGTCTTCCTGGGAGCCCTACTAGACACCCGGCAAAACTCCATACAGCTACCCCCAGAGAAGGTCCCTCCTCTGGACAGAAAAGTGAGGAAGGCAATTTCAACAACTCCCTTATCAGCCAGAGTGTGCCTCAGCCTCCTAGGCTCCCTGTCAGCAACCATCCCGATGGTTCAGTGGGCACAGTGGAACGCGAGACCCCTTCAGATCTCGTTCCTTCTCCAATGGGACGGCTCATCCATGTCCCAATTAATCCATATCTCTCGGGAAGTCCAGCGATCTCTAGAGTGGTGGACTCGTCCCCACAATCTGAACAAATACAGACACATTGTCTCTCCCCCTCTAGAAGTCGTCACCTCAGACGCCAGTCTGGAAGGATGGGGGGCTCACTACCTTCAGCATGCAGCACAGGGCCGCTGGCCGTTCAGAACACGGGACCTCGTCTCCAATGTTCTGGAGATGAGGGCAGCCTTCCAGGCCCTTCTAGCCTTCAGTCCTCTTCTGAAAGGGAAGCAGGTCCTCTTGAAAATGGACAACAAGGTAGCGGTTGCCTATATCAACAGACAGGGGGGCACCAGGAGCTCCACCATGCTGCAGGTGGTGCGCCCTGTGATGGAATGGGCACAACAGAACCTTCTAGATCTGAGGGCAGCCTACATTCCGGGGCGCCGAGAACATACTGGCAGACTCTCTCAGCAGGGACTTCATCTCGAAAAACGAGTGGTCCCTGAGCCCTCAAGCTTTCACCCTCATTGTCCAAACCTGGGGTCTCCCCGACATAGACCTGGCCCCGACCCCAGCAAACGCGAAATGCCGGAGGTTTCTGTCGAGGACCCCCTTCCCCGCAGCAGAGGGTACAGACTGTCCCCAACACCCCTGGGAGTTTCACCTGGGCTACATTTTCCCCCCGATCCCCCTGATAGCAGATTCCTCCTGAAACTCAAGAGGACAACAGCATTAGTAGTGGCCGTAATACCATTCTGGCCCAGGAGGCCGTGGTTCACCACCCTCCTACAGCTGAACACGGCAAACCCTCTCCCCCTCCCGCTATCAGCCGATCTGCTTTCTCAAGGTCAGCTGCTCCACCCCAACCCGGGGAAGCTACACCTGATGGCCTGGAGACTGAGAGGGCTAGGTATCTAGACCAGGGCTGTTCCCAGAGGGTAATCGATACACTGCTTCAGGCCAGAAAACCCACCACGAACACTACCTACCGAAGGGTGTGGGAGAAGTTTGTTTCCTTCGCCCATCAAGAAGGCTGGAATCCATCCTCCCTACTGACATCCCAGGTCCTAGAGTTCCTGCAGTCGGGTCTGGTCAAGGGTCTCGGCTCCAGCACTCTGAAGGTGCAGGTCTCAGCCCTATCCGCCCTGACCGGGGTTAGGTGGGCGCAGGACCCTCTCATCATCCAGTTTCAGAGGGCATGCCTCAAGTTAAGACCACCCAGGAAGCCTTCGTTTCCGCCCTGGGATCTATCCGTCGTTCTGAAAGCCCTATCCAAAGAACCCTTCTTCCCACTAGAGAACATCTCCCTTTGGGATCTCACACTGAAGGTTACCTTTCTACTAGCGATAACTTCAGCAAGAAGAGTCTCTGAGATACAAGCCTTACTAGCCAAAGATCCCTACCTGGTCATATACCCGGACAGGATAATCCTGAGACCCTCGGACCGCCTGATTCCCAAGGTATCCTCATCCTTTCATTTCAACCAGGAAATTAGCCTGCCGGCACTTACCACAGACCAGGGCGATCCTCACCCCCTGGACGTCAAGAGCAACATCCTGGCCTACCTTTCAGCTTCCAAATCCATCAGGAAGTCGGAAAACCTGCTGATTATCCCTCATGGCTTCAGGAAAGGCCAGGCAGCATCGGCCCGCACTATTGCTTCATGGCTAGTGAAGTCCATCAAGAAGGCCTACTCACTCAGCACCATACAAATTCCTGATGGCTTAAGGGCACACTCCACCAGGGCAGTGGCGACCTCGTGGGCAGCCTACTGTAGAGTCTCAGCGGAAACCATCTGCAGAGCTGCCACCTGGTCCTCCAGGAACACCTTCATCTCCCACTATAGAGTGGATTCTGCATGCCTAACAACCACAGATTTCGGAAAATCCGTTATCCGAGCCAATTCTTCTATTCCTTGTCAATAAACCTATCTTGCTTGCATATTCCCACCCAGTCTGCGAGTTACTCCCCAAGGTATATGCTGCCATGATGCGACAGGAAAACGGAAAATTGTATACTTACCTTTCCGTAATTTTCCTTTCCTGATGCATCTTCATGGCAGCATACTTTGCCCACCCTTTTTCCTTTTTAAGGTGATTCATATGTACAGAGAATACTGGGGCGGGGGCCGTATCACCATTTTATAGTTATGTGGTCCTATCAGGTTGTGGAGGCGGAGTCACAACCCAAGGTATATGCTGCCATGAAGATGCGACAGGAAAGGAAAATGACGGAAAGGTAAGTATACAATTTTTCGTTATATCATTGGTGAGTTCATGTGTATTGTGTAAACATATGCACAGCTGTACTTTAATACTTATAATTTATATTGCATTCTATGAGGATTGTGGGAACAACCAAGAGGAATACATACACCTCAGTGTGGGCATTTTCTTGATACTTCTAGTATTGCCCCACAGGAAGTATATGATTCAGTATATCCTCCAGGAAAAAAAAACACTGTGTCCTATATCTTTTTATAAATCACTGTGTTGTATATGTATGAATTTTATGTGAACTATTAAAATGTGTTATTTTTATACGTGCCTACAAAGTCCATTATTCCCAATTTCAGTATTTTCAGATTATGTAGGATGTGGCACATTTATACTAAAGGTGTTTGATTGCCACCTCAGGGCATTGTAATCAATTGAATTTTGCCTATGTAATGTACAACTTATTATATATGATAAAAAAGTTAGGACTATACAGTATCAGAATGATGTGATGTTAAAGCAGCCCTATGCTATTATGCACAGTGTATTGCTTTAAACTAACCTGAAGATTTTCTTTTTGGGTTAGCAAGCCCAGACCGCGATCTAGCAATCACCTGTCCGCAATCTACATGTTGTTGACCCCCCCCCCGCTATATGTTGTACATTACATACGCCTGACCTCTGCACTATATATAACATATGGTCCCGGCCAGCTCTATGGTAAATCACAGCCGTGCCGGTTTCATTCTCTGGCTTGGCAATCACACGGATGATCTGGGAGAAGCACTGGAGGGCGGTGGGGGGGGGGGGGGGCGATGTCCCTTCCCGCAGCCTGTAAAAGCAATAAAGTGGCTAAAACGGCCACTATGATGGCTTTTATATTGCAGGGAATCGCGGGCTAAAAAAAAGATATCTAAATGATGCCTGAGCTGCACCCATTATCCAGATATCACCACTTCAAGTCCAGGACATCATAGGATGGCCTGCCGGCGGAAAGTGGATAAATAATAATATTTTATTAAACATTGCCTACGTTGTATCCTATAGAAAATATCCTATAGAAAATGATAATGTAGATCCCAGTAACAACACATATGTCAGTGAATGTAAAAAGATCACCTAACATTATACAAAGTAGTCACAGTAGTACAGGAAGGATGGACGTGCGAATACAAAGCAAATAATGTTACATGATAACTTTATACTGGAAGAAGACTGACCCTAAAACCATGTCAATCGGGGATATAATCAACAGGGACATGTAAATGGGAAAAAAATTAAAAACAGTAGATGGGGAGAAATGAAAGGAGGGTGCTTATTTCCCATCCTTCATTGAGGCCAGCAGGCGCCATACTGTTTAGCGGGAATATCCAATATGTTTCTCTTAGAGAATCTCTCTGCCTCCTGAAAAGTGTCAGGAATTGCCTCCATGCCAAAGAGGGACAGACTTTAATTCTTTATGTTGTGATGTACATAGAAATATCGGGGTGCACTGTGTTTGTCCACGCCCTTCTCAATAAACCTCCTATGTTCCCCAAATCTTGTGTGCACGGTGTGGATAGTGCGTCCAACGTAAAATAAGCTGCGCAACCATGTAAGACCACAAAGGATGTGCAACGATTTATAAACTGTTTGATTGGAAACTCTCTACCATATACTCCAACAAAGTTCATTTGGCAATGCATTATAAACGCACATGCTTTACAACTAGAGTTGAGCGGACACCTGGATGTTCGGGTTCGGCCAAAATTCAGAAAAAAGTCCGGGTTCGGGACCGAACTTGACCCGAACTTGACCCCGAACTCCGAACCCCATTGAAGTCAATGGGGACCCGGACTTTTGAAGACTAAAATGTCTGTAAAAAAGTAATGGAAAGGGCTAGAGGGCTGCAAATGGCAACAAAATGTTGTTAAGAGCATGGCAAGAGCTCTGCAAACAAATGTGGATAGGGAAATAACTTCAAATAACATAAAAAAATAAATAATTAAAAATAATATGCTGGAGGCCCCCTTCTCAGCAGAAGAGGTACAGGACATTAAGAACCTCAGAAACTCAACGGCACGATGCCACACATATGGTGGGAATGCCCCAGAATACGCACTTTCTGGAAAAAATTATTCAATTTAATGGATAAGATAGTGGGAAAATAAAATACTTGGAAATTAAAAAAAATGAAAAAATTATAATCTTGACCTAGGAGGACGAGGTCCATATGGAGTAGGAGGTTGAGGTGGCGGTGGATGTGGCGGTGTAGGTGGAAGAGGTAGCCAACACTGGTTCAAAAATACAACAATGGCTGGGTAAGGCTAGTGGTGAATGATGTGTCGAATTCTGTCCCCCGTCGCATAGTGTCCGCGCTGTACTGCGCTTGCTCAGTACGTAGGACAAGGGGATTTCGAAACTCTCCGAAGACGATGCGTGGTGACTCCAGGTTCAAGCCACATCATCCGAGATTGAAGCCTAGCCAAGCGAGCCCGTGAGGGGCCCTGTTACTATGTGCTACCGTATGTCCACTTGGATGGTGGGGCTTGAACCTGCACTCACTGCGCAGGCGCCGTTTATCTTTGGAGATTTTGTGAATCTCCTTGTCCTCCGAACTGCGCAAGCACTGCACCTGTGCAGTAAGTGGCCGGACACTATCCGATGGCCAGACAGTTTTTGTCAGAACACCGGTATATGTGTCTATTCTGCACAAGGTACGGCCAAGTCCTGTGGGATCCATGCCTGGTTCATTGTAATGAACGTGAGCTTGTCCACATTGGCTCTGGACAGGCGGCTGCGCTTGTCTGTGATAACGCCGCCTGCCGTGCTAAATACACGTTCAGATAATACACTGGCTGCAAGGCAGGCCAGCACCTCCAAGGCGTAAAGGGCAAGCTCAGGCCATGTGCCCAATTTGGAGACCCAGAAGTTGAAGGGGGCAGACCCATCATTCAGTACGTGTAGGTGTGTGCACACATACTGCTCCACCATGTTGGTGAAATGCTGCCTCCTGCTATGACGGTCCATCTCAGCTGGTGGTGCTGGTTGTTGTGGCGTGCTGACAAAGCTTTTCCACATTTCGGCCATGCCAACCCTGCCTTCCGAGGTGCTGGCGGTGCCCCGGCTGCATTGGCGACCTCTTCCTCCTCCTCTGCCTTCGCCTTGTGCTTCCACCCTACCCCCGCTGTCAAGTGGGAATGCCACCAGCAGCGCGTCTACCAGCGTGCGCTTGTACTCGCGCATCTTACAATCACACTCCAGTGAGGTAATTAAGGACGGCACGTTGTCCTTGTAATGGGGATCCAGCAGGGTGGCCACCCAGTAATCAGCACCAGTTAAAATGTGGGAAACTCGGCGGTCGTTGCGGAGACACTGCAGCATGCAATCGCTCGTGTGCCAGGCTGCCCAGAGGCAACGAAAAGCTGTCCTCTGTGGGAGGTGTATCGTCTGTGTCCTCTGTACCCAAATTTTCACTACAATTTTTTTTTTTGGGATAGCACAATAGAAGACATATCGATCGATTGTATGTCACACTCCTGCACACATGCAGAAAACACTGAAAGATTTTTATTTTTTTGCAATAGCAGAATACACCCACAGTGTGTAAAGCGTGTATGAAAATTGCAATAGCAGAATACACCCACAGTGTGTAAAGCGTGTATGAAAATGCAGAAAATGATATGGGAAAAAAAAAAATTTTCACTACAATTTTGTTTTTGGGATAGCACAATAGAAGAAGTATCGATCGATTGTATATATCACACTCCTGCACACATGCAGAAAACACTGAAAGATTGATTTTTTTTGCAATAGCAGAATACACCCACAGTATGAAAATGCAGAAAATGCTATGGGGGGAAAAAAATTTTTCCCAATTTTTTTTTTTTGGGGATAGCACAATAGAAGAAATATAGATCGATTGTATGTCACACTCCTGCACACATGCAGAAAACACAGAACATTTTTATTTTTTTGCAATAGCAGAATACACCCAGAGTATGGTGTATCTCTTAGTAAAATATGCAGTGATGGTGCACCGAGCTTGCAGATAAAAGTTATAATTTGTCTGGCACTGGCCTCATGGCACTGCACCCCAGCCAGGGTACAATTGATTTAGGAATCTGGTGAATAATTCTCTATCCCTCTTTCCCTCAATAAAGACACTCTCTAGTCTCTCTAGCTATGTAGATCGCTCACTGACTATTACTAATTTGAAGATATTTCAGGAATGTGGACTGACTGACTCCTATCAGACTAACTCTCTTAGCAGCCAGGAACCTGTCTATAGCAGAGTGACGCGCTGTGCTGTGTGCCTGTACCTTATATAGAGGCTGGGTCACATGCTGCACTGGCCAATCACAGCCATGCCATTAGTAGGCATGGCTGTGATGGCTTCTAAGGGCACACTAGTGAAACTAACGTGGATTGGCTGCCCTGCAGCTTGTAAAAAGGCGCCAATACATCGCCGAACACCGGACCCGAACCCCAACATACAGTCAATAGTTCGGGTCTGGGACCCGGACACCCAAAAGTCCGGTACGGACCCGAACTTTACAGTTCAGGTTCGCTCAACCCCATTTACAACTAGTCTGTTTACATTTGTTTTTTTATATTCAATTTTTTCCAATACAAAATTCAATAACACAATAATCATTGCAATAGTAAAAAGGGGAAAGTATAACAGTTGCATTTTCGTATTCCAATATTGCAATGCATAACATACGTACTCTTCCCCCCTCCCACCCCTTTTTTCCAACCCATTATAGTTGGAAAAGTCCCTTAGTTGTACCTGCCTGGAGTATATTTTGAAAGAGAGGGGTTTTGTTCCATTCTAATGCTTGTGTCCTAAATTGGACTTCTAGGGCATGTCCGATCTGTAAATATCTGAAAAATTATTGTTGTGGTATATTAACCACTTCAATACTGGGCACTTTTGCCCCCTTCCTTCCCAGACCATTTTTCAGCTTTTAGCGCTCTCACACTTTCAATGACAATTGCACGGTCATGCTACACTGTACCCAAATGAAATTTTTATCATTTTGTTCGCACAAATAGAGATTTCTTTTGGTGGTATTTATTCACAACTCCGTTTTTTATTTTTTACCTAAAAAAGCGAAAAAAGAGCAGAAATTTGGAAAAAAAACAATATTTTCTTCTTTCTATTTTAAAAGAAATCCAATAAAATCTAATTTTGTCATAAATGTAAGCCAAAATGTATTCTGCTACATGTTTTTGGTAAAAAAAATTCCGTTAAGTGTATGATAATTGGTTTGTGTGATCACGGACATATGTACGCAAATGATCATGTACAGATGTGCGCAGGTGATCATGGACATATGTGTGCAGATAATCTTTGGGACATGTGATTTTAGTGGGACATATGTGGGGGACATGTGTTTTTATTATTTGGGGACATGTGTTTGTGTTGTGTGTTTTACACTAGGTTGGCGATCAGTGAGTAAAAAGCTGTAAAAAATAGCACATACTCACTGATTACCAGCCGGCTGCAGCGAACCGCTCTCCTCTACTCACCGACAACTTCCGTGTGAGGAGAGGAGAGCCGATTGCCTAGCAACCGGCTCTGTGTTTACATCACATGATGGCTGTGATTGGACATGGCCACCATGTGATCAGGAGGGCCAATCACAGAGCCCTCTTGCCGATCAGAGATGCGCCGTGTCCGGGTGACACAAGCGCATTGGGATCGCGCCGCTGCGCGGGCATGCACGCGTGCGATCCCCCTCCTTCTGAGGGATGTTCCTGAACGTCCACTCAGAGATCCTGCTTCCATGTGTGTGGCCTGTAGGTTGTTGAACAATTTGCGTAAGTTGAAGGATGTGTTGCGACCCAGCATGAATCCTGCCTGGTCGACATGTATTAGAGAAAGGATAACTTTGTTCAATATCAAGGATAGTACCTTGTGAGGACTTTTATGTCTACTTGGAGTAGGGAGATTGGGCGATATGATTCCGGACATCCCGGGTCTTTCCCCTGTTTGGGAATGAGCACTATTACTGCCTCTCTCATGGTCGGTGGTAAGGAAAAGGTTTCGAACAGGTGGTTGTATAGTATGAGTAGCTTTGGAGTAAGTTCACTGAACTGGGAGTAAAACTCGATTGGGAGAGTGTCCGAACCAGGGGATTTGGATCTGGCAAAACTAGCTATAGCCGTGGCTATTTCGTCTGTGGTGAGGGGTGCCTCGAGAAGGTCAAGCTGGTCTGTCGTCAGTTGAGGGAGGGTGATGCTATGGAGGAAGGCCGTTCTCTGGTCCGTTGGGTCTGTTGTCGTTGTTTTGTATAGATCTGCAAAGAAGTCTCTAAATCTAGCATTTACACTATGCAGATCCGTGATCTGTTGGCCCCCCGGTCCATGTAGTGTGATGACCACTGGGGGTCTATCTTCACTATGTACCAGATAGGCCAACAGCTTACCTGACTTTTCTCCATGCTCAAAAATGTTTTGCTTTGTGAAAAACAGTTTTTGCCTGGCCTTTGTAAACTGAAGTTGAGTTGCTACTCTGGATTGCATTTTGAGTCGGGCTGCTATCTCTGGGGTAGGATTAGTGGCATATTCCTGTTCTGTGAAAGTTAGTTCTGCTAGCGCCCTGTCAAAAATATCTGCGGATTTTGTCTTAATTGCATTTGTGTGGGAGGTAAGGGTCGTGCTGAAATAGAGGCAGTTTGATCGTTTTCTGCAAAGTATTGCTTCCATAAGTTTGGGAGCTTGTCATCGTCCGGTAGCAGGGACAACCAAAATGGGTTTAGGCGCCAGGGCTTTGGGGGTTTACCGACGGGGATGCTCAGTGAGGTCAAGTATGGGATGTGATCAGATAGTAGTCTTGGGCAAAAGGCCGTTTCTAATATCCATGGCGTTAGGGTTCTTGATACAAGGATAAAATCAATGCGGGACATGGAGTTGTGGGAAGGTGAAAAGCAGGAGTAGGCCTTTGTGAGGGAGAATTTGTAACGCCAAGTGTCTATTAAGTGGAAAGTGGAGGTCAGTTTAGAGAATTTTGTATCCCTGGTATCTGCATCTGTCCCCTGTGTAGTCTGGAGTCTATCTAATGCTGGCTGGAGGGTGGTATTAAAGTCTCCCATCCAGATCACTGGTATTGTGGGATGTCGGGTCATAAGGGCGAGTCCCTCGATGATGACGGTCATACTGAATGGGGGAGGTATGTAAAAGGCCATGAGGAGAAACTGTTCACCGTATAATTTGGCATGGAGAAACACATATCTGCCCTGCGGGTCAATAATTACTTCACATAGAAGTGTACCAATTTGGCAATTAATATTGAGACACCTCTGGCGTGGGTAGTGTGCATGGAATGGTATGCCCACCACACCCACGGGCGGCGGAGAGCCATCTGAAGCCTCCCTTCTATATGTGTTTCTACCAATGCCACTACATCTGCTCTCTGCTTCTTTAGGAATGAGAGGGCTGCCGAGCGTTTAATCTTCTCGCGTAGGCCCCTCACATTACGTCAGGAATTTTATAGATGCCATAGCATATCTAGTGAGAAATAGCACCTCTTAAGAATTTCCCCTTTAGGATCGTCCATTAAAGATTCATGGAGTATCCAGAACATGAGTAGCATTAGAAACTGCCATAGATCGTACCATGAATGTGTCAACCATTTAGGAGACATACCTGTTGTCGTGGTCCCCTCTTGTAATAACATTTGTGCACTGAGATATTGAGAAAATAACTGTATAACATTCCCCTCCCCCTCCCCGCCCTACACCCACCCCAACATGTGCGGGCCTTATCCCTCAACAGTTGTGAACTAACACCCAAGAGTTCCATCACTTATAAACGTGAAAAAAGAGCAAAAAAAAAGAGGAAAAATGGAGGGATAAGAAGGAAAAGAGGGAGGCTGCAAAATTTCAGCCACTGGGTATTACTGAGGCATCTGGTCATGCATATTAGTACTGGGTGATTGGTAGTCACATGCCTTTGAAAGGTGTTAACAGGAGTCCCATTTCCTTCTATAGTTTTGGTGATGGTGAGCTCCAGGGGTTGGTGAAGCTGAACTTCGCTGCATCTTAGGGTCTAATTGAAAATATAGTATATAGTAGGACTGAGGTGCATTAGACACCATATCAAGCACCCCTTCAGCACCTATACATTTCCCATAGTCAGTTCCTGAGGCACTATATGCACATTTAAAAATTGCAAAAACAACTGATTAACAACCCCCTCCCCGCCTTACACCCACCCCAACTTGTGTAGGCATGATCCCTTAACAACTCTGAACTACCATCTGGGAAAAGCAGTAACTGCGTATATAAGGCGAAGATGAGGAACAGTTTTAGTCGCTGGATCAAATAGTGGTTCTGGGCCAGCCCCCACAGAGAAGGATGAAGATGGGGCCTAGTTGCGTGCCCCCGCAAGTTGGTATAAAAAGGAGGCAGTACGACCCAGTTCCTCTGTTCATCTACATAGTAATGATTCCCAGTGGTTACTGGGGCATAAATTTGCTGCACTATGCATGCGGCTTGTAGGACCAGCACACTTCCACAGCTCCGTGTGGCGGATAAGTTCAGTATGAGTATGAAAAAAAAAACTCCCATGAGGGGAGCAATGAAATATAGTAAGTCCACTCAAAATATCCAAAAGAAAAAAGGGAACATTTTTTTTAATGTGGCAAGGGTTGTTAGGGAGGCCAAGTGGTGGCGGAAACATGAAGCAAGAGGATCTCACCATATGGTTCACTTGGTGTGTGGTCAGTCACCCCTGCCGTGTGCAGGCCTGTGTTCCAGCCAGGAGATGACTTCACGAGGATCCTCAAAGAATAACACTCGGCCATCATGTTCCACTCTCAGGCGTGCAGGGAAGAGCATGGAATACTTGAAGTGACGGTCGCGCAGTCTGCGTTTGGCCTCCATGAAGCTCTGTCTGAGTTTCTGTATTTCGGTCGAGAAGTCAGGAAATATTGCCACCTTTATGTTTCCTACTGGAATGTTACCCCTCTCTCTCTGGCCAGCCTCAACGCAGCATCCCGGTCTTTGCAGTTTAAAAGTTTTGCAATAAAGGTACGGGGGGGAGCCCCCTGAGGAGGGGGTTTAGCGGGCATCCTATGAGCCCTCTCCACCACCAGCATGGGGGAGAATGCCTCCCGACCGTATGTGGCTACCAGTAGTTGTTCCAGGAACAATGTCGGGTCTTTACCTTCCACTCCCTCCGGGAGACCGATTTAAGTGGAGATTACACCTCCTGAGATTTTCCATGTCATCTTGCTTGGCGAGCAGCTGGTTAATTGTCTCTGCATGTGTTCAGATCCGGCCTGCAATGGCGGGAGGATATCTTCAACCGTGCTAATGCGGGTTTCTGTCTCTGTGACTTGTTCGCGGATTTTCTGGAAATCCTGTCTAATAAAAGACATGTCCATCTTGACCCCCTCTATCTGGGCGGTGAGGGACGTCCTGCAGAGTGTGATCGCTTCCAATAGTTTGTCCGTGTCTCCCTGCCCACGCTCTCCTCCTGTCCTCTCAGCACTGCCATCTTTGTCCGCCTCCTCTCCTTCGTTCCGGGGGTACTGTGCGAGCTTTGCTGCGGTTCATTTTTGGCTCTTCGGGGGGGACATGATAGCAGGCTCAGATGTGGTAGTTTGAGCTTGTCAGGGTAGGCCAGGGAGGAGACAGGGCCTAGTGCTGGCTTGAGGGTCGGGTGTACCAAGGTTGCCACGGGCCTCTGTGTACAGGCCGAAGCCGCGGACTTGCCTGACTGCAGATTCCGTTTGGTAGGGTCACCTCTCCGCTCTGTGGTCGGATGGCTGATGGTTTGGAGTGTCCAGGCAGGATGGGAGGATGTTAGCCTGCACAGGGCCTAGCGCTGGTTCCGAGGACGGGTGTTCAGAGATGGCCGCGGCCTCCGTGCGAAGGCCGAAGCCGGGGACTCGCCTGAGTGCGGCCCCTGTGCTGGAGGACGCCACTTCGATCGGGCCGCCAATCAGGTGGGGTATTAAGAGGGTCCCCAGATAAGCTGCCTGCTCGGATGGGGGGATTTTTAGAGTGGAGGATTATCTTGTTAACAGGATTAATACTGGAGCTCTGGGCATGCAGGTCCTACACCATGCTCCGTCAGGCCACGCCCCCCATCCCATCTGCTTTTTAACTGTTTTCCATATTTTGGTTATCGTTTTTATTATCACATTTTTATAACAAAAGGAGTCCCCTTCTAACGCGTCGATAATTGTATTATGAAAGCATTATCCTCCCATTAGGGGTGCCGCCTCCTGGAATCTCACATCCCATTAGATGTTGAAGTTGTGCTGCCAGGTAGTAACTCTCGGGATGCGGCACCGCCAAAACCCCCCTCCCCGGTCGCGAGCTGCATAGTTCGGAGTCGGATCTTAGCTTGTCCCCCTTTCCAAATTAACTCTCTGAAGAGGGTTTCAATTTTTTTAAAACCATTTCTTACATATCCACACTGGAGGGATATGCAATAAGTATATAGTAGCTGTGGCATCCATATCATTTTGATTAGGCTACATCTACCGGCTACCGATAGAGGAAGCCGTTTCCAGATGTTCATTTTTTTGTTTAAACTTGGTTAACCACTTCGCATCCGGCCGTAGCCGAATGACGGCCACAGCGCGGATGCCAAATCCCGGGAGGCCGTCATATGACGGCCTCCCCTTTCCTCGTTCCCTGTGCGCGCTCACGAGCGCGCAGCAGGGAAATTCTGTGTTGGCCGTGTCCCTCGGACACGGCCAATCACAGATCGCTGTAAACGGCCAATAACAGCGGCCGTTTACAGCGCGATCGCCCTGGCCAATGAGAGATGATCTCATATGTAAACATATGAGATCATCTCTCAGCGCCGCTCCTCCTCCTCACACAGAGACAGCGTGTGAGGAGGGGGAGATGAACGGCTGCAGCGCCGTAAGTGTTGTACAAAAAAAAAAAATGCCATCTGTGCCCACTGCCACCAATGTCATCTGTCCCTAATGTCATCTGTCCCTAATGTCATCTGTCCCTAATGTCATCTGTCCCCAATGACATCCCCAGTGCCATCCGCCAGTGCCATCCGCAAGTGCCATCCGCAAGTGCCATCCGCCAGTGCCATCCCCAGTGCCATCCCCAGTGCCATCCGCCAGTGCCATCCGCCAGTGCCATCCCCAGTGCCATCCGCCAGTGCCATCCGCCAGTGCCATCGCCAGTGCCATCGCCAGTGCCATCCCTAGTGCCATCTGTAGTCAGTGCCATCTGTCATCAGTGCCACATATTAGTGCCACCTGTCAGTGTCACGTGCCATCTGTTATCAGTGTCGCCTGTCATCAATGCCACGTATCAGTGCCATCTGTCATCAGTGTCATGTGTCATCAGTGCCACGTATTAGTGCCGTCTGTCATCAGTGCCACGTATTAGTGCCGTCTGTCATCAGTGCCACGTATTAGTGCCATCTCGCATCAGTGCCACATATTAGTGCCACGTGATATCAGTGCCATGTATGAGTGCCATCTCTCAGTGCCATCTGTCATCAGTGTCACGTGTCATCAGTGCCACGTCAGTGTCACGTGTCATTGTCCTGGTGCTCCAGGGCCTTCAAAAGTAATAGGTAGTCAACAATTTAGATGTGTAATTTATGCTCCTAGAACACGTGATGGCGCTCCCTGCATGTTGGGCCTCTCTAAGTGGCCAGGCTGTGGAAAAGTCCCACATATGTGGTATCGTAATACTCAGGAGGAGTAGCAGAATTTATTTTTGGGTGTCATTTGTGGTAAACACATGCCATGTGAGAGAAATAACCTATTACAATGACAATTTTGTAGAAAAAAAATAGAAAATAAAAAAATAATTCATTTTGCAAAGAATTGTGGGAAAAAATGACAACATCAAAAAGCTCACCATGCCTCTTACTAAATACCTTGGAATGTCTACTGTTCAAAAAAAGGGGTCATTTGGGGGGTATTTGCACTTTCCTGGCTTGTTCGGGTACAGTGTTGCATGACTGAGTAATTGTCAGTCAAAGCGTGAGAGCACCGAAAGCTGAAAATTGGTCTGGATGGGAGGGGGGTGTTGGTGCCTGGTAGGCAAGTGGTTAATAATGGCATATATGGTAAGTTTTTACTAATAAACTGGGTAGGGTCTTTCGTCAGTAGTATCCCCAGATATTTCAGCGTATCTACTACTGCCAGTTGAGGCATTCCTGTTAAAGTGGAACCATTCATGAGGTCCACCGGTAGAAACTCAGATTTCTCCCAGTTTATCACTAATCCTGTAAATCTACCAAATTTGTCCACTATACTCTCTGCTTTAACCAAAGATTGCCCCGTATCTCCCAGGAAAAGCAGAACATCGTCCGTGTATAGGGTGATTCTTTCTTCTCCTGTCTTCCTCTGAAATCCTCTTATCTCAGGGCATGATCTTATGGAAATGGCCAGGGGTTCCATCGCAAGGGCGACAATGGGCACCCCTGTCTCGCACCCCTCTCCAACTGGACCCTGTCTGAAAATTCATTATTAATTCTAACCCTAGGATCATTATAAAGCATTTTTATCCATCCTATAAAAGAAGGACCAAACCCGAACCTCCCCAGAACCCGCCAGATATAACCCCACTAGAGGCTATCAAAAGCTTTGGTCACATCTCGTGATAACACAGCTCTTGATTCGTCATTTTCTGATGGGGTCTGCAGATTCAGGAATGTCCTCCTAGAATTCATACTAGTGGATCTAGTAGCAATGAATCCCGTCTGATCTGGATGAATTAATTTTGAAGTGATTTTATTCAACCTGAATACCTTAGACCTTAGCTAATATTTTAGCATCCGAGCACAGAAGAGAGATTGGTCTATATGACACTGTATCCAACGGGTCCTTCCCCTCTTTATGTATCAGTATAATCGTTGCTTCTAGCATCGAGACAGGCAATCTTCCCTCCATATCTGCTCCTCTGAACGCTCTAAGCAACTCGGGAGTAATATTTCTCCGTAATATTTATATGACTCCATTGGAAGCCCATCTGGGCCAGGAGGTTTTTGGTTTGCCATCCCAGCTACTGCCTGTTGGAGTTCTTGCGAGGGTTATTGGGGCTTCCAGTTCTTCTCTGTCTGCTTGTTTAATGGTCGGTATCTCTAGTTTCCCCCAGGAAATCATCCATTAGTCCCTCCTTCCCCCACTCTCTGCGAGGTATAACGTTTTTTTATAATAATCACTGAAGAGAGCTAATATATCTGAGGTACAGGAAGTAACCTCTCCTCCTGTTGCCCTAATTGTAGAGATGGTGGAGGGGGAGAATTGGATTTTACCATTTGTGCCAGCATTCTTCCCATGCTTTCTCCCTCTCCAAAAGCACATTGCTTCTGGAAGAGCCGTCTGTTCTCAACCTTCCTTGTAATTATTACTATTTTATAGTTTTGTTGTTTATCTTGCCATATTTTTTCCTTTCCTGGGTTTACACTTGTAAACGCACAGAGTAAGTAACCCTGACCAAGATCTTGCTAGACCCGGGCATGGGGTTGAAGACCTAGGAAACTGTCCCAGATGAATTGGTCAACTAATGCCTATGCTGAAAAATCAAAATTTTGCTGCCAGCTAAACCCGAGAATCTCCATAAATCCAGTCTAGATACATAAATTGTGTCTGCAGCACAGAGAAGGAAGATTATTCAAGAGAAATACAGGAATACAGGACGGGGAACACAGCTCAGGAAAGTGACCAGGGGATTACAGACTGATATCACCCAGTCCCCACCCTACTCTGGACCAATCAGTGAGCCGTATGGGTGGAGGAATGTTTTTAGTGTTAATGACCCACCTGTGCTGATCTCTGTAGGAGTGTCCTCTATAAATGTCATAATTATTCCATCCTCCTCCATAGACTGCTGATCATCCCTCACATACCTCTCTTCTTCTTCTTCTGCTTTAACCACAAATTCTATATCGATTGGATCTCCACTCTAAATCAAGAAAATGAGAGAGAATATCATCTGTAAAATGTAAGCTATATTATTGTGACAGCACATAAAAAATCCACACATTGTCTCCATTAGTCTGTGTTTTATAAGCTCCGTCCCACCAACCTTGTAACAGTGGGGGATGGTGTGATCTTCCTGTGTGGAATCCCGGGAATACAGAGGACGGGGACATCTCTCTGGGGGGTTCCTGGTATTAGGTGGCTCCATCACTCCATACTCCTCATCCTCCTCTTTATACTCTTCTTTACCAACAATATTATAATCCCAGAGGTTTCCTCTCTGCATATATAATAAAACATTCATTGTAACACTGTCTGTTACTGGATAATGTCCCAGAATTCCCAGCACCGCTCACCTCTCCTGTCAGCAGCTCCATCATCTTCTTGGTGACTTCTAGAATCTTCTCCATGTTGTGTCTCTCAGGTTTTAGGGAGTCACATGGAGGCACTGTGATGGTCATATGATCACCTGACTTCACAAGAGGAAAACTCTGAATTGAGAAACCAATAGGAATATCATGTTAGAATCCCAGACTCCTCCTCACCTCTCCGGTCAGGTCTGTGTTTTATAAATAGAGATAAGATTGATGTCATGTGACCTCCCAGAATCCTCCTCACCTCTCCGGTCAGGTCTGTGTTCATTAATAGAGATAAGAGCAATGTCATGTGACCTCCCAGAATCCTCCTCACCTCTCCGGTCAGGTCTGTGTTTTATTAATAGAGATAAGAGCAATGTCATGTGACCTCCCAGAATCCTCCTCACCTCTCCGGTCAGGTCTGTGTTTTATTAATAGAGATAAGAGTGATGTCATGTGACCTCCCAGAATCCTCCTCACCTCTCCGGTCAGGTCTGTGTTTATTAATAGAGATAAGAGCGGTGTCATGTGACCTCCCAGAATCCTCCTCACCTCTCCGGTCAGGTCTGTGT
This sequence comes from Lithobates sylvaticus, assembly GCA_028564925.1. NCBI lineage: Eukaryota > Metazoa > Chordata > Amphibia > Anura > Ranidae > Lithobates > Lithobates sylvaticus. The sequence continues at coordinate 577,221,404 of CM053028.1, read as the reverse complement.
TTTATTAATAGAGATAAGAGTGATGCCATGTGACCTCCCAGAATCCTCCTCACCTCTCCGGCCAGGTCTGTGTTTTATTAATAGAGATAAGAGTGAGGTCATGTGACCTCCCAGAATGCTCCTCACCTCTCCGGTCAGGTCTGTGTTTTATTAATAGAGATAAGAGTGATGTCATGTGACCTCCCAGAATCCTCCTCACCTCTCCGGTCAGGTCTGTGTTTTATTAATAGAGATAAGAGTGATGTCATGTGACCTCCCAGAATCCTCCTCACCTCTCCGGTCAGCAGGTAGATGATCTCCAGGGTGAGGTTTAGTATCTTCTCAGTCATGTGACTCCGGTCCTCCTCCATCCTCATTGGTGCAGTCATCTATGAAGGTTTCCCTGTAGACAGATAACATTAATAACAGAGAATTATCTGGATTGGTTGTACAATGATAGGATGAGGATATCAGGAGGTAATATGAAGGTCAGTATTTATTTAAGCACTATGGTCCCCAGGGAGAACATGTTAAATCTGGACAGTTTAGTGTTTGGTTTGATCCTTGCAATCCGAGAGTTTTGTAAAATTTGGCCTCCTGGATCACATATTCCATTCTCTGTTGGGTGTGAGATGAGGAGGAGATCCAGGAATCAGGATAAAGGTCAGGACAAGCAACAGACGAGCGCATCCAAGAGATGAAGCCGGGGTCACTACACAGAAAATCAATCCAAGGAAACAACAGGCAGGACGAGGAATAGCAAGAAGGAGCTCAGAGACAAATGAGAATATTGCTCAGCCAATGGGAGATTATCGCATGACTTACATAATGAAGGAGATGAGGGGGAGGGGAGGAAGTCACTTAAAGGGGTTGTAAACCCCTCTGTGTACCATTTAAATAAGCCTAGAATAAGGGAGTCTCATGTCCTCCCCCTGTGGGGACCCCCCGGAACTCACACACAAAATTATGCAGATAAGCTGACTGTGTTACACATTGCATCTGGATTAGAGATTGTCAATTTTAAAAAACATGATAAAAATTTAAATATCCAATATTTCTGACCTTCATCACAGTGACTATGGAGGAAGAGGACGGACATGACGGGGGTTACTGGGTGTAAATAGAAAATAAGATCTTATTACCTCCTCTGCTGCCACTTCCAGCAATGTCTTCGCTCTACTCCCTCCCGACTCAACTCTCACCTGGAACTTCCTGTCTGTACCTGACATCACTTCCTGTCTTCCATAGAGACTTCCTGTCTGGTAGAAGTGAGATCACCACCTTGTGGAACTCAGAGGAACTGCAGCTCAGAGAAACGTCTCGTAGTGTGAACACGGCCTTGTGCTGTGTGTGTATGTACTGTATATCCTTATAGATGGGGTCATTTCCACTCCCACCAAGGGGGGTAGAAATATATTACTGCTCGGGGGGAGACATTTTGGCACCTTTGATTTTGCAGTAAAAGTGATTGCAGATTTAGTCATGTAGAACATCTGTTATATGGATGCAGGTGATCCGCGGTGTCTGTGCCCCCTGGGAGTGATCGCCCTAGGGGAGTTCTTAGTAACACTTGGGTGTGGGACCCCACTGTTTGAAAATAACTCACGGTCACAGTCACCAAAGCTTTTTCTGCACTGCGCCTCTCAGGGCCTGACCTTTTGGCTAAGTCCGGGGGCAATTTTTGCTTACCAGGGCCTAGGCCAATGCTCAATTTGGGCATGTGCACCTTTTTTTTTTTTCTCCTGTTTGTCACTTACAACTTTTGTGTGTGTTTTGTCACTAGATGAAGGGTGTGAATCTTTGGACTTACCCTGACATCTAGGGAGAGGATGTGTGGCCTTCTTGTTCCTTTCTCCCCTACCTCTGGGGGGTCTCTCTTTGGGAGAGCTCCCCTGACCTAGTATTTGGGGATGGCTTTGGCTGTCCTAGAAGAAAGGGGTCTGCCAGGCCTTCTGGCTAGGCAGACTACGTGAACCTATGTCCTCGTCAGGAACCTTGCGACCCAGGGGTCAGGGTACGAGTCCTACTCCTTCAGGGGTGGAAAAAAAATCACACACTGAAGTGCACTTTGTGTGTGTTCACATGCACATTTTTTGTAAACTTGAGGGGGAAAACAAGTTTAACAGGAAAAGGGGGGCCACCGGTCGTTAGCCCAGGGGGTATTCAGCGATATATGACGGGGGAAACAAGCTTTGTGGAAAACGAGCATAGTACCCCCAGACAGGCGATTACAGCAAAGGCCGGGACCAGCAAGCCTAAAATAACAGTGGAAGAAACTAAAGCAGTAAAAGCAAACGATACGTGTGTCACACAATCAAAAACTGGGGGGGGGGAAGCCCCCAAGGAAGCACTAAGGCACAAAAAATGGGGATCAGAAGAAAAAAGGTGGGATGCCTCCAGAAACTGCGGAGGACCCTGGATTTGTTGGAGCCCAATCAAACCTGGACCAAATAAGGGAAATGGTTATCGAGACGCTATCTAAAGTCGAGATGTCACTGAAAACCGACATTGCGGCAGTTAGAGCCGATATTGGGCAGGTTCTTGGGCGAGTGGAAGAAATAGAAGAAAGGATGAATAACTATGATCAAAAATTACTGGAAATAAAGGAGCAAATGGAACTCATTCAAAGAACAAATAGATCGCTCTAATATAAAATCGAGGATCAAAAAAATCGAAGCCGGAGGAAGAACCTGAGGATAAGAGGAATAGCAGAAAAATATAAAAATGAGGAATTAACTAAAGTAATGCAGAATTTGTTCAACCCTATTTTGGGGAGAGAAGAGGCTGAAATACTGAAGGTGGACAGAGTCCATAGGATTACAAGATACCAACCTCAGGCGATTGAAAATCCAAGGGACATAATAGTAAGGTTTCATTACTACTAGGAGAAGGCTAAAATTAAGGAAAATGCACGTAAGATGTTCAGAATTATGTATGAAGGCATCGAATTGCAGATATTCTCAGACCTGTCAGGAGAAACACTGGCAAGAAGACCACTCCTCAAGCCACTCACAGAACAAATGAGGACATTAAATGTGTCATATCAATGGGGATTTCCAGCTTGCCTTAAGGGTAAAAAAGACGGTCGCAGCGCAGTTCTGAGGTTCCCGGGAAGACCTACCAGACTTTTGCAAGAAACAAGATCTCCCACCACCGGCTTTGCCGGGATGGGAGGAGGGTAATAGTGGAGGGATGTTCCCTAGTAACACACATTGGTCACGGGTTCAGGGGGGCGGAAGAAGGGATAAAGTCTAAACATTGATATTTTTTTGAAAGAAATTAAGGAATAGAGACTGAGTGGTAGTTGGGATGCCGTCAGGACCATGCCTGGAACAAATATGGGATTTGTTCACTCTCCAATAGGGAAGAGTTTTTTTGGAAAGGGGGGTGGGATAGGGAGGGAGGGTCTGTTTTTTTTGGGGGGGGGGTCTCTCTCGCCTTTTCCCCTTCTATGCTGCCTCTCTTCTGGTGGGGACACCGAAATCCCCACGGGAGGAGGGGGGGGAAGGGATAGATGTTTTTCGGGTGAATTATGGCTACATTTAATTTGGTATCATATAACGTAAGGGGCATAAATACTCCAAAGAAAAGGTTTATAGTAAATAAGGAACTACAGCATTATGGGGCGAGTGTAGCATGTCTCCAGGAGACACATATTTCACATGCATCAGGAAGTAGATTATCTATGTGGCAATTTCCTAAGTGGTTCTATGGAGATTCTACATCAAGCCACTCAAGGGGAGTGGCAATAGGATTTGATAGAAATACAAGGTTTGAAATAAAGGTGCAATTAGCAAACCCGGATGGGAGATTCCTCTTTATAAGGGGGAAATTGTATAACACAAAGTATACTATAGCAAATATTTACTCGCCAAACAAAAACCCAGATAGGTTCCTGAGGAAAACTCTAGGAAAAAGGGGAAACTAATAGTGGCGGGAGACTTGAACATGTGTATTGACCCACGGGTGGACAATACGGGAGGATCTCTCCGGTGGTCAACCTTAAGACAGAACAGGATAAAATCCCTATTATTGGAGTACCAACTTGTGGACGCTTGGAGAATTAGACACCCGGGAATCCGGGACTACACGTTCTACTCAGCAGTACATGGGACATACTCTAGAATAGATTATGTATTGATAGAACACCAATTACTCCCGCTACTTAAGAAAATGGAAATAAAATCTATTTCCCTATCCGACCATGCACCAGTGATAGCCCAACTAGAAATAGCATCAGGTCCCCCTATGGGCAGATTGTGGAAACTTAAAGACTCGGAGGTGAATAGAAAAATAGAGCAGAAGCTTGAGGAATTTTTCCTCATGAACGATACAGTAGATACATCTAGGGGTATCCTATGGGAAACACATAAAGTATATATAAGGGGTATTCTAATAAGTATAGGGGCAAGGGAAAAAAAAAGGAAAAAGGAAAAAAGTTTAAAAACTTGCGTAAAGAAATATACAAATTAGAACAACGGACAAGACCAAGGGGGATCCCAGAGAGAGTAGATCTCAAAAACAAAAAAGAAGAACTGGCAGAACTACTAGAGCAGGAGAGAAAACAAGCTTTTCATATAGTAGATAGAAAGAGATATCAAGAGGGAAACAAACCTGGGAAATGGTTGGCGAGGGCGGTAAAGGAAAAAAAAAAATGCATCATTTATAGCCAAAATTCAAAATGTAAAAGGAAAAAGTATGCATTTATCCCCCGAAATAGCAGGTGTTTTTCATAGTTTCTATTGTCAGCTATATAATGTGGGGGGAGAGGGAGGAAAAGAGAGGGAAGAAGGAAGACATTATAGAGTACCTGCAGGGGCTTGACCTTCCAAGGGTCCCTGAGGAAAAATTGGAGCTCTTGGAGGCCCCAATAACGGAGGAAGAAGTAGTAAGAGCAATAAAGGAAATGGCAATTGGAAAAAGTCCTGGCCCCGACGGGTACTCTATTATGTATTATAAGAAGTTTGAAAAAATATTGGCACCTAAATTATGTGACTATATGTATGCCATGGCTGAGGGGGAAAAACTAAGGGAAGAATCGCTGCTGGCCTATATCACCTTGTTATTAAAAGAGGGTAAAGATCAAATGATGCCAGAGAGCTATAGACCAATATCATTATTGAATACTGATATTAAAATCTTTGCAAAAATAATAGCGGGAAGATTAAAACCATTACTGCCTTGCTGGGTGGACAATGATCAAGTGGGATTTGTGACAGAGAGGGAGGGAAAGGACAATTGTCTTAAAACTTTACTCGTGATACATGAAGCCAGAGAGAGTGAAGCCCCAGTCGTACTGCTGTCGGTTGATGCCGAGAAGGCTTTCGACAGAGTCGACTGGGGCTTTATGATGGAAACACTGAGATATCTGGGAGTAAAAGAAAGAATGATGCGATGGATAACTGCATTTTATCAACATCCAACAGCTAAAATAAAAGTAAATGGAAGTCTATCCCCACCCCTAGAACTACATAATGGCACAAGACTGGGATGTCCCCTGTCACCAATGCTATTTGTATTGGCATTGGAACCCCTATTAGCTGTAATAAGAAAAAATAGGTAAAGAGGAGTATAAGGTGACTGCATATGCAGACTACATATTATTTTATATTTCGGACCCTAGGACAACTATACCTAATATAATGAAGGAATTGAATAGATATGGTAAGATAACAAACTTTAAGATCAATATATCAAAGTCAGAAATTTTAAATATAACCATGACTAAAAAAGAACAACACGCACTCCAGCCCTCATTCCCTTTTGTTTGGTGTGCGGGGAGCTTAGGTACCTAGGTATAAAACTTACAGCGTCATTGTCGACTCTATATGCGGCCAACTATATCCCTATCTTGAATAAAGTTAGGGATCATCTAATACAAATGAGATTTAAACCCCTTTCGTTGTTAGGGAGGATCAATGCTTTAAAAATGTTTATATTACCAAAAATAACATATGTCTTTCAAATAATCCCAATAAAAGTCCCACAAGAGTTTTTTTACAAAATTAAGAACTTTAGTAATTAAAATTCATTTGGAGGCGTAAACACTCTAGAATCTCATATGCAACTCTGGTAAAAGGGAAACAATTAGGGGGTTAGCAGCACCGGATTTCAAGAGATATTATCAGGCATTTATCATATCACGAATAACAGGTTGAATACATGATAAGGGTAGTAAAGGGTGGGTAGATATTGAGAAAGCTCAAAGTAAAGTAGATTTAGGGAAAAGGGTATGAGTTCCACGGCACTATCGTGAATTATCAAGTAGCACAAATCCACTAACAAAATTTTTTTTTTAAATATGGGATGAAGTGAGTAAGCTATGCCACTGGCAACCTAACTCACCTTTAATTTCTTTATTAGACACAAATTATTTTAAACCTGGGAAGGACAAATATATGTACTTTGTTAGATGGGCAAAGAAAAATGATATAATTTTACAGGATGTGATGATAGGAAATAGAATATGCACTTATAGTTAATTAACACAAAAATGGGGAAACAGACCATTAGATAGATGGAGATATGCACAAATACAACACTTTACACAGACGCTCCCCCAGCCACTGCGAGGAGGAGAAAATATGAGGCCCATGGAGAGGCTACTCTCCTCCTCACGGTGCTTGGGACAGAGCGTGTCTAAAATATATAAAATATTGGGAGAGGAAACAGAGCCTAGGTATCCGCCTTATTTGAAGAAATGGGAGAAAGAGATAGGAGAGCTACGGGACGAGGAACATAGAAGTAGGATCTTAAGAACAGTATGTACCACCTCTAGGGATGTTAGGACAATAGAAATGTCTTAAAAAACTGTTGGCGAGATGGTACATCGTCCCACAAAGAGTACAAAAGTGTAGCGTAGACACCTCATCAAAGTGTTGGAGGGGTTGTAATGCCCCGGGAACATTTGTACATCTATGGTGGGATTGTGTAAAGATTCAGCCATATTGGGAAAAAATTATAGACAATATACACCAAATAACAGGGGAGCAAGTCAGGAAGGAGCCGTGGACATGCTTGTTCCATGATACAGGTAAAACATTCGCCCAATATAAGAACACTTTGACACCTCATCTGCTGAATGCGGCCAAGAGTCTAATTCCAAAAGCTTGGAGGTCTCCTGACCCCCCCCTAATAAAAGATTGGATAGTAAAGATAGACTGGTTAAGATCAATAGAAGAAACCATACATAGGAGTGAAGACTCAATAGAGGCATTCAACAGCATGTGGGGGAGGTGGTTAGAGTTTAAAAAAACAGCAGAACACCTAAAGCCTCATACACACGATCGGACCGTGGACCAAATTTTCCGTGGATTTTTGTCCAAAGGGCGTTGGCCCCAAGTTGGTATTGCATACACACGGCAGGACTTTTTCAGCCAACTTTCACCAAATCACTTGGTTTTTCTGCTCTTTACCGCCACCTTTGGTCAACTTCTGTATTGTTGTCTGATCTTTTGCATTGGTTCTGCATTGGTTTGTACAAAAGTCCATTGGTTTTGTGTACACACGGTCGGACTTTGGTCCATCGGACTTTTGTTGGCAGAAAGTTGGTCCGTTCCCACAGCCAACATAAGTCCGATGAAACCTGGAAAAAGTTGGTCCGATGGAACGTACACACGGTCGGATGTTGGTCCAAAACACCTAATTTGCATGTTGGTTGTCAAAAAGTCAGATCGTGTGTACGGGCCTTTAGAATGATGGAGAATTAGGATAAATTATGAGGGATTGAGGTATGGGGTGGGGGGGGGGGAGGGAGGGAGGGATAAGTATAATTTCAATTATTTGTAATGTAATATTTTGATATTTGAGAATGTTGTTAAACCTAAATAATATATATAAAATAAAAAGAGAATATACAAAAAAATAACCCAATGATGGTGGTCTTCAGGATCAGTCCAGTTTTCATCTTGGTTGTTCTCCCCCCATCCTCACTCTCTGACCTCTGGTGGGGCTCAGCCCCGCTGTTATCCATGAGTAAATGATGGACTAAATAAGGAAGTGCAGTACTTCTTGTGTTGGGAAGATAGCAATGAGTGACGGAGGGGGTGGGGACACTCACCCGTCCTATAATCCACCTATCATGTCACTCCTATAAAAGACAGTTCTCGTTGTTTCCTCACTCTCTCACTAAAGTCCATGAATAAAGAAATAAACTGGTAGGAGTTTCATAGATGTAGGGCTGAAACAACTAATCGTCATAATCGATTTTAATCAATTATAAAAATAGTTTTTAACTTTTTTTATAATTGATTAGTTGGTCAGTCGATTAATTGGCCTGCATACAGAATGGTGTAACAGGTAAAAATTCTGCGCTCACCCAATCACCTGATGAATTTCAGATGATATAGCTGTGATGTGCTCAAAAAACAAAGAGTGAGTATTTAATAAATATGATGTGACAGTATGTACTCAGACCTAATATGTGTATACTAACCAATTGTGCAGCAATCCTAAAAGAATTAATACTTAATCCATAAACAGTACATATAAAACAAAAAAGAAAATTGCAAATTAATAATCAAGTGATTGAAGACTGTCTAAAAATCAACTAATTCTAAATTTAGTGAAAAGTGTGACCCTTTGTATTTATCTCCTAACATAAAACTAAAAAAAAAGGGGGGGGGGGGGGGGGGGGGAGCTATTAAAATGCACTGATTCCTATGTAAATGACACTGGCAGTGAAGGAGTTAACCACTAGGGGGCGGGGAGGGGCTAAGTGTGACGTGTTGTGTTTTTTTTTTACAGTAGGGGGGCGTGGCTGTACGTCTGAAGTCATTGATCGGCTTTCCCGATGACAGGGAACAGCCGATCAATGACAGGCAGTGTAGGAAGCGCGGGGAGAGGTTTGTTTACACAGACCTCTCCCCGTTCTTCAGCTCTGTGACCTGATCGCAGGACACCAGCGGCGATCGGGTCCGCTGGTCCCGTGGCCGTGGTCACGGAGCTCCCGACCGGGTGGCGAGCGCGCCGCCACAGCTAGGCAATTAAAGGGGACGTATATATACGTGCTTTTGCCTAGCCGTGCCATTCTGCCGACGTATATGTGCAGGAGGCGGTCGGGAAGCGGTTAAGCATCAATAAATCACTGCTCATTTAAAAATGTCATTTTTTTTACAAACTTTTTTTCCCCCAGGGCAGTACCCGGAACACCATTGAATGCCCAATTACTTGCATATAAGGCTTCAAAATGGGCACTTTTGATTTTTCCAGTTCGGGTCCCATAGACTTCAATGGGGTTTGTTATTCGGTTCTGAACATTTGCAATGTTCTAAAGTTCTGGTGTTAACCAAACGGGGTTGTTCGGCCCATCCCTACTGCGGACCACCAGTGGAGGGAGACTCTCCAACATTTATCTGGCTGAACACACACAGGCAGATACAAATCTTTCATACAATCTAAGGCAGTGTTTCTCAACTCCAATCCTCAAGGCGCCCCAACAGGTCATGTTTTCAGGATTTCCCTCAGATCGGCTGAGAAAACAAAAACATGATGATCAAAAAGTAAAGAAAAAAAACGTTAGAATACAGCATCATAGTTGAAAGGAGTCTTTTGGGGATAGAGCGGGGAGAGAGCAATGTGCTTACCCGTGCTCCAGCAAGTCTCAGGGGTCATCCCTGTTTTTGTTTTCTTGATCTAATCACAGATAACCTCCTGATGAAGCGGTAAATGTCCGCGAAACTAGTTGAGGAAAATAACATCTGTGATCAATTGTTTTATTGTGACTACCCATTGGTGACATAATGTGTAACGTTATAATGATTTTATATGTAAAATGATGATTTTGTTCTTTGGCATCAATAAAATCACCTGTAACCATTTATATTTATGTTTATATCATTCATTGTATTGCTTTTACTGTACCGCGATAGTCCAAAAATTGCCCCCATAATTCCTTGGTAGCCTAGTCGGGGATTAGGCTCCCAATTCTCACACCATATAGCTGATGACATCTCAGGATGCTATCAATCAGCGAGTGTTACCATTGGAGATCGCTCCTGTGTGGTGGGTCATTGGAGGTTGTTGGTAAATCAGTGGGTGTGTCAGGGAATTCCTGTGAGATGCTTTGCGCATAGTCTTTGCCATAAAATGGCTAACAGGCGTGCGCATGCGCGCGGGGTCCGCGCACACGTGCACACACAGGCGCGCCCTCAAGCGCGCACATGGCCCTAATTCCCCTTGGCGCCATATGGCCTATTTAAGGGGAGCCTTGTCCCCAGAATCTTGCTGACTGATCTTCAGCTGTCCCGTGCCTAGAGATCCTTGCCTTGCCTGATTGATTCCCGTTGCTGAACCCCTGGCTATCCTTGACCTTGCTCCTGGACTTCTCCATACCTCTGATTACTGGTTTCTGATCCCGGCTTCGTGTTTGACCCTGATTCTGTCTGATGAATTGGTACCATGCTGCCCGCCTGCTGACGAACCCGGCTGTTCCTGAGAACCTGCTCCTGTCTAAGTCCCTGGCTTTAGTTAAACCCCAGTTACCTGCCTGGCTGCCTTCTGTTCCTGCTCTGCACACCACAGCTCATTCCAGACTTCTGGATCCTGACAAGCAGCCCATCTGGGATCATCATCTTCAGGCACTCGTGTCCCTCTTGCCCTTCAGCTTCTTCTGTTTCACCCTCAACGGAGCCAGGACAAGAGATATAAGAGAGGCCGACCTTGTCAAGTCAGTCTCCAATCTGATCTCTGATAGTATCAGTCAGCCAGTAATGTAGTCTGAAAGGGAGGCCTCTCCACCTGAGGACTTTTTCCAATCGATCACTGCCCTAATGCACATCGTACAAGGATTGCAAGTGGATCTAAGCCGCTTGGAAGATCGATTGCCAGCCGGCACAGAGACTTTGCCATTTTAGGGTATTTCTGTTACTGCAGACGTAGCTACTCAGATGGAGATCTACACATCCAGTGGAACCTGCCTTCCCCCTGAACCCCGAGTGCCTACTCCCGAACACTTCTCCGGAGACCGCAGGAGATTCAGGACCTTCCGAAATGCATGTGAACTTTATTTCTCGCTTTTGCCACAAACCTTTGCCATGCAGGATGTCAGGGTGGGATTCATTATCTCTCTCCTTCTGGATGAGCCCCAATCCTGGGCTTTTCAACTTCGTGAGCAGCTTGACCCTGCCTTAGCATCTATGGACTCTTAAGCAAGAACTTAGCAAATTATGCCAGGGTAAGAGACCTGTGGAAAATTATGTGACTGATTTCCGTCTCTGGAGCACCAATACAGAATGGAACCAAGCAGCTCTTCACTATCAGTTCTGCTTGGGCTTATCTGATGCCATTAAAGATGAACTTGCTAGAGAGTACCTCATGTTTTGGAGGACTTAGTCAATCTTGTCAGTCTGAAAGAGCCCATAGAGACTCTTTGACTTGCCCCAGATCTCTGAATATCAGCTCCTGTCTCTCCCGTGACAAGACTAGGTCACCCCGGGTCCCTTGTCGGAAGAGTTTCTTGAGACCCTCTCTGTCTACAGCCGAAAGCCTCCGTCGTCAGCACTCTGACCTCTGTTTCTACTGTGGTGACACCGGCCACTATCCGCGAACCTGTCCTGTAAGTCCTTGCAAGGGTCCTTCTAACTGGATCCACACAATGCACCCTTCTGGGACTGATCGGGTTCACCTAACCCTTTCTTGCCACTTACAACTTGCTGAAAAGACCATCCTTGTCTCCGCAATTATTGACTCTGGTGCTTGCAGCTGCTTTGTGGACTCTAGTTTCGCAGCCCAGCACAACCTCCCTTTTTGCACTAAGAAGCAAGGGTTTGTGGTACATCTCGCTGATGGTTCTGGTATCAAGTCTGGCCCAGTAACACAGGAAACGGTTCCGATCCTTTTCCTTTCTTCTACTGGCCATCGAGAGTTCCTACGCCTAGATGTCATTACATCACCCATGTTCCCCATCATCCTGGGTATGCCCTGGCTGAAGGCACACAACCCTAGCATCAATTGACTTACCAGGGAGGTCCTTTTCTCTTCCCCCCTACTGCCTGGCACACTGTTCTCCACAAGAGATACCTCCCGCTACCCCTCTCCTGGCCATACAGCCTGACCCAGAAGTCTCAAAACTTGTTCCTGCAGTATATCATGAATTTCTGGACGTCTTCAATAAAAAGAGTGCAGACTTTCTTCCCCCTCATCGGGCCTATGATTGCCCTATTGAATTGCTGCCCGGGGCTGAGATACTGTTTGGCCGTATCTACCCTTTTTCTGAGCTCGAATTAGAAGCTCTCCGTCAATACATCGACGAAAGTTTGGAGAAGGGCTTTATTCGACCATCCACATCCCCTGGGGGGGCCGGCATCTTCGTTGTCGAAAAAAAAGAACACCCTCAGACCCTGTGTGGATTATCGAGATCTTAACAAAATAACGGTTAAGAACCGTTACCCATTCCCCCTGATTCCAGAACTTTTCCAAAGATTGCGAGGGGCACAAGTGTTCTCTAAACTTGATTTGAGGGGTGCATACAACTTAGTCAGAATTCGTGATGGAGATGAATGGAAGACTGCATTCCGAACATGCTTCGGTCATTATGAATATTTTGTCTTGCCGTTCGGTCTCTGCAACGCCCCTGCCACATTTCAACACCTGGTCAATGATGTGTTTCGGGACTATCTAGACTTATTCATTATTGTCTATTTGGATGACATCCTTATATTCTCCAGTTCTCTTGATCTTCACAGAAACCATGTGAAGAAAGTACTTGATAGACTTTGACCGCACCATCTCTATGCTAAGGCTTAGAAATGCGAATTCGAGAGATCATCTATCCAGTTCTCGGGACTTGTCATTTCTGTGGAGGGCATCTCTATGGATCCGCAAAAGGTTGCTGCCGTATTTGATTGGCCTGCCCCTGAAGACAAGAAAGCCATACAACGTTTTGTGGGGTTTGCCAATTTCTATAGGAAGTGTATTAAGAACTTTTCCGGTATCATTGCCCCTGTTACTCAGTTAACCAAACAGCATATTCCATTTAAATGGACTCCTCAGGCTCAAGACGCTTTCGAGAAAATGTAAAGACTTTGTTCACCTCTGCCCCCATTCTAAAGCACCCTGACCCTGCTCTGGCTTACGTGCTCGAGGTGGACGCTTCCGAAATGGCAGTTGGGGCTATACTATCCCAAAGACAAGAGGTTAAATCTTTACTCTTTATGAAAAGAACTATGACGTAGGAGATCGTGAACTATTAGCTATTAAAGCCGCCTTGGAGGAATGGCACTATCTGTTGGAAGGGGCAGCGCATCCTATCCTTATTTTTACCGACCACAGAAACTTGGAGTATTTAAGGACTGCCAGATGCCTAAGACCCCGACAGGCCAGATGGGCGCTATTCTTTTCATCTTACTTTCCGCCCTGGGTCCAAGAACGGTAAACCCGACGCTCTCTCACGTATGTTCTCTGAGTCGGCCCCTGACACCATCCTACCTGCCAAGAACTTTCTACTCCTACAAGAAGAAGATGTTATGTCCCAAATCAAGGAGACAGTGGCTAATCACCCTCCTCCTCTGGATCTGCATCTTCAACCAAAGAATGAGCTCTTCTTCCACAAGGAACAAATCTTTATTCCTGAGCAATTCAGAGTCCACATCCTTAGGTAGTGCCATGATCATCCCCTTGCCGGGCACTTTGGGATCCATAAAACCTCTGACCTAGTATCCCGTTCCTTTTGGTGGCACCAATCTATTAAAGGATTGTAGGGATTATGTCAGGTCTTGTTCTGTATGTCTCAGAAACAAGTCTGATCATGCCAAGACCTGGGGGTTGTTAGAATCTCTTCCTGTACCCGAAAAACCTTGGAACATGATTTTCTTGGACTTAATTATCATTCGCTTTGCATAGAGGCACCTGTCAGGGGTGTCCGCTATCCCCTAGTCTTTTTGCCTTGGCTTCGGAGCCCCTGGTGATTTTGGTTAGGGAATCCCAACAGGTCCGTGGATTGCAACTTGGTAGCCTGGGAGAAAAAATATCCCTCTATGCGGATGACACCCTGCTTTTTCTAAATGACGCTGGCTAGTCCCTGTCGGCTGCGCTAGAGCTGTTTGACAGGTTTGGCCTAATGTCTGGCATCCGCATTAATTGGACAAAATTGGTGCTATTCCCAATAGATGATCGAGCCCGGGCCACCCTTGATCCCATACCACTGATATGGGTAACAGAATTCAAGTACCTTGGGATCAGGGTGGCCAGGGAAGTTGCCCAATATTATACCCTAAACATAGCCCCACAGCTCCGACTTCTAAAAGATAAGTGTCAATCCTGGTCCGGTCTCCCGCTGAACCTACTGGGCCGTATAAGTATCCTTAAGATGATTATGCTGCCCAAACTGAATTATTTCTTTAGAAACAGCCCAGTTTGGATACCAGCAACCTTCTTCAAGGAGGTAGATAAGTGCATTATATCCTTTTTATGGAATGGATCTGTCCCAAGATTAGCTAAGTCCACGTTACAGTTGCCAATCCAATTTGGGGGGCTGGCCCTCCCAAATTTCCAAATATATTACTGGGAGGCGATGTTGGTCACGACGCACTGGTGGCTCGAGGCAAGACGCACGAATGCGGCAGTTTGCACTGAGGCGACCAGTGTGGGCTCCATGCAGGAATTACAGAACTTGGTACACAGAGGTATAAGGGCATATAGGAATTTACCTGCCCCAACTAAGGCTACTATTAGAGTATGGACTATGGCCAGGCGTAGATTCTCCCAACCAGACCGTTGGTCTCCAGACCAACCTCTCTGGGATAAACCGAATCTGCCCCACTTTAAAACGGTACCTGACCCGCAAATATGGACTAGGTTTGGCATTAGGAATCTGGGGGACATTATGCCCTTAGGGACCTTACTGACATTCCCCCAACTTACTAAGGACTATGATCTACCGGGTTGGATGTACTTTCGTTATATCCAACTTCGACATGCAGCCAGGGCCCAATTTCCCTCCCCTCCGATGATACGAGACCCGGTGGAGGACCTTCTGTCCTCCGATGACCTGAAGAAGCGTCTCTCTGTACTATATGCTACCCTCTTGCCCAAAGACTCCCAAAAGCTGGATAGACTGTGGGACAAATGGAAAACCGATATACCTACACTGGAGAAAGAGGATTGGGAGGATTGTTTGGAATAGGGACCCAAGTTGGTCATTTCAGCAGCAGATAAACTTGTACAAACAAAATTTCTCCACAAGGTGTACTTTACCCCGGAACGGTTATCCAGAATATACCCTGGTAGGGACTCTCACTGCCCCCGATGCCTGACACACCTGGGTACCTACATTCATATGTTCTGGGACTGCCCCCGGATATCCACATATTGGGCCGGTATCTTTGAACAACTGAATGTTCGCCTCGATTTGTCAGTGCCTGTGACACCTGAGTTGGCCCTGTTGGGGGTGCATGATGATGATCAAAGGCCACATCATCGCAAACTACTGATCTCTTATCTCCTCTTCTATGCCAAAAAAGAAATACTATGCCAGTGGACCTCGTCATCCCCCCCGACTGTTGCCACCTGGGAGGCTTAAGTTAATGCTGCTCTCCCCTTGTACAAATTGACTTATATTAGTCATGGATGTCCCTGAAAATTTGACAAGGTGTGGTTGCCCTGGACTGATGTATAGGTATTAGCTGGGCTGGATTGTGGCCCCCCTCTTGCCCTCTCCCTCTTCTCCTCCTACATTCCCCCCCTTCTGCCCCCCCCCTTTCCTGTGTTCCTCTACTCCTCCTACTATGCTCCTCACCCCCCCCCATTTTTTTTTCTCTCCCTCCACCCCCCTCTATCCCCTTTTCTTGCAGCCTTCTCCTCATCTTAGTCAAGGAATAGAAAGGTTGACTCATAGTTTTATTGCCGAATTGAGTATTGTCTTCTGAAATGTACCATTTAGCGTGTTGAATGTAAGTTAAACATCCTGAAACCTGTGACAAGCGTATACCAACAATCCAAATTGTCTGTACTGACTGTATTTATTGTGTCAAACTGAATTTGCATTATTGTACTGTATACCTTCCTTCAATAAAGCACTGTTTGTTAAAAAAGTCGTGTTGTAAGTCGCCCCAAGTCGCTCCAAGTCGCTCCAAGTCGCGCTGTTATTCATACTCAAGTCGTGTCCAAGTTGCCTCCAAAAGTCGCGCTGGAAGTCGTGTTGCCCCTGTGTGAACCGGCTCTAAGTTTAGGAGGGAAGTTTAAGGAAAAAAACTTACATTTAAATGCCTGTCAGGGGATTAGTAGACCAGACTGTGTGGACTGCACAGAGGAAACCAAAAACGCATGTAAGTGAATGATAATGATATTTATTAGAATAGGTGACAAGTAAATGAATACAAACAGTGCACAATCAACCCACAAGACCCACAATCAACCAATAGTATATACAATAAATGGGAGATACCGGAATCGTAAACAAAAGCCAGGACGGGGTCATACACAGGGAGATCAGCAGATGGGTAAGGACGGGAAACCAACAGGACAGGGAGAGGATGGATGGATAGGATGCAAGGCAGGGATCCAAGGTAATCAGGTAACAGGAAGGAAGGGGTCAAGGAAGGGCAAGGGATAGGGATCGGAAACAGATCAGGTCCGGTCAGGTCAGATGCAGGCTGAAGGTCAGGATTACAGGCAACGAAGTCAGGGCGCAGGGAGAGAGATACCAAGGCAAGCATGTGAGGGCTTGCCGGGTATTTATGAGACTGCCAGTAATTGACCTCACGTAACACCTGACCACCCTGCTGGTGGACACCGATACTACGGCCCAAGGATACAACAGTGCCACCAGCAGGTGAGTCCTCTTATTACAGGTCCTGGTTGTTGGAAGACACCCACTGGTGGACACTGGTAATGCGATCCGAGAGACCGACAGCACCACCAATGGGTGAACCCTTTCATGACAATGCCCATCAATGCAGCCTTATCAGTGTCCATCTGCACCCTTGTCCAGTGTCATTTGCAGCCTTGTCCAGTGTCATTTGCAGCCTTGTCCAGTGTAATTTGCAGCCTTGTCCAGTGTAATTTGCAGCCTTATCCAGTGTCATTGCAGCCTTGTCCAGTGTCATTGCAGACTGTTTAAACATGGCGCCGCCGAGATACACAGAGCGGGATGTCCTGTGTCTCTTGGCTCCTCTCGACTGGGCGTGAATGTGAGCAGAGTCGAGAGAAGCCGAGTACACTCGGCTATGTAAAATTGCAGAAAGGGGTACCGGCGCCAACTCCTGTATTAAATTTGTCTATGAAGGCTGCAATCTGGAAATTAAAAGGACTATTTGTTCAATATCTGGTTAGATTTAAGATGATAGAGAGAATTGCGACAAATCAAAAAGTTATTTTTATATCCTCTGGGCCCTATGTTTAAAGGGCTTAATTTTTTACTGCTACTGTCAGCTACAGATCCATTTAAGGATTCGGCCAGTTCTATAGTGTATGAGATAAATGTCGAAAATATTATTGAATAGTGAAATAATATATAAATATTATTAAAAAATATAAAATATAAAATAAAATAAAAATTATGGTGACAAATACTATTGTGCCTCTAAATTGCCATGCACCACTAAACACTCCTATATATAAGTGTGAGATATGTAATACAATCCTGTAGGTAGTTATCTACAAGTAAAACTCGTGTGACAGATTCCCTATTTTGTGAACAAATGGGTGAATAAACCCTACAATCCTACAAACCAAATCCTGCAAAGGAAAACTGTAAAGAAAGTGTATCAAACAAAATATACTTTTGTATCTGTAATCCTGTGAAAAAAAACTTTTTTGTATACCCCCACCTCAATTTCTGTAGGAGGAAAACACAGTACCACAATATCAAAATTCTGTGAAAAAATAAACAAAGAAACAAAGAAAACCCCCCTTTAGTCCAAATCCTGCAAAGGAAATTTCAAAAAATAGGTGTATTCCCGAAAAGTATATAAGCATATAAACTGTATAAAAAAAGTCCATGTGTTGCCACCACCGACGTTCCAGTCACTACAAGACGGGCGAGTGCCCCTCAATGAAATAACTAGTGATTGGTACTTTCAAAATTTGTATTCATCACCCTGTGAACAAATTTTGAAAGTACCAATCACTAGTTATTTCATTGAGGGGCACTCACCCGTCTTGTAGTGACTGGAACGTGTGTGTGTTATACGCCGATAAATACGGTAGTTACTTGCCTATTACAAGTTGTCACTTCAAACCTTGGTTGTAATATTCCAAATGGGCAGCTAATCAGAATGAAACACAATTGTACTAAGGACTCTGATTATATGACTCAAGCTGACTTGAAAACAGGTTTGTCAATAAAGGATATACCCAACAATATATTCAAAAACAAATAGAATCGGTCAAAGAAATTGACAGAAAACAGATGATATATGGAATTAAAAAAGTAAAGCAATTATCAGAAGCTCCTTATTTTAGATCATAGTGTCCAACATAAAGATGTGGAAAAAATCATTAGAAAATACCAGCACATATTTAGAGAAGATAGACACCTACAGAGTATTCTTCCTGATAAGCCAGTTATTATATAGAAATGGGCAACAACATTATGGGATCCAATTGTTAAAAATGTGGTTGAACCACCGTCTAGGAATCAATTCTCTTTCTTCACTGACAAAGGTTTCTTCCCATACAAATATTGTCTTGCATGTCAACATTCAAAGAAATTTCAAGGTAAAAATAATGAATTTGAAGCCAGAAAGAATCAAAATGGATACACAAGATGAGAACTCTTGTACCAGATGGTTTGAATGTAGATTTTGATCTCAATTGCTTCATTAGTAATTATTCATTTTCTATTATTTCTTTATGGATTATTGATTGTCTATATGTTAACCTCACATTTTATTTCCGGTGTGCATCAAACTATTTATCCAATGTTTTGATTATCTAGATCAGTGGTCATCAACCCTGTCCTCAAGGCCCACTAACAGGCCAGGTTTGCAAGATAACTGAAATACATCACAGGTGATATCATTTGCGGCTCAGTGATTGCAGTATTGTAGTCTGCATCTCCCCCAAGGTAATACATAAAACCTGGCCTGTTAGTGGGCCCTGAGGACAGGGTTGATGACCACTGATCTAGCTTAACCATCATTTTTTTATTAGTATCCTCATGCTTTTATGTGGTCCTTTATTAGATACATACTCTATTTCAGGGAGTATGTTTGCGTGTTTTGGAATTTAGGGCATATAAGTTCCATTATGACGCCCCAATTATATATATATATATATATTTTTTTTTATATTGCAAAACGTTTTTTAAAGTATTTATTTATCTTACAATCAATAAAAAAAAATGTTTTTTAGCCTTTTATTGCAATTAATTATTAAACTGAGTGTGCAAGGTTGTGGGATATAAATGGGAGTAACGACTGCTTTTATGTTGATTCACAATAAGAAGTTTTTTTTTTCAATTCTTTTCCCTTATGCTATTTACAAGTATTATATAAATTTAATGGAAAATGGCCGCCGTCTTATTGTCTCTATCTAGGGCGATGAGCTTCATCAAAATGGCGTCAAATATACTTCCTATCCACACGATAGATAGAATTACACAAAAGCCAATCTGGTCCCCTGAGGAAGTGACGTGACGTAACGTGTAGGGTGTGGCCGGAGTATACCGCGGACCGGAAGTGATGTGCGAGGTGGCGCTAATGCCGAATGTTTGTCTTTCTTTGGCGCATTTGCTGCTGCTTTCAGGTAAGCAGGTATTTTTAATCTTAATAAACTCCTTTTTAATGGTTATACACTATTGGAGGCTTATTTACCTCACATGTGGAATGGAACATCGTATATGTGGGGAGGAATTTTCTGATACAAAAAGCCAAACTGTTGATCCTGGATACTGGAAGGGGATTTTGTCGTTTCTATTGGATTATGTTCCAAGGCATATGACTTATGCCTATAAGGTGAGAGTTCTGTGAGCACAGTGGTGTGGTGTCAGCGGTTTCACCTATTGCATAAATTACCAAGTTTTATTGATGCTCTAACTTCACTACTTTGAGCAATTGGATTACCTTTATTTATGGACTTCACTGCACATATTTAATTCATTGTGTCACTATTGTTTGGATGAACATCGAATGTAATTTAGTTCACATTATTGTATTAATTTATCTTTTTTTTTGTTGATTCACTTTATATAGGGAAGTTTGTAGGATACGCGCAAGATCACTAAATTGTAACTTTATTTATCTGTGTAGTTGTGAACACTATTAGGTTTTGCCGCATTTCCACTTTATTTTTAATTTATTTTATTTATTAGTAGAAGTGCAGAGGACCATTATACACATTACTTATAGAAAATGTATTCAATGTGACAAGTATTCATTCAACCATTACACATTCTGGCATTAATGCAGCACAGTGATTTCCTATGATCATCAGCTCCATCTAGTGGACATATTGGGATATTTGTCTTGACATACCTCCATTAGTAAAAATAGCACATTACTCCATTATGACCACTAGATGGAGCCAAAGAAATCAGTGTAAGAAATAAAATACATCCAATATTCATCAAGGCTGGGTGAATGCTTAATATGCGTTAATTTTTTTGGGGAAAAATAGACCTCTAAGTGTTTGAGAAAGGTTACACCACAAAATGTACTCAGCCAATGAAAGGTAATGACTCCATTTTTTTTCTACTGTTATCGATGGCCAACACGGTACAACACTTCATCCATGTCTTTGGTGATCTCTGATCTCCTTATGAACTGTTTCTTACATGATGAAGATCAGCCATGGAGTATATCTGAGGTGTATATCAGGGTGTGCTTCTTCCCCACATGAGAGTTGTGATGTCCAGCAACATTCATATAGAAGACATTTCCCGCACTCAAGGCACTAATACACCTCGAGGGTTGTGTGGGATCCCTGATGTACAGGAAGACAGGACTTCAGTGGGGAACAGTTCCCTCACTCAGGACAGGAATACGGCTTCTCCTCGTATGAGATCTCTGATGTGTGTAGAGATTGGACTTCTGTGAAAAACATTTCCCGCACTCAGGACAGCAATACGGCTTCTCCCCCGTGTGAGATCTCTGATGTGTGTAAAGATTGGACATCACTGAAAAACATTTCCCACACTCAGGACAAGAATATGGCTTTTCCCCTGTGTGACACCTTTGATGCTTGACAAGATCTGCTTTTGATACAAAACATTTCCCACACTCAGAACAGGAAAACGATTTCTCCCCCGTGTGAGATCTCTGATGTCTGTAAAGATGGGGCTTCTGTGAAAAACATTTCCCGCACTCAGGACAGCAATACGGCTTCTCCCCCATGTGAGATTTTTGATGTCTGTAAAAACTGGACATCCGTGAAAAACATTTCCTACACTCAGAACAGGAATACGGCTTCTCCCCTGTGTGAGATCTCTGATGTATGGAAAGACTGGACGTCCGTGAAAAACATTTCCCGCACTCAGGACAGAAATACGGCTTCTCCCCTGTGTGAGATCTCTGATGTATGGAAAGACTGAACATCTGTGAAAAACATTTCCCGCACTCAGGACAGGAATACGGCTTCTCCCCCGTGTGAGATCTCTGATGTTTGTAAAGAGCAGAAATCCATGAAAAATATTTTCCGCACTCAGGACAGGAATACTGATTCTCCCCCGTGTGAGATCTCTGATGTCTGGAAAAACGGGACTTTATTGAAAAACATTTCCCGCACTCAGGACAGGAATACGGCTTCTCCCCTGTGTGAGATATTTTATGATCATTAAGCTGGGATTTAAAATGGAAACCCTTCCCGCACTCAGTACAGGGAAACCTCTTATCTGTTGGAAGGATGGCACCGTCCCTCACAGTCTGAGGTTCCTCAGGATAAGAGGAATACGATGGTCCATCTACACTGTGTGGTGCCGGATGGACATTTGAGGTAGTCGGGTTTTCTCCTGGACTATACTGTGTGATGTCCTCATCTTCTACTTTACAGTCTGGAGACAAAGTGAGACAATCCTCTGAGGTTTTCCTCATCTCCCGTCCATCTACTAAAATAGAAATACAAAGATTATTACTAGACATGAGCCGATTGGTTCCTCTAAACCAGGACTCCGCCCACATCAGGCAGCTTTGTCTCTGAGGATCTTACAATTCCCCCCTCAAGGTAACTAGTAAATGGGTCCTCTGATCTCCTACCAGTTCATTTCTTTACTCATGGACCTTAGTCAGAGAGTGAGGAAACAACGAGAACTGTCTTTTATAGGAGTGACAGTGATGAGGGGATTATAGGACGAGTGTCCCCAACGCCTCTATCACTCATTGCCATCTTCCCAACACAAGAAGTCCTGCACTTCCTTATTTAGTCCATGATTTAGTCATGAATAACAGCGGGGCTGAGCCCCACCAGAGGTCAGAGAGTGAGGATGGGGGGGAACAACCAAGATGAAGACTGGACTGATCCTGAAGACCTCCATCATTGGGTTATTGACTCCTCCCTCATTATCACTTTCTGTTTAAGGTTCCAAAGTTGGAGGATGTTATCACATTATTATCAACATGTAAAAGTCTGTGCTCCAATCAGATCATCAGATATAAAATGTCCAGCTGGTAGAAAATGGGTGTAACAAAAGAGAATACATATTATGTTTATATATAGCAGTGGGTAGAGGAGAGAGGGCAGAAGTCAGGACTATGTAACGTACAACATATTGTATATGATACAACAGATAGCACTATATAGTATCATAATTATGTAATGCACAATATAGAGTATATAGTGCAGAGGTCAGGAGTATGTAATGTACAACATAAATTATACAGTGTAAGGGTCAGGACTCATAATATTGGTATTCAGTAATCAGTGAAAGCTTAAATGTTTACATGAGACAAGTTGCAGAGGTCCCACACCGCTGCCTCCCATCTCCTGAGACTGCACTCAGTGACTTGGGTCTGAGACTATACAGACATATCCCTCCACCCGACACAGCCAGCAGACAACAGAGCAAGTAATCCTGGGAGAATTGTTCTGTCAGAGATCTTCCCAAAGGACCCAAAGCAAATACCCCAGGTGCCTAGGTCTAGTAACATCTATGGTGAAAATGAACATTTTACTGCCAGCTGAACCCCAGAATCTCCATAAATCCAGTCTAGATACATAAATTGTGTCTGCAGCACAGAGAAGGAAGATTATCTGAGAAAAATACAGGATGGAGAAAACAAAGCTCAGGAAAGTGACCAGGGGATTACAGGCTGATATCACCCAGTCCCCGCCCTACTCTGGACCAATCAGTGAGCAGTATGGGTGGAGGAATGTATTTAGTGTTAATGACCCACCTGTGCTGATCTCTGTAGGAGTGTCCTCCTCTATAAATGTCCCCGTTATTCCATCCTCCTCCATAGACTGCTGATCATCCCTCACATACCTCTCCTCTTCTTCTGCTTTAACCTCAAATTCTATATCGATTGGATCTCCACTCTAAATCAAGAAAATGAGAGAGAATATCGTCTTTAAAATACGTATAAGCTTTATTATTATGACATTGCATAAAAAATCCACACATCATCTCCACAAGTCCATGTTCTAGATACTCCAACCCACCAACCTTGTAACAGTGGGGGATGGTGTGATCTTCCTGTGTGGAACCCCGGGAATACAGAGGATGGGGACATCTCTCTGGTGGGTTTCTGGTATTTGGTGGCTCCATCATATCCTTGTGTCCTTCTGAAAACTCCTCCATCACTCCATACTCCTCATCCTCCTCTTTATACTCTTCTTTACCATCAATATTATCATCCCCGAGATTTCCACTCTAAATATATAATAAAACATTCATTGTAACAATCATGCTGTGTATAATCAGAACTACCAATAATTGTTGATCATCTACCTGATGATGGTGGGGGATGGTGTGATCTTCCTGTGTGGAATACCGGGAATACAGAGGACGGGGACATCTCTCTGGTGGGTTTCTGTAGCTGGATGACTCCTCCATGGTGTCCTGGTACAGATGTTTGTGCACTTTTAGAAACTCTGACTCCTCCATCACCCCATCCTCATCATCCTCCTCTTTTATCTCTTCTTTAACTTCAACTTTAGACTCTCTCAGGTTTCCACTCTGAATATATAATAAAAATGACATCAATTGGAACAATGCAGATAATGGGGACGCACTAAACTGCATATTGGGATGATGGGATGATTGGATTATTGGCTGCAATACTGAGAACTCTCACTAGATGTCAGTGTACTTTATACACATATATATGGTAACGACTCTGTTGTTTCTCAAAATATGTTATTCTTTCCTACAGTGCTTGATACAATGTTGCAAGAAACAGTTGCTAATGTTTAACTGTTCACTTTCTGATAAATATGCAGCTGTACAACAGGATCATAGTAAATTATACAGAAGTAATGTAAAAATTAAATTTGACCAGTTTTTGCTGGGAATATGGGTAGAATAATTATTTCTCATGGGGTTTATGGGAGGAATATCATGTTAACTCCTGACAATGAACATATTTAACCCATTACCGATAATAATATGCATATCATTTTTCTACATGGGGATTATGGGTGGAATTTTAATATGGGTGGAATTTTGTAGTTAAACATACAGAGCAACATATTAAACCTATTTCTGATAATAATAGGCATATACTTATTTTTCTACATGGGGATTATGAGTGGAGTATTATTTACAAACATACATAGGAACCTATTTAACCCATTTCTGATAAGAATATGCATATAATTATTTTTCTACATGGGGATTATGGGTGGAATATTGTTTATATATAGGGATGAGCCGAACACCCCCGGGTTCAGTTCGCACCAAAACCTGCGAACGGACCGGAAGTTCGCACGAACGTTCGAAACCTATTAGTTACAATGGACATGAACGTTCAAAATCTAAAGTGCTAATTATAACGGCCAATATGCATGATAATGTCATAAAACAGGTTTGGGGACCCGGGTCCTGCCCCAGGGGCATGTATCAATGCAAATAGAAGTTTTAAAAACTGATGTTTTTTCGGGAGAAGTTATTTTAATGATGCATAAAGTGAAAAAAAAAAGTGAAATATTCCTTTAAATATGGTACCTGGGGGGGGGGGGGGGGTGTCTAAAGTATGCCTGTGAAGTGGCATGTGTTTCCCGTGTTTAGAACTGTCCCTGCAAAAAATGACATTTGTAAAGGAAAAAAATAAGCCATTTAAAACTGCTTGCAGCTTTAATATCATGTCTTGTCCTGGCAATATGGATGAAAATCTTTGAGAAAAATGGCATGGCTACCCCATCACCCCCCCCCCCCTCCCCAGCCCATTACCAGCCCCTTACCAGCCCCTTACCAGCCCCTTTGGGTCTTGTATGGATATTAAGGGGAACCCTGCACCCAAATTAAAAACCCTATACCTACAACCCTATATACTCTGAACAGCAGTATACAGGCGGTGCAAACAAGACAGGGACTGTAGGTTTGTTCTTAAGTAGAATCTGTTTGTAATTTTGAACAGGTAAATTTTTAAGTGTAGCTCTATCCAAAAAAATCTATTTTAAGCTTTTTGGAGAACATAGGGAAGGGTTATTACCCCAGTAACATTTGTTTTGCTGTCTGTGCACCTGTTCAGAACATTTCACCTCACTTTCCGTCCCAATGACAAATGTTTTTGGAAAAGTGGGGGTTTTATTGAAACAAGGATTGGTGATAAAGCATCAGTAGAGAGGAGACACCTTTTTCCCAAATTAAATCTAACAGGATAGAATTTCCCTTACTAGGGGTAGATTTCCTCTCACTTCCTGTTTTTCTCCTTCCGTTTGCAAGTAGGAGTCGTTTGTAAGTTGGATGTTTGAAAGTAGGGGCCTGCCGTATATACTCTGCAGAAATTTGCCCCATTAGATGTTGGTGTTGCCACAACACAGTTAC